>CM062819.1:43491092-44091092 GCA_031772625.1 Pinus tabuliformis
TGTTGATATTAAAATTTCAGATGAAGATAAGTGCATCATTTTTTTTGTGTTCTCTATCAAATTTGTGGGATAGTCTGGTTATTGCAATAGGTAGCAATGCAACTGCCTTGCAATTTGATGAAGTAGTCTCATCCTTGAAAATGGAGGAGATGAGATGGAAAAATATGGAGAGCCAGAATGGTGATGCCTTGTCTGTACGAGGACGGTCCCACAACAGAAACAAAAATAAGTCATTGAGTGGGAGATCTAAATCTCTAGGAAAACCTATAAAGGTGGTGTATTGGAAATGCGGAAAGGAAGGGCACTACAAAAGGGATTGTAAATATAAAGCTCCTGAAAAAGGAAAGGGATCTGATGATGCTTCTTCTACAGAGGCGAAAACCACCTCAGATGAAGGTGGGGATGTGTACTTGGCTTCTTCAAGTACACATGTAGATCATGAGGCATGGTGGATTGACTCAAGTGCATCCTTTCACTTCACTCCCCATAGAGAGTGGTTCTGCGAGTATGATAAATATGATGGTGGTGATGTCTTCTTAGGGAATGATATGAAGGCTATAATCGTTGGTTGCGGAAAAGTAAAGTTGAAGCTGCAAGGTGGAAGGGTTAGAACACTTCTGGGAGTTCTGCATATTCCTGTATTAGCCAAAAATATGATTTCTTTAAGCAAGCTGGATGATGCAGGTGTAAAAACAGTGTTTGAGAAGGATACCTGCAAGATGGTTCGAGGAGCACTGGTATTGATGTGGGGAGTTCGGACTGGAAATCTATACAAGCTGCAAGTGTTGTGGGAAAAAGTATCCGACTCGGATGACCCTATCCCTACTCTAAAGGTGACAGTCTTTAGCAACAACTAAAAGTGAAGCTTTAATGTTTTCCTTTATGAAAGTACAGAGAGAAGGAAGAAAAGATTAACCAACCGGTGTCTTTCGCTTTTGTCGATCCTTATCCTCTCTTTTTGTCTCTTGTTCCCAGCTCCTTGCTCCCTTTGCCGGTCCAGCTACACACAGATCCTGCACAACAGAGAGAAGAAAACTACAAGATACATGTACTCATAACTGATGCATGGATTAGAGTGAATCAAATATACAAGTAAATACAATACATCAATGCAATACAAGTATATAGGAGAACATTCAAAGCTTTATTGATAAAAGTAACAGGGTTCTGAGAAGGTTACAACCATCAATGGCTCCAATCCAGCAGCACCTCCCCAGCAGCAAGAAGTCTCCTCTTCACCTCTGGAAAAAACAATCACCCAATAGCTCTAACTGTAAACCAACAGCACTTCCTTACTTTGCACAAAATTCCAACCTCCTTAGACCTCATAGAAGAGCTCTATATATAGGAGAGAAGAAGAAAGGATGAGTCAGCTTGAGACTGACATAAAGCTGCCTTGTGTCCTCTCCCTCTTCAGTTAAACTTCAGTTCTTGAGTCCACTTGGAGATCCTTGCTTACACATGGAGATCAAGTACCTCTTACTCATCACAGGGCGAATCCCATGAACCAAGTGTCAGTTTGGAAGCTTCCTGGGCAATTGACACCTTGCAGAATGACTGTGCCACTTGGCCAATCTCGCCCAGCACAGGTAGCCTTCATTAGATTTGACTTTCAGCGCAGGTACAAGGAGGAGCAGTTGCATTCCAGCGCAGATGCTCAGTGGAGCAGCTGACATGATCCAAAAATAGCCTGTTTTTGAGTGTTTTCAGGTGGAGAACTGATGGGAAGTGTTGTGGTTTGCTGACCTTGTTCTTCTAGGGGTAAGAACAACATGTTTAGGGACTGAGGATCCCTGTAATTATTGACATTTCATGCTCCATGTTACGAGGCACAAAAATGTCTATAACAGTTGCCCCTAAAGTATGAGGCCGTTTATCGGGTGAAATGCTTTATCCAGAGGGTCCGAAGTTCATTCAAGTGCTGAGAGGTGCCCTGTAATAAATACAATACACAATACAATACATTATTTTTCATTCTGTTTTCATGATCTAGCTGAGGCGAGCATTCCCATGCTCAGCTTTATAAATACATTTTGGTACATAGAACAGACGATCGTCTGATGGTAGACTGATAATTTTCTACTGAAATTATCATCCTTTGAGTAGGATGATCATCTGCTGCAATGATGTACATGACAAATGCTTTTATATTTCCTGAATATGTATCGCAGCCCGGATGGATGAAACTAGATCCGGGGTCTTCAAACTCGTTCGATCTTCACTCTAAGTACAAGTCGATCCATGTGAGAATTTCGCTGAAGTCGAACATGGAAAGACATCGCTTGATTACCGGTCAATGATGAAAACCGTTAACAAACGCGAGAGGAATCACCGATAATGATAATGACCCTCAAGGTACTGCAGTACAATTCACGTGGCGTGAATAAAGGACTTGGCGTCGAACGCCACGCAAAATCTTCTGGTCGAAGGTCATTGATGTATACCTGTCGCCGGAAGTGAGAAACTTGTCATTGAGGCATGCAAGCTTCAAAGTACTGATGGGGTTGTTCCTAGATCAACTTCTTGGATAATGAGCTGAAGTCGACAAGAAGCGATCCGTCAAAGGAGGGCCTTAATGAATCCCACATCAATGACACGGAACGGAGCTAATGATTTTAGTGGAGGTGAAAACAAACTGTGATATATGATTCAGGGTGGCGATCATGAATGGATGAAGGATAATGTATGGCAGTGGATGGGACACGGTTGACACTTTCAGAATGACCCCTCTTGAACATATAACGACACTGATGCGATGGATCGGTAGCATTACCCCAAATGTGGATGGTTTGGCGAAGACCATGGTGATGAGACCGGTGAATGAAACAACCCAAACCGATGTGGAACGGAGGAAAAGTGTCATGTTCAAGAGCAACTTGCTACCATTAAACTTTGATGTTCTCCCAATTTTTCCCCAGTCATTTCTGACCAGTACCTCTTTATTTTTGTCAAGCTTGAGGAGGATAACATATGCTTGTTCTATAAACCTGCTCTTCGGGCAAGCCCATCGCTAAGATTTAACGAGCTTAGCGATAGGGAAACTCGTTCTCGTCTAAAGACAAGTTTGTCACTATTTAATCATTTTAACGAGTCTAACGACAAAGAAAACTCGGTCCTTTTCATTTTTAGAGAGTCTGAAAAGGTACAGAAAGTTAACTCCATAATTCCTTTTTCGTCATCTAATCCCTTAAGCCCGAAAAAGTATAAAACAATACAGAAGGGATGAGTTTTCGATTGCTTTAACGAGCCGAACAAAACAAGCGCTCGATCTTTTTTGTGCAATAATCCCTCAGGTCCAAAAAGATTAAAATCTAGAGGAGGGATAGCGTTCCGGTCGTTTAACGAGCTGGAAGGCCAAAACTCGGCAAACTTTTCATATTTTACGAGTCAGTGAAAAGAGCTCAAAGAAGACTCGTCTTTTGAGGAACGAGTGATAAACAGGGATAGCAACTGATTCCAGGTACAGGTTGGAATTTTCCAATCACGGCAGTGTCACAAGGATGGCTAGGTGAAATCACTCTTCGCAGCTGTTTCTCAAAAGAGGTAAACACACAAATGGAGGTGAATGATCGGCCAAATGAACAGTGGAGGTGATGGTGCACAAACACGACCAAGGCTTTTATGGCTGATGAATTTACGATCTCAAAAGGTTATTTACGGGTTCATTTTTTCTGAATGAGCTTGAACTCTAAAGGAAAGCCTGCTCATAAACTTATGTTTATTTTTTAACGAGCATGAACTATGCGCTAAAACTGCTCGGATCTTGCGTTTATTTTTTAACGAGCATGAACTATGTGCTAAAACTGCTCGATATACCAGTCATAATAAGAACGCCTCCTGTGAGATAGCTATTTTTTAAGGAGCTTTATCTCACGAAGCTATGCTCCAATTTTGGCAAGTTTTTACCTTTGCCCCACAGGCTTTCTTCATGTAAGGTCGGAAACGGCTAATCCTACGAGTTTAAAGGGTTAGACCTACGGGTTTTAAAGGGAGGACCTAAAAATTTAAAAAAATAAATAGTCGTCCCTTGCTTACATTCCAAAAGTTTGCATGCCCCCAGGCGTAGGACAGAATTTCGAGGCTGCCCCTCCTCTCCCCTACTTCTGCTTTCTTTGGGTGTTCACAGTTACTTGTCATCTTGCCAATCTAATGTTAACGATACTAGTCTTCTCGTTATTTTAGGGGGTCTTATGCGGTACTCAGGCTTCCCGTCGGCCCAACTTTTAACGAACAGCTATTTGTGACAAGAGAAGAACACTACTCAAAGACAAAACATTGGTATTATTGAGGGAGGCTTGCTCTCTTCTTATTATCCGAAGAGGGTTCTATTTGCTGCCGCAAATCAATCTCTTTCTTCGGCGATGTCTATTATCAGGTTACTAAAGATGGCGACCACCTGATGCAGCAATAGAATCTCTTTCTTTGGAGGCTGCCCCTACTTATCCTTCAAAACATATGTTTTTAATGGGTGAGGCTTGTCTTCAAAGATGGTTACTACTTGCTACCGCAAATGGTCCCCTTCCTCGGTATCCTGATTATTTAGACAAGGGGAGCGAGAAGCTGATTATCTCACTCACATAACTTTGACAAAAGAATATTATTCTAGAACAACCCCTCTTCCACCGCCGGACGGGGTACGGACTAGTCTATTCTTCTGCGGAATTCTTCCTTACACCCAGGGTTTCTTCTGCCCGAAGCAGACCAGGGTGCATGCCCCCTGGGTTCCAGTCTTTCTTTCTGAATCACTCGCACTCATCGGGAAGGAGGACTGGGGGTGGAGGCGAATCTTGAGTGAACAGACCATTTAGGAATGGTATTTGACTATTTGCGATGCGAGATCCCGGAAACGAAAGTTGGTCTACGAGCTTGACCACCCTTCCTTCGTGTGGAAAACACATTACTCTAAAGAGTGAGGAGACTATCGCTCCCATGCAATAAATATAGTCGCGTCCAAGGAGTAGGTTATAATCCAAGGGTCCTTGGACGACCATCACGTTCAAATTAACGGTCTTCCCTTTCAACGTGACAGGCACATTGGGAGGATTCCTAATGGTCGACTGGTTCCTTTATCAAAACCTGAGAGATTTCTTAACTCAGGTAAAAGCGCCGGAGAACCCAGTGCTTTCCAAGCAACAGAGGAAAGGATACTCACAGACGCCCCTTCATCAATGATAGTACCAGCCATGATCATTCTATAGATCTGGACAATGATTCTGAATGGTACACTGGCTGGTAACCGAGGTCTACCTAGTTGATTCCAATCAAAGGATACAACCAGGTTGCTGTGGTGGGACCGAATATACGGCCGGATATGACCCTGATGATGTTCCTTCCTGCGATAAAGGAATGGGCGCATTGCCCTGACACTCATCAGAGTCGGTGCTGATGAAAAGAACCTGGATGGTGTCATCCTTATTCTCTTCGGTGAGGGTGTCGCATGAAGATGACTCTTCGGCGACGGTGTCATTTGAAGATGAAACTTCTGAAGGTAGAACCGGGTCAACTGCCGTATCGACCTTTGGACTTTCGTCCGGTCTGGATTCAGTAGGTTCATTTTCAGTGACTGACGCTTCAGCCGACCACTTGAGCGGGCCAGCTGTATTTTCAACTATCGAGGGATTAGGCACGAGTTTTTGGTATCCAGGAGGAAGTCGTAGCGGGTGATACCGGACGATCTTCCAAAACTCTCTTGGCCTCATCTAAGAATGGACATTTGTGGATGGCATGCTTGCCTTCACACAATACACAGGGTGATCTTGGTCTCCCTTTTCGTCCTTCACTCTCGCTAGTTGATGGACTGCAATCAACATGACTTCCAGAGGTTGATGCTACCGGATTGTGCAACCTGGGGGACCAGTCCCTTAGTATCCGGGGAATACAAGGACAATCACGATGGAAGTGGGTCCCTTTGCAAATGACACATGGTGATTTAGGCCCGGTCGGTGCAGTGTGTGGGTTTTTGTCAGCTGCCTTTTGCTTGCCCCCAGTCGCCTTCGCCATAGGCCCCTTCTGCTTCTTTTCTCTCTTCTTCTTTTCCTTCTTCTCCTTGGGAGGCTGACTTTTTCCAGCTCCACCTTGCGAAGAGGAAGGATCAGAGGAAGTATTGTAAGAAGTGGAAGGCTGGTGGGTAGTTCTAGACTGCTCTGACTGTTGATTCGACTGCTCAAGATTAGTGGCGATCTGGACTACATTAGTTGAAAAGAGCCATACAGGTAGGCCAATTGTCAATCCTGGAAGTGACAATGTTGCCATATGAGGCGCACCAACATCTCCCCAAGAGGAGAAGGGATTTGGACTTCCGCCAAGGTTGCTTCCTTGGTTGGTGGGCTCCATACTTTTCAACTGAAAGATCAACGTGGGAATAACAGGTGATTATGTTCCGCTTAAAATAAATTTTATTAACGACGCTTTTAGACACAAACTTGCTTTTTCATGTTTTAAGAGTCGAGAAAAAGCTAAAGATGACTCTAGTCGCCTTCGATGTTTTAACGAGCCCGAAGTGACAAATGCTCGGTTGGACTTTTTCAGTTATAGAGTTTGAAAAAGGCCAAAAGAAACTGCTCTGGAGATCTAGGCAGAGGGTGTGCCAAACTTTCGCGAAACCACAGAATACGTTTTACGGTACGGGTGGTCGATCTTCGTGAATGCTGTGTTCACTGCATCGCGATCAGTAGGGTGGCCGATACGGCTTCCTAAGGATAAAGGATAAATGCCTATAGGGGTCTCCCAATATACGCGACGGTACCGGGGAGCACAAGTCCGTATTAGTGCCACCGACTCTCAGGAGGAATCACCCACCTTCGTAGAGATCGACAGTCACTATGTTTAACGACGCCGGAACACGTCTCTACCTAGACCTCTAGATGTTTGCGTTATGTTACAAAGCGTTGTTATGTAAATTGGGTTTATTTTAATGTTGATCTTGCTTAGCAGTTTGCCTTTAAGGATCACCATGAGATGTATATATACAACTTCCTAAATGCAATCTAAGATGAGAAGCAAAACTTTTCAATCTTTCAACTTTGAAAACCTTAATCTACTGAGGGAAAAGAAAGACACAACTTTTCGCACAGATCATAGAACACACACTAAAATGCAAATTTTCCTAAATCGTCAAGCACACAGTCAAATGCAAAATGCACAATGCAGATATTTCTTTTCGTTATCCTTAATGTTGATGTAAGACAAAAAGGAAACTGTTGTATAACTTTGAATCTAATTTCGAGCGAAAGTAAACAAGCTTGTCCAAAATCAAAAGACACCTTAAGATCGACTTGTTTAGACACTGGAAATGTATAGATTCAAATCATAAAATGAAAAACAAACAAACTCAAACAGCCATGAACAGTAATAAAACTAGCTCTTAAGATCACAAAGACACTTTTACGGTTCAGGATCTAAGAGGCCACAGCTATACTGGTTCGCTTTTCACAATGGGAAACTGTAACTGAAGCAAGAAATACTGAAAGAACAATCACAGTTTCATCACACAACTGAGGCGGAATAATGTCAAGGAAAGTTGGTTTACAGCAAGTACAAATGACAAGCAATCAGCAGCAAAATAACAGTGAAAACAGGGCTAAGACACAGTGGGAAACCTCAGGAAGACATAGCCTAACTGGATCAGCGCAGGCTCTGGTCTGTCAAATTGACTCTCAGCGCAGTTCCCGAAGGGAGTACCTGCGCTGGAATGCAGACTGCCTGTGGACAGCCTGCACTGAGACACGAGAGTTGCGTTTACAAGGATTTCCGGGTCATAAAAAGCTCAAAAATGCACTGTTTTTGCTGAAATAAAAAGCTATAGGTCAAGTACAAGCTAAGGGATGATCAAGAGGATGAAAAGCTATCACAAAGAGTACAAGATTCTTTTGTAGATCAGCTCTTCAAATCATGAATCTGCTCAAAAATGAGCAAGAGTAGCAGCCCCTCTACTTCGCTTTTGATATAGTCAAAAGCTTTTCGATTTGGTACTCTTTGGTTCAGGAAATGAATAGCAAAGATACTACAAACACCAACAAGATACTAGGCTCCCCAGTGGAGTCGCCAGTTTGTTGTGGGGAAAAGTATCCGACTCGGATGACCCTATCCCTACTCTAAAGGTGACAGTCTTTAGCAACAAATGAAAGTAAAGCTTTAATGTTTTCCTTTATGAAAGTACAGAGAGAAGGAAGAAAAGATTAACCAACCGGTGTCTTTCGCTTTTGTCGATCCTTATCCTCTCTCTTTGTCTCTTGTTCCCAGCTCCTTGCTCCCTTTGCCGGTCCAGCTACACACAGATCCTGCACAACAGAGAGAAGAAAACTACAAGATACATGTACTCATAACTGATGCATGGATTAGAGTGAATCAAATATACAAGTAAATACAATACATCAATGCAATACAAGTATATAGGAGAACATTCAAAGCTTTATTGATAAAAGTAACAGGGTTCTGAGAAGGTTACAACCATCAATGGCTCCAATCCAGCAGCACCTCCCCAGCAGCAAGAAGTCTCCTCTTCACCTCTGGAAAAACAATCACCCAATAGCTCTAACTGTAAACCAACAGCACTTCCTTACTTTGCACAAAATTCCAGCCTCCTTAGACCTCATAGAAGAGCTCTATATATAGGAGAGAAGAAGAAAGGATGAGTCAGCTTGAGACTGACATAAAGCTGCCTTGTGTCCTCTCCCTCTTCAGTTAAACTTCAGTTCTTGAGTCCACTTGGAGATCCTTGCTTACACATGGAGATCAAGTACCTCTTACTCATCACAGGGCGAATCCCATGAACCAAGTGTCAGTTTGGAAGCTTCCTGGGCAATTGACACCTTGCAGAATGACTGTGCCACTTGGCCAATCTCGCCCAGCGCAGGTAGCCTTCATTAGATTTGACTTTCAGCGCAGGTACAAGGAGGAGCAGTTGCATTCCAGCGCAGATGCTCAGTGGAGCAGCTGACATGATCCAAAAATAGCCTGTTTTTGAGTGTTTTCAGGTGGAGAACTGATGGGAAGTGCTGTGGTTTGCTGACCATGTTCTTCTAGGGGTAAGAACAACATGTTTAGGGACTGAGGATCCCTGTAATTATCGACATTTCATGCTCCATGTTACGAGGCACAAAAATGTCTATAACAGCAAGGTAGCATTGTTTTTGGTGGGTGCAACAGTTCTGTGGTTCCTGAAAGTGGAGCAGAAAATCTAGTGGTCTCTAGAGAGAAGACCATGTTGTGGCAGCAAAGGCTTGGACATATTGGAGAGAAGGGCCTTCGAATACTTCATGGTAAAGGTATGGTAGAAGATATGAGTAATAGCTCTCTAGATTTTGATTTCTGTGAAAATTGTGTATATGGGAAGCAGAATCAGGTGAGTTTCCCCTCTGATGGTAAGAGGGTGAAACAGATATTAGAGCTTGTGCATGGTGATGTGTTTGGACCTGTGAAGGTTCCATCACTGGGTAAGTCTATGTACTATGTATCATTTATACATGACTTTTCAAGGAATACATGGATATATTTCCTCCAGAAGAAATCTAAAGTCTTTGACAGGTTTAAAGAATTTAAGGCTCTGGTGAAAAATCAGATAGAGAAGAAGATAAAGGTGCTGAGGACAGATAACGGTGGAGAGTTTTACAGTAAGGAATTTGAAGAATTCTGTAAGAAGTGTGGTATAGCACGGAAAGAGACTACTCCATATACACCTCAGCAAAATGGATTTGCAAAAAGAATGAAAGAGACGTTGATGGGAAGGGAAAGAAGCATGCTCAGTGGTGCGAGGTTAGGATAATAATTCTGGGTAGAGGTGGTGGAGACAGCATGTTACCTGGTCAACAGATCACCTTCATCAGTGATGGAGGATAAGACTCCACAAGAGGTATGGACTGGTAAGAAACCCTCTCTTTCACATCTAAGGGTATTTGGATGTGATGCATATGTACGTGTTCCAAAGGAGAAATGAACCAAGTTGGATAGTAAATCTAAAAAGTGCATCTTTATTGGGTATAAGGATAGTTTAAAGGGTTATAAGCTTCACAACCCAGCAACAAGGAAGGTTGTGTACAACCGAGATGTGGTGTTCAGAGAGGTGAAAGATGTTATTAAACATGAAGTCCAACCAAAGAAACCTGAGAAGATAGAATTTTAGCTAAAGGAGGAAGAATCAAACTCTACAGCAGAAGAGGAATCAGAAGATGAAGAGCCAAAAACTCTGGGTGTAAGAAGATCAGTTCAAGAAAGAAGGTAGCTAGAAAGGTATAGTTCATCTGCTTTCTGTTCAAATTTTGCTTTATCTATTACTGATGATGATCCCAGAAATGTGAAGGAAGCAGTAGATTCAGAGCATGGAAAACTCTGGAAAGAGGCCATGGTTGATGAAATGGTATCTTTGCACAAAAATGAGGCTTGGGATCTGGTGGAGTTTTCGGCTGGAAGGAAACCCATTGGTAGCAAATGGGTGTTCAAGAAGAAGACAAATGTAGAAGGAAAGGTGGAGAAATACAAAGCTCGGTTGGTAGCAAAAGGTTATTCCCAAGTGTCAGGAATTGATTTTGGTGATATTTTTTCCCCTGTTGCCAAGGTAACTTCTATTAGATTACTTTTATCTGTTGCTGACGCTTTTTATTTGAGGTAGAATAGATGGATGTGAAGACAACATTTCTTCACAGGGAAGGGTAAGAAAGAATTCGTATTCAAGTTAAAGAAGTCTTTGTATGGGTTAAAACAGTCACCAAGGATGTGGTAGCAGAAATTTGATACATTTATACGAGGACTTGGCTTCACTAGAAGCAAAGCAGATCGCTATGTGTATTTTAAATTAATTGGTGACCATGTTATTTATCTGGTCTTGTATGTGGATGATATGTTGCTAGTTGGAAATGACAAAGAAATTATCCAGGCTTTGAAGACCCAATTGTCCTCCAAATTTGACATGAAATATCTTGGTGCTTCAAACTATATTTTGGGCATGGAAATTAAAAGAGATCAGGCAAAAAGGAAGCTCTAGTTAAACCAGAGGAAGTATGTCGATACAATACTGGAGAGGTTTAATATGCAGGATAGTAAACCGATGAAAGTTCCTATTCCTGTAGGTGTAAAGTTATCTGTTGAACAGTGTCCCAAGACACAAGAAAAGGAAGAGGATATGTCCCGTGTTCCATATGCAAGTGCAGTCGGTAGCCTAATGTATGAAATGGTATGTACTAGACCAAACATTGCACATGTCGTGGGAGTATTGAGCAGTTTTATGTCAAAAGAAGGGAAGGAGCATTGGATAGCAGTGAAGCGGGTTTTCAGGTATTTGCGTCGCACTAGTGATTATGGTTTGTGCTACCAAGGAAGACCAGGATTGGATAGAGTTTTGGATATTAGTGGCTTTGTTGATGTATACTGGGCTTGATATTTGGATTAGAGAAGATATACAATTGGGTATGTGTTTAACCTATTTGGAGGTGCAGTTAGTTGGATGAGTAAGAAACAATTTGTAGTGGCACTATCAACTACAGAGGCAGAATACATGGTAGCCACTCATGCAAGCAAGGAAGCAGTTTGGTTGTAGATATTGTGTTCAAGTATGGGGTTACTACAGGGAGCTATAAGGATAGACTGTGACAGCCAAAGTGCAATTTTCTTGGCAAATAACCCTGCTTATCATTCAAAGACAAAGCACATTGATGTTCAGTATCACTTTGTGAGGGATATGATAGAAGACAAAAAGGTGTTCCTGGTAAAGGTGGACACTTTGAAGAATACTGCAGATGCATTGACAAAATTTGTGAGCTTTGAGAAGTTCTCCTGGTGTAAAGAAACAGTGGGCGTTTCAGGGCTGGAAAAATGACTAAGCTCACTTGTGGCCCCCTGTGGAAAGAAAACAACAAGTGGGAGAATGTTGGGTTGTGTTATATTCTTTCCACGACTAACCTACATAGTGAACCAGGGGGTTACCCTCCCCCCCTATACGGGGGGTTTGACGGGGGCGGGTAGCCCCCCTCTACGAGGTCCGAGGCAGTGCCTCGGGAAAATTTTTGTTGGACCCTATATTAGGTTGGGCGGACCTACCTATGGTTTTCAGTCCATGATTTTGGATGCGATGGTTTTCGGTCCGTGGTATTGGATGCTTCGGCATGTATAAATATGTATTGTAACATTGAAAGGAATATAATGAAAAATCAAGCTAGTAGTCTCGATTTTGGGATCCAAGGGACAATCTCTGTGTATATCTATTTTATGTGTTATGCTCTCGCATTGTTTATTTTCTGTGTTCTAGAATTTGTATGCAGGTAATTTATGTATGGGGTTAAAACCTATAGAACATGTACAGGTGATGGAATATGTATAGGTGGAGTTACACTTTCGATTGAAGGTTGGTCCCTATTTTCCTCAGGGGTAATGACAAGACCTGACCTTAATCTAAGCTCATTACATTGTTTCTGCTCAATCTCATATTTTGGATTTTCAATAATTTGTACTAATTGGACTAGTCTGTTATTAGGATTCAGGTTTGGCTGAGCTAGTAACTATGACCACAGAAGAGGTTGAGAATTTTGTTGTAATGTATAAGGAGCTGATAGTGTTATTTGAGGTTAGGGGCCTGTCCCCATAGGTACATTAGATATCCCCAGAGGTCGCGTCCAATTTGTATACCAATTCATATTTTGAGAGGTGGAGGGAGGCCACTGGGATTGATAAGGATTGCCTTGCCAAACAGGACTAAAAGGGGAATTTTTCCAACCATTTCCTAGATAAGATTATGTTGGCCAGGATTTCATAGGGTATGGCGGGCTTTTCCAGTTTGGGTAGGGTCATTGGCCTTGCCAGGCTGCCCCAAGGTTCTGCTATTGATTAAACTGCGAGGAAGGAAAGAATTGGCATGCATCTTGTGACATACCTGTAGGTTTAGCTTACCATTGTTGATGCACGTTCATGAAATATACTGCCTCTGTTTCCTCCTATACTTCTTTCAATACTACTTTTAGCGCGGGTAATGATGAACATTGTTCAGTTTCGTGATCTTTAGTAAAAATGACGCACATCTGAACCATGTCTAATGGGCATTCTCGTTGGTTGTGATTCTTTCAACAACGTGAGCAGAAGATGGCCAAATTTTGTTCTGCTAAAGCTTGTTTTCTTAGCTTGTAGGACGTCCAGGTGTGTTAGAAGAGTACCCAGGATTTCCGTCTTAAAATCTTCCAAGAGGTTTCTGATCTCCATCCGTGTTACACCTCCACTATGTGGTTTGCTTCCTCTACTCATTGGGTCTCAGTTAGCTACTCCTGTACGTGTGCTTCCCCACGAACACCTGATACACAAACGAATGCTTTCATCATAATATTCCTGAGAAATATCCCCTTTTCCCATTAAATTTAGAGTTTCTACCCATTCCTCTTTCATTCCTTTAATCAATATAGATCTTAAGACTTATTTTGGTAGGGAAGTGTGTGGAGATATCTGCAAATTATAATTAAATCATTCTACATATTCTTCTAGTGTTTTGTTATCTTTTGCAGTCATCTTGAAAATCTCATCTTTCAGTTCCCTAGTTTTACAAAAGTCCTAATATCTTTTAAGGAAGAAGGTTTTCATTTCGTCCCAAGAATTGATGGTTCGCCCACCTAGACCTATAAGAAATCTTAAAGCTGCCCCTTTCAGAGTGGAAGGGAACAATTTCAATTTTGGGGGGTTGGTGGTATAGTCATACCCTCTACAAAGGACATCAAACTCAAACAAGAAAGCATCAGGATCCTCTGTGATCATCCCATGGAAGGTTGGGATGTTATGCAGAGGAATAGCCTTCATAGGGCCATTGGCCACCTGGTCAACTATGGGGTACTCTAATGTCGAGGTTTGACCTTGGCGTGGCTGATATACCATTTGATCAAAGATATGCCAATAATCTTCAGGGATTTCAAGGGATTATTTTGTAATAAATAGAGAGTTAGTAACCCGAGTTGGCTTTAAAACACTCCCTCTGACTGGAATCTCAGGAGATCCTTGTTCATACAGCTGCAGTTCTGATTTAGCAGCCCCACTAGTTTCTCCTTTTCCTTCTTGTAAGTTACAGGATTTTCCCTCTTGTAGAGGATCAGAGTGTAGGCTTATTGTAGCTTGAAAACTCTGTTCTGATCCTCCTACTTGGCTTTGAATCTCAGCATGAGCTGCAGATGGTGAGTCTGCTACTTGAGGGATAGCAGTAGAAATTTTTCCAGGTATAGCCTGGAATCCTACTGATGCTTGAGACTCTGCTCTTCTTATGATTTCATCTATAAAGGTCGTTCTCCCAAGGTTCACCAATCCTTTGGGTTTTGTGGGTTTTGGTGGAGGATTCTTCTCTTTTTCTATCTTTTTATTTCTAGTCGTTCATAAAACAAATTCCTATTTAACCTCTATGATTTTTCTGTAAAGCGGGAAAGTAAGCAAGCACTTTACTTGCTAGGTATGTAGGTTCTTACCTTCCATTTTTAAAACCCAGTTCTCCTACAACAAAGAAATAAAATCAATCACTTTAAACACTCTCCCTAGCAACGATGCCAAAATGTTGGTTCACTAAGATGTCTTTTTACAGGAAATCTTAATCCCTACATTAACTGTCAACCCGAGGTAAGTCTTTCTATTTCAAGAGTGCCAACACAATATGTGCAGTGAAGCTAGAGGTTATCTAATGATGAATCGTTGCAATCATTAAAGGCTAATTCTTCAATTCAATTCACACAACTCTGCAAAGAACTATCTATGAAAGAAATGTTCACAACACACTATGTAATTCTATGCAACTTGTTCCGAAACCAATTGGAACTGAATGCAAATGAGAATTACACTGAGAATCAACTTAATACTAATCACACTTAATCAAGTAAAGCAACTACGATTATCGAACAACACTACCAATTTATAACAACCCAAATCAATCTGCATTACTCAATTGAACAACAATAATAAATGAACAGCAATCAACAATCGGTAATTAATCAACAATCGGTAAGTGAAAAAAACAACGATAAATGATTCCTAAATGATAAACTGTTAACGGGAAAAGTGTCTATTCAGAACAACCCTATCCCACTAAGGTGTGACAGTACCTTAGAAACAAACAAAGAAAACTACTTTTGTATTCTTCTTTATGAACTATAAACGAAGAGGAATAGGATGAACCAACCTATGTCTTGCGCTAGTCCTTTGATCCAATCTCTCTCCTCTTTGACAGCTTCCAGCTACCTGCTCCCTTACTTGCCCAGCTTCACCAAGTTCCTACAAGATCACAGAAGAAGAAAACTACACAAAGACATGGATTTATATTCATAAATAGCTTAGGATCAGATTTAAGCTAAACATGCAAATATAACAAACATCATTGATACACAAGCATGTAGGAGAAACTCAAATAGTTTTATTGATATAACAAGAAGGTCCAAGAGGAGTTACAACCGATGATTCCTGATCCAGCATCAACCCCCCAGCAAAGGAATCCCCTCTTCACCTCCAACAAAGCATAAATCACCCAATACTCTGATATCTATCTCAAAACCAACAGCAATTCTCTGCAATGTACAAAATTCCAGCCTCTGGATCTCTGGGATGAGGGATCCATATATAGATGTATGCAAAGAGGATGAGTCAGCATATGATCTGACTAGTGGCTTCTCTCTGTCAGTTCTTGCTTCCACTTGGAGACTGAGAGCCTCTTACTCATCCTTGGTCGAACTTAGTGAGGCAAGTGTCATTGGGGAAGATTCTGGAAGCTTCCATTGTCTGTCCACCTCGCGGAATGACACTGCCATTTGTCATTTCCCGCTCAACACACCCTGGTAGTGCATTTAGGTGCGTTGCAACGCACCTAGCTAGTGTATTTGGGTGCTATGCAACGGAGCTAGCTAGTGGGGCAGCTGAAATGATCCTGATTTGACTGATTCTAAGCAGTTTCTGGTGGAGAACTTCTGGGAGAAGCTGTAATTTGTTGACCTTCTTCCTTTAGGGGCTGGAACAACACTTTTAGGGACTTAGGATCCCTTGGTTTATGGACATTTCATGCTTAGAGTTGTAAGGCACAAAAATGTCTATAACAGTTGCCCCCTAAAGTATGAGGCTGTTTATCGGGTGAAATGCTTTATTAGGAGGATCCGAAGTTCTTTCAATGCTGGGAGGAGACCTGTAATAAGATACAATACAATACATTATCTTCATACTGTTTTCATGATCTAGCTGAGGCGGGCATTCCCATGCTCAGCTTTATAAATTCATTTTCATGTACATAGGACAGACAATCGTCTGATGGTAGACTGATGATTCTGATAGAGCCATCATCCTTTTGGTAGGATGATTATCTGTGCTGCAATGTTGTACATTTCAATGTCTTTATTCTCCTGAATGTATATCATAGCCCGGATGGATGAAACTAGATCCGGGGTCTTCAATCTCGTCCAATCTTCACTCGAAGTACAAGTCGATCCATGTGAGAAATGTTTTGAAGTCGAACATGGAAAGACATCGCTTGATTACCAGTCAATGATGTAAACTGTTAACAAGCACGAGAGGAATCACCGATAATGATGATGACCCTCAAGGTACTGCAGTACAATTCACGTGGTGTGAATAAAGGATTTGGCATCGAATACCACGCAAAATATTTCAGTCGAAGGTCATTGATGTATACCTGTCGCCGGAAGTGAGAAACTTGCCATTGAGGCATGCAAGCTTCAAAGTACTGAATGGGGTGTTCCTAGATCAACTTCTTGGATAATGAGCTGATGTCGAAAAGAAGCGATCCATCAAGGGAGGCCCTTGATGAATCCCACATCAATGACATGGAATGGAGCAAATGATTTTGATGGAGGTGAAAACGATCTAATGATATATGGTTTAGGATGGCGGTCATGAAAGAATGAAGTATAATGTATGGTAGTGGATGGGACACGGGTGACTTCTCTGGATGACTTCTCTTGAATATGTCGGTGACACTTATGTGATGGATTGGTAGAATTTACCCCAGATGTGGATGGTATGGTGTGACCATGGTGATGTGACCGGTAAATGAAACAACCCAACCCGACTTAGGCACGGAATGGAAGTTTCATGTTCAAGAGCAACCTTCTACCAATAAAGATTCTTTGAGTTTCTTCCCAATTTTTCCCCTGTCATTGCTGACCAGTACCTCTTTATTTTTGTCAAGCTTGAGGAGGATAACATATGCTTGTTCTATAATTTGCCCTTCGGGCAAACCCATCGCTATGTTTTAACGAGCCTAGCAATAGTGAAACTCATTCTCGTCTAAAGACAAGTTTGTCGCTATTAATCTTTTTAACGAGTTTAACGACAAAGATAACTCGGTCCTTTTCATTTTTAGAGAGTCTAAAAAGGCACGTAAAGGTAACTCCGAAATTCCTTTTTCGTCATCTAATCCCTTAAGTCCGAAAAAGTATAAAACAATACAGAAGGGATGAATTTTTGATAGTTTTAACGATCCGAACAAAACAAGCGCTCGATCTTTTTGTGCAATAATCCCTCAGGTCCAAAAAGATTAAAATCTAGAGGAGGGATGGCGCTTCCGGTCGCTTTAACGAGCTGGAAGGCCAAAACTCGGCAATATTTTCATATTTTACGAGTCAGTTGAAAAGAGCTTAAAGAAGACTCGTCTTTTGAGGAACAAGTGATAAAATGGGTAGCAGCTGATTCCAGGTAAGGTTTGGAATTTTCCAATCACGGCAGTGTCACAAGGATGGCTAGTGAAATCACTCTTCGCAGCTGTTCCTCAAAATGGGTAAACAATCAAATGGAGGTGAATGATCGGCCAATAGAAAAGTGGAGGTGACGGTGCAAACACGATCAAGGCTTTAATGGCTGAAATTCTTCATTCACTGTGGTTATTTACCGGGGAATAGTTCATTTTTTAATGAGCTTAAACGCGGGTGGAAACATTTGCTCATGTCTTATGTTTATTTTTTAACGAGCTTGAACTATGTGCTAAAACTGCTTGATTAATCCAGTCATATGATAAGAATGTCTCATATAAAACGGCAACTTTTAGATTTTTGCCCCACATCCTTTCTTTATGCAAGTTAGGTGACGACTAATCCTACGAGTTTAAAGGGTTAGAGGTCCTAAAAATTTAAAAAATAAATAGCCGCCCCTCGCTTGTACTCCAAAAGGTTTGCATGCCCTCTGGTATAAAGTATGGTTTCAAGGTTACCCCTTCTTTAGTCCAATAGAACATTTGTTTTACCGGGAGAGGCCTACCTCTTACAGGTCACCCAAAGATTGCTCGATTCGCGGTGCAAACAAAACACTTCTTCGGCGGTGTCTACCGAGATAAACAAGGGTGAGTGACTCAGTTCTGCCAACTCACATAACTTTGACAAGAGAATCTTATTCTAGAATAACCCCTCTTCCACCGACGGACGGGGTACAGACTAGTCATATTCTCCCGCGGAAACCTACCCTATACCCGAAGTTTTCCTGCCGAAGCAGACCAGGATGCATGCCCCCTAGGTTTCAGGCATATCCCTCCGAATTACTCGCGCTCATTGGGAGGACGGACTGGGGATTGAGACACTTCTTGCGTGAAGAGACCATTTAGGGATGGTATATGACTATTTGCTATGCGTGATCCGGGAAATGAAAGCTGGTCCACGAGCTTGACCACTCTTCCTTCGTGCGAAAAACACATTACTCTAAAGAGTGAGGAGACGATGGCTCCCATGCAATAAATATAGTCTCGTCCAAGGAGTAGGTTATAATCCAAGGGTCCTTGAACTACCATTACATTCATTTGAACTGTCTTCCCTCTCAATGTTATGGGCACATTGGGAAGGTGTTATAGACATTTTTGTGCCTCGCAGCATGGAGCATGAAATGTCAATAATTACAGGGGTCCTCAGTCCCTAAACATGTTGTTCTTACCCCTAAAAGAACAAGGTCATCAAACAACAGCACTTCCAATCAGTTCTCCACCTGAAAACACTTCAAAACAGGCTAATTTTGGATCATGTCAGCTGCTCCACTGAGCAACTGCGCTGAATGTCAACTGCTCTTCCTTGTACCTGCGCTGAAAGTCAAAAGCAATGAAGGCTACCTGCGCTGGGCGAGATTGGCCAAGTGGCACAATCATTCTGCAAGGTGTCAATTGCCCAGGAAGCTTCCAAACTGACACTTGGTTCATGAGATTCGCCCTGTGATGAGTAAGAGGTACTTGATCACCATGTGTAAGCAAGGATCTCCAAGTGGACTCAAGAACTGAATATTAACTGAAGAGGGAGAGGACACAAGGCAGCTTTATGTCAGTCTCAAGCTGACTCATCCTCTCTTCTTCTCTCCTATATATAGAGCTCTTCTATGAGGTCTAAGGGGGCTGGAATTTTGTGCAAAGCAAGGAGGTGCTGTTGGTTTACAGTTAGAGCTATTGGGTGATTGTTTTACTAGAGGTGAAGAGGAGAGTTCTTGCTGCTGGGGAGGTGCTGCTGGATTGGAGCCATCATTGGTTGTAACCTTCTCAGAACCCTGTTACTTCTATCAATAAAGTTTTGCATGTTCTCCTATATACTTGTATTGCATTGATGTATTGTATTTACATGTATATTTGATTCACTCTAATCCATGTATCAGTTATGAGTACTTGTATCTTGTAGTTTCTTCTCTTGTTTGTGCAGGATTTGTGTGTAGCTGGACCGGCAAAGAGAGCAAAGAGTTGGGAACAAGAGACAAAGAAAGAGGACAAGGATCGACTAAGCGAAAGACACCAAGTTGGTTAATCTTTCTTCATTCTCTCTGTACTTTCATAAAGGAAATCATCAAAACTTTACTTTCAGTTGTTGCTAAAGACTGTCACCTTTAGAGTAGGGATAGGGTCATCCGCATCGGATACTTTTCCCCACAACAAACTGGCGACTCCACTGGGGAGCCTAGTATCTTGTTGGTGTTTGTAGTATTTTGCTATTCATTTCTTGAAGAAAAGAGTACCAAATCGAAAAGCTTTTGACTATATCAAAAGCGAAGTAGAGGGACTGCTACTCTTGCTCATTTGTTGAGAAAATTCAAGATTTGAAGAGCCTATCTACAAAAGACTCTTTACTCTTTGTGATAGATCTTCATCCTCTTGATCATCCCTTAGCCTGTACTTGACCTATAGCTTTTTATTTCAGCAAAAACAGTGCATTTTTGAGCTTTTTATGACCCGGAATTCTTTGTAGACGAAACTCTCGTGAGTCAGTGCAGGTTGTCCACAGGCAGTCTGCATTACAGCGCAGGTACTCCCTTCGGGAACTGCGCTGAGAGTCAAACTGGCAGACTAGAACCTGCGCTGGTCCAGTTAGCCATTGTCTTGCTCAGCTTTCCCTTTGTGTCTTGGCCCTGTTTTCACTGAGTTTTAGCTGATTGCTTGCTGGTCATTGTACTTGCTGTAGACCGCTTCTCCTTGACATTATTCCGCCTCAGTTGTGTGATGAAACTGTGAATGTTCTTTCAGTATTTCTTGTTTCAGTTACAGTTTCCATTGTGAAAAGTGAACCAGTATAGCTGTGACCTCTTAGATCCTGAACTGTAAAAGTGTCTTTGTGATCTTATGAGCTAGTTTTATTACTGTTCGTGGCTGTTTGAGTTTGTTTGTTTTTCACTTAATGGTTTGAATTCATATATTTTGAGTGTTGAAACAAGTACTTGTAAAGCGTCTTTTCATTTAGACAAAGCTTGTTTGTTTACGCTTCAAATTGAATTCGAAAGTCATACAACAGTTTTCCTTTTGTCTACATCAACATTAAAGGAAAAGAAAAGAAATACATGCATCTTGCATTTGCATTTTTGATAAGTTTGTGTGTCTGATCTAGGAGAAAGTGCATTAGTTTGTGCTTTGTGCTCTGTGTGGAAAGATATTGTTTTTCTCTCCCCTCAGTAGTTAGGATTTTCAAAGCTAAAAAGATTGTGAAAGCTTGCTTATCATTTTAGCTGCATTTAGGAATTTGTACCAATACATCTCGTGGTGATCCTGAAAGACAAACTGATAAACAAGATCAACTTAAAATATATTGAATGAATCTAAAAACGCATTGTAACATAACGCTCACAGTAGAGGTCTAGGTAGAGACGTGTTCCGGCGTCGTTAAACGTAGTGACTGTCGATCTCTACGAAGGTGGGTGATTCCTCCTGAGGGACGATAGCACTAATACGGACTTGAGCTCCCACGTACCGTCGCGTATATTGGGAGACCCCTATAGGCTTTTATCCTTTATCCTTAGGAAGCCGTGTCGACCGCCCTACTGATCGCGATGCAGTGAACACAGCATTCACGAAGATCGACCACCCGTACCGTAAAACGTATTCTGTGGTTTCGCGAAAGGTTTGGCACACCCTCTGCCTAGATCTCCAGAGCAGTTTCTTTTGGCCTTTTTCAAACTCTATAACTGAAAAAGTCCAACCGAGCATTTGTCACTTCGGGCTCGTTAATACATCGAAGGCGACTAGAGTCATCTTTAGCTTTTTCTCGACTCTTAAAACATGAAAAAGCAAAGTTGTGTCTAAAAGCGTCTAATAAAATTCATTCAATACGGAAACATAATTCCCCTTTTTGTATTTTAGTTGATCAAGTAATCCGCAATCGTGGAGGAAAGTCAATTAAAACCCCGTCGTTCAGGGAGGCTTGCGAGTCAACCGCCTTTGTCTCCGGAACCGAGAGTAGTACGGACGAAGCGAACTCGCTTGACCAGGTCAAAATCTCCTTTTAAAGTTAGAACGGAAGTTCCAACAACATCTGAGATTCTGGTCACTCACAATATTTCTGGAATCCCTGCCTCTATTGAAGAAGTTCAACAGCAACAGAAGGACAGTGGTACTGATCCTAGTCTGAAGACAAGTACTTGCATAACTGAACCAGTTCCATCTGAAACCGGTCCACAGAGTCTTGTTGTTCAAACGACTGTCGCTATCGAAGCAACCCCTTCTTCGGCACCAGAAATCTTTTACGGACCTGACGGTCTTCCTCTTCCTCCTGGTCTGATTGCAATAGAGGAAATCGTAGAGGACCAGCAAACAAACTCCAATTCATTTTGGAGTAGGTACCCCTCTTTTTCCTTCTGCATCAGAAGTTTGTCTATCGCCACCAGAAGTTCCTGAAGAATCGTTAGGAAGTTTATTGGATAGACTTAAAATGTCTGAACAACCGTCGACATCTAGAACTGTGCCAAACGACACAGCGACAGCAGAAGTTCCTGCTGCCAATCCAACGATGTTTGCCGGCATACCAGCCGTCCCGACTAGCTCTCATCAGCTAGAAGGAGTCCACCCAGGGACTATTATGACAACTTGGTCTGTTCCAGTTTGTTCTTCCGGTATAATACCCGGTAATTCTTATGTTGAAACTAGACAAATTGATCCCTTTGGGAATCATTTTGGGCCATCCAGTCCTCAAAGGCCATCTATACCCTTGAGCTCCGGATTGTTACCGTATGGGGGGCAATATGCCCTTTCACTTCCCCTTTCGGGGGGATACCCATACGGCAGTTTTCAACCACATTCAGGTTTGACTGAAGTAACGACGAGTGGTTGGGTACCTATGTTACCCCAACAACCAAGAGTTGTATATTCCATGCAACAATGTGTACCTATGTCTAGTATCCCGACGACGCCAGCAATTGTAACCGTGTCGCAAGTTCAATCGATGCCTGTTGTATGTCAACCCCAAGTTGTAATGCAACAGCCTATTGACCCTGCAACACAACCACAATCGCCAACTTCCGGGACGACACAGATACAAACGGGAACCATAACCCCGCATCTTGGTCCGTCGGTTAGTGTCGCACAACAAAACATGGCTTCACAACCATGGATGGTGCAATACCAACAACCTCAGTTTCAACAGGTGTACCAGGGGTCTGAGCAACAGATCTTTGCAAATAGTGGGCAACCCTATATTCAGAATGGGTTAAACCAACCACTTTACAGTGGCCAAGCCCACCAACCATATCAGTCATATCAACATCAGTTGCATTATACTGGTGTGCAAAGACCTACTGCTCAGGCGATTCCATCATATCCTGGGTACGCCTCGCCAAACCTGAATCAGCAGTTGCCATTCGTGGCGACCTTAGAATTACCAGATTTACATCGATTGACGAACGATCCAATCGCCTATGCCCATTGGTGGCCAGCGATTCCTCACAAACTTCCTTCGGACATTCCTAAATTCAATGGAAATCCGGGCGAAGACCCGTCGAATCATGTGATGACATTCCATCTGTGGTGTTCGTCGAATACCTTGAATGATGATTCGATAAGGCTTCGTCTTTTCCAGAGGACATTGACTGGTCCGGCGGCTAAATGGTATATTGAATTACCTAGAGCCTCTTTCGACAATTTTAGTTCCCTAGCCACGACTTTCTTAACACACTTTCAGTTACCTATAAGGTACGAAACTGGGACAGAGATCTTGACCAATTTCAAGCAGACAACAGCCACACATATATCTGATCATATACATGAGTGGCGTCGTCGTCGCAGAATGGTAAAAACCTATGTTCCAGATCAGCTATTAGCTGAGTGGTTTATAAAGTCGCTTCTGCCGGCAATAACAGAAGATGTGGCCAAGGGAGGTGTCGTAACAGAAGAGCAAGTGATTGCTCGTGCTCAATATTTGGACTTAGTGTATACTCAGTCGGGCACGCTCTATGATAAGATACCTGATGCCCCCAGACCAGAATTTTCAATCCCTCCTCCTCCCGGATCGAATAGTGACTCTCATGCCGGTGATGGCGTGATTGGAACTGCAAACGCTAAGTCGACAAGGGATTCGAATAAGAAAGCCCGTAAGACTTCGAATCAAAAAGCAAATCAAGAGATTCTTGCTTCGGAGGTAAATGTTGTATCTACGGATAAAGACAAAAACTCCAATCAACCAGGAAGCAAGAAGAAACAAAACAAAGGGAAGAAGAAGAAACAAGGTGGGTCATCCCCTCAAAAAACTTCTTCAAACCCTCCTGGGCAAGGGAAACAATTTCCTCCATGTCAAATATGCGATGAAAATCATTCAACAAAGAACTGTCCGTTCAAAGCTGAGTTAAAGAGGTTCTTTAAAAGTTCCCAAACTTCAGCTGTGTTGACTGATCCATTTCCCACCCCAGGTCAAAATATGGTTGATAGTGGAAATGCTTCTCCGTCTCAAGTGCTTATGTTGTCGGTTTCTAAGCAAAATGATGCTTTGATCTCGACTAGGAATAAAGATTATGGGAATCCGCCGGTGTCGAACGACAAAGGGAAAGATCAACCCAGTAGTTCGACAACAACTTCGGCAGAAGTTGTACCCCCCCTCACGCATGAATTAACAATAAAGCCGCCTAAGGGAGTAGTCCACAAGTCGACATTCAACCCTCGCGCCAGAGCGGCGCAACACTATAATATAGTGGAGGATTTGGCCCAATCGCCATCTGCTATGTCGACTCTTGAGGTACTACAAAATTGCCCATCCCAAAGACAGGCATTGTTATCAGCAATTGGTGGAGTGGATCCTAAAGATTCCAATCTTGTATCCTTTGATCACAAAGGATATGATCCTCAGTTACCAGCGCAATTAGCTTTCCTTATTCAAGTGAAAGCACTCAACAAAACTGTTCATAGAACGATTATTGATGAGGGCGCATCGACATGTATCATGTCGATGAGTTGCTGGAAAACTCTTGGATCTCCAACCTTGTCGCGATCTTCGACGACATTGAAAGCATTTGACGGTAGGTCGTACACTCCGTACGGTATCCTAAATAACTTTAAGGTTGAACTAGGAGGAAAAACAGTAGAGATTGATGTTGAAGTCATTGATGGCAATCTTGACTATAACATCCTACTGGGAAGACCATGGATATATGCCATGGCAGCTGTAGTGTCGACATATTTTAGGAAGATCGCATTCCCGTTTGAAGGAGGGATTACGATCGTCGACCAACAGAATTTCCTCCCTAATGGTTCACAAGTTACTGGAAGCATTCCCCTGATCCATGGGAGCGACCATTCAATAAAAGATATAGGAGTAGGCTTGCTAAAAGATCCCACAATGATGGGAACTTTCACGTTGCCACCTCCTTTCCATGAAGGGAATATCCCGTTTGTAGCAACATGCAACATGGTATCTTCATCGAAGGTCGCAGAAGACAAAGTCGTCATGGATCATCAAGTGGTATTGCCACCTAGCCCTATTGAAATATTGTAGCAATCAATGTTTCAGGCATGGGAGGCGAGCCCAAATGAACGCTCGTCAAGCGTTTGGGTAGATAGGTCCGAAGAATATGGTACCCCATTAGATCCATGGTCAAAAGTTCATGGGACTGACGAAGGAATCTTACAATCAATGATGATTGAGGGGGCACCATGGAATGATCACCACCATCGTTCCCTTCTTCCAGAGTGTGAAGAAGAAACTCATCACGACCTATACCACCCTTCAGTGTTTGAATTCCTAACAAATACTGTAAATACGGTGGATTCAGAGAGAAACCTATCCAATATTGAAGAAACCATAGCCATAAACATCTCGACAAAATCTGATGTTGTTGAGAATATTCATGTCGGCAAAAGTTGTTCCCCTTCAGAACTGGAAATATATAGTGCTCTCTTTCGCGAATTTAGAGATGTCTTTGCATGGTCATATGATGAAATGCCAGGCATTGACTCGAGCATAGTTGAACATGAGATTAAAATGTATCCTGATGTCAAACCAGTAAGACAACGGCTTCGGCAGGTACATCCGAAGAAAGCCGCTGCCATTAAAGCAGAAGTTGAAAAACTTCTCCATGCTGGATTCATCTACCCGGTTCCTCTAACCGATTGGGTATCGAATATTGTCCCTGTTATGAAAAAACAAGGGACGATAAGAGTGTGCGTCGACTATAGGGATGTAAACAAAGCTTGTCCAAAGGACAACTACCCTACACCCTTCATCGACCAGATAATTGATGAATGCGCCGGATGTGAAATCTTTTCCTTTATGGATGGATTTTCCGGGTATAATCAAATAAATATCCGCCCACAGGACCAGTCTAAGACTGCATTCATCTGTCCGTGGGGCACATTCGCTTATCGAAAATTACCCTTTGGTTTAAAGAACGCAGGGGCGACGTTTCAGAGGGCAATGAATTATGCCTTCCATGACATCAAGAACATTGTTCAACCTTACCTCGACGATCTTCCGGCTCATTCGCGGAAGCGGACTGATCATCCGCAGCATTTGAGAGCAATATTTCTACGTTGCCGACATTACAAGATAAGACTCAATCCGCACAAGTGTGTGTTTTGCGTCGGTTCTGGTCGTTTACTTGGCTTTGTGGTCTCTAAGGATGGGATTCGTCTCGACCCTTGTAAGGTTCAGGCAATCATTAATTTGCCTCCACCTTCAAATTTGCTTCAGATTCAGAAACTCCAAGGGAAAGCAAACTTTCTGAGGAGGTTCATTCCAAATTACGCAGAACTTGCCAAAGGTTATACTCGTCTTTTGAAAAAGGATGTACCTTTTGTCTGGGACCAGGTTGCGCAAGCTTCCTTTGACGCTCTGAAAGATTCTCTAGTAAGAGCATCATTAATGTACGCCCCGGACTATCAAAGAGATTTTAACCTGTATCTAGCTGCAGCAGATACGACCATTGCGATGGTCTTAGTGCAAGAAGTCGATGGAATTGAACATCCTATTTATTATTTAAGTAAAAACTTAAATGACACAGAAAGTAAATATTCCTATGTTGAAAAACTAGCGCTTGCTGCTGTTCAAGCGATTCAAAGGTTTCGACATTATGTCCTCTTTAGGAAAACTACCATTCTGTCAGATTGCAATCCCATGACGTATATACTGTCGCGACAGTTGCTTGGGGGCAAATATTCAAAATGGATAGCCATCCTTCAAGAGTTTGATTTAGATTTTGTAAAATCCAAATCGAAGAAAGCTCTAGTTTTCGCGGAATTATTATGCGATCTCCCATCGTCGTCCAACGATGAAACATCAGAAGAGTCAATCGTGGATGAAAATTTGTTTCTGATATCAGTAAGCGATGAGTGGTATGGAGACATCATTGTTTATCTCCAAACCCAAAAATTTAGGCCTAATACCTCACACTCGGAACGGAAACGTATACGATACCAATCTAAAGACTACATGATCATCGGTGATACACTTTACCGTCGTGGCGTCGATACGGTTCTGAGGAGGTGCCTTACCCATGAGGAGGCCGAAAAAGCCCTGAATGATTGTCATTCAGGCGCGTGCGGGGGGCATCAATCTGGATATGCAACAGCACAAAGAATCTTACGAGCAGGATATTTCTGGCCAACTATGTTTAAAGATTGCATAATAGCTGTCAGAAGTTGCCATGCATGTCAGATCTTTGATAGCAAAACCAGAAGACCGCCCGCACCCTTACAGCCAATAGTTGCTGTTGGGCCCTTCGCCAAGTGGGGCATCGATTTCATGCAATGTAACCCCACCTCGACCGGGGGGCATGGGTATATTATAGTCGCTGTTGACTATTTTACCAAATGGGCCGAGGCGATGCCTACATTGGATAACACTGGTGAAACAGCTGCCCTTTTCTTTTTCAATCATGTAGTCGCCAGGTTCGGCGTTCCGCAAGCTATAGTGACAGATCATGGATCGCATTTTCGCAATCACATGATGGTTGAATTAGCTGCCAAACTAGGGCTATCTCACGACAGCTCTACCCCATATTATCCACAAGCCAACGGACAAGTTGAGGCAATCAACAAGGTCCTGAAGCGTATGTTGCAAAGGATGATCGGGGTTCACAAGAGAAGATGGCATCTAATCCTGTACTCAGCATTATGGGCTTACCGAACCTCGGTAAAGAACGCCACTGGGTTCACACCATTCCAATTGGTGTATGGCCTGGAGGCAGTCTTACCGATCCAGTGCGAAATTTCGTCTCTTAAACTCGCAATTGACCTCCTCCCCGGAACCTCAGAAGAAGAGGCTCGTTTCCTGGAATTGATCCAGTTGGATGAAAACCGTCGTGACGCCGCTTTGGCGAACGAGGCCCATAAGAAACGAGTCAAAGCACAGTTCGACAAAAATGTCAAACCTCGCAACTTCTCTGAGGGTGACTTGGTTTTGCTTTACGACCAAGAATCCGACAAATTAGGAGCAGGAAAATTTCAGTCCTTATGGATGGGTCCCTATATTGTTAAAAGGGTGTTAGCAAAAGGAGCCTACGAGTTAATGGATTATGACGGAATACCACTGGCGCAACCCCGTAACGGGTTGTACCTCAAGCGTTACTATGCCTAAATAGTAACCTGAGTGCTTTTGTTGTATTTTGTTTTCGCTAAAATGTTTGTTTCGGTTAAGTAATCCACCTTTCTCGTTTGTTGCAGATGTCGAATTATTCTGATACATATGTGGGATATGCCGACGGAGCGAGTCGTAGTACGCGGAATTTGTCCTCCGCAGCCTGGGCCATTTTTGATCCAAGCGGCGAGTTAGTGAGTTTCAGAGGTGTGTGTATTGGACGATCAACGAACAATATCGCTGAGTATAGTGCGTTGATTGAACTCCTCTCTGATACCATCGCTCATGGTATACGCCGACTAATTGTCAGGCTAGACTCACAACTTGTGATACTACAACTCACTGGTATATATTCAGTCCGCAATCCAGCTATTTATCGTATGTTTCTAAGAGTTAAGATTTTGGAAAGAGAGTTTGATTCAATTCAATACCAACATATTTCCAGAAACTTGAACACATTAACAGATTCATTAGCAAACTATGTATTAGATAGACATTTACAACATATATAAAAAGAGATGCATCGGTGCTATGTAAGTGGATCACAAATAAACTGAAATAAACTCCGAAAATCAAAATATATAAAGCTGTTTATAGTTTGTACATAATGTGCTGTAATCAAAACAAAATCGGTCATATGACCTAGAACTCAAAAAGATGCTAGGGGGCACCCTAGCCTAGTGGTGCTCATGAAAGTACGTCACGGTCTGTGCGATCATGCGCAAGAGACGAGTCCATCGTCTAGGCACGCCAATAGTGTGCCGCTGCAACTGTAAAGGTAACTCGTCAATCTGTACATCCGAAAGACCACGAGTAAGGCTCTCAACCTGCTCCTGCACAGCTGCAAGTATCTCAGTATCACCAAGGTCGCGAATAACAACTCTCCTAGCAGGCTCTGCTGCTGGGGCAGCAACTGGCGATCGTGGACGAGCTACTGGACGAACAGGACCAACATCTGCATGCACCCAAGAGTTTGATCAGTTTTGAACAGTAACATCATGAATAAAAACAATAAACAGTGATATGGTCAAAGATTTTACCAATAGCGCCCCATTGCTCGCCATCCGGAAGCACCAAGTCCGGATCACCTCGGTAGTCCATACCCACGTATGGATACTCAGAAAATGCCATCTCCTGACGCTCGAACCACCTAAAGAAGGACTCAGTGAAAGTAATTTGAGGTTGACCAGCATGCCGGGACATATGGTCAACCCACCTCTGCATGCGTGGCTCGGTCGGAGAAGGCAAGTCAAGTATGATGTACTGAGGCTGCATCAATGGGATTTTCTCCAAGGCAAAGGCAGTCAGAATAGAACCAAAACCAAAGTTCTTGAGCCTCCCGTCCTTTACCTTGGTCAATTGACTTTTCATCTGAACAAGTACTGCATCACACCAGTTAAACACTTTCGGTTGGAGACACTCCAAAGCGTGCTGCATGTAAGATCTGTTGGCAACATGTAAAGCTGCGCTACCGGCCATCCTACCAATAGTAAACAGAATGGACCTAAGAGACCTGTCAGTGATGTCACGGATATTGATCTTGCCGTCTTTGCTCGGCTGTGAACCTTCCCGACAATACTGACGGATATAGTCTCTGGTGGAAGTAGTCCCTCGAGCCGTACCTGACAAAGAAACGGGGGCACCCCGCCTTGACAGCCCAGTCAAGAAGTACATGTCCTCTATGGTCAAGGGGATGTTTTTCCCCCCTAATCTGGAATACTTGGTTAACAGGATCCCAAGCATCAAGCATATACTGCAGTAAAGAAATCTGTGCTCTCATGCTAGAGATACGGAAAAACTTCAGTAGGCCACAGTTCCGAAGCGCGCTCACCGTGACCGGGTCATGGAGTGCAACCATGTCCTCTGCTTCATGTTCTCGTTCTCGCCATGTAAGGGACATTTTGTTCAAAGTTCCCTGCAAGCAAACAAGAGAAGGAGTAAGTTCCTAATTTTGATGAAAAACTGGCGAAAAAATCATCAAAAAACACATGCAGGATCAGTCTTTCTAGGCCCAACGCAGGCAGAGAGTTTCCCCTTGCGCTGAGAGGCAGTCTGCTTAAGACCACCTGAAATACAGCGCAAGTTTCGAAAGGGAAACCTGCGCTGATGCCAGGGCGCTCTAATGAAACCCCTGGGGCCCAGAAACCCTGAAAAATGTGCATGAAACTGAAAAAGGAAACCATGAAAGTAAAGGGCTAAGGTTTAGCTCCTACCTGGTCCAAACGGCGCCGAAAATCGTCCACAGAATCTCCCGGAATCAGCTGGTGAAAATCAAGGAAGAAGAGGCACCTCCAGAGCTCCAACAAGCAAAATGCAAATGAAATGGTAAATGAGAGGTAAAAACACCTTTTTATGACTTTTTACACAGTTTAAAGTTAAAATATTAGGGTTATAATCTTCTTTTCATGCAAATATTGTCCATTTCTAACAAAGTTTGTTGCAGCAATTGAATGTGAAGTACTACATTTGAAAAGAGAAAAGCTAGCAAAAGTAAAAAATCAAATTTGACCATGATTCGAGCAGTTTTACCACGGAATTTATGCTCGTTAAAAAAATAGAAAAGTGTGAGCAAAAGTTCCCACCAGAGTTCAAGCTCATTAAACAATGAACCTATCTCGGTAAATAACCATTGCGATCGTAAATTTATCAGCCTTAAAAGCCTTGGTCGTGTTTTTATCCATCACCTCCATTTCATTTGGCCGGTCGTTCACCCCCATATGTGTGTTTACCCCTTTTGAGGAACAGCTGCAAAGAGTGATTTCACCTAGCCATCCTTGTGACACTACCGTGATTGGAAAATTCCAATTTGTACCTGGAATCTGCTGCTATCCCTGTTTATCACTCGTTCCTCAAGAAACGAGTCTTCTTTGAGCTCTTTTCACTGACTCGTAAAATATGAAAAGTTTGCCGAGTTTTGGCCTTCCAGCTCGTTAAACGACCGGAACGCTATCCCTCCTCTAGATTTTAATCTTTTTGGACCTGAGGGATTATTACACAAAAAGATCGAGCGCTTGTCTTGTTCGGCTCGTTAAAAGTACCGAACACCCATCCCTTCTGTATTGTTTTATACTTTTTCGGACTTAAGGGATTAGATGACGAAAAAGGAATTATGGAGTTAACTTTCTGTACCTTTTCAGACTCTCTAAAGATGAAAAGGACCGAGTCTTCTTTGTCGTTAGACTCGTTAAAATGATTAAATAGCGACAAACTTGTCTTTAGACGAGAACGAGTTTCCCTATCGCTAGGCTCGTTAAATCATAGCGATGGGCTTGCCCGAAGGGCAGGTTATAGAACAAGCATATGTTATCCTCCTCAAGCTTGACAAAAATAAAGAGGTACTGGTCAGAAATGACTGGGGAAAAATTGGGAGAACATCAAAGTTTAATGGTAGCAAGTCACTCTTGAACATGACACTTTTCCTCCACATCGGGTTGGGTTGTTTCATTCACCGGTCTCATCACCATGGTCCTCGCCAAACCATCCACTTTTGGGGTAATGCTACCGATCCATCGCATCAGTGTCGTTATATGTTCAAGAGAGGTCTTTCTGAAAGTGTCAACCGTGTCCCATCCACTGCCATACATTATCCTTCATTCATTCATGATCGCCACCCTGAATCATATATCACAGTTTGTTTTCACCTCCACTAAAATCATTAGCTCCGTTCCGTGTCATTGATGTGGGATTCATTAAGGCCCTCCTTTGACGGATCGCTTCTTGTCGACTTCAGCTCATTATCCAAGAAGTTGATCTAGGAACAACCCCATCAGTACTTTGAAGCTTGCATGCCTCAATGGCAAGTTTCTCACTTCCGGCGACAGGTATACATCAATGACCTTCGACCAGAAGATTTTGCGTGGCGTTCGACGCCAAGTCCTTTATTCACGCCACGTGAATTGTACTGCAGTACCTTGAGGGTCATTATCATTATCGGTGATTCCTCTCGCGCTTGTTAACGGTTTTCATTATTGACCGGTAATCAAGCGATGTCTTTCCATGTTCGACTTCAGCGAAATTCTCGCATGGATCGACCTGTACTTAGAGTGAAGATCGAACGAGTTTGAAGACCCCGGATCTAGTTTCATCCATCCGGGCTGCGATACATATTCAGGAAATATAAAAGCATTTGTCATGTACATCATTGCAGCAGATGATCATCCTACTCAAAGGATGATAATTCCAGCAGAGAATTATCGGTCTACCTTCAGACGATCGTCTGTCATATGTACCAAAATGTATTTATAAAAGCTGAGCATGGGAATGCCCGCCTCAGCTAGATCATGAAAATAGAATGAAAAATAATGTATTGTATTGTATTGTATTACAGGGCGCCTCCTCAGCACTGGAATGAACTTCGGACCCTCTAGATAAAGCATTTCACCCGATAAACGGCCTCATACTTTAGGGGGCAACTGTTATAGACATTTTTGTGCCTCGCAGCATGGAGCATGAAATGTCAATAATTACAGGGGTCCTCAGTCCCTAAACATGTTGTTCTTACCCCTAAAAGAACAAGGTCATCAAACAACAGCACTTCCAATCAGTTCTCCACCTGAAAACACTTCAAAACAGGCTAATTTTGGATCATGTCAGCTGCTCCACTGAGCAACTGCGTTGAATGTCAACTGCTCTTCCTTGTACCTGCGCTGAAAGTCAAAAGCAATGAAGGCTACCTGCGCTGGGCGAGATTGGCCAAGTGGCACAGTCATTCTGCAAGGTGTCAATTGCCCAGGAAGCTTCCAAACTGACACTTGGTTCATGAGATTCGCCCTGTGATGAGTAAGAGGTACTTGATCACCATGTGTAAGCAAGGATCTCCAAGTGGACTCAAGAACTGAAGATTAACTGAAGAGGGAGAGGACACAAGGCAGCTTTATGTCAGTCTCAAGCTGACTCATCCTCTCTTCTTCTCTCCTATATATAGAGCTCTTCTATGAGGTCTAAGGGGGCTGGAATTTTGTGCAAAGCAAGGAGGTGCTGTTGGTTTACAGTTAGAGCTATTGGGTGATTGTTTTACTAGAGGTGAAGAGGAGAGTTCTTGCTGCTGGATTGGAGCCATCATTGGTTGTAACCTTCTCAGAACCCTGTTACTTCTATCAATAAAGTTTTGCATGTTCTCCTATATACTTGTATTGCATTGATGTATTGTATTTACATGTATATTTGATTCACTCTAATCCATGTATCAGTTATGAGTACTTGTATCTTGTAGTTTCTTCTCTTGTTTGTGCAGGATCTGTGTGTAGCTGGACCGGCAAAGAGAGCAAAGAGCTGGGAACAAGAGACAAAGAAAGAGGACAAGGATCGACTAAGCGAAAGACACCAGGTTGGTTAATCTTTCTTCATTCTCTCTGTACTTTCATAAAGGAAATCATCAAAACTTTACTTTCAGTTGTTGCTAAAGACTGTCACCTTTAGAGTAGGGATAGGGTCATCCGCATCGGATACTTTTCCCCACAACAGAAGGATCCCTAAAGGTCGACTGGTTCCTTTATCAAAGCCTGTCAGATTTCTCATCTCAGGCAAAAGCGATGGCGAACCAAGCGCTTTCCAAGAAATAGAGGAAAGGATACTCACAGAAGCCCCCTCATCTATGATGGTACCAGCCATGACCATTCTATATATTTGAACAATAATTCGGAATGGTATGCTTGCTGGTAAACGGGGTCTGCCTAGTTGATTCCAGTCGAAGGAGACAACTAGGTTGCTTGGAGGTGGGACCGAGTAGACGGACGGGTATGGCTCTGACGAACTTCCCTCCTACGGTAAGGGAATGGGTAGATTTCCCCCATGTTTGTCGGAGTCTGTGTTGATGAAGAGAATTTGGACGGTGTCATCCTTGTTCTCTTCAGTGACTGTATCATCAGAAGTTAAAATCTCTGAAGGCAAGACCGGGTCAACTGCCGCCTCAACCTTTTGACTTTCGTCTGGTATGGATTCAGATGGTTTATCTTCGATGATAGGCGCTTCAGCCGACCACCTGAGCGGGCCAGCTGGATTCTCAACTAGCGACGGACTTGGCAAGAGTTTTTTATATCCAGGAGGAAGTCGTAACGGTGAAACCGGACGATCATCCAAAACTCTTTTCGCTTCGTCTAAGAAGGGACAACGGTGGACGGCATGATTGCCTTCGCACAGTTTACAAGGAAATCTAGCTTTCCCTTTTTGTCCTGGGGCTTCACTTTCGCTAGTTGACGGTGTGCTTTCAACATGATCATCAGAGGTTGATGACACCGGATTGTGCAAACGAGGGGACCAGTCCCTTAGTATCCGAGGGATGCAAGGACAATTTCTGCGAAAGTGGTCTCCTTTGCAAATGACACATGGCGATTTAGGCCTAGTCAGTGCAGTGTGTGGATTTTCGTTAGACGACACTCGTTTTCCCCCATTCACCTTTGGCTCCTTCTTCTTCTTCTCTTTCTTCTTCTTCTCCTTCTTCTCCTTAGGAACTTGACTTTTGGCATTGCCAGCCCCATCAAGGGAAGAGGAAGGGGGAGAGGAAGAATTAGAGGAAGTAGAAGGTTGGTGGGCAACTCTGGAATCGTCTGGTTGTTGATTCGATTGTTCAGGAACACTGGTGTTCTGAACGACATTGGTTGAGAAGAGCCATACTAGCAGGCCAATTTTCAGTCCTGGAAGCGACAATGTGGCCATATGGGGTGCACCAACATCTCCCCAAGAGGAGAAGGGACTAGGATTTCCACCAAGGGGAATTCCTTGGTTGGTAGACTCCATTTTCTCAACCTAAGATCAACGTAGGAAAAGGGTATGAATATTCCGTTTAAAATAAATTTTTAGACGCTTTGACACAACTTGTTTTTTCAATTTTAAAGAGTCGAGAAAAAACGAAAGATGACTCGAGTCTCCTTCGATTTTTAATGAGCCTAAAGTGACAAGTGCTCAAATGGACCTTTTCCGTTAAGGAGTCTGAAAAGGAACGAAAGGGACTGCTCTGGAGATCTAGGTAGAGGGAGTACCAAACCAATCGCAAAACTGCAGAATACTTTTTACGGTACGGCAGTCAATCTTCCTGAATGTTGTGTTTGGTGCATTGCGATCAGTAGGGCGGTCGACACGGCTTCCTATGGATAAAAGGTTTTAAGCCTATAGGGGTCTCCCAATATATACTCGACGGTACGTGGGAGCACAAGTCCGTACTAGCACTTATCGTCTCAAAGTGTGTTATAGACATTTTTGTGCCTCGCAGCATGGAGCATGAAATGTCAATAATCACAGGGATCCTCAGTCCCTAAACATGTTGTTCTTACCCCTAAAAGAACAAGGTCATCAAACAACAGCACTTCCAATCAGTTCTCCACCTGAAAACACTTCAAAACAGGCTTATTTTGGATCATGTCAGCTGCTCCACTGAGCATCTGCGCTGGAATGCAACTGCTCCTCCTTGTACCTGCGCTGGAAGTCAAATCTAATGAAGGCTACCTGCGCTGGGCGAGATTGGCCAAGTGGCACAGTCATTCTACAAGGTGTCAACTGCCCAGGAAGCTTCCAAACTGACACTTGGTTCATGAGATTCGCCCTGTGATGAGTAAGAGGTACTTGATCACCATGTGTAAGCAAGGATCTCCAAGTGGACTTAAGAACTGAAGATTAACTGAAGATGGAGAGGACACTAGTCAGCTCTATGCCAGCCTCAAGCTGACTCATCCTCTCTTCTTCTCTCCTATATATAGAGCTCTTCTATGAGGTCTAAGGAGGCTGGAATTTTGTGCAAAGCAAGGAGGTGCTGTTGGTTTACAGTTAGAGCTATTGGGTGATTGTTTTACTAGAGGTGAAGAGGAGAGTTCTTGCTGCTGGGGAGGTGCTGCTGGATTGGAGCCATTATTGGTTGTAACCTTCTCAGAACCCTGTTACTTCTATCAATAAAGTTTTGCATGTTCTCCTATATACTTGTATTGCATTGATGTATTGTATTTACATGTATATTTGATTCATCCTAATCCATGCTTCAGTTATGAGTACATGTATCTTGTAGTTTGCTCTCTTGTTTGTGCAGGATCTGTGTGTGGCTGGACCGGCAAAGAGAGCAAGGAGCTGGGAACAAGAGACAAAGAGAGAAAGTGGAGGAATCACCCAACCATCAGTGAGGACAATAGTTACCAGGCTCGACGCCGGAATACGTCTCTAGCCTAGACCTCTAAATGTTGTGCGTTAAGTTCCAAAGCGTTGTTAGATTCATTCAATTTATTTTAAGTTGATATTTCTTAGAAGTTTTCCTTTTGGGATCACCATGAGATGTAGATGTAATTCCTAAAAATGCAATCTAAAGATGATAAGCAAACTTTTATCTCTTTTCAGCAATAAAAATCATAGCTACAAGGGAAAAAGAAAGACACAATCTTTTCTCAAAGAGCAAAGAGCACACTGTAAATGCACTTTTCCTAAATCAAGCCAAACAGATTATCAATATGCAAATGCACATGTGCATGTATTTGTTTTCACTTTCTTAATAATGATGCCTAAAAAGAAAGTTGATGTACAAATCTGAATTTGCTTTCAAATGACAAACACAAACAAGCTTCTTTTCGAAATCAAAAGGTAGAGATGATTACGACACTTTATGATTTTGAAATAAATACTTGTTTCGACACTAGAAAGTCACAAATTCAAACCAAAGGCAAAAGTAAAAGCATAATCGACTGTCAACAGCAAATAAACTTTCTCCTAAGATCAAAATCGACAGTTACGACAGATCTAAATCAAAGGACGACAGTATGACTATTCTACTCGTTCAATGGAAAACTGTAAATGATGTAACAAACACACAAAGAACATCTATAGTCTTTTTGTACAAAGGAGGCGGAATTAAGGCAAAGAAAAGGGGTTTTTAAACAGACACACACTGATCACAGGCTGCAAAAATCAGAGACAAAACTGAAAAAATGAAGCAAAGAACCTCAGCTGCACAGGGCTAGGTTGATCAGCGCACCTGTTACACAGAGAAACTGGATTGCAGTGCAGGTAGCCCTCTCGGGAACTGCGTTGAAATGCAGAATCTCTTCACAGAGCCTGCGCTAGGGTAGAAACGAGAATTCAATCCAGGTTCTGGGTCACGGTTTGCAGTTTAATCTATGGTTTTTGGCCGAGTAAAAGCAATCAGTAATGCACAATCAGAGGGTGGATTTGAAGGAGGTCTAAGAGCTATCACAAAGGGTAATCAGATCATTTGTGAATCATCTGTTCAAATCATAAACAAATTCAATGAATGGATTGAAGTAGCAGATGTCTACTTTGCATTTGATAATGGCAAATGCAGTTCGATTGCTACTTCTGTGTTTATGAAACAAACAACAAGAGAAACACAAACAAACTAACTAGACACGATCCCCAGTGGAGTCGCCATTTTGTTAACGGGAAAAGTGTCTATTCAGAACGACCCTATCCCACTAAGGTGTGACAGTACCTTAGAAACAAACAGAGAAAACTACTTTTGTATTCTTCTTTATGAACTATAAACGAAGAGGAATAGGATGAACCAACCCGTGTCTTGCGCTAGTCCTTTGATCCAATCTCTCTCCTCTTTGACAGCTTCCAGCTACCTACTCCCTTACTTGCCCAGCTTCACCAAGTTCATGCAAGATCATAGAAGAAGAAAACTACACAAAGACATGGATTTATATTCATAAATAGCTTAGGATCAGATTTAAGCTACACATGCAAATATAACAAACATCATTGATACACAAGCATGTAGGAGAAACTCAAATAGTTTTATTGATATAACAAGAAGGTCCAGGAGGAGTTACAACCGATGATTCCTGATCCAGCATCAACCCCCCAGCAAAGGAATCCCCTCTTCACCTCCAACAAAGCATAAATCACCCAATACTCTGATATCTATCTCAAAACCAACAGCAATTCTCTGCAATGTACAAAATTCCAGCCTCTGGATCTCTGGGATGAGGGATCCATATATAGATGTATGCAAAGAGGATGAGTCAGCTTATGATCTGACTAGTGGCTTCTCTCTGTCAGTTCTTTCTTCCACTTGGAGACTGAGAGCCTCTTACTCATCCTTGGTCGAACTCAGTGAGGCAAGTGTCATTGGGGAAGATTCTGGAAGCTTCCATTGTCTGTCCACCTCGCGGAATGACACTGCCATTTGTCATTTCCCGCTCAACGTACCCTGGTAGTGCATTTAGGTGCATTGCAACGCACCTAGCTAGTGTATTTGGGTGCTATGCAACGCAGCTAGCTAGTGGAGGAGCTGAAATGATCCTGATTTGACTGATTCTGAGCAGTTTCTGGTGGAGAACTTCTAGGAGAAGCTGTAATTTGTTGACCTTGTTCCTTTAGGGGCCGGAACAACACTTTTAGGGACTTAGGATCCCTTGGTTTATGGACATTTCATGCTTAGAGCTGTAAGGCACAAAAATGTCTATAACATAAACATTCTATGTTGCAATCCATAGAAGTTAATCAATCTTGTCTCTCAAGATATACAATAGCATCTATTCAAATGAACGAAAATCAAACACACATTCACTCATTCTAATCAAGGTGCTAGTTAAGTATATCTCACAGCTTCAATATAAATCTAATTGAACAATAGTATAAATCAATATCACAAATCTTCAAGATAAATGAAATAACTGAACATTAAATCAATTGCAAAGACTGAATATAAAACTATAACACAAAGGAGCAGTGGAACTTCTTGTGACTGAGCCTAGAGTCGCCAGAAGCCTCTACTTAATAAAAAGTTAGAATACGAAGATGTATCAAACACAACCTTCTTTCATTAACTTCAAAGTAACAGCTGACAAAGTCGCTGAATTAACAACGTTTTTGCTCCAAAAAGAATAATTACAAATGAAAAATCTGAACTTGTATCTAGTTGCCTTTCAGCCCTATATAACACAAAAGAGAACTTGGATAGAAGTGAATCCTCAGGATAAAGAGATCCTGAGGATTTCGCAATATAAAATATGATCATATGATAAAAAATGAGTATTCGAACTGATCTTCTACTTCCTTGTCTGCCCCAGATGTCGTGGCTTTTCCCCTTTATGGCCTCGTGTTGTCCTGCCAACTGAACACCTTTTGCTTAATTTCATCTCTGCATACAAAGATAGCAAAGAATCAGTTTTTCATACTAAAATTTCCTATTCTATCCCCAAATAGTTTCTTCCAACTTTAACTAATAGTTTCCTCATTTTAATCTATAAATAGAGATAATCTTATAAGGATGAATGATAAATGAAGCATTTAATGAAGAGAAATCATAACTTTTTCCTGTCCCAACGTATACCATCAAATACAAGGTAAAAAAATATACAGTAAACAAAACCAACACATATACAATAAAACGATGACAACGTGACACTTGTTTCTGAGTGTGACAATTCAAACATAAATTTGTGCCACTTATATTCAAGTTTGTTACACAAGTGTCGACTATAGTCAAAAGGTGTTGTATGCCATGGGAGAGTGTCTAACACATTTTATTATGATATATAGCATCAAATAGTACAAGAGGGTGCACTGGATCTGTGCACAAAAATTATCTTAACAAGATATGAAAAAAAAATGAGAGCGATGGATATAAAAATGAAAGCAAGTAAAAGCGATAATACATGAAAAAATATGAAACAAAAGTGACACAAGAAGAGTGAAAGCAAGAAGAAAAGATACAAGTAAGAGAAAAAGAAAGAAAAAATAATAGTTTCAAAAGAAAAAGATATAATTGATAAAATCACTAACAAGATGGGTCATTTGCAACCACAAGTGAGAGAATTATCCTTATACTCATGTTGTTGTTGTGACAAAGACCCTCCAAAATTTGTCCTACGCTTGAATCTTGGAGCCTACTGAGGATATTACGATCTGCCATTCCATGTGAATCATAGCCACTTCATGGTCGCTTGATTTTTTTCTAAGCGTTCAAGTATTCTTCTCAGATTCTAAGTTTTAGAGTCACTTGCTCATACATGCTCAATCCTTGATGAATGCATAAATCCACTTCTTTTTATGTAATCTTAGATAGGAATTGTGAAACTCCTAAAATTAAGGCTTGTGCACTCTCTAAGAATAATTCTTGTGCAATGTTCAGCAAAACAATCTTTGTAACCTATGTTGATAGTCAACGTGCAATATCATATCACAATCCCTCTCACTTTGGTCACAATTGTACTACTATTCGAGTTAGTTGTTTCAACTGTCACTTTGGTGCACCTTTTTTTTCACAAGTGCCACTTTCACTTTCGTGACTTTCATTCTTGCTTGATTTAAATTTAACAAGTGTATTTTTTACTTTATCTTCAGTTTGGCATGTTTTTCTTTTTCTTTCTTCAGCTTTTGCAAGTGTTGTTTTCACGTTTCCTTACTGTCACAAGTGTCGCTTTTAACTATTTCCATTGTTACATGTGTCGCACCTTTGCACATCATTAGAGGTAGATATAGCACACTCTTCTAAATTATAGGGTCCTATATATCATAAGAATGTGTCGTTGACACATTCCTACAGCTTAGCTCCCTTTCTAGGTTGCAGTCAACACTTTCATCGCAACTTGTGTTCTAAGTGTCATAATGCTACATTTGAACTGTTGCACTTAGAAATAAGTGTCACTTTGTTGTCGTTTCAAGGTGTGATTTATGATCATCATTCCTATGCATTCCCCCAATTTTTATTGATGGAATTTATGTGTGTGATCTGTGTTTGGGTCTCCTTCGAATGATTTCCTCTCTCTTACTCTACTAATCCATAGAGCTCTTCTTGGTCCTCCTATTGTGTGCAAGTTATGAAAGCAATAACCCACCCCTAGTTTATGATAAATACATATTCATCGGCTTCATTAATCAAATATTACCTCCTAGACCTATGCATTGAGCCTTTCTCAGAGACATCTCCTATCATTACACATTGGGGAACTTCAAAGCATAGTCACTCAACCCTTGTTGCTTGCACTGACTCACTGCATTGAGAACTTGATAAGTTCTGGTTTGTATAGCACATGGATCACTTCTATTTTATAGCAAGGCCTTCTCCATCCCCTTGCAAGGATATATTATGAAATACATAGGCTTCTTCTCCTTCACAATGCAGTGAGATCTTCCCTGGAAAAGTGACTTGATTTTTTGCTACTTGCATTAGCCAACTGCGCAATCCTATCTTCCAGTGAGCCTCCCTTCTATGCATTGCATATTTCTAGTGGATAGTCAGTTGATGTTTATCCCACTGCAACCCTCAACTACATAATCATATGAGACTTCCCCTCAAGTATTGTGCATTGCATAGTTCCAGTGTCTAATCATATCTCCTCTACTAACTGGAACCCCTCACTGTGCCATACCATGTCTTGCATTGCCTCCTTCTATACATTGTTAAGATCTAGTTATTAGTGAGGTCATCTCTCAAACACTATGAATCTCACCTGTGTAATCGTTGCCTCCCTCACCCTTGAGCACTGCACACTGCGTAATTTCAGTCAACAAGCTCATCAACCTTGTCTCTTACACTTTCTCACTGTGTTGGACCATGAAGAGCTCCTCCTTATTGTGCATTGTTCAGTTTAATTTGGTATTGGGGTCACCCCTCAACCACTATTGAGCTCAAGTTTGCAATTCCCATCAAACATCTCTCTCTTAATTCCTAAACAGACGCATCGCAATTAGCTTCTTCTAGAAGAAAATATGAGTATAATAGATGATTTCCATATTATATTTCCTTGTCATGAGTGAACTTAATTGGAAGGTGTACCACCTTTTTGATGGTGCTGGACCTGCCAACATGTCAGGGGATCTCCCTGGTAAGAAGTCCCAATTAGACCTGAGACCGTTTGGTATAGGAGTCCAGCAGTGGGTTGTATGGTAATGCCTTGACCGCGATTTCGCACAGAGGAAAGTAAGATAACTCTGTTGGTAGCAAGGGTGTGACAGTTGTAGTGAGCCAAGGAAGGTGCATGAGAGGTTCTAACACGTGGGGGTTGAGATGAGTGTGCCCCTGGGAAACTTGAGATAGCACGCAGTTAAGAAGGGAACGCATGAGCAAAGATACATCACAACATGGAAGGAAAGTTAGCAAGCAATCCAAAGTGATGGTTGAACCAACAGCACATTTCAGAAAGATTCATACGTACATACACAGATAGCTATACATGCATGTGTAAGCAAATCAATACATATATCATTTACAGTAAACCAAGTAACATAGAATACAATACAACATATGCATGAAACATGTTAGATATTGTTATATTAAGAAGTGTAAGTTCCAGTCATACAATACATCCATGTCCAATCACTAGTTCTGATAGCAGAACGTTACTGCCACAACCGCCTGATCCTCCAAATAGATGTACTAGCTCTGTGTAGTGGAGAAGCCAAGGCTCGTTACAATACTATCCAAGATCTCTCCAAGATAGTCTTATCGGAAGCTTGGCTGACCAAAAGTCTATACAATGAGTTATGAGGGACTATTTATAGCAAAGGGTGGGGTGGCCTTTGACATTCCCCTTTTTTACTGTTCAACTACCCTCATGGCCCTTCATCTACTCTATGACTGTTACATCCAACTATCACAACTTGACTTACACTTGACAAGACATTACATTACAATGCACATGTACCCATGTGAGGGAAATGGCTTGAGAAAGCCATGCTAAATATCACTATGACTTAGACAACCATGGAAGTCCAACTCCTCAACATCCTCATGTTGATCAATAGTAACATATTGATGCCAAGATTGGTAGTCCTTGATGGCGTCCGTGTGCTCCAAGGTGACATCTTTCTGTAACCTGAATCTTGCCTCCATAGCATCTGGGTACACTAATCAGGCTCCTTTGTCCAACTCATCTATAAGAATGTGTATCATTGTCTTCAATGTGGTTGGACCAACAACATACTTGTGCATGATGTCTGCACTGATGAGAAAGTCTGGGCTGGTGGCAATGCGCATCAACTTCTCGATGTATGAGTCAATCTCTAGTCAGACCTGTGACTTTGTCTTCGCTTGGATAAGAGTCCCAATAGATGGGGTCGCATGTGCCTGCACCACAACATCCATACTCTTGAACACCCGTGCATGGGAAGCCTGTATACTAGTGATGAGTTGCGGGAGCTCTTCATAGTTCCGAATCTGACTCTAGATACATGCCTTCAGCTCAACCGCATTGGCCTTCATCATCTTAGGCAAGTGAAGCGGGGCTTCCTTGTATCTCATCGTCCATGCTTGCATGTAATCAACAACAGCATGCAAGTTCATCAAGATACATGCTCTTCTAGAACATCATTGCTGCCATCTATTGAGATGGACGACTGCCTTATGCACAATGCCAAACTTGGAGTACAATGCTCACATAACTGTGTCAAGGGACAATACTTCATCTAGTATTGCCTTCATCAGTTTAGCTCAGGCAGATGCTATGACCAACTCTCCTCCTTGCTTAGTTGTCTGTAGTTCCTTAGCCATTCTCTCATTCTCGGCTATCAAAAAGTGAAAACTTGAGCTACTGGCTTCGGCATATGCTCTAGTTGCATCAGCCAAGGCTGTTGGATGTTTGCACACGTCAAACATGATCACTCATTCCTCAACTTGCACAGGATATATATGATCATCTAGAGTCGACACTCTACAATACTGCACAATTCTATGTTGAGACTCGTCGAATGAGATGTTATGCATCTCGTGTTCCAGCTGATCTCTAAGGATCTTAGTGCCTCCTTGGTCATTTGATACTTGCTCATCATCTGGATGCAGTGAAGTGGGTAAGTCGACCTCTTGGTGCTGAGGCATAAGTTCGATGTCCTATTCCGATTCCCATTGCTCCATATCTATATCCAACTGTTGAAGTTCTTGTCCTATCTCATGAGCGAAGCACTGCTTCTATGATGAATCCACTACATGTACGGGCATTGTTTCATCTATTTTCATATGTTGCACCCCCCGTTGTACCTATTGCTACTGCGCTTCCCTCTCCTGTTTGTGTAGATCTTGTTCCTTCCAAAGTTTCTCCTTCAACTCATGCAACTCCTTCTCTTCTTATTCCATCCTTATCTTATCCCTCTGCCTTTATGTGATCCGCTTGTCACGTTGTTGCCTCTTTGCCTCTATAGCCATAGTTGCTTTCTCTACAAGTGGGTCTATTCAGAACTTGCAACTTTTCTCTTCCTCCATGTGATCGACACTCTTCCTCTTATTCTTGTCGCGCATTGGTATGCTTGCCTCTGTTGCTACTGTTGTTGGTGCTGGTGCTCTCCAGGATGCTGCTTCACGTTGCTTCACTAACCATTCCACAGTGAATCCAACCTATTCATTGGGTCTAGAGAAACTGTAGCAATATCTCCATGGGTCCTCCTCCGCCCAATGAAATGCCCCATGGATCCAATTGAATTGTACTCTCATGCAGTGATCTTTAACAATACAATGTGGGTCATACGGATTGTAGCTTCGGAGGTTTAATGGATAGTTCTTCATCAATTCTACTTCTACATCCATTTTCTTGATACTCCAGATCTCATATAACCCAATCCACAAAGGAAGAGTGTGCCAAGGTACCTTCTTCTTCCATTGCAGTCTAGCTGTCAATCCTGCCAAGATGTGATATGCTACTTCCTGCATGACGAGTATGTCCAAGGAAAACTTTGGTAGAACATGTGAAGGCTTCTCCGCGCTAAACATTCGGATGAAGGTGTTGGATGGTGTGGCATACCAATCAGCAATGTCTATCAATTCCTCCATTTCTTCCTTCGACATGCAAGGTGGATCTTGTTCGAATATCATCTTGTAGACTGGGGTGACAAAATGATCGAACAACCATGTGATTACTCCTCTGAAGCTGCATTCAGACAACAACTTACAATATGTGTTCATAGCAATCTCCATCGATGACCATGCCCACTCCAAGCCCAGGAACTCCTAACGCACATAGATTGCATCTAAGATGTAGGTGGACATGTAGATCTCTACTTGCAAACCTTCGGGTGACTGTCGAGCCTTCATTACTTATTTCTTCAGCTGATGAGCCAACATTTCGGAGCTGTTACATGGTTTACCCTCTCTATCCAGTTGGTCCAGCATGATCACCCAACTCTGTGGCCACATAGTTAGCATGAAAACATGACCAAGTATTGATACGCCTTCCGCAGTATCTTCGTCTTATAGATCTGTTTGGGTGTCATCCTCAATCTAGCTGACTCCTTTACCCAGTTCTTCAAAATATTTCTAGAGTTGGCATTGTTGTTGGGTAAGCTGAAAGGAGTCTCGATGATAGTCGCAGGCTTTGACATCTGATACATCTCATCATAATCTTGTGCCTAAAAGGTGGCAAGCTTCGTCCCACTGACACTACTTAGAGTCATCATCTCGGGATCAGTGTGCGAGACGATCCAGTGTAGCATGTTCACGCATCGGAACGTAGGGTATCTACATGCAATCCAGTACAAGATGGACTTGTGAATGTTCACATACACTTGACAGTCTTCCAGGTCTTCCCCAAAAGTGCCTGCAAATGACTCATTGACCTATTTCCATTTCAGCTTGATGTCCTTGTCTAGAAACAGTTTGGTATCTTCATAAATTGATAGACATGTGGACACTTGCTCAACTGCTGCTCTAGTTGCACTTTTATCGGTGTCCTTTGATCCTGCTCTCTTGGAGGCCATTGATCCTATACTACTAAGAGGCATATGAACACCTGAAATATCTGGAGACAAAGCAACATGCATGGAAATAAATCTGTCAAATGAAAACCAAAGAAAATTCGAGGAATGGCTTAACACATCCATGGGGAATGATAGGTAAATATTGTGAAATTTCCTCTGGGAGGCTAGGTGACTGGCTTCTAGAACTACGCAAAAGGTATTCTATGATGTCTGGTAGAAAAGACTAGATGCTAGATTTACGCAATCTGCAATCCATGCTAACTGTTGACTGCTGGGATTGTGTAATGCGCAATTCCAGCTGGCAATGACTGCAGGCTCAAGGATTGCATTGCACAATTTTCTGGGCTGGCAGTCACTGTCCCATAGAAATGTGTAAAACAGTGTTGGAGGATAGTGTCTGGGCATAAATTCACATTTCTGGAGAGGAATATAGAGCCTCCCTTCCCCATATTGCGCAATGTTGTCTTGGCAAGGCAGAGTCTGGGCCAAGGCTGCCCAGACCCACCGGCGGGCAACTGAAAGAAAATATGAAAGTGAATGCATGGTGACACTAAGTGAAAGTAGAAGTGATTGATCGTGCATGCAAACATTGACCGCAAGCGTTCAAAGAAATCAAGCAAACATCACTCGCACAAGCGAAAACACAACAAGTGACAGAAATGTTGAAAAAGAAAAGTTGAGACCACTTACCCGTGAATAGCTGAGCCGAATGTGTTGAAGAGTCTTGTATATGTTGTGGGATGTCAGAGCTCCAAGATCGATGTGAAATAATGAGCTCTGATGTGTCGAATAAATAAGTTTTGGCTCATGGTGCGCATGCCACAAATCTAGGAAAAAGTGACACTTGGAAGAAAGTTTCTAAATTAACTTTGCATGTAACCTCTAGCTGCTAAAAATAGCTCCCCAAATCATGGGATGCTTTTTCATGTTGCCTTTTTCTATTCTGGGAAAAAGCAAGTCATGCATGCAAGTCAAGTTTCGTTAGTCCTGGGTGGAACAGGTCAACTCAATCGCTCATGCATGAGGCTACTCAACCATTGGGAGGAAATGCACATTTCTGGCTGGGAGTTGGGTTGGCTTCCCACGAGATTTGTGCAATTTCTAGGCAGAGAAGTTGACTACTGCCTAGGATTGTGCAATTCCTAGGCTGAGAAGGCCTGCTGGGAAGAATTGTTCAGTTTTCTGGGTGAAGACTGTCTGGCAGGATTGCGCAATTTTGGAGCCCAGCAAGCTACCAAACATAATTGCGCAATTTCTGGAGGGAAGGCTAGTTTCCCTCCAGAATTGCACAATTTCCTGGGGAAGCTACTCAACCTACAACTGGACAAAGTCTGGGTGATCAGCCTATGAGAGGAAGGCATCAAGCCTTGATCGAAAATTTGTCTTTGTGCAAGAAAAACACTAAATCTTGTGTACTTGATGAAGCAAGACAAGGTGCTGTGAAAGGTTGATAGGGAGGCTCCAAAACGAAGCTAAGAAAAAATTTTGGAGGGTGGTTGTAGCTGCTACAACACACCTCAACATGGTAAGATGAGGCTCAAGGAAGATATCAAGGAGAAGAAACACAGAAGCACTTGCAGAGAAGAAGCAAAAAGGAAGAACCATCATAAAGACATGAAGAGATCCTACACCATGACAGAATTATGACATTTCATGATGACTCAGAAAGTTCCAACATTGATCCAAGACCCTTTGGAGGGTGAAGATGAAGTACATATCATATCTATCATCAAGAATGAAATATATAGCAACAAGGAGAGGCACATGGCATGGATACATGACAATGAAGTATTAGGTCATAGTGGCCAGATCATGGCCTCTCAAATTTTCATCACATAGTCCAATGTTATCCATGTATTTTCCCACATGTCATGGAATGTAATTATGTATTTTCAAAAAATGAAAAAATGTAAATGTGTGGAAGTCCAAGAGTCACTTGTGGAATATGAAAAGTCACATGTGGACCAAAGAGTCAATAGAAGTTCAAAGGTCACTTAGGAGTCCAAGAGTCATGGGGATATGAAAGGTCATTCCTCTTGTTATAAATACACCCTCGTAACTCAAGAAAAGGGCTTTTGGAGGCTTGGAAGTTTGAGATCTAGCCTTGTCTCCTCTAGCTTGGCATAGAAGAGAAGATCATTTCTTGGAGGATCAAGTAGTGACTTAATTTTCCACTGTTGGAGCAAGTGCATCACCATTATATTTGTGTACTTGGAAATTTCACATAATAATCATAAGCTTATTGAGTCAGCACACTTTCATGCATTTATCATGGATATTGTAAGAGTATTATTTAAATGTTTGCGGTATATGTTACGTTCATATGTGCTAAAGAAATTGAACTACTTCATTGGATTTGGTGCTTATCTTGTTGGATGTGTGTTGTATTTTCTTTAATGATCATTGCATATGTGTGAACTACTTCACTAGATAATTAACGAATTTTTCCTTACTCTTGTGTGTCTCTCTTAGGATAGTACTATTACTTTCCTTCTTGAGGATCACTCTCTCTTTCCCTCTCGTGGAAGTCTCCTTTGAAGCAATGCAAATGTGTGATTCACAGTGTCAACTTACTTGCCTATTTTAAAGGTTATGTGTATAGTCTCTTATGTTACCATTGAAGATAAGGAAAACGTTTGAGTTACGGTGGCCAAATCGATACTCTATATGGGGCTCTTACTCCAAACAATGTGACGTCTAGTTAGGACTTTATACCAGGGAGACCCCCTTAGTCGACAGATTTCCAACACCGTCAACAACTCCAATAGTGCACAGAACTTTAAAAAAAATATGAATATAAATATGAGCCCTATGGCAATGCTCTTTATACAGGGAGAGAAAACATACAATTAGTATCAAGGTTGGTGACGCACTTAGTGCATGTCGGGAAACTAGGGGCCAAAAGTGAATTGACTGACTTGAAGATGTACACTCTCATTGTTGAAAAAGAGTGTGAAAACACTAACTACACAGGATTCCCTCATACTATCACTTTCCATGATGATTACGCAGTCTCTGTCTCTAGGGACTGCACAAGCACTGTCATCAACACCTACGCAAGCACTTTCATCAACATCTATGCATACATTGTCCATAAATATTGAATAGTCTTTATCTCTAGTGATTGTGCAGTCACTTTCATCAAGCATTGTGTAGTCACCATCATCAAGGACTTCACAATGCTTGACTTCTGAGGATACACATTGAATGTTAGGCTTTCTTAGAACAAGTTTTCTATGGAGGCATGAAAATATAGGCATGTAAAAGTAGGTTGCTTCGACACTTAGAATTCATAAAAGAATACTTGAACACTTGAGAAACATGTCTAAGCATGACATTAATGGCTTACAGTGAAGGATGGTGTGATCATAAGGAGGATCCAAAATTTGAATGTAGGCAAAATTTGGGGGGTGTTGTAGTTGTGACAAAAATGTCAATTAGGCATGGTAGTACTATCAACTTTCATATCATCGGGCCCTTCTGCAATTTGGGACCCTTTCTTGGTAGAACTTTTCCTCTTATATGAATTGGTAGTATGTGGCTTTTCTAAAGTCACTTGGAGAGGTGGATCCTCTCCATATCTTCCTCTAGAGCACCTATCATTACTCTCTCCTTCATTTTGGAAAAGATCTCCTTTCTTGTGCCTAGAAGAGGAACATGGGCAAGATTGAAGTGTTGAAGTTGATTGAGTAGTACTAGACTTTTTACCTCTTCGATTATTTTTTTATCCTATGTTAGTGCTAGTTTCAATGGTTTCTTGTGTGGCAAGGGTGGGTATTTCCTTCTCTTTGGTTGAGCTTGTGTGACTTTCTTGGATTTCTTCAAAAATTCGTGTGAACAAATTCCCATATATGATAATGGCCGGATTCTTTGAAAATAAACATTCAGGGTCAAATCCTTAGAGAAGTTCTACTTCAGTTATGTTTGAGTGACTCTAAAAATTATGCTAGATGAATATAATTCCTCATAGTGATATTCATAGTGACAAATGGTAAAGAAATGAATTGATTTTTCTTCTTTCTTAAGAATAGAATCTGTTATCACTATAAAAGTTTTTAAAATTTTGGACAACCCGCATGGTTCCAAATTTTTTATGTTAAACATGGTCAAGTCATTTTTTATTGTTTTTGTTTTAGAGTCTAAATCATAGAGTGGAGTCTTGTTCCCATCATCAAATGAGGTCAACAATCTTGTCTTACCTATCATTGATCCCTCATTATTTCAAAAGTGTCATGTGCTAAGGCTGTTTTAAATTTGACATGTGCTACAAAATCACCTAGGAGTTTTTGTAGCGCAAAACCCAGAAAATACACTATGTGCGCTACAAAATTAGGGATTCGTAGTTAGGAGATTTCGTAGCGCAAAACCCAAAATTTGCACTGGCTACGCTATGAAATCAAGGATTCATGCTAGATCTTGTCTAGCTGTCTAATCCATCAAAATCTATTAATGTTTCATCACCATGTGTCAGTCCATGAACCTTTCTTATCACATGCAGCCATTCATTCTCATCATTAGATTCGTTAGGGGTCTTATTCGCACTCTTTTCAAATTTCAAAAAGGGTAAGGTAAGGTGAGTTGATCTTAGTATTTTCTGTGTTAATTCATGCATAAGAAAACAATTAGCAAGCTCAGGGACCATAAGTTTTTGAAAACTCAAGCGAGGCAGTTCTCTATTTCAAGCTCAAGCGAGGAAGTTTCCAAACTAAGACAGTGCAGCTTCTTTCAAGTCTCCTTGCAGGTGTCTCACAGAAATGTCTGAAGAAAGGAAAAATCATAGATCAGGTCGGTGCCTTAGAGCTGAGCCTGAAGGCTTAAATGTTTTCACCAAGAACACAAAGGTTGAACATGCATTCAAATAGTTGGGAGTGCTAGAAATACCAGTTTCTCCTGAGGTCATATCTACAGCCATAGAGATTCCTAGAGGCCAGGGGAGATGGTTCAAGAACTTCAAATTTGAAATGGCACCCTGCCAAGAATTTCTGAAGCTAGAATTCATAAGCTTGGACTTAACTAAATCTGTGCCCAGAAGCTATGTAAAATATTCATATGCCAACTTGCTATCATGCATCCAAAGATATTTTACCTATGAATGGAGATACCATATAGTGTACTCTTACCATTTTAAGCTTCTATTACATTTCACTGGAAAAATATCTCTAGACTTACCTTTTTATCTGTTTCGTAGCTTAGGCAAAATGTATGATAAGGTTCAAAGAAGCTTTTGAAACCTCATTGTTCCATCATGGGTTGATCAAGTTAATTGTTTTACATGAGCTTTAGAAGATTGGAAGAGAATGGTCTACTTTCTTGTTTATGACAGGCTTTAGAACTGAAACAGGACTTAGCCCTAAGGCTAAGGAAATATCTTCACCAACAGTAAGTCATCAGGAGGAAGCAAGATCAAGTAGGTTTGTGAAATTGAAAGCCAGAAAGTACGTGAAGGAGCCTATGACACCACTAATAGTTCAGGATACTCCTCAACAGTCACAGAAGAAGAAAGTTTAGATCAAGGAGGTAGTACAAGAGCAGTCTGTTGATAAAACTGTCCAAAGAAGAGTAACTAGAAGTCAATTATCCAAGGAAAAGGGGAAGACATTGATTGTTGATGAAAGCCTAGCATCAAAGGGAAGTTTGAATGATCTCCTCCAAGCTATCAACATAGAAGAGACCCCTTTGGTCCAAGTAGATTTACTTGAATCAGATAAGAGCAAAACAAAAAGAGTTAAATCTTCTAAAAAGCTTCAATTTGATGACCAGGTCTCAGAGTTTGTCTTCAAGCCAAGAAGAACTATGACTAGACATTTAATAAGGTTACAAGAGACAGAGCCAGAAGCAAGTGAGACAGGGGAGGTAGCATAATTCCTTGAAGAGATTGTGGTTCCATCAGTACAATCATCACTAGTGCATAAAGATGACAGAGGCAAGGCAGTTATCATTCATGAGGAAGAATGTAGCTTTGAGGAGGTCAAAAATAAATTGGTGTCTGCCAATTTTGAGATTTCCCAACTCAAGGAAAGGGCAAGGAAACATGCAATTGAAAAAGAAAATTTCAAAAGAGTAAAAGCCAGTTGGGAAGATGGAAAAGCTCCAAGATATGAAGTAGTGGGCAGTCATGCTCAATATTTCACTTGGACCGTCCCTGCAATAAAAGAGGCAAGATATGTCAGAAGGGTCAATGAAAAATTAAGAACTAAAATCTGAATGATGAAAAGACAGAATGAATATTTGAAGATTCAACTGAATGAACCAGAAGAATAGTTTCAGCATAAATGAACCTGACAGTAAGTGAAGAAATTTTGACACAATTTTGATGCGAAACTTACTTTTTGAATATTGAAGATTATTTTTGGATGGACAATGTCAGTTTTGTTTAACCCATTAGCATATGGAGAAGCCATTAAAAATCCCAAGAATGACAAAAATTTTGTTTTTGACTCACACAGTAGTTTCATAGCGCGCTACGAAATTGCTAAACGTGATATATAATGCACAGCAGTTTCGTAGCGCGCTACGAAACTGTTGAAACTACCAATTTTGTTTTTATGGATCAATCTTGAAATGAAATGGGGACCATTATGAAATTATGCTGCTGCAGAGACACAAAAAGACCACTTTAGAAGTTTTGAACCTTAAGCAAAGGCAAATTCAAGAGATGAGGAACATATGGAAAATCCAAACCCTGCACTACGAAAATAGCAGTCATTTCGTAGCTCAGACAGTTTGTCAGGCTTCAGGCAGCATTCAAGAGGTTTTTGTCTTAACATGAGTCTATGAGTAGGATCTGTGGATTAATTCAATGCATCACATGTGATTAAAGGAGAAAATATGGTTAGCAGACTTTGAGGAACCTCCTTGGAGACCAAAGCAGAAATACAGGGGCAGTTTCCTAATATCCAGGAACAGTTAAAGGACAAGCAATCAAAGGCCATCATGGAGTTTAAATTCGTCACTTTAGCCAAAGGCGAAGAAGGACACCTGTCAAAGAACGATTTTATTTCATAGTCAAGATTGTTGCCAGCATAATAAGGAGTTACACTCCTAGTTGTATTAGGTCTCTAGGACTGCTAGTTAACAGCTAGTTGTAATTAATAGTTTGTTTAAGGATCAGTAGGTGTCAGGTCAAGTGAAATTCGAATTCCCCTCATGCTGGAGGAAGGAATCCAAGCTTGTAATGAAACTCTATATATGACAAGATATGTAATGCACCAGGGGTTGGAAATTTTGGAGAAAAACACTCATATTGTGTCATTGTGGAAGACTATGTTTTTATGTAATACAAAGTTTGGCTTTACTACTCAGGATTCAGAAGAGAGTTCAATGCTTAATTATCTTATGGTTGTCCTCATTTCCTCATTTTCAATCGTATGAATGTATGTTACTTAGAACTCATTGGCAATGCTCTAACTTCCTTCATGCATTTCTAGACTATGTTTCCTACATGTTCTTATGTGTTACTGATACATTGAACTCTTGATGCCCTGACTTCCATGTTAAGCTAATATTGTTGTCATACTAAACATTTTCTAACTCGATAAGCCCAATGGATGTTTATTGATTATGTTCAACCATTCATACTCCTTTACTTGTTTCATAAAGTTAGCCATCTAATCTTTTACTAAAATCTTTAACCTAGTGAGAGAGCCCTCTTAGGTTGGGGAGGCTAAGCCTCAGCCAAAAGTTGGTTTGAAATAGTTACTCAAGGTCTTCCTAGTCAGCAGCATATCAGGAGAAGGTTTTGTGATAACAGAATCAACCATGGGTAATACTATCTAAAAAATTTAGCAACAAAATATCTATCTAGAAAAAACTCGGTTACTAAGAAAGGTTTATCTTGAAATCCATAGATTCTAATCAAGTTGTGGTCTTCTGTCTCTTTGTGTATTCCTTTTCTCCATAGGAAAGTTTTTGCTTTGGTAGAAATTATCTAGGGATCTCACCCAATCAACATGTAATTGACCTCTTTAACAAATACATTTGGAATTTGACAAAAATGGAATGGTGCCTTATGATTCCATAACACAAGATACCAAAATTACACTAGCTCCACATCTAGATTCAAAATGATTTTATGTGGTAGTCCATAAAAAGTATGGAATGAGACGAGAGTCATTACTAGATATGCAGTCATAAAAAATCTTTGATCCTTGAACAAATTCACTGGATAAAAGGAAACCTCATTAGAGATGACCTCCACCCAGTTGAAGGTGACATCTATTTTGAAAAATAATGTAATACATATGAAATTGATCTAGGAACTATCATTGTTATTTCTCATGCCATTATTCATGTGAACAACCAAGAGAAATCCCTATACAAATCCATGAATATAGAAATATCAATAAAAGAGATATTGGGTGGAACAAGTGTTGAATGTGATAGGAATTCTTAGGTGATATTCATCCCACCATTGTGGGAATCAAGAAAAGAATTGGTTTAAGATAATTTGAGTTGCTTGGTGGGATATGGAAAATTAATATTTTCCTAACAAACTTGGGAATTTGAGGAATTAGACTCTTTTTAATGCCAAGCTTAATGGTCTTGTTCTTTCGGTTGAAATGTATGGAAAAAATATAAACTACATCTCTAAAGTTTAACAATTCGGAAACACGTGGCATTTGCCAACCCCATGGTCTAACTTTTGTGGTTTTACCTCACTTCAGGGCCCAAATTCAATACCAATTGTATGTTTTCGACTAGTGAAATATATTTTCAAAGTGAGCGAGTGAACTAACTATATTTCCACAAAATGCCTCCTTCTATCTTTTAGTCACCTTATGTTTAATGTACCTAGAAATGTATGAGCAATCAATAAAGCTCTAGTGGAGCTTAGTTGTTAAATTCTTGTTCTTTAGTACAATTAATAGGATGTTATTGTCATTCATACCACTCTTGTTGGGCCATGTGAAATAATAATGGGAGGTTAATGCTTATATTCACTTCCTTCATGAGATGATAGGGAGTAATTCACATAGTATAATATCAAGAACCTAAAGAGTTATTGACATTGTACCACAAAGTGCTTCCTTTACTTCAAGGATCAAACTTCCTTAAACGGGATTTTAATTAACCTCAATATGAGTAAATGGTGGTTTTAGTTAAGAGAATTGAAGTATAGTCGGTGAGATGGCATCTTGACATGTCACGTACAAAGAATCATCATGCACGAGTGTTCCACAGCATTTTGTCATTGTCCTTGTACTCCCCTTTCCTTGATCCTGGAGGACCTCTACAGTGAACCCTGCATGCTTTTCCTTCATGAAGAAACTCCCATTGTGTCCCTCTTCATGAGCAGATCAATTCCCTTTTGCACCATTTCCCATGAAACTTATGTTTTTCCCAGTTTACAAGACCGGCGCTAATGACCTTTGTCTCTCCCGCATCGATGTGGAGGGATTAGCACTACTCCCCACGCCAACCAAAGAAACTGAGTTGTTTTCTAGTCGTGTCGGTCCTATTATGGAAAGTTTTTTAAATTAGAGTTGAAGCTTCCAGCTCTAGAAGCTCCATAACATAAGTTTGGTAAATGGTTTGGCCGGATGGGGTTGAGGGTGACAATTTGCTATCCTTTCCCCTATAATGTTGGAACTACCTCAAGGGATAAGTCCTTCTCCCATGAGAAGAGGATCCATCTCCCATCCATATTTCATATATAAACCTCCCTTCTTCCCAAGCACAAGCTAGGTTTTGTTGAGTGTTGATACTATTTTGGTTTGGAGTAGACAAGCAAGTATTACTAGTTGTAGCTATCTAGTTGTGTGAGGGAGAAGTGTGATTTGCTTTGGGGTGAAGCCTAAAGGGAAGAGCCTTAAAAATATTGTTGACTGAGGCCATAATGGAATGCTAGCAGAAGTGTGTGGGAACCTGGTCTTGTCAGAGGAAGATTGTGACGTCAAGACGAATCGTTGTAATCTCTCTTTCATATTAATATATGCAACTATCGATTGATTTCCTACATGTTTTGTAATATTACATATTCATGGCTTAATGTTTCTTGACTTGCTAAGTAGGTTGAATTGTAGTTTGTCTATTATTATGTTTGTTTTTTGTTGTTGTTTACTTGTTTCAAGAGCTTGAAGAAGGAAGCGAGAGATAGCTGGAGTGAGAAAGCGAGGACATCATCAAGCACGATAAGCGGACCAAGAGGTAGGCCCTCTTGATTGATTCTAACCTAAGAAAATCTTCCATAGAATGTGTTAGAGTACTATAGTGATAGGATTCATAATTTTGAGTTGGCTAAGGTTCAGCCTTGTAATATTGTACATACCTTTGCTTTCTACAGATGTTTTCCATATAAAAATTAAAAAATGTAAAGAGGGTGTGTCCTAAAAGAAATATGAAAGGACAAAAAGAATAAGAAAATATCAAAAAATGAAAATATATGAACCCCAAACATAAAAACAGATCATGAAAGTGTGCAAGTCTAAATGCCACTACTATTTTACTGCTTTACTGTCTTAAATAAGGGTTGTGTGCATCTTGTCATACATGCCACAACCCATGGTAGTCAAACTGCTTAATCTTGACTATTTCATGCTTTGAATTTTATGTTTATAGTTAAAGAATAAAATCTAACAAAACAGCATAATCTTGGTAGATCATTAGATAGATAGAGAAAATAAAAGGAGCTCATCAGCTTAATCTGATCCCTTGGAAGATATAAGGATAGAATTAGATAGTTTGATTTTCAAAAGAAAAAAGAATGATAAGGGTCTGCTAGCCTAAATGCACCCAAATAAGTGAAGAAAAAATGTTAGGGTAAGCAATGGGCAAGTAGAAGAAAGGTTGCTGAAGTATAAAGTTGATTGAAAAAAAGCACATTTATCATGGTTAATCATATGTTTCAATGTGCATGAGAAATTAAGAAAGCAAAAACAGAGATTTACAAGTTGATTTAATTGACTTCCCCTCATTCATTTCATCTCTATACTTACTAATTTCCCCATCCACAAGTATGTTCTAGTACTAAAAATCCTTCAAGTCAGAAAGGCTCAGAGCATTTCTCTGACTTTTGGTAGGACCAGACCCTAGGATTAATGACTTATGGACTTCAAGTGTTATAATTCCGTTCATAAAAGTCATTTCCCTTCATTACCCTAATAAAACCCCTTTTCCTAAGGTTAAACACCATTTTCCTTTGAAAAGTAAAAGTCCCAGTTTCATTACACTCAAAATACCCACAAAAAGTTTTCATCCTAAGTATAAGTGTATGTGAAGAAAATGCTCAAATATTACATTATGCTTAGTAGTATTTTCACTCCGCTCATTTCAGTTCATATTAATTTTTAACTTAATAATATAACTCCCGATATACCTTTTCCCATATATAAATAAATCCCATATATAAGACCCCAACCCTTAGTTTAACTATAAAACTATATTTTTATCCCATGCCCCCAACAAAACCCTCTTAACTCATGAATTCTCGGTAAAGTTAAGATAATCCCTTCATTAACCCCGTCTGATCATTTAATCCCATGTTTAACTCGTAAATAATCACAAATCACCATTGATTAAAGCCCTGGGCCCCCCCATATCCTTTGCCCATTTCATCTATGCTAATCTGTCACCCGACTACCGTCCGATCGTTGACACCCAAATCCAACAGTTCACATCCATATCAGGTTCACCTGATATACGACCTTTACCCGCCCGATAAAGTGGTATTGCCCGGGCCCCCATCTGCTACATACCTCGCCAAAATACCACTTTCTCCAATAAAGTGATGTGATGGCTTGGGAAACCACCTCCCCGCCCAACCCAAAAAACTGCCCACTATTCATTCATAATTTACCCACCAAAAAATAACCATTGTTCAATAAAAAGTTTGAGAAGCCCTATTTGACCTTTTTCGATCAATTTCTTTATAAAACCTCTGCAAACCATTGAGACACCTTCAAACACTGAAATCACCAATTGACCTCAATTTCACTTCTGAAGAAGTTGCAGAGACCCCATCAAGCTCTCAGTCCATACCAAATCCTTTTCAACATTCTACAGTTGCCAAGAACACCAATTTGAAGTTATTTCACCCAAATTCTAGGTATTTGAAGAGAAATTACCAGACACCCTTTAAATTTGAAAACGTTCAGTCTTTAAAGTGTTTTAATTAAGTAAAATTAATTGAAATTATTTTAAAATTAAAGTGTATGCCTGACTAAAATACCCAAACCCTTTTGAAAGCTTCCAAATTACCTTCAAACCTCTGATATAAACCTGTTTAAGTCAAATTCAAATCCACAAGAACTGAATTATGGTTTCCCCCGTCGCCATGGATGTCAGAATAGTGACAACCCCCCATTTGGACCTTGACCACCTTCCCCTACTAGACAGGGATTTTCAAATCAAAGACACAAGTGCCTATACACTCCTGCTCAAAATTCATTGTTGCAGTAAGGACAAATATCTAAACCATACCGATGACATTGGCCTTTGGGAGTCCAATTTTCCCAAATACCAGTTTCCACAAGTACATGTCTTTCCTAAGATTGTTCATCTGTGCCATGCTTGTTACATTCCCAGTGAGAGAGCTATAATGTCCCCAGACCAAAAACTCTTGTTTACTATTAATTTTGAGTCAATCAATGAAATGTTGCAATTCCAACCAGGTCCAAACCTGACCCCACTCTCCATTGGGGATTTGTTAGACTAGTACACATAATTGAGTCCATCTAGACTGGCCCAAATATTCAAACTTTGATTGTAGAAGAGCAGCACATTCCTATAGATGCCCCTCCATATTTTTCTGCCATTTTCTCTGAAAGGGGCAAGAAAATTGTAACCATAATATCATGTATTATGGGTTATATCACAGATGAATTCATTGATGAGCTCATCCTACCCTTCATGTCCATTTTCACCCCAGGAAAGCCTCCTGCTACTTTGTACAATTATTCCCAGTTCATAGCTGAAAGGATGCATGAACAGTTTACCAGAATGCACAATGAGAGAGTATTCAAGTACTCATCTCTACTTTACCACCTGTTTTTTTTATTATAAGTCAGAAATAATTCCCTTCACCATCTAAAAGTTGGATACTAAAGGCCAGCCCAGGTCTATTATATTTTGGACACCACTATTCCACAGGTATTCATCACCATACAACTACACAGACTTCATTGACGCTTTTTTCCATCTAGTCCTTACCATGTTGACAGGAAGCCCTCCACCTAGATAAGCCAAGAAATCAAAAGAGTGCTCCATTTATACAAAAAAAAAAGGTGGGAGATTGGTACCTTTACCAAAATCACATCGAAATAAGAATCTATGGTTGGCAACTTTCCCCGTACAAACTACGCAAAAAACTCCCCATGAGGTTATTTGCTCTGGAATATTATAGGTAGATAATGAACTCTGATGATATCAACTTTTTCTCAGCCAAGAAAAGGACTCAGTTCAAGATCAAAAATGTTGGAAATAATACTGAGAGGGAGGGGTGAGTCAGTATTATCAAATCAATTAATTTTCATTTGACAATCAAATTTGTATACGCTACATCAGTTATGGGAAACTACGTATATACGCAACTGTGTCTAAAGCAACCAGCATATATCAGTAAACTTATGATTCATTAAATGTTGATCTTTAATCAGTGCATCAGAACTTCATTAACCTTAAGAATAGTAAACAGGTGTAGTAAAACAGAACAGATCATCACACACATGAACAAAAGATATAAGGTGGAAACCCAATGTGGGTGAAAACCACCTACTGCAATTCGTCTCTATCTTATTTTAATAAGAAACTTCTTTTTACAATATTTCTGTACTGGTGCAGTCTTATACTAGTACGCAGGCTTCTACCTGTAGAAGGCTACAACCTTCTCTCATTCTCCAGCTTCTCCTGGAAGGGAGCTACAACCCCCTTAGCTCTTGTACTAGCTGATGTACTAGTACATAGGTGTTGACCTACAGAAGGCTACAACCTTCTATTTTCTTCCAAGGACCACGTTTCATAAATTTTTAGACTGGATCCATCAATAACATCAATCAAACATCAAATGTATTTGCATCAACCAATCTCCTTTGCACCAAACAAAATTCAATCAAATAGTCACTTCTCTGAATGTTGTACCCAGAAAACAGTAACAGTAACCAAACACCAATTCTGAACCCATAACACTGTAGCAATAAACAGAAGTAGCTAAAACTTATTTTATGAGACGTACGCTACTTCAATATGAATAACCTGCATGCATACGCTTCTGTATTAAGGCCAACCAGCGTATACGTTTTTCTGAATTACTGAACCAGCATGTATACGGGCCTCTGCTGTGCCGAACCTGCGTACAGATCTATAAAAGATAATTTACCCTTTTCACTTATTCAGACATTAGTTAAACACATATTATCATATTTATATATCAAATCATGCGCCAAATATAACAGTTCAAAATCACACAAAGATACTACTATTCAAGCCTTAAGATCTTGACCCATCAATAGAACCTATCCTTCTTCTAGCGCTCAGGTTCCTCGTTGGTTTAGATCCAGCTATGCACCATAACCCAATTCTAGATCTTGCTCTTCATAGGATATTCAATGCTTGAGTGAATGCATTTCCCTAATGATCTCCTTCCCCTTTTATAATCTTAGGCCTTACTCAATACCATGGTCCAAAACCATAGAGGATCAATACCATGGACCCAATACCTGGGTTCAACACTTTGGACGACATACCATGGTCCAAAACCATAGGTCCAAATACCAAGGACTAAATACCATGGACCAAAAAATAATTTTTCCCACATGTACATGCTTTTCCTTGCATGAAAGTGCGTAAATACATATACGTGCCTTTTGATCATCGAACCCGTGTGTATACACGACTTGGTTAAGAGGAACCTGCGTATATCTCTTTTTCTTTGATTTTGAGAGCCTGAACTAAGATCTTCCATCTAAGTGAGTTGCCATCAAGGACAACACCTATGCCATAGTGCCAAACCTGTGTCATAATGCCAACAATCTCCCCCTCTGGACTTGATGGCAACCCCAAGTCACTCAAAGTCATTCTCCCCCTTTGTCATTAAGGGCAAAGGGTTATGTTTCCCCTGAGTACATGCTGAAATCTCTACTCCGTTGTGTTGTCCATGCTCCCCTTGACTATAGGCAAGATCTGCAAGAAGATCTTATACAAGAAGAAACATGACTTTATACATCATAAATGACCTTCCTATCATCAAAGACTCATACATACATCCATCTCCCAACCAAGTTTGGATATACCAATATTGACTCATCCACCCAACCAAGTGGGGATACACCAATAGTTTACACATGATAAAACAAGAACATTACATCATCCATCCCAGGCATAGTGGGGAAACCAACATAGGCCATTACATGACCTTGAAAATACAAGAAATACATGACATAGAGACTAAATATCTAAGACAAGACTATGATAGTAATCAATAACTAATCATCAGCAACTTCTGTCAATCATCATTCAGACCAGCAACCATGAGCTCCCTCTGCACCAATTCCACCTGAACAAAAACAGCTATGAAATTGAACCAAGATCTTCTAAAATAATGCCAATAATGCATTATTAGAAGTATATGCTCCCCCTGAACTTGTGCCAGATGGTCTCTGTTAGACCCATATCAAACTCTTTTCATTCTGAGTTTGGCTCCACTATTTGTCTTCAAGCCAACATATACATGACTGTATCCACAGAAATATGCATATGTATGTGAATACGCTTCATCAAACTCGTGTACATCCATTGTTCTCTGAAACAAATAATTTTAACAGCAAGATGATGCATCAACTACTCCCAGCTTCTGTCTAAGGTATTCAAATGTCTCCCTAGGTAGTGGTTTGGTAGAATATATCAACAACCTGTTCCTTGGAGGGAACATACTCCAATTTGACCTTTTGTTCAAGCACTTGTTCCCAGAGAAAATGATATTTGATAGGTATGTGCTTGGTCTTTGAATGCATGACTAGATTCTTTGAAATATTGATTGCATTTGTACTATCACAAAAAATGGAGATAGGTGGAGTGCAAGTGATTTGAATATCTTGCAATGTTTGCATCATCCAAAGGAGTTGTGTGCAGCAAGATGCAGCAGCCACATATTCTGCTTCAACTGTAGATAATGCAATTGAACTTTGTTTCTTGCTGAACCAAGATGCTAATTTGGAACCCATAAAGAATGCACCACCACTAGTGCTTTTTCTGTCATCCACCCTTCTTGCCCAATCTGCATCTGTATATGCATGAAGTGTGAGATCTGTGTCTCTATGATACCATAAACCATAGTTTTGTGTTCCTTGAAGATATTTGAAGATCCTTTTAACTGCCTGAAGGTCTTTTTCCTTTGGATTTTCCTGGAATCTTCCAACTATTCCCACAGCATGCATGATGTCTAGTCGGGTACTTGCTAAATAGAGCAGACTTCCAATCATGGATCTATAGGTTGGTTGATGCACTGCTGCTGATTCATCATTTGCACTGAGGCTGCATCCTATTACCATAGGGTTACATACTAGTTTCGAATCCTCCATCCCATATTTCTTCAAGATCTGCTTGAGGTACTTGGTTTGTGATAGAAAAATACCGTCTTTGTTTTGTTGGACTTGTAAACCAAGAAAATATGTGAGCTCACAAAGTAAGGACATTTCAAATTCTTTATGCATTACTAAAGCAAAGTTTTGACTCATGGTTTCTTCATTGCTACCAAAGATGATATCATCAACATACACAACAAGTATTAGCAAATTATCATTGTCAATTTTTATATATAGATTGCTATCTGTTGATCCCTTTGAAAAACCTTGTTGATGGAGATATTTGTCCAACTGAAAATACCAAGCCCTTGGAGCCTGTTTAAGGCCATAGAGAGCCTTTTTGAGTCTGCAAACAAGTTTTGGATCATGCCCAAGGATGAATCCATCTGGTTGCTCAATGTACACTTCTTCTTCTAAGTCTCTATTTAGAAAAGCAGATTTCAAATCCATTTGATATACTTTGAACTACTGAAAGCTAGAAAGAGCAAGGAACATTCTTATGGCATCAAGTCTAGCAACTGGTGCAAAAGTTTCTTCAAAGTCTATGCCTTCTTGTTGAGCATACCCTTTACAAATAAGTCTGGCCTTGTTTCTAATAACATCTCCATTTTCATTCAACTTGTTTTTGAATATCCATTTTGTCCCTATGACATTCTTATCATTTGGTCTAGGAACCAACTCCCAAGTGTTATTCTTTTCAATCTGCTCAAGTTCTTCATTCATGGCCTTGACCCAGCATTCATCTTTGCATGCTTCACTTACATTTCATGGTTCAGTGGAGGAGTGCAATGCTAGATAGCATGAAGCTTCTGAAATAGTTCTTCTTGTTTGTACACCTGCCTCTTTCTGCCCCAAAATTTGAGTTTCTGGATGATTCTTCTGAATGTACCTGGATGAAGTCTTTTCTTCTACCCTTATCTATTCTTCTGGTGCCTCATAGGTTTCTTCTTCATCATTATTCTGATTTGATGTTGAAGGATAGTCCTCATCATCTTTGAAATCTTCGGATTTTACCTACCTTGGATTGTTTCCTACTTCATCAACCACTACATCAATACTTTCAACAATTTGTCCAAGTCTTTTATTGTAACACTTATATCCTTTACTTTGGGAAGAATAACCAAGGAGAATGCCTTCATCTACTCTAGTTTCAAACTTGCCAAGGTTTTCATCAGTCCTTTTGATGTAACATTTGCTTCCAAAAATTTTGAAGTATTTTACCGTAGGAGTCTTACCATACCAAAGTTCATTAGGAGTTTGAGTGTTGTTCACCCAAATGTTTGTTTTGTTGAGAATAGTGTTACGTCCCAAACCTGCATCTTCCCTATATACCTTTTCAGCCTTCTTTTCCATTTACTTGATCCACCAAGCTGTCAAATCATTGTATATTAGTCTAAAAATAGCTTATGAAATGGTTTCCTAACTATGTTTATGACTGTTGTTTGATTTAGATTTTTGTTCAATCAGCTGCGGAAACTTGTCACTTTCCACAACCAGCTCAAGTTTCCGCAGCCATTTTGTTAAAGACTATGTTACAGGTGTCCAATGGAGAATCCGGCCACATGGGTAAGCTGCAATTGACATGTACATGGAGCATGTCCCCTTGGTTCAGTCGAATCACTCACAAACAGCCATGGTCAAAGACGGTCAAAGGAGGGGTCAAACCAAGAGTTTTGCGGTGGCATGGCTCTGTTTTGCCCACGTGAAGTTTTGTGTGGCAAGATCCTCAATTTCTGGAGGTGTGCCAACACCTGTGGATCAATCCGTGAACTGAAACGAGCAGTCACCACTCCATGGATTTATCTGTCATGATTACCATACCGCTAGATCTCAGGTCGTGGAGATTTACGTGTTTGTTTGGCAGCGTAGAATCTAGGAATTAGTTATAGAATTTTCACTTATAAATAACGCGTTATCATACGCTTGACAGTTAGCTTTTTCATATGTAATCTTGACTTTGTTTTCCGAGCCCACTGTACCGTGCTCTATTTCTATGTTTTTACTGCACTTTAATATATGAGAAGACAGCATTCTTGAGTTCAATTTATGACTAAGTGTTGATTGGCTGAGGTTGCAGAGGGCCCCTGTACACCAAAGCTCTGTATCTACTGTATAGTTTATCGCTTTCTTTCATTATGTTACTGCTTTTATAATCAGTTGCTTGTGTATATATTTCCTGATGTTTATAACTAACTGATGTTCATCTTTTCTTTTATGCTTTCTCATGATTGCTAGTTGATCAGTATTTTCTCTTTCAGGTTCTTGTAGGCAGCCTGGGCAAATTACATAGTTTTAATGACTACTGACATGAGATCATCTTGTCCTTTCTGCTGATTCATTTACTGAGATTTAATTCCAGCATTGTCATTTCTTTCAGTTTTGCTTTGCTTATTTACTTTTCTGCCACTTAGATATCATATTACTCATCTGTTTATGATTTCCTTCCTATAGCCAAACAACTCAATTAGTGAGGAATCAGAATATTATATGATGTAGTATGATTTAGTTTGCCTTCCTGCAAGTTAGTGATTAAATTACTTATGTCATTTTCAAGAATTGAAATATGAATGAGTAGTTAAATCTTAGTTTCCTTTTATGCAATTTGATTTCCTGCAATTTAGATATCATATTACTCAGCTTGTTTATGATTACTTCCTATAGCCGGAGCGAGTCTAAAGGTGAAGGGTCAGAATGTGGGTTGAAGTAATGTGATTTAGTTTGCTTTGCTTTCAGTCTTTGAGTTGCTTTGAGTTCAGTTTTTATTTTCTTTTCATACAGTAGTAAGGATACTGGGCCATTGTCACTAGTTCACTATTTTGATACATTTTTATTTTCTTTTGAGAATTGATTTCATCACAGTCAGTTTGAAACCTTCTTTTTGAGAGCTTTAAAGTTTGGAAAAATCATTGTAGAAATCACCATTACCATCCATACTTGACTTTCAATTTCGCCATCTCACACTAGGGAATCCATAGAAGATAAACCCAAAAAACAAACCAAAAACTCAAAAACGACAAAGAACTAAGAAATCGGTTATCTTGCATATACAGTGCACTTCACTTCAGCAGTTTATGACTCATGGATTGAAATTTTAAATAGAAATTTAGGACACACTAAATTGACCAAACATTTTTGCGCCGTTGCCGGGGAAGTGAAACTAGGTAGCCAATTTCTTAAAAAAAAAAAAAAAAGAAACAAGAAAGTTTCAAGGAAGGAAAAATTGATAACTTCTCAAAGTATGCTCTCCTTTTGCACTTAGTGTGAACTAGAGGATCAGAAAAGAGAGAGTTATTGGTTTAATAATTTCTTGAGTATGCTCTCTTCTTGCACCTAGAGTGACCTGGAAGATCAGAAAGAGAATTATTAGCCCGACTTGAAGAAAAAATAAAAAATGACATGCATAGAGCAAGAGATTCTAGGAAAAGGTTTTTAGCTAGGGCCAAGAGTTCGATTTTTACAACTCCATGCACTTCAAATAATAGACAAGAGACACCTCCATCATCTCCAACTCACACTCCTAGCCTTAGGATTCCTGGAATTCAAGAGGCAGTAGTTGAATTAGGAAACTCTCCCACACCATCCATCGAATCTGAATTACGAAAAGATCATTTCTTTCCTTCTACAAGGAGACACATTGTAGTTGAAGAAGTAGAATCACCTGAAGAAGAAGAGCGAGAAATTCCTCGTCGTTCGCCATTAGTAGAGGAATCAGAGGACTCTGAAGTCTCTGAGGAAACTATCATGACAGAGGAAGTAGTAAACAGATTTGGTAGAGGTAGAGGTAGAGGAGGAGGAGGAGGAAACAATGGAGGAGGTAGAGGTAACAATGGGGGAAATAGGGATGGAGATAACTCATTCGGATTTCATATAGTCGATGAGGATTCTCGAGCAACAATGAAAAACATCTCACCATCTGTCCTCCCAAACTTTCATGGGTTAAGAAATGAGGATCCTGAAACATTTCTATTTGAGTTTGAAGTCATATGTTGAACTTATGATTATCAGGAAGACTCTCAAAAACTCAAATTGTTTCCTTCAACATTGAAAGGAGCTGCTTTGAAATGGTTCATGGGATTAGTCACTCAATCCATTAGGACTTGGAATGATATGAAACAAAAAATTTTGGATAGATACCTGGACTATTGTATGCCCACCAATCACAAGGATGAGGTATTCAAAATGGTGCAAAGGGAAGATGAAAACTTAGAGGATTTACTTTAAAGATTTCAATACAACCTAAAAAGAGAAAAAATGAATAACTTAGATAAGGAAACCTTGAAAGCCCTTCTATTAAAATCCATTAGAGATGAATGGAAAGATATTTTGAACATGATGGGAAAAGGAGATATATCTCAACTTCCACTTCATGATATAGCAGAGCTATGTGTCCATCTCTCAAGGGGAAAATCTAAAACCAGAAAAGGGCCTAGAGATCCTTCTCTCATAAGAGCAAACAAATCTGCAACTGGATCAGTAAGTAGGGATGATATTGGCAACATGCTTGATGAATTCAAAACTGATATCTTAGGGAGTCTTAGTGAGCAACTAGACACCCTTAAAATACAAAACAAGCAGAAAGCAGAAGCTGAAGCTTTGGCCATCTTTTGCCCAAAATGTAGAAAGAAACATGCTCTAAGGGAATGTCCCTTGGATGCAAAAGTTGTAGAAACATGTGTTATTTGTTCAGAAAACCATGAGACCAAGGATTGTCCTTCAATTCCTGGGCTCAAAGCTGTCTTTCAAGAAGATCCAAATTCAATTGATTCTCTGTTTTGTTGCAAGGAGACCTTGGCAGGGGTAACAAAACCAAGGGTTTAACAACTCTATGAACTTTCAACCCCCACAAAATTGGAATCCTTGGCAACAACCTTGGTCCCAACCTCAAAATCCTTTTCAATCATGGGTACAAGGTATGCAAAATCCTTATGGGAGATTTGATCAATTTTATCAATATCCTCCATCTTTTCAAAATCAAAAAACTCCACAACTTCCAAATCAAAATCCACAACTATCATTGCCATTTCCACAACAACAACAACCTTCTCAACAGAATCCAAATTCTCAACTCTTGCTTCCATTCCAACAGAAGACAAATCAATTACCTTCCCAGCCATTGCCGAACCCCAACAATAAAAACCCTCAAAATGCTTACATGGTAGAAGGACAACAATTTCCTACCTATATGATTGTTCCTCTCAATGATGTACAACTCAGATCTGGTAGAGTTTTAGATAAGCCTTCTATAGATGCTCAAAAGCAAAGCATTTCTGAGGAAGATTCTCTTGAAGCCAATAAAGGTTCTGAAGCATCTCTTCAAAACCCAAGCACTCAAAAAGAAAAAGAAAATGAGTCAACCCCCACAACTCCTATAGTTGAGCAACCTGCATCTTCATCCACACCTCCTTTTCCTGAAAGACTACAAATTGACAAAGGGGTGGAAAAACAAATCTTGTTGCCTGACTATGATTTTCTAGATGAATTAAAGAATATCTGTATCAAGATTCCCTTGTTACAAGCCATTAGAGAGATTCCTATTCTAGCAAAAACAATAAAGGAGTTGAGTCCTAAAAGACCAGGAAGGAAACCGAGAGATACCAAAAGAATCCACCTGGTAGGAAAAATTGCAGATATCATGATGGGAAAAATTACTATGCAGAAATATGTAGATCCCGGTAGTCCAATTGTCAAGACACATATCAATGGGGTGGAAATTCCAAATACTTTGATTCGTTTAGGGGCTGCTATCAACGTTATGAGTAGACAGACTATGGAACAGCTGAAACTTCCTAATCTTCATTTTACACCTACTTTACTGCAACTTGCAGATCGATCAATTATCAAACCAGATGGTGTATTAGAAGACATTTCGGTCTCCTTAGACTCTTGGGAATATCCAGTAGATTTTATGATTTTAACTCCCAAGAGTAATTTAGGAGGACACCTCTCATCTTAGGAAGACCTTGGCTAGCCACAGCTGATGCTTTTATCAATTGTAGGTCTGGGGATATGTATATTTCTGATGGTAATTCGACAAAAAAATTCAATCTGTATCCTCCAGCAAAAGCAATTACAGAAATAGGAGATAATGAGTGGGTTGATGATGAGGATACTATACAACCTGTCTTTACCATTTCTGAAATCAGTGAAGATAGTCAAATTCTGAACACATTAGAAAACTTTGAAACATCTTCAGAATATGACCACACACAATTTCAGTTAGATTCTGACAATTGAGTATCTATCATCTAGACAAATGTCTCTTTTCTCTATGGAAGAGTTTGGTAGTTCCGCCATTGAGATCTTTCCAGGTAAAACATTGAATATCAACAAAAACTTGGAAAAATCACAACAGGGAGAGCTAACCAAAATCTTGCAAAAACATTCTACTGCATTTGCATGGGAGTATACCGATATGAAAGGTATTGACCCTAAGACTTGCATTCATCACATCTATATCGAGGAAAATAGTAGACCAATCAGACAACCTCATAGAAGGATGAATCCAAACCTTAGGGAGATAGTGAAAGAAGAGCTCCAAAAACTACTCAATGTAAACTTCATTTATCCAATTTCAGATAGCCGATGGGTTTCTCCTTTGGTTATAGTACCTAAAAAGAATGGTAAATGGAGAGTATGCATTGATTACAGGGAATTGAACAAAGCAACTTTGAAGGATCACTTTCCTTTACCTTTTATCGATCAGGTATTAGATACTTTAGCAGGCAAAAAGTATTTTTCATTTTTGGATGGTTTTAGTGGCTATAATCAGATTCAGGTAGCACCTGAAGATCAAGATAAGACCACATTTACCTGTCCATGGGGAACTTTTTCTTACCGAGTACTTCCTTTTGGATTATGTAATGCACCCACAACATTTCAAAGGGCGGTACTAGGAATCTTTTCTGATCTAATCCATGATTGTGTAGAGGTTTATATGGATGATTTTACAGTTTATGGTAATTCATTTGAAGAGGCATTAGAGAATTTGGAAAAAGTCCTTATAAGGTGTAAAGAAACAAACCTTTCATTGAGTCATGAAAAATGCTTTATGATGTTTACTGAAGGTATTGTTTTGGGACATCATATTTCGGGGGATGGGATTAAAGTTGATAGATCAAAAGTTGAAGTCATCTCCAAGTTGCCTATTCCAAATTGTCAGAAAGATGTTAGAAGTTTTCTTGGATTTACTGGATACTATAGAAGATTTATGAAAAACTTCACCAAAATAGCATCTCCACTCTTCAAATTACTTACAAAAGACTATGAATTCAAATGGGATCCTGATTGTCAATCTGCATTTGAAACTTTGGAAACAAGAATATCTGAAGCACCCATTTTGAGAGGGCCAAATTGGAAACTTCCTTTCCATATTTCTACAGATGCTTTAGATACGGCTCTAGGTGTTGTGTTGGGTCAAAAGGTTTTAGTTCCTTATGCCATTTACTACACCAGTAAAAATTTGACTTCCACCGAATTAAACTATACTGTGACTGAAAAAGAGTTCTTAGCTGTTGTTCATGCAATCAATAAGTTTAGACATTATATAGCAGGCTATGAAACTTTTGTCCATACTGATCATTCTACAATTAGATATCTAATCAACAAACCTGTTACTAATGGCAGAGTTACAATATGGCTCTTACTTTTACAAGAATTCAATCTTACTGTGTTGGATAGACCAGGGAAACAAAATACAGTAGCTGATTTCTTGTCTAGAATCCAAAATACTAACGAAGATTCTCCTGTAGAGGATAAGTTTCCAGATAAATATTTATTTGCAGTAACTACTAAGATTCCTTGGTATGCAAATAATTCTAACTATTTGGTTATAGGGAAGCTACCTCCACATTTATTTCCTAGTGAAAAAAGAAGAATTATTCAGGAGAGTTTGAATTATTCATGGATTTCTAACGAATTGTTTAAAATAGGGCTAGATTGTGTGATCAGAAGAAGTGTTCGGGAAGATGAAATGCCTGAGATCCTGAAGGCATGTCATGATGAACCATGTGGTGGACACTTTGCTGACAAAAGGACGGCCTATAAAATCCTTTCTTTAGGATATTATTAGCCTTCCCTCTTCAAAGATACAAAACAATATGTCAGAAGGTGTGACAGCTGCCAAAGAGTTGGGAGACCGACTCTTTCAAATGAAATGCCATTACAACCATAGGTACTCATCGAACCCTTTGAAAAATGGGCTTTAGATTTCATTGGACCCATTAATCCACCATCTAAATAGAAGAAGTATATATTGGTATGCACTGATTATGTCACTAAATGGGTAGAAGCCAAAGCATTGCCTTCTGCCACTGAAAATTCAGTTGTTCATTTTGTTTATAAGGATATTTTTACTCGTTTTTGTGTCCCAAGAGAAATTGTGACAGATCAGGGAAGTCAATTTACATCTAACTTGATGGAGAAGCTGATGGAAGAATACAAAATCAAGCACAGAAAATCTACTCCTTACCATCCGCAAGCAAATGGCCAAGTGGAGTCTACAAACAAAGTTCTTGAGAGCATAATCACCAAAATTGTCCATCTACACAGAAGAGATTGGGCAGAGAGGCTTCCTGAATCCTTGTGGGCCTACAGAACTACATGGAGGAATACAACAGGACATTCTCCCTATGAACTTGTTTATGGGAAAGAAGTCCTGCTCCCCATCGAATTCCAAGTCAAGACTTTCAAGATGGCAGTTCAATTGGGGATGAATCTATCAGAAGCCCAAAAGCACAGAATGGAGCAGCTGAATGAGCTAGATGAGATCAGACAAGAAGCAATTTTAAGAAATGATCTAGTTCAACATCAAAGAGCTAAGTGGCATGACAGATACATCAAAGAGAAAAAGTTTCAAGAGGGAGATTGTGCACTACTGTTTAATTCAAAGTTTAAAGACTTCAAAGGTAAATTTCAGACTCATTGGCTTGGGCCATATGAGATTGACAAAGTCTTTAGCAATGGAGCGGTAAGAATCAAGACCATTGATGAATTTCAAACTCCTCTCATTGTGAATGGACACCGATTGAAAATTTATCATAAGCCACTCTCAAAAGAGGAATTTGCCAAAATGTTTCAAGAGAATTCTGCAATAAGGCTGGTGAATAAGAATCCTTCTTCCCCACCAGCCTAGCCTTTGTTTCTTCTAGTTAAAAAATAAAAAATAAAAAAAAAATAATAATAAAATAAAAAATAAAAAAATATATGTATAAGACTGAAAACCAATCATAGATTGGCGGTCTTATACAGAAAATGTAGAGTGAAAATCAGGGACCCCTGACACTCTATATTTTCTATAATAAAAAAATCTCTTCTCTCCTTTTTCCATCTTCACTCCACCTCATTTGCCATTCCACTCCATCTCCATCTCATTTTCATTTCACTTCACGCCGCTTCATTTTCACTCCATTCCACTCATTTCATTTCATTTCATCAATAAAAGTCCCTTTCAGGACTATTTTCACTCAGTTAGTTATTATCTAACTATCTTTGTTCAGCTAAGAGGGTGTTGTGTCAGTTTCCGCAGCTGGTAGCAGTTTCTGCAGCCAGAAGCAATTTCCGCAGCTACCACTCTGTTTTTCAAATCCACAGTCAAAATATTAGTGCAATAATTATGAAAATGCAGGTGTGACTGAGCATATGCTATGAAGACATGGAGCATCTCCAAGACATCAAGGAAGAGCAGTTTGTTAAAAGCTAATGATCAAGAAATGACAAGGTTTCCAAAGGTATGAGCAAAATTTTTTAATCAAATAGCAATTGAAGTCATGATTATGCATAGTTATCAAACCATAAAAGCTCTACTATGTGCAATGATAGCTCCATTACCCACTACCATTCCATGATATTATTCTGCACACCATGCATTCATTTCTTAACGGTCTCATGATTGATTTTCGTGTTTAAACTCATAGTCGACTGCACTTTCATTCACCACCTATAATCATGAGATGTGACCTATCCCATTACGGCTCCTCTCCACCGCATTTTCCACAGCCATCCATTAAAATGTGTAACATTTCGTACGCAACCGTTAATTCAAATCTCGACTTCACTCCATTCCCTTACCATTCTATTAAGACCATCTTCTTCACATACAACCGCATTTTATCTTGTGAACTCATTGCGGCTACTCATCCTCTGTTTCGCCTGTAATCCCGAAGCACTCTCGTTACCTACTATCCATCTACCGATTGCAGCCATTGTATTTTGCCATAAACCCTGCAAACGAGCCACCTTTCCTCTGCTAAACCCTCACACGCAATTGAGTTTTCAGTTGAAATTCAAAACAGAGAAAGGAATGGGAAGATTACTAAGAGTAGAACCAGAAGGACCTAAATATTTAGAAGGTTAGCCTCAAGCAAAAGATTTGCTGAAGAAAGCCAAATGGTTACGCTTCATCCAAAAATTTAAGGGCTATAATAAAGAGGTAACCAAAGCTTTTGCACGGTATTTCGATGGCCAAATGGTGGAGATTAGAGACTTGAAGCTCACGGTGACTGAAACAACAGTAGCAGTTGCCACAGGCTTACCCCAGGAAGGTGAGCGATGGTTTAAAAAAAAAAGCGTGGACGAACAGGCATGGAGAATTATGCTAAGAAACCCAGGTATGGACACCACTATGTTTACAAAAGGAATTCTTGTTCATGCATTGAAAGAAGAATGGGCCAGTCTGCTGTTAGTTATCCAAAAATTTATCACTTGCGAAGGACGCTTTGGTTCAATGTACATGTACCATGCTAGACTGTTGATGAATTTCTTAGAGATTCAAACTCTTAATTTGCCTTATTTCTTACTGTTGAGTTTGAAAAAGATGAGTATCACAGTCCAAAAACACATAGGAAATATAGAACCTCATCTATATCATCATGGACTTGTAAAGATTCTCATTGAGGACCAACTGAAGAAAAACAAAGATACCTGGGAACAATTCTTGATAAGAAACTACTTTCAAGAGCCATCTGAGGCATCTGAAAGTAGTACACCAAATACACCAAGAAAGAGTAGGAGAAAAGAAAAGAGTACCATAGTCCAAGACTCTCCTACTACAGAAACTCAAGAAGTTGGTCAAAAAGAAAAAGAGAACAGAACTAAGGACAAGAAACAGAGAAAAGTGAAAGGAAAAAGAAACATACAAGAAGTCTACCAATCACCTGAGCCATCTATAGAGGAATATTATCAAACATTGTCGGAGAGATTAGTGCATCTTCAAGAACAGGCTGCTATAGCAAAGAAAAAGGAAAAAGGGAAACAGAGCATACAAGAAGGGAGTACTAGTCCACCATATCTAAGGAGAAGCACCAGGCTTAGAGGAAAGGGGAGTAAAACACAAGTAAAATGGACCCACTTCATTGACTTGGGTGGGGAAACACCCGAGAAACCTCCAGCTGTTCGTAGTCCACCTCGTCCTCAGCCAAGTATTGAAACTAGTCCTCCACATGTTGATGAAAGCCCTTCTCGGCCAGAACTGGAGAGCAGTCCTCCTCCTCCTCCACAAGATTTTGAACTCAGTCCAAGAAAGACACCTGAAATAGATCCCAGTCAACAGGAGGTATATGACTACCTTGAATCTTTAGAAAAAATAGTTGCAGGTCCGAGTACCACTCTGCCCCACATAACACCAGATGCACAAGTTCAATCCTTAAAGTAGGAGGTATTTGAATTAGAGGTTCTAAATAGGCATATCAAGCAAGAAAATGAAGCACTTAAGGAGCATAGCAAAGTAGATAAAATTATTCATGATAACATTATGCTTCATTTGGGACTATGGCAAAAGAAAAACAAGAAACTAAAGAAAAAGTGCACAAAGTTGGGCAGAGAATTGATCAATCTCAAATTCAGATGTCTAATAAGGAAACCCAGGATGGTGGTAGCACCAAAGAAGAAGAAAAGAGGGCTAGATGTCCTGGCAGAGGCTTCAAAACATATGGATTAGAGGGGAATGACTAAATTTTGGTTGCATGAGGACATGCAACAACTTCAGAGTGGGGGTATGTTGAGTCCCAAACCTGCATCTTCCCTATATACCTTTTCAGCCTTCTTTTCCATTTACTTGATCCACCAAGCTATCAAATCATTGCATATTAGTCTAAAAAGAGCTTATGAAATGGTTTCCTAACTATGTTTATGACTACTGTTTGATTTATATTTTTGTTCAATCAGCTGCGGAAACTTGTCAATTTCTGCAGCCAACTCAAGTTTCCGTAGCCATTTTGTTAAAGACTATGTTACAAGTGTCCAATGGAGAATCTGGCCACATGGGCAAGCTGCAATTGACATGTACATGGAGCATGTCCCCTTGGTTCAGCCGAATCACTCACAAACAGCCATGGTCAAAGACGGTCAAAGGAGGGGTCAAACCAAGAGTTTTGTGGTGGCACGGCTCTGTTTTGCCCACGTGAAGTTTTGCATGGCAAGATCCTCAATTTCCGGAGGTGTGCCAACACCTGTGGATCAATCCGTGAACTGAAACGAGCAGCCACCACTCCATGGATTTATCTGTCATGATTACCATACCTCTAGATCTCACGCCATGGAGATTTACGTGTCTGTTTGGCAGCGTAGGATCTAGGAATTAGTTATAGCATGTTCACTTATAAATAACGCGTTATCATACGCTTGACAGTTAGCTTTTTCATATGTAATCTTGACTGTGTTTTCCGAGCCCACTATACCGTGCTCTATTTTTATGTTTTTACTGCACTTTAATATATGAGAAGACAGCATTCTTGAGTTCAATTTATGACTAAGTGTTGATTGGCTGAGGTTGCAGAGGGCCTCTGTACACCAAAGCTCTATATCTACTGTATAATTTCTCGCTTTCTTTCATTATGTTACTGCTTTTATAATCAGTTGCTTGTGTATATATTTTCTGATGTTTATAACTAACTGTTGTTCATCTTTTCTTTTATGCTTTCTCATGATTGCTAGCTGATCAGTATTTTCTCTTTCATGTTCTTGTAGGCAGCCCGGGAAAATTACATAGTTTTAATGACTACTGACATGAGATCATCTTGTCCTTTATGCTGATTCATTTACTGAGTTTTAATTCCAGCATTGTCATTTCTTTCAGTTTTGCTTTGCTTATTTACTTTTCTTCCACTTAGATATCATATTACTCATCTATTTATGATTTCCTTCCTATAGCCAAGTGACTCAATTAGTGAGGAATCAGAATATTATTTGATGTAGTATGATCTAGTTTGCTTTTCTGCAAGTTAGTGATTAAATTACTTATGTCATTTTCAACAATTGAAATATGAATGAGTAGTTAAATCTTAGTTTCCTTTTATGCAATTTGAGTTCCTGCAATTTAGATATCATATTACTCAGCTTGTTTATGATTACTTCCTATAGTCAGAGAAAGTCGAAAGGTGAAGGGTCAGAATGTGGGTTGAAGTAGTGTGATTTAGTTTGCTTTGCTTTCAGTCTTTGAGTTGCTTTGAGTTCAGTTTTTATTTTCTTTTCATACAGTAGTAAGGATACTGGGCCATTGTCACTAGTTCATTGTTTTGATACATTTTTATTTTCTTTTGAGAATTGATTTCATCACAGTCAGTTTGAAACCTTCTTTTTGAGAACTTTAAAGTTTGGAAAAATCATTGTAGAAATCACCATTACCATCCATACTTGACTTTCAATTTCGCCATCTCACACTAGGCAATCCATAGAAGATAAACCCAAAAACAAACCAAAAACTCAAAAACGACAAAGAACTAAGAAATCGGTTATCTTGCATATATAGTGCACTTCACTTCAGCAATTTACGACTCCCGGATTGACATTTTAAATTGAAATTTAGGACACACTAAATTGACCAACAAATAGTAACGGCAGCAAATGTGGCTTCACCCCAGAAGGTTGCGGGAGTTCCAGACTCATCAAGCATAGCACGAGCCATTTGTTGAACCATTCAGTTCATCCTTTCCACTACTCCATTTTGCTGAGGATTCCTTGCAGTAGAGAATTCTCTTCTTATTCCATGTTCTTCACAAAAATCAAAAAATTCATCCGAGGTAAATTCCCCTCCTCGATTAGACCTGAGGCATTTGATTCTGCAATCTGATTCATTTTCAACCAAGGCTTTGAAAGCTTTGAACTTTTCGAAGGCTTCATCTTTATGCTTCAGAAGTCCTCTCCACGAGGTGACTTTTTCCTTGATGGATCACATATATCAGTATGGACAAGTTCAAGTGGCCTACTAGCTAATCCTTCCTTCTCAGGGAAATTAGTTCTGTTTTTCTTACCAAAGTGACATGATTTGCATATTGTATTGTCTGGAATTGTGATGTCAGGAAGATCACGAACCACCTGACATTTGCATGCTTTCCTTATCTGAGAGAAGCTTAGATGCCCCAATCTTCTGTGCCATAGCCAGTGTTCATCATTCTTTCTTAGATAGCATTGTTGTTGTCCTCCCTTGAGTATGTATAAATTATTTGGAGTTCTTATGCCTTTGATCACTGTTTCTCCTATATCAAGCTCATGAACAATACATCCATTTGATTGAAATATTACCACATTTCCTTGATCACACATTTGACTGACACTCAATAGGTTATGCTTTAAACCATCAACATACATAACATTTCCAGCTTTGACGTTTTCTTTCAAAAGAACAAAACCTTTACCTTTTATGAGTGCAAGGGTGTCATTTCCAAATGAGACCTTCCTTTCCTTTTCTAAGGAACTATATGACTGAAGTTTTTCTTTATCACCTGTCATATGTTTCGAGCATCCAATGTCGATGTACCACTGGTTTTCCTATCCTTCTCCATATAAGGCTATACCACATCTTTCTGGTTGTGGTTCTTTCTTTCTCCATGTTTTGGGACTCAATGAAGCTTGCTCCTTCTAAGTTGTATGCCGAAACCTACTCCTGCATTTAGAATCTTCATGACCGAAGTTGTTACAAATAGAACATTCTATTTTAGTTTCAAGAGCAGAAAAGTTATTGTAGGTCCTTTTCGTGATCCCAGTCACACTCCTTTGATTTCGTGCTTCTCTAGTCATGATGGTCTTGTAGGCAACACATTGAGCAACTTTGTGTCCAAAGTTATGACAAGAGAAACATTGGCCATTGAAGAAATTCCTACGATTTTCAAACCTACCATCCAGGTGATTGTAGTTTCCATAGACATTCATTCTTGAGGCAAATTGAGAATGATTTACCTGCGGTTGGTTGTAGCTTTTGTTCATCCTTGAAATAGATTGCCCCTGATTTACTTGGTGATCTCTATTCATCCTTGAAGTAGATTGCCCCCGATTTACTTGGTGATCTCTGTTCATCCTTGAAGTAGATTGACCCTGATTTTCCTGGTGATCTGCTTTATGCCTTTGCTGTCGATTATCAACCTGTTCGCTTCTCCTTGCTACATCAAGCTAAATTTTGGAGGTGGATGGCTTCTATGCTTGAGATGCTTCTTCAGAATATCCAAGACCTGTCTTGATTAGAGGAGAATGTTGCACTTTGATAATCACATCTAAAGTTTCAGATCCTTTAGCAAATCTAAGATTAAGAGCTTTTGTTTTCTCAATATCTTTTCTAAGTCCCACAATTTCACACTCTAACATTTTCCCTTTCAGCATGTTGGAATGTCAGAGTATCTATGATCATACTCTTTTCTTCTAAACATATTTTAAGTTTAGAAATTTCTTCATATAGATCATCTTCATCTATAGCATCCAAGAAATCATCATCTCCAAAAGCCATCAAAAGTCTATAATCATTTCATTGTTCATATTCATCATTAATTGAAAATCCATCACTGTATTCATGTGTATAATATCTCTTCTTACTTACATTCTGTTTTTTGTTCCATCTAACTGGTTCCCTACCTTTTTCAACTTATCTTTATGAGGACACTTGGCTGCATAGTGACCAAATCTTCCACAAGCAAAGCATTTGAAAGGTAGATTACCTCTGAATCTTCCAGAACCCCATTGAAGGTTCTTGACAAAGTTTGATTCTTCCTCTTCTTCTGACATATGTCCTAACTCATTGTAATCTCCTTTTCCTGAAGCTTTGAATGCGGCTTCTCTCCTGTCTGATGGTCCTCCTTTTCTCATTTCGAAAGCAGTTAGGATTCCGTGCAGCTGTGACATGGTAATGCTCTGTAGATTTTGCTTTTCTTCTATGGTAGAAACTTTTGATTCAAACTTAGAGGACAAATATCTTAGAACCTTTTCAACCAAAGTAACTTCTTTTATCTCTTCACCCAAGTTTTTCATATGATTAGCAATCTCATCTATATGTAAGAAATAATTAGCCACACTTTCATCATTGTGCGTTATGAGATTTTCATATTGAATTCTGAAAGATTGTAGTTTTGCACATTTTACCTGATCATCTCCTTCATAGCTTAGAACGATCTCTTCCCATATTTCTTTTGCAGTTTTGAGCTGCATAACCTTGATGAATTCTGATTGAGATAAACTCCCTAATAGAGTATTGATAGCCTTTGCATTTGTTTCATACTGCTTCTTACCAACCGTATCTGTAAGAGTTGCTGATGGAAATGTGTATCCTGCTTCCACAATATCCCAAACTTCTGTACCAAGAGATTGAAGATAGACTGTGATTCTTACCTTCCAATAGACGAAGTTGCTCCCATCAAAGATTGGTGGCCTGATAGATGCCTCTTTTTCGTAGTTTCTCATGATGATAGATCTTCCTTCAAGCGATCAAGCTTCTTCTGAAGGACCTGCTCTAATTCCAATTGTTGGAAATAATACTGAGAGGGGGGGGTGAATCAGTATTATCAAATCAATTAATTTTCATTTCACAATCAGATCTGTATACGCTACTCCAGCTATGGGAAACTGCGTATATATGCAACTATGTCTAAAGCAACCAGCTTATATCAGTAAACTTATGATTCATTAAATGTTGATATTTAATCAGTGCATCAGAACTTCATTAACCTTAAGAATAGTAAACAGGTGCAGTAAAATAGAACAGATCATCACACACATGAACATAAGGTATAAGGTGGAAACCCAACGTGGGTGAAAACCACCTGATGCATTCATCTTTATCTTCTTTTAATAAGAAAATTCTTTTTACAATATTTATGTACTAGTGCAGTCTTATACCAGTACGCAGGCTTCTACCTGTAGAAGGCTACAACCTTCTCTCGTTCTCCAGCTTCTCCTAGAAGGGAGCTACAACCCCCTTAGCTCTTGTACTAGCTGATGTACTAGTACATAGGTGCTGACCTACATAAGGCTACAACCTTCTCTTTTCTTCCAGGGACCACGTTTCATAAATTTTCAGACTGGATCCACAATAACATCAATCAAACATCAAATTATATGCATCAACCAATCTCCTTTGCACCAAACAAAACTGAATCAAATAGTCACTTCTCTAAATGCTGTACCCAGGAAACAGTAACAGTAACCAGACACCAATTCTGAACCTAGAACACTGCAGCAATAAACAGAAGTAGCTAAAACATATTTTATGACACGTACACTACTTCAATATGAATAACCTGCATGCATATGTTTCTGTATTAAGGCCAACCAATGTATATGTTGTTTTGAATTACTGAACCAGCGTATATACGTGCCTCTACCGTGTCGAACCTACGTACAGATCTATAAAAGATAATTTACCCTTTTCACTTATTCAGACATTAGTTAAACCAAGATTATCATATTTATAGATCAAGTCATGCGCCAAATATAACATATCAAAATCACACAAAGATACTACTATTCAAGCCTTAAGATCTTGACCCATCAATAGAACTTATCCTTCTTCTAGCACTCAGGTTCCTCCTTGGTTCAGATCCAGCTATGCACCATAACCCAATTCTAGATCTTGTTCTTCATAGGATATTCAATGCTTGAGTGAATGCATTTGCCTAATGATCTCCTTCCCCTTTTATAGTCTTAGGCCTTACTCAATACCATGGTCCAAAACCATAGAGGATCAATACCATGGAACCAATACCTGGGTTCAACAATTCGGACGAGATACCATGGTCCAAAACCATAGGTCCAAATACCAAGGACTAAATACCATGGACCAAAAAATAAGTTTTCACACATGTACACGCTTTTCCTTGCATGAAAGTGCGTGCATACGTATACGCGCCTTTTGATCATCGAACCCGCATGTATATGCGACCTGGTTAAGAGGAACCTCCATATATCTCTTTTTCTTTCATTCTGAGAGTCTGAACTGAGATCTTCCCTCTGAGTGAGTTGCCATCAAGGACAACACCTGTGCCATATTGCCAAACATGTGTCATAATGCCAACGAAAAATCAGTTAGGCCCTTTTATTTACAATTCTAGAGAGACAGGAGAGGAAGCAGATCAAATTATGCAACAAATGAAGTTTAAGAACAGTGTCATGTGGAGGTATGACCCTCAAGGGTTTATAACCAAACTAAGACAAAAGGTCAAATTGGGACCTTACATTCGTAACCCTATACCGGAAATAGAGAGATATGTTAATCAATCTAAGTGGTTGGAAAACACTCTCATAGACATGGATAGTACAAAGCTAGATGTTGAAAATACCTTGTTTGATTTAGAGAGACAACTTGATGAAATCTCATTCCTGCAGGTATCAGAGAAAGAAGGAACCATGAGTACCCCTCTTGTTTTGCAAACTCCTCAGAATGAGGAAAAGAATCCCAAAAGGAACAGAGAGGAAGGCTCCAGCTCAGGTATGGACACTTCCAATGTACAGTATGAAGCTAGCCAAAGCAAAAGGCCTAGGCTCAACCCTATTTCAGAACAAGAAGACACAAAAGGCTCAGTAGAAATAACTGATACTGAGTTAGACATGAGAAAACGCACAGCTCCATCTAGAGAAACATACGAGCCATCTACATCAAAAGCTCAAATTTTAGAAAGGCAGCTCAGTGTAGAAGCCTCCTCATTCAATAAGCCTACTAATAGAGATAGGGACGTTAAGGACAGGTTCAAGAAGATTAAAATGAGAAATGAGAAACTGAAGGCAGAATCCTATGAACAGTGTTTCAAGCTTACACCACCTAATCAAAGTAGGTTGATTTCAGCTTTTGACATCAAGGAAGGAAAGATGCAAATGTCCTTCATAAAGCCAATGGTACAACAACCGAGAACATCAGAAGATTTCAAGAAGATACACTTTGAAGCATTGGAGAGGGATATTCATCCTGTTGACCAAATTGAATTTCACAAGCAGGGTAGAGAAATGATTTACTCCACCCTTACAAGAAAGGCCATGGCTGCTCATCAGTTGCAGAATTCACTGAATAACATTTCAGCCCAGTATCAGTTGGAAAAGGCCTCCTCACAGGCCAAAGACACCAGAATCAAGTCTTTAGAATACTTGGTAATTGAATTGGGACATGATCCCAAAGACATCAAGGCTACTGAACAATTAATCAAAAAGAAGAATGATGACATTTTAGCCCTCAAGAAACAATTGAAGATACCTCAACTACAGCACCCCCAGACACAGGAAGTCTTGGAAAGCCAAACAAAGCATGAAGAGTTGATGGACTTAGTTCTTAAACTAAATGATCAGTTGAGGGAGACAGAAAAGGAATTGGTCATCTTAATCCAAGTAAAGCAAACTGATCTTGGAACTACCTCGGTAAATGTCATCCGAGCAGTTACCACGGTTGTTCCTTCCACATTGGCAGCTTCATTGGCTCCCACGGCTCCAATGGCCACAACACAACTGGTTTCTACAGCATCTACATCAACAACAGGTACATTGGGTGATGAAGCAGCAAAATTGGTTAAAGCTATGGAAGAAATGTCCATACAAACCATAGAGATCAATAAGCTCAAAGAGAAAGTGACAACCTTGGAAACTGATTACAAGCTTGCCAAAATCATGCACAAAGAAGAAGTGCAAAAGGATACCAGGATGATTGAAAGATTGAAAGCCCTCGAAAAGGACTTAACACTGAAATAACCCCTTGGGCAAGCTAAGGAACAAATATGGGCCAATATCATTGACTCCATTATTGATATTTGGCCATCTATTCAGGTGATTTTTGAGCAAATAGATTTGATAAAGCTGGCTACAGAGGCCATCTAGAAAGTAAAAGCAGAATTAGGAAAAATGCCAAAAGAGGCTGCTAGAATTATCCAATTCCTTAACAGCAAGAATAAGTATGAGCTGCAGGAATTGGAAATAGAGGACAGAACAGAGACAATTTTGGAAGTCAAAAAGGTCATCTCTAAGTGGAACTTGATGCAAAACTTGGAGGATAAGTGTCAAAATATGCAGCTAGTCGTTGACAGATTTATGGCTAAGTTCCAGATCTTGAGAGAAAAGGGATTACCCAATCCCTTAGTGATAAATGATAAGCTGATGACATAGGAGGATTACAACAAGAAAATCATAGAGGTAGCAAAAGATTAGGTAAATACATCATCAATGAAGGCATTACCAACTGACAAAGTACTCTACCAAACATTTGAAAACCTTTTTTACCTCTAGTATGAGGTGAAACACTTGTTTATCAATAAGCCTACTTTTTCCAAATACACAGAGGTAGATGAAACATATAGAAAGATGCTAAAAATCCAATTACCTGATGCTAAAACATGGGAGAAATTAATTGATGTACTATAAAATCATGCAGTAAAAAGGTTAATGTATAGTAAAAGTAAAACAACATGGTAAAAGGATGTGGACAGATCAGCACAGTTAAACTGTATTAGAGGAAAGTGTATCAGATGAAAGGCTAAAGTAAATGAAGCATCCAGTGTGAAAGATCAAACAATGAAAGCAGAATAAAGGGAAAAAGATCAAAGCCAGCAGAACCAAAATAAAAGGGACAACATGAAATAGTTGGCCATAATACAAAAGCGTACGCATGCAAGTTATACATATTGAAGTAGCGTATGTCTCATGAAATATGTTTTAGCTACCTTTGCTTATTGCTGCAGTGTTCTGGGTTCAGGATTGGTTTCTGGTTACTGTTAATGTATTTTGGTTACATCATTCAGAAAAGTAATTGGTTGGTTCAGTTTTGTTAGAAGCAAAGGAGATTGGTTGATGCAGATGTATTTAACATTTGATTATTGTAATTGATGGATCCAGTCTAAAAATTTATGAAACATGGTCCCTAGAAGAAAAGAGAAGGTTGTAGCCTTCTGTAGGTCAGCACCTACGTACTAGCACATCCGCTAGTACAAGAGCTAAGTGGGTTGTAGCTCCCTTCCAGGAGAAGATGGAGAACGAGAGAAGGTTGTAGCCTTCTGCTGGTAGAAGCCTGCGTACTGGTATAAGACTGCACCAGTACAAAAACATTGTAAAAAGAAGTTTCTAATTAAAAGAAGATAGAGACGAATTGCAACAGGTGGTTTTCACCCACATTGGGTTTCCACCTTACATCTTGTGTTCTTGTGTGTGACTGTCTGCTCTGTTTTACTATTCCTGGTTACTTTTTATATGGTTCTGATGCACAGATTAATGATCAACATCTGAAGAATAAATTAAATTATAATTCTGCAAGTTATACGCTGGTTTCTTTAACTGTAGTTGCGTATATACGCAGTTTTCACTAACTGAAGTAGTGTATACGAACTGATTATGAAATAAAAAATAATTGACTTGATAATACTGATTCACCCCCCCTCTTAGTATTATTTCCAACAATTGGTATCAGAGCAGGTCCTTCAGAAGAAGCTTGATCGCTTGAAGGAAGATCTATCATCATGAGCAACTACGAAATAGAGGCATCGATCAGGCCACCAATCTTTGATGGGAGAAACTTCGTCTATTGGAAGGCAAGAATCACAGCCTATCTTCAATCTCTTGGTACAGAAGTTTGGGATATCGTGGAAGCAGGATACAAATTTCCATCAGCAACTCCTACAGATACGGCTGGTAAGAAGCTGTATGAAACAAATGTAAAGGCTATCAATACTCTATTAGGGAGTTTATCTCAATCAGAATTTGTCAAGGTTATGAAGCTCAAAACCGCAAAAGAAATATGGGACAAGATCGTTCTGAGCTATGAAGGAGACAATCAAGTAAAATGTGCAAAACTATAAACTCTCAGAATTCAATATGAAAATCTCAGAATGTACAATGATGAAAGTGTGTCTAATTATTTCTTACGTATAGATGAGATTGTTAATTGTATGGAAAACTTGGGTGAAGAGATAAAAGAAGTTACTTTGGTTGAAAAGGTTCTAAGATCTTTGTCTTCTAAGTTTGAATCAAAAGTCTCTGCCATAGAAGAAAAATAGGGTCTACATAGTATTACTATGTCACAGCTGCACAGAATCCTAAGTGCTTTCGAAGTGAGAAAAGGGGGACCATCAGACAGGAGAGAAGCCGCATTCAAAGCTTCAGGAAAAGGAGATTACAATGAGTCAGGACATATGTCAGAAGGAGAGGAAGAATCAAACTTTGTCAAGAACCTTCAACGGGGTTTCGGAAGATTCAGAGGTAAGCTACCCTTCAAATGCTTTGCTTGTGGAAGAGTCGGTCACTATGCAGCCAAGTTTCCTCATAAAGATAAGCTTGATAAAGGTAAGGAACCAGTTAGATGGAACAGAAAACAGAATGTAAGTAAGAAGAGCTATTAAACACATGAAGACAGTGATGGATTCTCAATTAGTGATGAAGATGAACAATGTAATGATTATAGACTTTTCATGGCTTTTGAAGATGATGATTTCTTGGACGCGATAGATGAAAATGATCTCTAGGAAGAAATTTCTAAACTTAAAATCTGTTTAGAAGAAAAGAGTATGATTATAGACACTCTGACATTCCAACTTGCTGAAAGGGAAAAACACAATGAAAAGTTAGAATGTGAAATTGTGGGACTTAGAAAAGGTATTGAGAAAACAAAAGCTCTTAATCTTAGATTTGATAAAGGACCTAAAACTTTAGATGAGATTATCAAAGTGCAGCATTCTCCACTAATCAAGACAGGTCTTGGATATATTGAAGACGCATCTCAAGCACAAAAGTCATCCACCTCCAAAAGTTATCTTGATGCAACAAGGAGAAGTGAACATGTTGACATTCGACAGCAAAGCCATAAAGAAGATCGCCAGGTAAATCAGGGTCAATCTACCTCAAGGATGAACAAATATCACCAAGTATATCAGGGACAATCTACTTCAAGGATGAACAGAAGCTACAACCAACCGCGGGTAAATCAACAGAAGCTACAACCAACCGCGGGTAAATCATTCTCAATTTGCCTCAAGAATGAATGTCTATGGAAACTACAATCACCTGGACAGAAGGTTTGATAATCGCAGGAATTTCTTCAATGGCTAATGTTTCTCTTGCCATAACTTTGGACACAAAGCAGCTCAATGTGTTGCCTACAAGACCATCATGACCAGAGAAGCACAAAATCAAAAGAGTGTGACCGGAATCATGAAAAGAACCTACAATAACTTTTTTGCTCTTGAAAATGAAATAGAATGTTCTATTTGTAACAACTTCAGTCATGAATATTTTGAATGCTGGAGTAGGTTTCGGCAAACAACTCAGAAAGAGAAAGCTTCATTGAGTCCCAAAACATGGAGGAAGAAAGAAATGCAACCAGAAAGATGTGGTATAGCCTTATATGCGGAAGGACAAGAAAATCAGTGGTACATCGATAGTGGATGCACGAAACATATGACAGGTGATAAAGAAAAACTTCAGTCATGTAGTGCCTTAGAAAAGGAAAGGAAGGTCTCATTTGGAAATGACACCCCTTCACTCATAAAAGGTAAAGGTTCTGTTCTTTTGAAAGAAAAGGTCAAAGATGGAAATGTTATGTATGTTGATAGCCTAAAGCATAATCTATTGAGTGTCAGTCAAATGTGTGATCAAGGAAATGAGGTAATATTTTGATCAAATGGATGTATTGTTCGTGAGCTTGATACAGGAGAAACAGTGATCAAAGGCATAAGAACTCCAAATAATTTATACATACTCAAGGGAGGACAACAACAATGCTATCTAAGTAAGAATGATGAACACTGGATATGGCATAGAAGATTGGGGCATCTAAGCTTCCTCAGATAAGGAAAGCATGCAAATATCAGGCAGATCGTGATCTCCATGACATCAGAATTCCAAACAATACAATATCCAAATCTTGTCAGTTTGGTAACCAAACCAGAACTCACTTCCCTGAGAAGGAAGGATCAGCAAGTAAGCCACTTGAACTTATCCATACAGATGTATGTGGTCCATCCAGGAAAAGGTCACCTCGAGGAGAAGAATACTTCATATTGTTCATCGATGATTTTTCTAGGATGTGTTGGATAGGACTTCTGAAGCATAAAGACGAAGCTTTCGAAAAGTTCAAAGCATTCAAAGCCTTGGTTGAAAACGAATCAGATCACAAAATCAAATGCCTCGGGTCTGATCAAGGAGGGGAATTTACCTCGGATGAATTTTTTGATTTTTGTGAAGAACATGGAATAAGAATGGAAATCTCTACTCCAAGGACTCCTCAGCAAAATGGAGTAGTAGAAATGATGAATAGAACGGTTCAACAAATGGCTGGTGCTATGCTTGATGAGTATGGAACTCCTGCAACCTTCTGGGGTGAAGCTGCATTTGCTGTCGTTACTATTCTCAACAAGACAAACATCCAGGCGAACAGCACTCAAACTCCTCATGAACTCTGGTATGGTAAGACTCCTACGGTAAAATACTTCAAACTTTTTGGAAGCAAATGTTGCATCAAAAGGACTGATGAAAACCTTGGCAAGTCTAAACCTAGAGAAGATGAAGGCATTCTCCTTGGTTACTCTCCCCAAAGCAAAGGATATAAGTGTTACAATAAAAGACTTAGAAAAATTGTTGAAAGTATTGATGTAGTGGTTGATGAAGAAGGAAACATTCCAAGGGAGGTAAAATCCAAAGATTTCGAAGATGATGAGGACTATCCTTCAACATCAAATCAGACTAATGATGAAGAAGAAACCTATGAGGCACCAGAAGAACATATAAGGGTAGAAGAAAAGACTCCATCCAAGTACGTCCAGAAGAATCATCCAGAGACTCAAATTTTGGGGCAGAAAGAGGCAGGTCTTCAAACAAGAAGAACTATTTCAGAAGCTTCAAACTATCTAGCATTGCTCTCCTCCACTGAACCTCAAAATGTAAGTGAAGCATGCAAAGATGAATGCTGGGTCAAGGCCATGAATGAAGGACTTGAGCAGATTGAAAAGAATAACACTTGGGAGTTGGTTCCTAGACCAAATGATAAGAATGTCATAGGGACAAAATGGATATTCAAAAACAAGCTGAATGAGAATGGAGATGTTATTAGAAACAAGGCCAGACTTGTTTGTAAAGGGTATTCTCAACAACAAGGTATGGACTTTGAAGAAACTTTTGCACCAGTTGCCAGACTTGAAGCGATAAGAATGTTTCTTGCTCTTTCTAGCTTTCAGAAGTTCAAAGTATATCAAATGGATGTAAAATATGCCTTTCTGAATGGAGACTTGGAAGAAGAAGTATATATTGAGCAACCAGATGGGTTTATCCTTGGAAATGATCCAAAACTTGTATGCAGACTCAAAAAGGCTCTCTATGGCCTTAAACAGGCTCCAAGGGCTTGGTATTATCGTTTGGATAAGTACCTCCATCAACAAGGTTTTACAAAAGGATCAACAGATAGCAATCTATATATAAAAATTGACAATGATAAGTTGCTAATACTTGTTGTGTATGTTGATGATATCATCTTTGGTAGCAATGAAGAAGACATGAGTCAAAACTTTGCCTTGGTGATGCAAAAAGAATTTGAAATGTCCCTGCTTGGTGAGCTCACATATTTTCTTGGTTTACAAGTCCAACAAAACAAAGACGGTATTTTTCTATCACAAACCAAGTACCTCAAGCAGATCTTGAAGAAATATGGGATGGAGGATTCGAAACTAGTATGTACCCCTATGGTAACAGGATGCAGCCTCAGTGCAAATGATGAATCAGCAGCAGTGCATCAACCAACCTATAGATCCATGATTGGAAGTCTGCTCTATTTAACAGGTACCCGACCAGACATCATGCATGTTGTGGGAATAGTTGGAAGATTCTAGGCAAATCCAAAGGAAGCACACCTTCAGGTAGTTAAAAGGATCTTCAAATATCTTCAAGGAACACAAAACTATGGTTTATGGTATCATAGAGACACAGATCTCACACTTCATGCATATACAGATGCAGATTGGGCAAGAAGCATGGATGATAGAAAAAGAACTAGTGGTGGTGCATTCTTTATGGGTTCCAGATTAGTATCTTGGTTCAGCAAGAAACAAAGTTCAATTGCATTATCTACAGTTGAAGCAGAATATGTGGCTGCTGCATCTTGCTACACACAACTCCTTTGGATGATGAAAACATTGCAAGACATTCAAATCACTTGTACTCCACCTATCTCCATTTTTTGTGATAATACAAGTGCAATCAGTATTTCAAATAATCCAGTCATGATTTCGAAGAACCAAGCACATACCTATCAAATATCATTTTCTCCGGGAACAAGTGCTTGAACAAAAGGTCAAATTGGAGTATGTCCCCTCCAAAGAACAAGTTGCTAATATACTCACCAAACCACTACCCAGGGAGACATTTGAATACCTCAGACAGAAGCTGGGAGTAGTTGATGCATCATCTTGCTATTGAAATTATCTGTTTCAAAGAACAATGGTTGTACGCGAGTTTCATGAAGCGTATCCGTGTACATACGCAGGTTTCTATGGATACAGTTGCGTATATTTTGGTTGAAGAAAATTAGTGGGGCCAGACTCAGGATGAAAAGAGTCTGATATGGGTCTAACAGAGACCATCTGGCACAGGCTCAGGGGGAGCATATACTTCTAATAATGCATTGTTGGCATTATTTTAGAAGATCTTGGTTCAATTTCACAGCTATTTTTGTTCAGGTGGAACAGGTGTAGAAGAAGATCATGGTTGCCGGTCTGAATGATGATTGACAGATGCTGCTGATGTTAGTTGAAGATCTTAGATATTTTTGTCTCTATGTCATGTATTTCTTTTATTATTAAGGTCATGTAACGGCCTATGTTGGTTTCCCCACTATGCCTGGGATGGATGATGTAATGTTCTTGTTTATCTTATGTAAACTTTTGGTGTATCCCCACTTGGTTGGGTGGATGAGTCAATATTGGTATATCCCCACTTGGTTGGGAAATGGTTGTATGTATGAGCCTTTGGTGATAGGAAGGTCATGTATGATGTATAAAGTCATGTTTCTTCTTGTAGAACATATTTTTGCAGAACTTGGCTACTGTCAGGGGGAGCATGGACAGCACAGCAGAGCAGAAATTTCAGCATGTACTCAAGGGGAGCATAACCCTTTGCCCTTGATGACAAAGGGGGAGAATGACTTTGAGGAACTTGGGGTTGCCATCAAGTCCAAAGGGGAAGATTTTTGGCATTATGACACAAGTTTGGCACTATGACACAGGTGTTGTCCTTGATGGCAACTCACTCAGATGACAGATCTCAGTTCAGGCTCTCAAAATGAAGGAAAAAGATATATACGCAGGTTCCTCTTAACCAAGTTGCGTATACACACAGGATAGATGTTCAAAAGGTGCATATACGTATGCACGCACTTTCATGCAAGGAAAAGCGCGTACATGTGGGAAGACTTATTTTTGGTCCGTGGTATTTAGTCCTTGGTATTTGGACCTATGGTTTTGGACCATGGTATCTCGTCCGAAATGTTGAACCCAGGTATTGGGTCCATGGTATTGATTCTTTATGGTTTTGGACCGTGGTATTGAGTAAGGCCTAAGACTATAAAAGGGAAGGAGATCATTAGGCAAAGGCATTCACTTAAGAATTGAATATCTTATGAAGAGTAAGATCTAGAATTGGGTTATGGTGCATAGCTGGATCTGAACGAAGGAGGAACCTGAGTGCTAGAAGAAGGATAAGTTCTATTGTTGGGTCAAGATCTTAAGGCTTGAATAGTAGCATCCTTGTGTGATTTTGACCTATTTGGCGCATGAATTGATCTATAAATCTGATAATCTAGGTATAACCGATGTCTGAATAATTGAAAAGGGTAAATTTTCTTTTATAGATCTGTACGCAGATTCGGCACAGCAGAGGTGCGTATACACGCTGGTTCAGAAAGTCAAAACTGCGTATACGCTTGTTAGCCATAATACAGAAGCGTATGCATGCAGGTTATACATATTGAAGTAGTGTACGTCTCATGAAATTTGTTTTAGCTAATTCTGCTTATTGCTGCAGTGTTCTAGGTTCAAGATTGGTTTCTGGTTACTATTAATGTATTCTAGTTACATCATTTAGAAAAGTAATTGGTTGGTTCAGTTTTGATAGAAATAAAGGAGATTGGTTGATGCAGATGTATTTGACGTTTGATTATTGTAATTGATGGATCCAATCTAAAAATTTATGAAACATGATCCCTGGAAGAAAAGAGAAGGTTGTAGCCTTCTGTAGGTCAGCACCTACGTACTAGTACATCTGCTAGTACAAGAGCTAAGGGGGTTGTAGCTCCCTTCCACGAGAAGCTGGAGAATGAGAGAAGGTTGTATCCTTCTCCAAGTAGAAGCCTGCGTACTGGTATAAGACTGCACCAGTATAGAAACATTGTAAAAAAAGTTTCTAATTAAAAGAAGATAGAGACGAATTGCAACAGGTGGTTTTCACCCACATTGGGTTTCCACCTTACATCTTATGTTCTTGTGTGTGACTGTCTACTCTGTTTTATTGTTCCTAGTTACTATTTATATCGTTTTGATGCACAGATTAATGATCAACATCTGAAGAATAAATTAAATTATAAGTCTGCAAGTTATATGTTGGTTTCCTTAACTGTAGTTGCGTATATTCGCAGTTTTCACTAACTGAAGTAGTGTATACAAACTGATTGTGAAATAAAAAATAATTGAATTGATAATACTGATTCACCCCCACCTCTCAATATTATTTCCAACATAAAAAACCCCTTGAACAATCATAACTAGCCTAAAAACATCTTAACTAAAACAAAGTTAAATTTTAAAGAGAGAGCCCTCTCTGAGCATCAAGAAGGCTAGGTCTTGATCTCCAAAAGTAGTTTGTGGTTACCTTTGGTTTTTCTTTCTTTTTACTTCAAAAGAATTATCAGAGTGATAACATTTCTGGCGACCATATTGGGGACTTCGATCCTTAGTCTCATAAAACTTTAAGGAAACCTTAAATTAAATCTTGAGCCCCTTAAGGTCATTACCTGAAGTAAGTTTTCAGAAAATTTCATAAAAACAATTTAAAAACTTAAAATTCTGGCTCCTAAAAAGATTCACTATACTAGGGCAAACCCAGATCCGAACCCTGCAACTATAGTGGATGACCCAGAGAGGATTTTAAGACAACCTAAAACAACAGAAACTCAAGCCAGTAGTAGAAGGTTAGTTAGATCCAATTCACTCCCTGAGGAGTTGTCAACTTTAGAGGACATCCCTTTCGATTTGTCATTTGACCTCTCATTATTCAGAAGTAAATCTGAGAATGCAATCCATGAAAAAATCTTAGATCCTGGGTTTGTTCAACCCATTGAATCAAAAAGGGTTATTCATTCAGATTTAGATAAATCAGTAGTTGAGACTTTTGACAAATTAGAAGCGTGGGCCTCTAAATTGATAAGTAATATAGGTGATTCTTACATTCAACAATCTACTAAACTAGCTGCCCTTACTACTGCTGCCCTTGGAGTTTCTCCACAAACTTCACTCGCTGTAAATCCACATTCCTTTACCACAACTTCATCAATTGTATCTACCACAATCCAATCACCTAAACCACTTATTAATCAATCATCTTCATCATCATCTAGTTCACCTCCATCAATTTCAAGCCCTTCTTCAACCACTACAGTTTCACCGCCAAGTCAAACAGAATCACAGCAATGGCAAACAGATATGCTCCTCTTCTTTTACCTGCCCAACTCCATCCCATGCCTGCAGATTATCAGAGTAATATTTTCCCGTTTGATGCTACTGGTCATTACACTGCCCAGCAGCATGTAAACAAGATGTCTGACTTTTTTGAATTGCATGAAATAGATGAAGAAAATGTCCAAATGAGATTGTTTGCCCAAACTTTAACTGGTGATGTAACAAATTGTTCAAAGCCTTTCCTGCCAACCATATTGCAAACTTAGCAAATTTTCAAAGGTTATTCATTGATAGATGGGAGAGAAAGAAAAACCCATTGCAAATACTTTCAGAATATGACAATATTAGGAGATCTCCTAATGAGTCAATTCAGGACTATTGCACTAGGTTTAATAATATCTATAATGCAATTCCAACCAACATTAAGCCTCCACCGGACCTAGCATTAATTAAGTTCCCTGATGGTTTTGATGCTGAAATGTCATACCAGCTAAGGGAGAGAAATCCTGAAACACTTGAACAAATGCAAAGTAATGTTGCCAGTGTAGAGGCCAATCTATTAGCCAAGAAAGCATGTATGAGGAATGAAAAGAAAGTTGTATTTAAAGAAGAAGCTTCAACTTTAGATGGAAAAGTAGATGTTTTAGCTAAAATTTTAGAAAGAATCACGGATAGGTTAGAGAACATGGAGAAGAAAAGTAAATGGGAGAATCAACAACAACAACCCCCAATAAGAAACCCAAATTTTAGGAAGAACCCTAATACTGCAAAAAATGCTACACCAAACCAACAAATTAGACCCCCCTTCCAAGAAAACTATGTCAAGGAATCACATAACCAAGAAGCAGAGGATGATACCCAGATGAACTTACTAGAAACCACAGAGGAAGACATTGTTTTTCTTACTCAAAAATAACAGGAGTTTTATATGCTTTAGCAGTTGCAGTTAAAATCTGGTGAATCTTTTGATTTTAGAAAGGGATATGAGTCAACTATATATGAGGTACATAAACAATATAGCTTGAGAAGTAAGAAGAATAACAAGACTCTCATTAAAAGATCCATCCAAACCCATACTAAGATAATAAAAGAAACTCTAGTTAACAAAGTATTGCAAATTCTCCCTAGGGGAACAACTGAAACTTCAAACCCTATGATTGTAGATATAACCTCCACTCAAACCAAAACAGAGCCAATCATTGAAAACAATCAAAATAAAAGAAATCAAGGCAAGAGAGTAGAAACACAAACTGAAATGCCTACCACTGAGAAACAGAATAAAGATACTCAAACTGCACACATTAAGGAAGCTCTCAATCAAAAAAACAAACCTCAGCTCCCTTTCAATATTAAAAATGAAATAACTAAATTAAATATATCAATTCCTTTGAACGAACCGGTAAAGCATGAATCTTATAGGCCACAGATAACTGAGACTTTGAACATAGAGAGGGAGAGGATTCTATCAATTTGAATGATGACCAGCCTGAATTGTTGTTTGGCCCTGAGGCCAATAGTATTCATCATCAAGGGGGAGTTCCTCCTTTTTACATCAGCCTAAACATTCATGATAAAATTTTGCATAATGCTATGTTAGACTCAGGGGCATCCCACAATCTCATGCCAAAGGCAATAATGGGAAGACTGAACCTAGACACAGGCCTTATAAGGATTTATTTTCTTTTCACTCCAGCCAGGTTAAATGCCTTGGTCTAATCAAATACTTATGTGTGACTCTTGTCCAGTGCCCCGCAAAGAGCATTCTAATGGACATTGTAGTTGCATACATCCCACCAAAATATGGAATTCTACTATCTCACTCATGGGGAGCAAAATTTTAGGGATCTTTGTAGTTGGATATGTCTTATGCCACCATATCCGTTTTTTGCCAACCAATAAAATTATATAGCGAGACCTTGATGAAGTACATGGTCAGTAGTGAGGAAAAGACACAAAATTTTCCCATATACTCCATGCATTTAGATATGGACACATTCATCTTATATAATGCAGAAAATGATAAAAAGGAAATCACAGCGGAAGACCTTAAGTACAGAACAGCTGACAGTGAGAACATATTCCATGAGTCACTTTGGCATTTAGACTTTGATGGGTCTGTAAATAGGTTAGGGGCTAGTGCAAGACTGTGGATCCATAATATGGAAAATAATCATGTTGAGGGACATGCTTTTAGATTGAATTTCAAATGTACCAATAACATGGCCGAATATGAAGCCCTGATTCTAGGGTTATAATTGGTTAGGAAATTGGGAGCCAAAAGAGTTTCCATCATGGGAGACTCGGAGCTGATTATCAAACAGATCAATGGTGAATACTGTGTCAACAACCCTAGGCTTGGTAGATATAGGGATATTGTTTTAGAATTGATCGAGGAACTCCTGGAATCAAACTTTGCTGCCATTCCTAGAAAACAAAACATGTAGGCCCACAGTCTAGCTACCTTTGCTAGTACTTGTAAATCGCCATTTCAACCAAACAAAAAATACACTCCAGAACTTAGACATAGGCCTGTTATACCAGACAACCTTAACTATTGGCAGATTTTCTTCCAGGACTCTCAGATCTACGATTTCATGAACAATGAAGGTGAGTTTCAGAATTGTAAGATAGATACTAACTGTACATTAGAAAATAATGTAGAAAGCAACTTAGATGTACATATTTTCGATGTACATAAACCAACTAAATTTACTAAACTAGAAATAGATAGTTTAGAAAAGCTAGAGATAGATGAAATAATGGATGATGATCCTGAGATTCTTAATTTGAAAAATAACTTTTTTCCTAAATGATCAGTTCCTTTAGAAGATTTGTTTGACTCTAATGATGTAGCTAGGAAACCCAAAATGGAACCTCTAAGAGCTAACATAGAAGAGTGTAATATAGGGACTGATGATAATCCAAAATTCATTAAGATATCTAAAGCCTTACCCCCAGAGGAAAAGGTCAAATATATAAATCTGTTTAAGGTGTTCCAAGATGTATTTGCCTGGAGTTATGAAGACTTAAAATCTTATGACAGCAGTATAATCCAACATAAAATACCTCTAAAAGAAGATCATAAACCTTTCAAACAAAAAATTAGGAGGATAAACCCAATCCTTGTGCCATCCATAGAGAAAGAGGTTAAAAGAATGTTTGATGCCCAAATAATAGCACCCATTAGATATTCAGACTAGATTTCAAACTTAGTTACAACTAGGAAAAAGACAAGTGAAATTAGACTTTGTGTAGATTTTAGAAACTTAAACAAGGTCTCTTTAAAAGATAACTACCCCTTACCAAAAATGGACCATATATTGCAAAGGGTAGTGGGGTCATCTAGGATTTCACTGTTAGATGGATTCTCTGGGTATAACCAGATATTAGTCCAACCTGAGGACCAAGCTAAAACTACGTTTACTACTCCTTGGGGTACCTTCATGTATTTGAAGATGCCCTTTGGATTAATGAATGCAGGTGCCACATTTCAAAGAGCTATGGATATAGATTTTGCCAAGGAAATCCATGATTTCTTAGTAGTATACCAGGATGACATCACAGTCTTCTCTAAATCTGACAATGAACACTTAGACCACCTTAGAAGAGTATTTATCAAATGCAGGAAATTTGGGATTTCTTTAAATCCTAAAAAGACACTTTTCGGTCTTGAAGAGGGAAAGTTGTTAGGACACATCATATCTAAAGATGGGATTAGGATAGACCCTGCTAGAATAGAAGCCATTTTGACCATTTCCCATCCCCGAAACATTAAAGAGCTACAATCATTTCTAGGTAAGATTAATTTTCTTAGGAGATTCATCTCAAATCTAGTAGAATTAATTAGGGAATTAAATAACATGCTAAGAAAGGACTCAGTAATTAAATGGACATTGGAGGCCAAACAATCCTTTGAAGCTATTAAGGAAGTATTAACCAAGATGTAGTCCTAATTAGTCCTGACTTTAACAAAGATTTTATTATTGTTTCTTTTGCTTTAGAACACACCATTGCAGTAGTCTTGCTGCAAAAGAACAATCAAGGATCTGAACAGCCAATAGCATTCTTTAGTAAATCCTTAAGAGATGCCACACTCAAATACAATGTCATGGAAAAACAGCCTTTAGCTTTGGTTAAGGCTATCAAAGATTTCAGAGTATACATTATGTAATCTCACATTATTGCTTATGTTCCAAACTCTGTAGTTAAGGACATTTGGACTCAAAATGGGCCTAAAGGAAAAAGAGGCAAATTGATTTCCACAATATTGGAATATGATATAGAGATAAAACCCACCAAGCTCATCAAAGGCCAAGGTTTAGCCAAACTCATGGCTAAATAGAAATTTCAGACCCTTGATATCAATTTGATTAGTGCCCTTGATGATCAGGAGGAGATGGCGACTCCACAGATCAGTGAACCTTTTACTAATTCACCATGGTATGCAGATATTACATGTGTATTACTAAACTTACAAGGTCCTCCTGAATTGACAAGAACTAACGCTAGATTCTTAAAAATCAAGTCATTGATATATTGTGTTATAGATAATGCATTGTTTTGGAAAGACAATAGTGGTATTATTTTAAGATGTTTATTGAAAGATGAAGATGACAAAATTTTACAAGAGTTTCATGACGGGGATTGTGGAGGACACTAGTACTCGAAGAGTACTGCTGACAAGATTCTGAGTGCTGGTTTTTATTGGCCTACTTTGTTTACAGATTTCAAAAAACATGTGACCTCCTGTCATAAATGCCAGATTTCTGAGGGAAAGAGAAAACTTTTACCCTTGCCTCTTAAACCAATTTCCACTGAGATGCTATTTCAACAATGGGGGTTAGACATCATTGGAGAAAAACACCCAGCCTCCTCATCTCAGCACAAGTGGATTCTGACAACCACAGACAATTTTTAAAAATGGATAGAGGCCATACCTTCTAGGAAAGCCACAGACACTGTCATAATCACCTTCCTAGAGAGCAATATCCTTTCAAGATTTGGATGTTCACAGAAGCTCATTACTGATAACGCAGCAGCCTTTAAATCCAAAAGAATGATATATTTCTGTAACAAATACCATATCACCATTGGCCATTCCACAGCCTATTACCCTCAAGTAATAGACTAGCAGAGTCATCCAACAAAAGTTTGGTCAATATTATCAAAAAGTTACTGGAGGATAATAAAAAGGCATGGAACAAGAAGTTAGTCAATGCCTTATGGGTAGATAGACTGACTACTAAGAAGTCCATTGGAACATCACCCTATCAGCTGGTTTATGGGATGGATGCAGTTTTCCCATCATCCTTGGGAGTGCCAGTCATGAAGATCCTCCAAGAATTACAGGTGGAACCAAATGATATTCAGAGAAGAATAAACCATACCATACACCTGTAGCAGGCTAGAGAAGAAGTATATGTAAAATCACAGATAATCCAGGAAAATATTAAGAAAGTCTTTGATAAAAAGACTAAAGCAAATGATTTTCACATAGGAGACAAAGTCCTTAAGTGGGATTCAAGGAGAGAAGACAAAGGCAATCATGGAAAATTTGATTTTCTGTGGTAGGGGCCTTATGTCATTTATGGCTATAGAGGCAACAATGCCTTTTTCATGAGAAACATAGATGGATCAGATCTACCAGGAGGACCTGTTAATGATAAGATGTTGAAGAATTACTTTTCCACTAACTTACAATAGTTCACTTTACTTTGCATCATTGTACATAACATTGCAGAGTGTATTTTGGATTGGAAGGTAATTCTCTGAAGTTGAAGCCTGGAGAGAAGGCCCTAAGATTTGAAAGACTTACTGTCATAAGTATAAATAAAGCAGGAATCACAGAAGGACAGTTCACAAGGTGACTACTTTCACAATTCAAAGGCTATTGATCTTTAGAGTTCTTGACATTTCACTAAGAAATTCCATCCCCATGTGGAGCCACTGTTAGAGTCCTATAGTGATAGGATTCATAAATTTGAATTGGCTAAGGTTCCACCTTGTAATATTGTACATACCTTTGCTTTCTGCAAATGTTCTCCATATTAAAAATTAAAAAATGTAAAGAGGGTTTGTCCTAAAAGAAATATCAAATGACAAAAAGAGTAAGAAAAGATCAAAAATGAAAATATATGAACCCCAAACACAAAAACAGATCATGAAAGTGTGCAAGTCTAAATGCCACTACTATTTTACTGCTTTACTATCTTAAGTAAGGGTTGTGTGCAGTTTGTCATACATGCCACAACCCATGGTAGTCAAACTGCTTAATCTTGACTATTTCATGCTTTGAATTTTATGTTTATAGTTAGAGAATAAAATCTGACCAAACAGCTTAATCTTGGGAGATCATTTGATAGATAGAGAAAATAAAAGGAGCTCTTCAGCTTAATCTGAGCCCTTGGAAGATATAAGGATAGAATTAGATAGTTTACTTTTCAAAAGAAAGAAGAATGATAAGGGTATGCTAGCCTAAATGCACCCAAATAAGTGAATAAAAAATGTTAGGGTAAGTAATGTGTAAGTAGAATAAAATTTGCTGAAGTATCAAGTTGATTGGACAATAGCACATTTATCATGCTTAATCATATGTTTCAATGTGCATGAGCAATTAAGAAAGCAAAAACAGAGGTTTAAAAGTTGATTTAATTGACTTCCCCTCATTCATTTCATCCCTATACTTACTAATTTCCCCATCCACAAGTATGTTCCAGTACTAAAAATCCTTCAAGTCATAAAGGCTCAGACCATTTCTCTGACTTTTGGTGGGACCAGACACTTGACTTAATGACTTATGGCCATCAAGTGTTATAATTCCCTTCATAAAAGTCATTTCCCTTCATTACCCTAATAAAACCCCTTTTCCTAAGGTTAAACACCATTTGCCTTTGAAAAGTAAAAATCCCAGTTTCATTTCACTCAAAATACCCACAAAAAGTTTTTATCCCAAGTATAAGTGTATATGAAGAAAATGCTCAAATATTACATTATGCTTAGAAGTATTTTCACTACGTTCATTTCAGTTCATATTAATATTTAACTTAATAATATAGCTCCCGATATACCTTTTCCCATATATAAATAAATCCCGTATATAATACCCCAACCCTTAGTTTAACTATAAAACTATATTTTTATCCCATGCCCCCGACAAAATCCTCTTAACTAACCAATTCTCAGTAAAGTAAAGATAATCCCTTCATTGACCTCGTCCGATCATTTAATCCCATGTTTAACTCGTAAATAATCACAAACCACCGTGGATTAAAGCCCCGGTCCCCCCCAAAACCTTTGCCCATTTCATCTGTGTTAATCTGTCACCCGACTGTCGTTCGATTATTAACACCCAAATCCAATGGTTCACAGCCATATCGGGTTCACCCAATATTCGACCTTTACCCACCTGATAAAGTGGTATTATCTGGGTCCCCATCTACTACGTGTCAAATTCTAAGGTAAATTGGGTGACCTTGCTAAAATACCGCTTCCTCCAATTAAGCAATGCGATGAATTGGGAAACCACCTCCCCGCCCAAACCTTAAAACCGCCCACTATTCATTCTTAATTTACCCGCCAAAAAATAACCGTTGTTCAATAAAAAGGCTGAGAAGCCCTACATGGCCTTTTTTGATCAATTTCTTTGTAAAACCTCTGAAAACCATTGCGCCACCTTCAAATGTTGAAATCGCCAATTGACCTCAATCTCACTCCTGAAGAAGTTGCAGAGACCCCAATCAAGCTCTCAGTCCATACCAAAGCCCTTTCAACCTTCTGCAGTTGCCAAGAACACCAATTTGAAGTTATTTCACCCAAATTCTAGGTATTTGAAGAGAAATTACCAAACACCCTTTCAATTTGATTACGTTCAGTCTTTAAAGTGTTTTAATTAAGTAAAATTAATTGAAATTACTTTAAAATTAAAGTGTGTGCCTAACTAAAATACCCAAACCCTTCTAAAAGCTTCCAAATTACCTTCAAACCTCTGATATAAACCTGTTTAAGTCAAATTCAAAACCACAAGAACTGAATTATGGCTACCCTCGTCGCCATGGATGTCAGACCGGTGACAACCCCCCATTTGGACCTTGACCACCTTCCCCTAGCAGACAGGGATTTTCAAATCAAAGACACAAGTTCCTATACACTCCTGCTCAAAATTCATTATTGGAGTAAGGATAGATATCTAAACCATACTGATGAAATTGGCCTTTGGGAGTCCAATTTGCCTAAATACCAATTTCCACAAGGACATGTCTTTCCTAAGATTGTTCATCTATGCCATGCTTGTTGCATTCCTAGTGAGAGAGCTATAATGTCCCCAGACAAAAAATTCTTGTTTATTATTACAGTTGGGTCAATTAATGAAATGTTGCAAGTCCAACCAGGTCCAAACCTGACTCCACTCTCCATTGGGGTTTTGTTAGACCATTACACCAAATTGAGTCCATCTAGACTAGCCCAAATATTCCAAACTTTCATTGTAGAAGAGCGGCACATTCCTACAAATGCCCCTCCATATGTTTCTACCATTTTCTCTTAAAGGGGAAAGAAAATTATAACCATGATATCATGTATTTTGGGCTATACCATAGATGAATCCGTTGATGAGCTCATCCTGGCCTTCATGTCGATTTTCATCCTAGGAAAGCCTCCTGCTACTTTGTACAATTATGCCCAGTTCATAGCTGAAAGGATGCATGAACAATTTCTAGAATGCACAATGAGAGAGTATTGAAGTACTCATATGTACTTTACCACATGTTTTTGTATTATCATTCAGACAGATTTCCCTTCACCATCCAAAAGCTGGATACTAAAGGCCAGCCTAGTCTATTATATTTTGGACACCACTATTCCATAGGTATTCATCACCATACACCTACACAGACTTCGTTGACTCATTTTTCCATCCAGTCATGACCATGCTGACAGGAAGCCCTCCACCCAGAATAAGCCAAGAAATCAAAAGAGTGCTCCAGTTATTCAAACAAGGTAAGGTGGGAGATTGGTACCTTTACCAAAATCATACCGAAATAAGAATCTATGGTTGCCAGCTTTCCCTGTAAAAACTATCCAAATACCTCCCCATGAGGTTATTTGCTCTGGAATATTATAGGAGGATAATGAACTCTGATGATATCAACTTTTTCTCAGCTAATAAAAGGACTTAGTTCAAGATCAAAAATCAGTTAGGCCCTTTTATTTGCAATTCTAGAGAGGTAGGAGAGGAAGCAGATCAAATTCTGCAACAAATGAAGTTCAAGAACAGTTTCATGTGGAGGTATGACCCTCAAGGGTTTATAACCAAACTAAGACAAAAGGTCAAATTGGGACCTTACATTCATCAACCTATACCAGAAATAGAGAGATATGCCAATCAATCTGAGTGGTTGGAAAACACTCTCATAGACAGGGATAGTACAAAGGTAGATGTTGAAAATACCTTGTTTGATTTAGAGAGACAGCTTGATGAAAGCTCATTCCTGCAGGTACCAGAGCAAAAAGGAACCATGAGTACCCCTCTTGTTTTGCAGACTCCTCATAATGAGGAAAAGAATCCCAAAAGAAACAGAGAGGAAGGCTCCAGCTCAGGTATGGATACTTCCAATGTACAGTATGAAGCTAGCGAGAGCAAAAGGCCTAGGCTCAACCTTGTTTTAGAACAAGAAGACACAGAAGGCTCAGTAGAAATAACTGATACTGAGTTAGACATGAGAAAATGCACAGCTCCATCTGGAGAAACACAGGAGCCATGTACATCAAAAACTCAAATTTTAAAAAGGCATCTTAGTGTAGAAGTCTCCTCATTCAATAAGCCTGCTGAAAGAGATAGGGACATTAAGGACAAGTTCAAGGAGATTAAAATGAGAAATGAGAAACTGAAGGCGGAAACCTATGCACAGTATTTCAAGCTTACACCGCGTAATCAAAGTAGTTTGATGTCAGCTTTTTACATCAAGGAAGGAAAGATGCAAATGTCCTTCATAAAGCCAACTGTACAACAACCGAGAACGTCAGCAGATTTCAAGAAGATAGACTTTGTAGTATTGGCAAGGGATATTCATCTCATTGACCAAATTGAATTTCACAAGTAGGTTGGAGAAATGATTTACTCCACCCTTACAGGAAAGGCCATGGTTGCTCATCAGTTGCACAATTCACTAAATAACATTTCAGCCCAGTATCAGTTGGAAAAGTCCTCCTCACAGGCCAATGACACCAGAACCAAGTCTTTGAAAGACATGGTAATTGAATTGGGACATGATCCCAAAGACATCAATGCTATTGAACAATTAATCAAAAAGAAGAATGATGGCATTGCATCCCTCAAGAAACAGTTGAAGATACCTCAACTACAACACCCCCAGACACAGGAAGTCTTGGAAAGCCAAACAAAGCATGAAGAGTTGATGGACTTAGTCCTTAAACTCAATGATTAGTTGAGGGAGACAGAAAAGGAATTGGACAGCTTAATCCAATTAAAGAAAATTGATCTTGGCACTACCTCGGTAAATGTCATCCCAACAGTTACCACGGTTGTTCCTTCCACATTGGCTCCCATAGCTCCAATGGCCACAGCACAACTGGTTTCTACAGCATCTACATCAGCAACAGGTACATCAGGTGATGAAGTAGCAAAATTGGTTAAAGCTATGGAAGAAATGTCCATACAAACCACAGAGATGAATAAGCTCAAAGAGAAAGTAACAAGCTTGGAAACTGATTACAATCTTGCCAAAATCATGCACAAAGAGGAAGTGCAAAAGGCTACCAAGATGAGTGAAAGATTGAAAGCCCTCGAAAAGTACTTAACACTAAAATTACCCCTTGCACAGGCTAAGGAACAACTATGGGCCAATATCATTGACTCTGTCAATGATATTTGGCCATCTATTCGGGTGATTTTCATGCAAAGAGATTTGATAAAGCTGGCTACGGAGGCCATCCAGAAAGTAAAAGCAAAATTAGGACAAATTCCAGAAGAGGCTTCCAGAATTATCTAATTCCTTAACAAAAAAGAACAAGTATAAGCTGCATGAGTTGGAAATAGAGGACAGAACATAGACAAATTTGGAAGTCAAAAAGGTCCTCTCCAAGAGGAACTTGATGCAAAACTTGGAGGATAAGTGTCATAATATGAAGCTAGCCATTGACAGATTTATGGCTAAGTTCTAGATTTTGAGAGGAAAGGGATTACCCAATCCCTTAGTGATAAATGATAAGTTGATGACACAAGAGGATACAACAAGAAAATCAAAGAGGTAGAAAAAGATCAGGTAAATACATCATCAATGAAGGCATTACCAACAGGCAAAGTACTCTACCAAACATTTGAAACCTTGTTTTACCTCCAAGATGAGGTGAAACACTTGTTTATCAATAAGCCTACTTTTTCCAAATACACATAGGAAGATGAAACATATAGAAAGATGCTAAAAATCCAATTACCTGATGCTGAAACATGGGAGAAATTAACTGATTTACTATAGAAACATGGAGTAAAAAGGTTAATGTATAGTAAAAGTGAAACAGAATGGTAAAAGGATGTGGAAAAATCAACAGAGCCAAAGTGTATCAGATGAAAGTGTATGAGATGAAAGGCTAAAGTAAATGAAGCATCCAACGTGAAAGATCAAATAAACAAAGCATACTAAAGGGAAAAAGATTAAACCCAGCAAAACCAAAATAAAAGGGACAGCATGAAATAGTTCAATATCTCTCTCTATCTTCCTGCATGAAGATATTTCTTTTTCCTATATTAGTTCTGAATAGAGTTTCAGATATTTTGTGACTCCATTTGTATAAATACTTCAAAATTAGAAGTATGTAGTGTGGATTCTATTAGACATTTCCATAGACTTTTTTATCAAAAGACCCAGAAGGTTATTGTATCATTTGCTGAGCCAGCAAGCTGGATTGATAAATAAAGATCAAACATTTCCAAGGATTCATGTGTTGAGCGAATTTCAAACAAGTATTTCCATGTGTTATTGTTATTTTTCTCAAAGTTATTCATAATATTTAATGTGTTTCAATCTAAATGATATAACTGGAATAATACTTCAGAACTTGTTTAATTACACTCTATCTTAACAGTTATGCATTTAAATGTTTTCTTCTGATATTTAAATTAAAGAATTCTTAGTTGCTCTTTGATTTAGATTGATTTCTTGAATATCTAGGTTAAATGATTCTTAATTTCCCTTTGATCTTGATTATCCCTTCATTCCTCATTCATTATCCGGGTCTGAGAACCCTTAACTGCTCTCTCACCCCGAGTGAAACCCTTTCACCCCTTTGTCTCAAAGATTTGAAAAACACTCTGCTATCTTGCCCTTGGAACATTCCCTTTAGTGAGTTAATCCAATTTTGCTTCCTTATTGTTTGACTCCATAGCCCAATGGTCTAAAATACATCATTTTATCCATCTGTCTAAGCAGATCCCACCACCCAATCTCAAATACAAATCAAAAACCCCTTGAACAATCATAACTAGCCTAAAAACATCTTAACTAAAACAAAGTTAAATTTTAAAGAGAGAGCCCTCTCTGAGCATCAGGAAGGCTAGGTCCTGATCTCCAAAAGCGGTTTGTGGTTACCTTTGGTTTTTCTTTCTTTTTACTTCAAAAGAATTATCAGAGTGATAACATTTCTGGCGACCATATTGGGGACTTCGATCCTCAATCTCATAAAACTTTAAGGAAACCTTAAATTAAATCTTGAGCCCCTTAAGGTCATTACCCGAAGTAAGTTTTCAGAAAATTTCATAAAAATAGTTTAAAAACTTAAAATTCTAGCTCCTAAAAAGATTCATTATACTAGGGAAAACCCAGATCCAAACCTTACAACTATAGTGGATGACCCAGAGAGGATTTTAAGACAACCTAAAACAACAGAAACTCAAGCCAGTAGTAGTATGTTAGTTAGATCCAATTCACTCCCTGAGGAGTTGTCAACTTTAGAGGACATCCCTTTCGATTTGTCATTTGACCTCTCATTATTCAGAAGTAAATTTGGGAATGCAATCCACAAAATGGACTTAGATCCTTGGTTTGTTCAACTCATTGAATCAAAAAGGGTTATTCATCTAGATTTAGATAAATTAGTAGTTGAGACTTTTGACAAATTAGAAGCTTGGGCCTCTAAATTGATAAGTAATATAGGTGATTCTTACATTCAACCATCTACTGAACTAGCTGCCCTTACTACTGCTACCCTTGGAGTTTCTCCACAAAATTCACTCACAGTAAATCCACCTTCCTTTGCCACAACTTCATCAATTGTATCTACCACAATCCAATCACCTAAACCACTTATTAATCAATCATCTTCATCATCATCTAGTACACCTCCATCAGTTTCAAGACCTTCTTCAACCACTACATTTTCACCCCCAAGTCAAATCGGAATCATAGCAATGGCAAACAGATATGCTCCTCTTCTTTTACCTGCCCAACTCCATGCCATGTTTGCAGATTATCAGAGTAATATTTTCTTTTTTGATGCTACTTGTCATTACACTGCCCAGCGGCATGTAAACAAGATGTCTGACTTTTTTGAATTCCATGAAATAGATGAAGCAGATGTCCAAATGAGATTTTCCCAAAATTTAACTGGTGATGTCAAGAAATGTTTCAAAGCCTTTCCTGCCAACCATATTGCAGACTTGGCAAATTTTCAAAGGTATTCATTGATAGATGGGAGAGAAAGAAAAGCCCATTGCAAATGCTTTCAGAATATGACAATATTAGGAGAGTTTCCAATGAGTCAATTTAGGACTATTGCACTAGGTTTAATAATATCTATAATGCAATTCCAACCAAAATTAAGCCTCCACTTGACCTAGCATTAATTAAGCTCCCTAATGGTTTTGATGCTGACATGTCATACCAGCTAAGGGAGAGAAGTCCTGAAACACTTGAACAAATACAGAGTAATGCTGTCAGTATAGAGGCCAATCTATTAGTTAAGAAAGCACGAATGAGGAATGAAAAGAAAGTTGTATTTAAAGAAGAAGCTTCAACTTCAGATGGAAAAGTAGATGTTTTAGCTAAAAGTTTAGAAAGAATCATGGATAGGTTAGAGAACATGGAGAGGAAAAATAAATGGAAGAATCAACAACAACAACCCCCAATAAGAAACCCAAATTTTAGGAAGAACCCTAATACTGCAAAAAATGCTACACCAAACCAACAGATTAGGCCCTGCTTCCAAGAAAACTATGTGGAGGAATCACAGAACCAAGAAGCAGAGGATGATACCCAGATTAACTTACTAGAAACCACAGAGGAAAACAATGTTTTTCTTACTCAAGAAGAACAGGAGTTATATATGCTTCAGCAGTTGTAGTTAGAATCTGGTGAATCTTTTGATTTTAAACAGGGATATGAGTTATTTATATATGAGGTATATAAACAATATAGCTTGAGAGGTAAGAAGAATAATGAGACTCCCATTAATAGATCCATCCAAACTGAGACTAAGATAATAAAAGAAACTCCAGTTAACAAAGTATTGCAAATTCTCCCTAGGGGAACAACTGAAACTTCAACCCCTATGATTGTAGATATAACCTCCACTAAAACCCAAACAGAGCCAAACATCGAAAACAATGAAAATAAAAGAAATCAAGGCAAGATAGTAGAAACACAAACTGAAATTCCTACCACTGAGAAACAAAATAAAGATACTCAAACTGCACACATTAAGGAAGATCTGAATCAGAAAAACAAACCTCAACTCCCTTTCAATATTAAAAATGAAATAACTAAATTAAAGATATCAATTCCTTTGATCGAACTGGTAAAGAATGAATCTTATAGGTCACAAATAACTGAGACTTTGAACATAGGAGAGGGAGAGGATTCCATTAATTTGAATGATGACCAGCCTGAATTATTGTTTGGCCCTGAGGCCAATGGTATTCATGAGCAAGGGGGAGTTCCTACTTTTTACATCATCCTAAACATTCATGATAAAACTTTGCATAATGCTATGTTAGACTCAAGGGCATCCCACAATCTCATGCCAAAGGCAATAATGGAAAGACTGAACCTAGACACGAGCCTTATAAGTATTTATTTTCTTTTGACTCCAGCCAAGTTAAATGCCTTGGTCTAATCAATGACTTATATGTGACTCTTGTCCAGTGCACTGTAAAGAGCATTCTAATGGACATTTTAGTTGCAGACATCCCACCAAAATATGGAATGCTACTATCTCACTCATGGGGAGCAAAATTGCAGGGATCTTTGCAGTTGGATATGTCTTATGCCATCATATCTGTTTTTGGCCAACCAAGAAAATTATATAGGGAGACCTTGATGAAGTACATGGTCAGTAGTGAGGAAAGCCACGAAATTTTCCCATATACTCCATGCATTCAGATATGGACTCTTTCATCTTATATAATGCATAAAATGATAAAAAGGAAATCACAGCCGAAGACCTTAAGTACAGAAAAGCTGACAGTGAGAACATATTCCATGAGTCACTTTGGCGTTTAGACTTTGATGGGTCTGTAAATAGGTTAGCGGCTGGTGCAGGAGTGGATCCATAATATAGAAAATAATCATGCTGAGGGACATGCTTTCAGATTGAATTTCAAATGTACCAATAACATGGTTGAATATGAAGCCCTGATTCTAGGGTTACAATTGGTTAGGAAATTGGGAGCCAAAAGGGTTTCCATCATGGGAGACTCAGAGTTGATTATCAAACAGATTAGTGGTGAATACTCTTTCAACAACCCTACGCTTGGTAGATATAGGGATACTTTTTTAGACTTGATCAAGGACCTCCTGGAATCAAACTTTGCTTCCATTCCTAGAAAACAAAACATGCAAGCCCACAATCTAGCTACCTTTGCTAATACTTGTAAATTGCCATTTCAACCAAACAAAAAATACACTCCAGAACTTAGACACAGGCCTGTTATACCAGACAACCTTAACTATTGGCAGATTTTCTTCGTGGACTCTCAGATCTACGATTTCATGAACAATGAAGGTGAGTTTCAAAATTGTAAGATAGATACTAACTATACATTAGAAAATAATGTAGAAAGAAACTTAGATGTACATATTTTTGATGTACATAAACCAACTAAATTTACTAAACTAGAAATAGATAGTTTAGAAAAGCTAGAGATAGATGAAATAATGGATGATGATCCTGAGATTCTTAATTTGAAAAATAACTTTTTGCCTAAACGATTAGTACCTTTAGAAGATTTGTTTGACTCTAATGATGTAGCTAGGAAACCCAAGATGGAACCTCTAAGAGCTATCATAGAAGAGTGTAATATAGGGACTGAAGGTAATCCGAAATACATTAAGATATCTAAAGCCTTACCCCCAGAGGAAAAGGTCAAATATATAAATCTATTTAAGGAGTTCCAGGATGTATTTGCCTGGAGTTATGAAGACTTAAAATCTTATGACACCGATATAATCCAACATAAAATACCTCTAAAAGAAGATCATAAACCTTTCAAACATAAACTTAGGAGGATAAACCCAGTCCCTATGTCATCCATAGAGAAAGAGGTTAAAAGAATGTTTGATGCCCAAATAATAGCACCCATTAGATACTCAGACTGGATTTCAAACTTAGTTACAACTAGGAGAAAGACAGGTGGAATTAGACTTTGTGTAGATTTTAGAAACTTAAACAAGGTATCTTTAAAAGATAACTACCCCTTACCAAAAATGGACCATATATTGCAAAGGGTAGTGGGGTCATCTCGGATTTCACTGTTATTAGTCCAACCTGAGGACCAAGCTAAAACTACGTTTACTACTCCTTGGGGTACCTTCATGTGTTTGAAGATGCCCTTTGGATTGATGAATGCAGGTGCCACATTTCAAAGAGCTATGGATATAGCTTTTGCCAAGGAAATCCATGATTTCTTAGTAGTATACCACGATGACATCACAGTCTTCTCTAAATCTGACAATGAACACTTAGACCACCTCAGAAGAGTATTTAGCGAATGCAGGAAATTTGGGATTTCTTTAAATCCTAAAAAGACACTTTTCGGTCTTGAAGAGGGAAAGCTGTTAGGACACATCATATCTAAATATAGGATTAGGATAGACCCTGCTAGAATAGAAGCCATTTTGACCATTTCCCATCCCCGAAACATTAAAGAGATACAATCATTTCTAGGTAAGATTGATTTTCTTAGGAGATTCATCTCAAATCTAGCAGAATTAATTAGGGAATTAAATAACAAGCTAAGAAAGGACTCGACAATTAAATGGAATGGAGGCAAAACAATCCTTTGAAGCTATTAAGGAAGCATTAACCAACACTCCAGTCCTTATTAGTCCTGACTTTAACAAAGATTTTATTATTATTTCTTTTGCTTCCGAACACACCATTGCAGTAGTCTTGCTGCAAAAGAACAATCAAGGATATGAACAGCCAATAACATTCTTTAGTAAATCCTTGAGAGATGCCACACTCAAATACAATATCATGGAAAAATAGGCTTTAGCTTTGGTTAAGGCTATCAAAGATTTCAGAGTATACATTTTGTACTCTCACATTATTTCTTATGTTCCAAACACTGTAGTTAAGGACATTTTGACTCAAAATGGGCTTGAAGGATAAAGAGGCAAATGGATTGCCACAATATTGGAATATGACATAGAGATAAAACACACCAAGCTCATCAAAGGTCAAGGTTTAGACAAACTCATGGTTGAATCGAACTGTCAAACCCTTGATATCAACTTCATCAGTGCCCTTGATGGTCAGGAGTAGATGGTGACTCCACATATCAATGAACCTTTTACTGATTCACCATGGTATGTAGATATTACATTTTTATTACTAAACTTACAAGCTCCTCCTAGATTGACAAGAACTAAAGCTAGATTCTTAAAAAGGAAGTCATTGAGATATTGCGTTATAGATAATTCATTGTTTTGGAAAGACAATAGTGGTATTCTTTTAATATGTTTATTGAAAGATGAAGCTGACAAGATTTTACAAGAGTTTCATGCAGGGGATTGGGGAGGACACTTATACTGGAAGAGCACTGTTAACAAGTTTCTGAGGGCTAGTTTTTATTGGCCTACTTTGTTTACAGATGTTAAAAAATATGTGACCTCTTGTCATAAATGCCAGATTTTTTAGGGAAAGAGAAAACTTTTACCCTTGCCTCTTAAACCAATTTCCACTGAGATGCCATTTCAACAATGGGGGTTAGACTTCATTGGAGAAATATACCCGGCCTCCTCAGCTCAATACAAGTGGATTCTGATAGTCATAGACTATTTTACCAAATGGATAGAGGCCATACCTTCTAGGCAAGCCACAGACACTATCATAATCACCTTCCTAGAGAGTAATATCCTTTCAAGATTTGGATGTCCCCAGAAGCTCATTATTGATAATGTAGCAGCCTTTAAATCCAAAAGAATGATAGATTTTTGAAACAAATACCATATCACCCTTGGCCATTCCACAGCCTATTACCCTCAAGGTAATGGGATAGTAGAGTCATCCAACAAAAGTCTGGTCAATATTATCAAAAAGTTACTGGAGGATAATAAAAAGACATGGAACAAGAAGTTAGTCAATGCCTTATGGGCAGATAGACTGACTACTAAGAAGTCCATTGGAACATCACCCTATCAGCTGGTTTATGGGATGGATGCAATTTTCCCATCATCCTTGGGAGTTCCAGTCATGAAGATCCTCCGGGAATTACAGGTGGAACCAAATGATAGTCAGAGAAGAATAAATCAAACCATACACCTGGAGCAGACTAAAGAAGAAGTATATGTAAAATCACAGATAATCCAGGAAAAGATTAAGAAATTCTTTTATAAAAATACTAAAGCAGATGATTTTCACATAGGAGACAAAGTCCTTAAGTGGGATTCAAGGAGAGAAGACAAAGGCAAGCATGGAAAATTTTATTTTTTGTGGTAGGGGCCTTATGATATTTATGGCTACAGAGGCAACAATGCCTTTTTCATGAGAAATATAGATGGATCAGATCTACCAGGAGGACCTATTAATGGTAAGATGCTGAAGCATTACTTTTCCACTAACTTACAATAGTTCACTTTACTTTGCATCATTGTACATAACATTGCATAGTGTAGTTTGGATTAGAAGGTAATCCTGTGAAGTTGAAGCCTGGAGAGGAGGCCCTAAGCTTTGAAAGATTTACTGTCATAAGTATCAATAAAGCAGGAATCACAGAAGGACAGTTCACAAGGTGGCTACTTTCACAATTCAAAGGCTACTAATCTTTAGAGTTCTTGACATTTCACTAAGAAATTCCATCCCCATGTGGAGCCACTGTTAGAGTCCCATAGTGATAGGATTCATAATTTTGAATTGTCTAAGGTTAAGCCTTGTAATATTGTACATACCTTTGCTTTCTGCAAATGTTTTCGATATTAAAAATTAAAAAATGTAAAGAGGGTGTGTCCTAAAAGAAATATCAAAGGACAAAAAGAATAAGAAAAGATCAAAAAATGAAAATATATGAACCCCAAACACAAAAACAGATCATGAAATTGTGCAAGTATAAATGCCACTACTATTTTACTACTTTACTGTCTTAAATAATGGTTGTGTGCAACTTGTCATACATGCCACAACCCATGGTAGTCAAACTGCTTAATCTTGACTATTTCATGCTTTGAATTTTATGTTTATAGTTAGAGAATAAAATCTGACCAAACAGCTTAATCTTGGCAGATCATTAGATAGATAGAGAAAATAAAAGGAGCTCATCACCTTAATCTGAGCCCTTGGAAGATATAAGGATAGAATTAGATAGTTTACTTTTCAAAAGAAAAAAGAATGATAAGGGTCTGCTAGCCTAAATGCACCCAAATAAGTGAAGAAAAAATGTTAGGGTAAGTAATGGGTAAGTAGAAGAAAGGTTGTTGAAGTATAAAGTTGATTGGACAAAAGCACATTTATCATGCTTAATCATATGTTTCAATGTGCATGAGCAATTAAGAAAGCAAAAACAGAGGTTTACAAGTTGATTTAATTGAATTCCCCTTATTCATTTCATCCCTATACTTACTAATTTCCCCATCCACAAGTATGTTCTAGTACTAAAAATCCTTCAAGTCATAAAGGCTCAGAGCATTTCTCTGAACTTTGGTGGGACTGGACCCTCGGCTTAATGACTTATGGACATCAAGTGTTATAATTCCCTTCATAAAATTCATTTCCCTTCATTACCCTAATAAAACCCCTTTTCCTAAGGTTAAACAGCATTTGCCTTTGAAAAGTAAAAATCCCAGTTTCATTTCACTCAAAATACCCACAAAAAGTTTTTATCCTAAGTATAAGTGTATGTGAAGAAAATGCTAAAATATTACATTATGCTTAGTAGTATTTTCATTCCACCCATTTCAGTTCATGTTAATTTTTAACTTAATAATATAGCTCTGATATACCTTTTCCCATATATAAACAAATCCCGTATATAATACCCCAACCCTTAGTTTAACTATAAAACTATATTTTGGTCCCATGCCCCCAACAAAACCCTCTTAACTAACCAATTCTCAATAAAGTTAAGGTAATCCCTTCATTAACCCCATCCGATCATTTAATCTGATGTTTAACTTGTAAATAATCACAAACCACCATGGATTAAAGCCCCGGGCCCCCCCAAAACCTTTGCCCATTTCATCCGTGCTAATCTGTCACCCGACTGTCGTCCGATTGTCAGCACCCAAATCCAATGGTTCACAGCCATATCGGGTTCACCTGATATCCTACCTTTACCCGCCAGATAAAGTGGTATTACCCAGGCCCCTATCTGCTACATGTCAAGCGTTAAGGTAGATCGGGTGACCTCGCCAAAATACCGCTTCCTCCAATAAAGTGGTGTGATGGCTTGGGAAACCACCTCCCCCCCAACCCGAAAAACCGCCCAATATTCATTCATAATTTACCCACCAAAAAAAACCGTTGTTCAATAAAAAGGTCGAGAAGCCCTATTCGGCCTTTTTCAATCAATTTCTTTGTAAAACCTCTACAAACCATTGTGACACCTTCAAATGCTGAAATCGCCAACTGACCTCAATTTCACTCCTGAAGAAGTTGCACAGACCCCAATCAAGCTCTCAGTCCATACCAGAGCCCTTTCAACCTTCTGCAGTTGCTCAAGAACACAGTTATTTCACCCAAATTCTAGGTATTTGAAGAGAAATTGCCAGACACCCTTTCAATTTGAAAACCTTCAGCCTTTAAAGTGTTTTAATTGATTAAAATTAATTGAAATTAATTTAAAATTAAAGTGTGTGCCTGAATAAAATACCCAAACCCTTCTGAAAGCTTCCAAATTACCTTCAAACCTCTGATATAAAACTGTTTAAGTCAAATTTAAATCCAAAAGAACTGGATTATGGCTACCCCTGTCGCCATAGATGTCAGACCAGTGACAACCCCCCATTTGGACCTTGACCACCTTCCCCTGGCGGACAGGGATTTTCAAATCAAAGACACAAGTGCCTATACACTCCTACTCAAAATTCATTGTTGGAGTAAGGATAGATATCTAAAACATACTAATGAAATTGGCCTTTGGGAGTCTAATTTGCCCAAATACCAGTTTCCACAAATACATGTCTTTCCTGAGAGTGTTCATCTGTGCCATGCTTGTTACATTCCCAGTGAGAGAGCTATAATGTCCCTAGACCAAAAAGTCTTGTTTACTATTACAGCTGAGTCAATCAATGAAATCTTGCAAGTCCAACCAGGTCCAAACCTGACCCCACTCTGCATTGGATATCTGTTAGACCAGTACACCACATTGAGTCCATCTAGACTAGCCCAAATATTCCAAACTTTCATTGTAGAAGAGCAGCACATTCCTACAGATGCCCCTCCATATGTTTCTGCCATTTTCTCTGAAAGGGGCAAGAAAATTGTAACCATGATATCATGTATTTCGGGCTATACCACAGATGAATTCATTGATGAGATCATCCTGGCCTTCATGTCCATTTCCACCCCAGGAAAGCCTCCTGCAACTTTGTACAATTATGCCGAGTTCATAGCTGAAAGGATGCATGAACAATTTACCAGAATGCACAATGAGAGAGTATTCAAGTACTCATATGTACTTTACCACATGTTTTTGTATTATCAATCAGACAGATTTCCCTTCACCATCCAAAAGCTAGATACTAAAGGCTAACCCAAGTCTGTCGTATTTTGGACACCACTATCCCACAGGTATTCATCACCATACACATACACAGACTTCATTGACTCTTTTGTCCATCTAGTCATGACCATGCTGACAAGAAGCCCTCCACCCAGAATAAGCCAAGAAATCAAAAGAGTGCTCCAGTTATCCAAACAAAGTAAGGTGGGAGATTGGTACCTTTACCAAAATCACACCGAAATAAGAATCTATGGTTGCCAGCTTGCCCCAAACAAACTGCCCAAATACCTCCCCATGAGGTTATTTTCTCTGGAATATTATAGGAAGATAATGAACTCTGATGACATCAACTTTGTCTCAGCCAAGAAAAGGACTCAGTTGAAGATCAAAAATCAATTAGGCCCTTTTATTTGCAATTCTAGAGAGGCAGGAGAGGAAGCAGATCAAATTCTGCAACAAATAAAGTTTAAGAACAGTTTCATGTGGAGGTATGACCCTCAAGGGTTTATAACCAAACTAAGACAAAAGGGCAAATTGGGACATTACATTCATCACCCTATACCATAAATAGAGAGATATGCCAATGAATCTAAGTGGTTGGAAAACACTCTCATAGACGGGGATAGTACAAAGGTAGATGTTGAAAATACCTTGTTTTATTTAGAGAGACAGCTTGATGAAATCTCATTCCTGCAGGTACCAGAGCAAGAAGGAACCATGAGTACCCCTCTTGTTTTATAGACTCCTCAAAATGAGGAAAAGAATCCCAAAAGGAACAGAGAGGAAGGCTCCAGCTTAGGTATGGACACTTCCAATGTACAGTATCAAGCTAGCCAGAGCAAAAGGCCTACGCTCAATCCTATTTGAGAACAAGAAGACACAGAAGGCTCAGTAGAAATAACTGATACTAAGTTAGACATGAGCAAACGCACAGCTCCATCTGGAGAAACATAGGATCCATCTACATCAAAAACTCAAATTTTAGAAAGGCAGCTCAGTGTACAAGTCTCCTCACTCAATAAGCCTGTTGATAGAGATAGGGACATTAAGGACAGGTTCAAGGAGATTAAAATTAGAAATGAGAAACTGAAGGCAAAATCCTATGCATAGTATTTCATGCTTACACCACCTAATCAAAGTAGGTTGATGTCAACTTTTGACATCAAGGAAGGAAAGATGCAAATGTCCTTCATAAAGCCAATTGTACAACAACTGAGAACATCATCAGATTTCAAGAAGATAGACTTTGAACTATTGGAAATGGATGTTCATCCCATTGACCAAATTGAATTTCACAAGCAGGTTGGAGAAATGATTTACTCCACCCTTACAGGAAAGGCCATGGCTACTCATTAGTTGCAGAATTCATTGAATAACATTTCAGCCCAGTATCAGTTGGAAAATTCCTCCTCACAGGCCAAAGAAACTATAATCAAGTCTTTGGAGGACTTGGTAATTGAATTGGGACATGATCCCAAAGACATGAAGGCTACTGAAAAATTAATCAAAAAGAAGAATGATGACATTGCAGCCCTCAAGAAACAGTTGAAGGTACCTCAACTACAACACCCTCAGACATAGGAAGTCTTGGAAAGCCAAACAAAGCATGAAGAGTTAATGGACTTAGTCCTTAAACTCAATGATCAATTGAGGGAGACAGAAAAGGAATTGGACAGCTTACTCCAATTAAATCAAACTGATCTTGGCACTACCTCGGTAAATGTCATCCCAACAGTTACTACGGTTGTTCCTTCCACATTGGTAGCCTCATTGGCTCCCATAGCTCCAATGGCCACAACACAACTGGTTTCTACAGCATCTACATCAGCAACAGGTACATCAGGTGATGAAGCAGCAAAATTAGTTAGAGCTATGGAAGAAATGTCCACACAAACCACAGAGATGAATAAGCTCAAAGAGAAAGTGACAAGCTTGGAAACTGATTACAATCTTGACAAAATCATGCACAAAGAAGAAGTGCAAAAGGCTACCAGGATGAGTGAAACATTGAAAGCCTTGGAAAAGGACTTAACACTGAAAGAACCCCTTGGGCAAGCTAAGGAAAAACTATGGGCCAATATCATTGACTCTGTCAATGATATTTGGCCATCTATTCAGGTGATTTTCGAGCAAATATATTCGATAAAGCTGGCTATAGAGGCCATCCAGAAAGTAAAAGCAGAATTAGGACAAATGCCAAAAGAGGCTGCCAGAATTATCCAATTCCTTAACAGCAAGAATATGTAAGAGCTGCAGGAATTGGAAATAGAGGACAGGACAGAGACAAATTTGGAAGTCAAAGAGGTCCTCTCCAAGATGAAATTGATGCAAAACTTGGAGGATAAGTGTCAAAATATGCAGCTAGCCATTGACAGATTTATGGCTAAGTTCCAGATTTTGAGAGAAAAGGGATTACCCAATCCCTTAGTGATAAATGATAAGCTGGTGACGTAGGAGGATTACAACAAGAAAATTAGAGAGGTAGCAAAAGATTAGGTAAATACATCATCAATGAAGGCATTACCAACAGGAAAAGTACTCTACTAAACATTTGAAAACTTGTTTTACCTCCAACATGAGGTGAAACATTTGTTTATCAATAAGCCTACTTTTGCCAAATACACATAGGCAGATGAAACATATAGAAAGATGCTAAAAATCCAATTACCTGATGCTAAGACATGGGAGAAATTAACTGATTTACTATAGAAACATGCAATAAAAAGGCTAATGTATAGTAAAAGTAAAACAACATGGTAAAAGGATGTGGACAGATAAGCAGAGCCAAACTGTATTAGATGAAATTGTATCAGATGAAAGGCTAAAGTAAATGAAGCATCCAGCGTGAAAGATCAAACAAACAAAGCATAATAAAGGGAAAAGGATCAAAGCCGGAAAAACCAAAATAAAAGGGACAGCATGAAACAGTTCAATAGTTGTCTCTATCTTCTTGCATGAAGATATTTCTTTTTCCTAGATTAGCTCTGAATAGAGTTTAAAATATTTTGTAACTCCATTTGTATAAATACTTCAAAATTCGAAGTATGTAGTGTGGATTCCATTAGACATTTCTATAGGCTGTTTGATCAGAAGACCCAGAAGGTTATTGTATCATATGCTGAGCCAGCAAGCAAGATTGATAAATAAAGATAAGACATTTCCAAGGATTCATGTGTTGAGCGAATTTCAGACAATTATTTTCATGTGTTATTGTTATTTTTCTCAAGGTTATTCATAATATTTAATGAGTTTCTCAATCTAAATGTTATAACTAGAATAATACTTCAGAACTTGTTTAATTACACTCTATCTTAACAGGTATGTATTTAAATGTTTTCTTCTAATATTTAAATTAAAGAATTCTTAATTGCTTTTGATTTAGATTGATTTCTTGAAAATCCAGGTTAAAGGATTCTTAATTGCCCTTTGATCTTGATTACCCTTTCATTCCTCATTCAGTATCCAGGTCTAAGAACCCTTATCTTCTCTCTCACCCCAAGTGAAACGCTTTCACCCCTCTGTCTCAAAGATCTGAAAAAACACTCTGCTATCTTACCCTTGGAACATTCCCTTTAGTGATTTAATCCAGTTTTGCTTCCTTATTGTTTGACTCCATAGCCCAATGGTCTAAAAGACATCATTTTATCCATCTATCTAAGCAGATCCCACCACCCAATCTAAAATACAAATCAAAAACCCCTTGAACAATCATAACTGACCTAAAAACATCTTAACTAAAAAAAGTTAAATTTTAGAGAGAGAGCCCTCTTTGAGCATCAGGAAGGCTAGGTCCTGATCTCCAAAAGTGGTTTGTGGTTACCTTTGGTTTTTCTTTCTTTTTAATTCAAAATAATTATAATAGTGATAACATAATGTATCTGTTGTGGCTAGACCCATTATCGAGCTAGAGGAATTCGTTCATGTATGCACTTATAATTTTACTGCACCACAAATTGGTGACACCATTAGGGATCCCAATCCTTTTGTTTGTTTTGGATTTCATGATTTCATGAGAACTTTTCTAGTTCCACGTTTTCGCTTTGGTTTTGTTTCTTTTCTCTTGTTTACTAGTCTGAGTCTAAAATTCATAGTAGCAGATCTGGTCCCTATTTTCAATTTTTTTTAATTTTTCCTTAGCTCCCTCGATCAGCGCACTTAACTCGTTGATAGTTGTGCCAATCAGCGTGAGTTTCTGAGAAACAGTCATGTTGACCAGCCTCTGGCGCTTGTTGTTAGTTAGGCGGTCATGCTAATGCCTGTAAGTGAAGATTAGGGCTTGACCCCAATCTTGGCCAGTGTGTTCTGCTCTTGTGATTGTGACCTTGTAAGCTTTTTAGACCATCTTCTCCCTGACTACAGAGCTTCATTTAGCTTGGTTTGTGTGCTTGCTTGGTTTAGCCCACCCTCTGATGTGTTAAGTCTGGCCCTATGTGAAGTTCTTTTTTCTTTTTTCTTTGAATCCCTCGTTCGGCGCTAGTTGTCAGTTAGGCAGTCGCATCGATCAGGCTATCAGCGCTAGTTGTAGTACTATTTAGTCGTGTCGGTCGTGTCGATCGGCGCTACTTTTGGTCCAAAAGTCACTTTGGTCTCAGGGGTAAGAAAAAATCAGAATTTCTCCCATTCCAATGCCAGTGTGTCTTGACCCTCAAACTCTCTTCTTCCTCCCAAAAGTGACTAGGATGCTTTGTTTTCAATTGAATGAGTGAAAGAGTCTCTTTTGTTCTCTTATTTCAAGTGTCTCTTTTCTCTTTCCAAGCATTGATTACATTGCTTGGTTTTTCAATTGAAGCATTTGTGTGTTTGGTTTATTCGATTCAAGGAAGAAGTTGCTTTCACTTTCATTTATTATGCTTTGGATTTGATCGATGCTTGTTTGTTCGTAATTGTGAAAATTTTAATTAAAGTTCTTTATGTGAAATATTTATTTTGCATTTTATGAAAAGAAGAACATCATTCTAGTTTACTTTAGCAAAAGTATTGCACTAGTAGTGTTATTGAGAAGCTAGAATTGCATCATCATAAGCATTGGAAATGAAATGAAACTTCTTATGTTGTTATAGGAAGATTAAGTGCATTTAGGAGATTTATGAGAGAAAGGTTTCATTATTTGATTGTTGCATTGATTTTGTGTTCCATATCTCTGAATTAGTGTTAACTTTCATCGAAGACAAAGATTTATTTTCTCATATAGCTGCCTGTAGGAGTTTTTCCAGATGACAGTGATAGGGCCTTGTAATTGAAACCTAATTCAAGATCAACCGCTAAAATTTTTTGAATTAACCTAAGGAAGCATTAAAACTTAATGCTCACATTTAGTGGTCTAAGCTAGAGACGTGTTCCAACGTCTTTAAACCTAGCAGTTGTAGTTCACTTTGGCACTAGACAATGCTAGTATGAACTTGTGCTCCCCATACCATCATGTATATAAAGGGAGACCCCTCTAGGTCTGCAATCCTTCATCCGTAAGAAGCTGAGTTTGTCGCCTTGTAAACATGATACATTGAACACAGCATTTGGGGAGATAGCCTACCTGTACTTCTCTGTTCGTCAGGAGGTATTCTGCAATTCACAGTTACCTGGTAATCCTTTATGCCTAGAGTACCTTGAGTAGTCATTTGATCTTTTTTACTGTTTAAACTTAAAATATCATCCGAGCACTTGTCCTTTCGAGCTCGTTTCAAACCGAAAGTGATAGAGTCACCTTTCGTCCTTTTCTCAACTCTTAAAATATGAAAAGGTAAAGTTTTGTTTCAGTGTTCTAAAATTAACTTCCCACGAAATATTCCTGGTAAAAGTTATCTTCCTTAGTAATTATTTAGATTCGATTCCACTGGCAACATTTCCAGAGTCTACCAGTCAAGCGTTCCCCTCGGATGGGAATCCTGGTCTTTTTCCTTCTTTTGGAAATGTTGGTGCTCCTTATATGGCAACATTGTCCCTCCCTGGGTTAACCATTGGTTTGCATGTCTGGTTATTTTCGACCTCGGTGATCCTATGTCCCAACTCCTGCCCCACCATCTCCTTTGTTCGAATTACGTCACAATGATTCTAAGGTTGACCTCTCCCCTTCTTTCCCTATTTCTTCATCTTCCTCTTCTACTTCGCCTGGTGAAAGTTTGAAATCCAGTAATCAGGAAGCTAAGAAGAAGAAGATGAAGAAGAAGAATTCAAATAAGCCTCCTGTGCAGTTGTTAATCCAAATGTACTCCTATAGACAAACCTTCTGATCCTCCATGGAAGGTCAAATTCCCTTGCAAGTGGTGTAAAGTTGACCATCTCCTTTGACACTATCCTGGCATTCCCAGAGTCTTAGAGCTATGGTCTCAACATCTAGATCGCTCATCCCCATCAACCTCTGGAGTGTTGGCATTATGATTCAGGTGTTGTCCTTGATGGAAACTCACTCAGATGAAAGATCAAATTATAGCAAGCAAACAACAAATAATTACAGATCAGTCTTCACAGAATGAAGAAAGAGAGGTATATGCAGGTTCATCATTGACCAAGCTGCGTATACATGTAGGTTCACTATATACAAGTCGCGTATACGTACACACACTTTCACAAAAGGAAAAGCATGTATACCTTGGAAAACTAAGTTTTTGGTCCGAAGTATTTGGTCCATGGTATTTTGATCCATGGTATTGGTCCAAGGTATTGGGTCCAAGGTATTGACCCTAGGTATTTGGTCCAAGGTATTGGTCCTAAGTGGTTTTGGTCCATGGTATTGAGAAAGACCTACAAACTATAAAAGGAGGAGAAGATCATTAGGCCAAGGTGTGCAAGTATCGAATATCTGATGAAGTGTGAGATCTAGTATGCAAGTTATTGGGTTATGGTGCATAGCTGGATCTGAACCAAGGATGAACCTTAGCTGATGATGAGGAATCAGATCTAATGATGAATCAGGATCTTAAGGTGTAAAATGAACTATCTTTTCTATTGAAGCTCATGTATATTCTAGATCTAAATACAGATGCATATATTATTCTGTAAATGATATGATCTGGGTATAACTAAAGTCTGGAATAGTTGCAGAACTCTGAATTTATATTTTCAGATGTATATGCTTGTTGGCTTTGAGAAAAGCGCATGTACATGTAGATTTGACACATGGAAGTAGCGTATGCCTTATAAAATATGTTTTAGTTGCTATTGTTTTTTGTTGCAGAGTTTTGGGTTTTGGTTTGGGTTCTGGATACTGTAGTCTAGTGACAGTACTCTGAATGATCAGATTGATGGGTTGTCTAAGTGAATGATTGATTTGGTTGTGGATGGTTCAAAAGGTGATTGGTTGATACAGATGTATTTGATGATTAAATGATGCTGTTGATTGATCCAGTCTGAAAATTTATGAAACGTGGTCCCTAGAGGAAGAAAGAAGGTTGTATCCTTTTGTAGGTCGGCACCTACGTACTAGTAAATATATCGGCTAGTATAAGAGCTAGGGGGTTGTACCTCCCTTCCAGTAAGAAGCTGGAGAATGAGAGCAGTTTGTAGCCTTATGCAAGTAGAATCCTGCGTACTGGTATAAGATTGCACCAATACAAAAATTGTAAACAAAATTTTCTTATTATTAAAAGAAGACGGAGACAACAGCAGCAGGTGGTTTTCACCCACATTTGGTTTCCACCTTATATCTCGGTGTTCATGTGTGTTACTTGTGTGTGATGCTTTATTCTTCTTTTACTACACTATCTAATGAATTCCTGATATACTGGTTAAAGTTCAATGTATGATAATTTGGGTAAATCAAAAGATCTTTGCATATACACTGGTTGCATTAAGTACAGTAGCATATACACACTAGTTCACTAAGCTGAAGTAGCATATACAAATCAGTTTTTAAAATTAGATTATTGATTTGATAATATTCATTCACCCCCCTTTCATTATTATTTCCAACAATTGGTATCAGAATAGGTCCTTCAGAATAAGCTTGATCTCTTGAAGGAAGATCCATCATCATGAGTAATCAAGAAAGCGAGGGATCCATCAGACCACCAATCTTTGATGGGAGAAACTTTGTTTATTGGAAGGTAAGAACCACAGCCTATATTCAATCACGTGGAACAGATGCCTGGGAAATTGTGGAAGAAGGATATACATTTCCATCAGCAATTCCTACAGATACGGCAGGTAAATAGAAATATGAAACCAATGCCAAGGATGTCAATACATTATTGGGAAGTCTATCATAATCAAAGTTTTTCAAAGTTATGCAGTTCAAATCCACCAAAGAAATATGGGACAAAATCATTCTAAGCTACGAAGGAGACTCTCAAGCAAAACGTGTTAAACTGCAAACTCTCATAATTCAATATGAAACTCTCAATATGCACAATGATGAAAGTATAGCTAGTTACTTCTTACGTATAGATGAGGTTGTTAATTGCATGAAGAATCTGGGTGAAGAGACAAAGGAAGTTACCTTAGTTGAAAAATTTCTAAGATCCTTGTCTACTAAGTTTGAATCAAAAGTATCTTCCATAGAAGAAAGCAGGATCTACAAACTATTACTATGACACAGATGCACAGAATCATAACTGCTTTTGAGATGAGAAAAGGAGGTCCATCAGATATGAGAGAAGCCACATTTAAAGCTTCAGTAAAAGGAAAAGAAGAACTCAATGAATCAGGACATCTTTCCGAAGAAGAAGAGGAAGTAAACTTTGTCAAGAAGCTTCAACAGGGTTCCGGAAGATTCAGAGGTAAACTACCTTTCAAATGTTTTGCCTATGGTAGAGTCAGTCATTATGTTGCCAAATGTCCTCATAAAGATAAATATGATAAAGGGAAGGAATCTGAAAAATGGAATAGAAAAAAAAGTGTAAGTAAATAGATTTATTATACTCATGAAGATAGCAATGGTTTATCAAATAGTGATGAAGATGAAAATAGGAATGACTATAGACTTTTGATGGCTTATGAAGATGATGATTTTTTGGATGCTTTAGATGAAAATGACCTTTATGAAGAAATCTATAAACTCAAAATTTGTTTAGAAGAAAAGAATATGAATATAGATACCTTGACATACCAACTTGCTGAAAGAGAAAAACACAATGAAAAACTAGAATGTGAAATTGTGGGTCTAAGAAAGGATCTTAAGAAAACAAAAGCTCTCAATCTTAGATTTGCTAAAGGATCAAAAACCTTAAGTGAAATTATCAAAGTGCAGCATTCTTCTCTGATAAAGATAGGTCTTGGATATATTGAAGAAGCATCTAAAGCACAGAAGCTGTCAACCTCCACTAAAATCTATCTTGATGTAGCAAAGAGCAGTGAACAGTTTGACAATCATCAGCAAAGGCATAAAGCAGATCACCAAGTAAATCAAGCTCAATTTACTTCAAGGATGAACAGAAGCCACAACCAACCTCAGGTAAATCGTACTCAATTTTATTCAAAGATTAATATCAATAGAAACTACAATCACCAGGTCAGTAGATTCGATAATCGCAGAAACTTCTTTAATGGTCAATGTTTCTCATGTCATAATTTTGGACACAAAGCTACTCAATGTGTTGCTTACAAAACCATCATGACTAGAGAAGCCCGAAATCAAATGAATGTGACAGGGATCAAGAAAATCTCCTATAATAACTTTTCTCTTCTTGAAAATGAAATAGAATTCTCAATCTGTAACAACTTTGGCCATGAAGAATCTGAATGCAGGAGTAAATTTCAGCAAATATCTCAAAAGGAGAAAACTCCATTAAACCCAAAAATATGGAGAAAGAAAGAACGGCAAACAGAAAGATGTGGTATAGCCTTGTATGCAAAAGGACAAGAAAATGAGTGGTACATTGACAGTGGATGCTCAAAACACATGACAAGTGACAAAGAAAAACTACACTCATATAATGCCTTAGAAAAGGAAAAGAGTGTCTCATTTGGAAACGACACTCTTGCTGTCATAAAAGCTAAAGGCCCTATTTTCTTGAAAGAAAAAGTTAAAGTTGGGAATGTTATGTATGTTGATGGCTTAAAGCATAACCCATTGAGTGTGAGTCAAATGTGTGATCAAGGAAATGAAGTAGTGTTTCGATCAAATGGATGTGTTGTTCGTGAGCTTGATACATGAGAAACCGTGATTAAAGGTACAAGAACTCCAAACAACCTATACATACTCAAGGGAGGACAACAATAGTGATATCTAAGCAAAAATGATGAAAACTGGCTATGGCACAGAAGATTGGGACATCTAATATTTTCTCAAATAAGAAAAGCATGTAGATTCCAGGCTGTTTGTGATCTTCCAGATATCAACATTCCTGAAAATAATATATGCAAATCATGTCAATTCGGTAAGAAAAACAGATCTCAATTCATCGAAAAGGAAGGGTCAACTAGTAAGCCTCTTGAACTTGTTCATACTGATTTATGTGGACCATCAAGGAAAAAGTCACCTCGTGGAGAAGAATACTTTATATTGTTCATTGATGATTTTTCTAGAATGTGTTGGATAGGTCTTCTAAAGCATAAAGATGAAGCATTTGAAAAGTTCAAAGCCTTCAAGGCTTCGGTTGAAAATGAATCAGATCGCAAAATCAAATGCCTGAGATTTGATCGAGGAGGGGAATTTACCTCGGATGAATTCTTTGACTTTTGTGAAAAACATGGAATAAAAAGGCAATTCTCCACCGTAAGGACTCCTCAGCAAAATGGAATGGTAGAAAGGATGAACAGAACTATTCAATAAATGGCTCGAGCTATTCTAGATGAATCTGGAACTCCTGCAACCTTCTGGGGTGAAGCTACATTCACCGCCATCACTATTCTCAACCAAGAAAATGTTCGGGTAAACAGCACTCAAAATCCACATGAACTTTGGTATGGTAAACTCCTACTATAAAATACTTCAAAGTTTTTGGAAGCAAATGTTACATCAAAAGGACTAATGAAAAACTTGGTAAGTTTGAACCCAGAGCAGATGAAGGTATTCTTCTTGGTTACTCTTCCCAAAGTAAAGGATATAAATGTTATAATAAAAGACTTGGGAAAATTATTGCAAGTATTGATGTTGTGGTTGATGAAGCATGCAAAAATCCAAAACAAATAAAAACTAAAGATTCTGACAATGAAGAAGATGAGGATCATTTTCCCACATCAAATCACACTGATTTTGAAGAAGGAACCAATGAAGCACTAGAGGAAGAGATAACGGTAGAAGAAAAGACTCCATCCAGATATGTTCAGAAAAATCATCCAGAAACTCAAATTTTAGGGGGAAAAGGGGTAGGTGTGCAGACAAGAAGAACTATTGCAGAAGCCTCAAACTATCTCGCATTGCTATTTTCCACCGAACCTCAAAATGTAGATGAAGCATGTAAAGTTGAATGTTGGGTCAAGGCCATGAATGAAGAACTTGAGCAAATTAAGGAATAATACTTGGGAATTAGTTCCTAGACCTCATGATAAGAACATCATAGGAACTAAATGGATATTCAAAAACAAGCTGAACGAAAATGGAGAAGTCATTAGAAACAAGGCGAGACTTGTTTGTAAAGGATATGCTCAACAAGAAGGTATAGATTTTGAAGAAAATTTTGCACCTGCTGCTAGACTTGAAGCGATAAGAATGTTTCTTGCTCTTTCTAGTTTTCAGAAATTCAAAGTATACCAAATGGATGTAAAATATGCCCTTATTAATGGAGACTTAGAAGAAGAAGTCTATATTGAACGACCAGAAGGATTCATTCTTGGAAATGATGCAAAACTTGTATGCAAACTCAGAAAGGCTCTCTATGGTCTAAAACAGGCTCCAAGGGCCTGGTATTACCGTCTTAACAAATATCTCCACCAACAAGGTTTTTCAAAGGGGTCAGCAGATAGCAATCTATATACAAAGATTGACATTAGTAAATTGCTAATAATTGTTGTTTATGTTGATGATATCATTTTTGGTAGCAATGAAGAATCCATGAGTCAAAATTTTGCTTCAGTAATGCAACAAGAATTTGAAATGTCCTTTCTTGGTGAGCTTACCTATTTTCTTGGTCTACAAGTTTAGCAAAATAAAAATGGTATTTTTCTCTCACAAACCAAATATCTCAAACAGATCCTGAAAAAGTACGGCATGGAAGATTCTAAACCAGTATGTACCCTAATGGTAACAGGATATAGTCTCAGCTCAAATGATGAATCAACAGCATTACATCAACCAACTTACAGATCCATGATTATATTCTGCTTTATCTAACAGGTACTTGACCTGACATCATGCATGCAATAGGAATAGTTGGAAGATTCCAAGCAAATCCAAAGGAATCACACCTTCAGGCAATCAAAAGGATTTTCAAATATCTTCAAGGAACACAGAACTTTGGTTTATGGTATCCTAGAGAAACAAAACTTACACTTCATGCTTATACAGATGCAGATTGGGCAAGAAGTATTGATGACAGAAAAAGCACTAGTGGTGGTGCATTCTATATGAGTTCCAGGTTAGTGTCCTGGTTCAGCAAGAAACAAAGTTCAATTGCATTATCTATAGCTGAAGCATAATACGTGGCTGCTGCATCTTGATGCACAACTACTTTGGATGATGCAAACCTTGCAAGACATTCCGATCACATGTACTACACCCATCTCCATTCTATGTGATAATACAAGTTCCATCAATATTTCAAAGAATCCAGTCATTCACTCCAAGACCAAGCACATACCCATCAAACATCATTTTCTACATGAGCAAGTGCTTGAACAAAAGGTCAACTTGGAGTATGTTCCCTCCAAAGAACAGTTTGTTGATATATTCACTAAACCACTGCCCAGAGAGACATTTGAATATCTCAGACAAAAGCGGGGAGTAGTTGCTGCATCATCTTGTTGTTAATTCCTACTTTCTTCAGATAAAGGTGGTTATAAACGAGTTTCATGAAGCGTAGTCATGTACATACACTAGTTTCTGTGGGTACAATCTCGTATATGTTGGTTTGAAGAAAAGCAGTGGGCCAGACTCAGGAGAAAGGGGTCTGATATAGTTCAGTGAATTATCTGCTCTACTTGATGATGGTTACAATCTGTTGATGACATGTGGAAATATGTTGGCTCTCATAAGTTTTTGATAGCTTGATGTATATCTGATGCCTTGATAACTCTTCTGATATACGCAATGATCAGATCTGACAGTGAACAGCTGGCACAAGTTCAGGGGGAGCATATGCTTCTAATAATGCATTGTTGGCATTTGGTATCCACATAGTTGTTTTTTATTCAGGTGATTCTTTTGATGGACATATACAAGTTGCTGGTCTGGATGTTGTTGACAGATGGTTATGGAGCAGATCATACATGGTGTATGATAGTTGATGATGACTATCATGGTCTTGTTTCAGATATTTGGTCTCTATTATATATGTCATGTATATCATTTAGTGTAAAGGTCATGAAAAAACCTAATTTGTAACCCCACTATGCATGGGACGGATGATGTAATGTTTCTTGTTTTTATCATGTGTAAATAATTGGTATATCCCCACTTGGTTGGGTGGATGAGTCAAATTTGGTATATCCCCACTTGGTTGGGAGATGGATGTATGTATGAGTCATTGGTGATAGGAAGGTCACTAGAGATGTATGTATAGATTCATGTTATTCTTTTAGAACATATTTTTGTAGACTTTGCTTGTGCTCAGGGGGAGCATGGACTCGATCATGGGAGCTCAATCAACACACTCCAACATATCAGAGATTTCAGCCTGTACTCAGGGGGATCATGACCCTTTGCTCTTGATGTCAAAGGGGCAGAGTGACTTGGTGTTGCCATCAATTCCAAAGGGGGAGATTGTTGGCATTATGATCCAGGTGTTGTCCTTGATGGCAACTCACACAGATGAAAGATCAAAGCATAGCAGGAAAACAGCAAAGAATTACATATTAGTCTTCACAGAATGAAGAAAGAGAGGTATGCCCAGGTTCATCATTGACCAAGCTGTGTATACATGTAGGTTCACCGTATACAAGTCGCGTATATGTACACACGCACTTTCACAAAAGGAAAAGTGTGTATACCTTCAAAAAATAAGTTTTTGGTCCGAAGTATTTGGTCCATGGTATTTTGATCCATGGTATTGGTCCAAGGTATTGTTGACCCTAGGTATTTGGTCCAGGGTATTGTTTCTAAGTGGTTTTGGTCCATGGTATTGAGAAAGGCCTACAAATTATAAAAGGAGGAGAAGATAATTAGGCCAAGGTGTTCAAGTATCGAATATCTGATGAATTGTGAGATCTAGTATGCAGGTTATTGGGTTATGGTGCATAGCCAAATATGAACCAAGGATGAACCTTAGCTAATGATGAGGAATCAGATCTAATGATGAATCAGGATCTTAAGGTGTAAAATGAACTATCTTTTGTGTTGAAGCTCATGTATATTCTAGATTTGAATACTGACGTATATATTATTCTGTAAATGATATGATCTGGGTATAACTAAAGTTTGGAATAGCTATAGAACTCTGAATTTATATTTGCAGATGTATACGCTGGTTGGCTTTGAGAAAAGTGCGTGTACATGCAGGTTCAACACATGGAAGTAGCGTATACCTTATAAAATATGTTTTAGTTGTTGATGTTTTTTGTTGCAGAGTTTTGGGTTCTGGTTTGGGTTCTGGATACTGTAGTTTGGTGACAGTACTCTGAATGATCATATTGATGGTTTGTCTAAGTGCATGATTGATTCGGTTGTGGATGGTTCAAAAGGTGATTGGTTGATACAAATGTATTTTATGATTGAATGATGTTTTTGATGGATCTAGTCTAAAAATTTATGAAATGTGGTCCCTGGAGGAAGAAAGAAGGTCGTATCCTTCTGTAGGTCAACACCTACATACTAGTAAATATATAGTCTAGTACAAGAGCTAGGGGGGTGTAGCTCCCTTCCAATAAGAAGTTGGAGAATGAGAGAAGGTTGTAGCCTTCTGCAGGTAGAATCCTGCGTACTGGTATAAGACTGTACCAATACAAAAATTGTAAACATAATTTTCTTATTATTAAAAGAAGACAGAGACGACAATAAGAGGTGGTTTTCACCCACATTGGGTTTCCACCTTATATCTTGGTGTTCATGTGTGTGATGCTTTATTCTACTTTTACTGCACTATCTAATGAATTCCTAATATACTAGTTAAAGTTCAATGTATGATAATATGGGTAAATCAAAAGATCTCTGCATATACGCTGGTTGCATTAAGTACAGTAGCGTATACATGCTAGTTCACTAAGCCGAAGTAGCATATACAAATCAGTTTTGAAAATTAAATTATTGATATGATAATACTAATTCACCCCCCATCTTAGTATTATTTCCAACACGGAGATCATGTCGATGCTGCACCCTCGGTTAGAGATGGTAAGAAGAAAGGGAAGATTAGATTCCCCTATAGGTTATGCAAAGGAGAGCATCTTCGTCACCTTTTTCCCCTTATGGATAAAGCTTCCAAAGTTTTGAAAAACCTTACAACTCCTCAACCCCAACTTCATTGTTGTTATCAGAGGCATTCTTCTAACCCTCTCCTAGTTGGTAAAGAGATTGACTTGGATTCATCTCTTGCTCATTCTGCTCTTCCTGAGCGAGACTCTCTTGTGGTTGTTCCCAACCAACCATTTGTCGAAAAGAGTGTCGACTTGGTTCCGCCGCCAGATTCTCACTCTATTCGGAAGAGAGTGGTGATCATACTTCTCATGTTATTCTTGTGTCCTTAGATTCTCATGAATCGAAGAGTGACCCTCCCATCCCGGTTGTTCAGGAGAGTCCTTCTCCTATTCTTGTACAGCATGGGGGAAATCATATGATACCCCCACCAAGTAGTTCTATCGTTTCTTTTGATTGGGGTCCATTGACTGCTTTCTGCCTCCCATCTTATGTGCCTTTCTAGATTACAGTACAATCCTATAATATGGTAGTACATGGAACTATATTAGATGAAGGTGCGTCTGTTAGCATTATGTCTTCTACTACTTGGCAAGCTTTGGGTTCCCCACAGCTTGTGCCTGTCACCCATAATCTGTTGGCTTTCAATGTAGGAACCAATCATCCCTTAGGGATGCTTCCAAAGTTCCCTATTACTTTGGGAGGAAAGATCATATGTATAGACGTGATGGTAGTCCAAGGTCCATTAGATTTCAATCTTCTCCTTGGACGCGACTATGTTTATGTCATGGGAGCTCTTCTTTCTTCGCTCTTATGTGTGGTTTGTTTTCCACATGAAGGGAGAGTAGTGACCATTAATCAATTGTCATTTATTGGTCACCACGTGCCTCCTTTGCAACCATCATCCCTTATCGGCTCTTGTTTGCAAGCAGTACCTTCCCCGCCATAGGTCAATTATGTGGCTACCCATTCCATCTCCACATTTGTTGATGATCAGACAGATGGTATTGTACATAATGTAATGGGGGCATTGGAACTCGATCTATCTTTGGTACCGAATGACGTGTATTCCCCCCATAGCATGGTTCTTCCTTCTAGTGAAGACCTCTTGGGAGCCATGTTCTTTTATGGGTCATGAACAGATGTGGTGAGGATAGTTCCTGGTCTTGTGTTGACCTCGTTAAAAAAAGAAACAATGGATGCGGAGCATAGTTATTTTTCTTGTATCAAGCTCGTTAAAAAATGAAACAACGATCTTGAGGATAGTTCTTTTACTGTGTCAACCTCATTAAAAAATGAAACAACTCCCTTTTCCAAATCGAGTCTTTGATTAAGATCTCGTAAAATCCCAGTTGAGTCTTTCCAAGCTCTCGAAAGTGAACCTTCATTACATCCATCCAATTGATTGAAGTGAAGCTTGGGGGGCATGTACCTCGATTTGAGTCATTATGTTGGGGGTATGCGAACTTATAGAAAGCATAGTTTTTTGTTTCAAGCTTTTGTAAACATGAAACCAAATCCAAGCAGAGTTCTCCATGGTTCAAGATTGTGTAAAAATGAATCCATGCCCGAGTAACATCTCGTGATTTCCGTTTTATCAGCTGATTTCTGCTAGATGAGCCTTGGCTATTTTCATTCCATCGCCACCATCTCTTTGGCCAATCATAAGCATTCACTTGGTTGTTTTTCTTTTCCTGAGGGACCACAGTGATGAGTGGTTTTATTAGCCAACCTCTTGACCATTATATGTTTTGAGCAGTTCCGCCATTGCCGAAACCAGTTTCTACCCTTTATACCACTCGTTCCTCCAGGATGAGTCACGTTTCAGCTCTTTTCTCGACTCGTTAAACTCATATGAAAAGATTTCTGAGTATTTTTTCCTTTTGACTCATAAAAGAGAATAAAAATGGGGGGCCCGCTTTCAAGCTCTTTTCCGACCCTTTAAAAGAGAAAATATGGCTGAGCCCTTGTCGTTTCAAACTATTTAACGAATGTGAAATGTCATGCACCCCGTATAATTTTACCCCTTTTCAGAATGGGAGGCACTATTTACGAAAAAGGTACTCCGTGACTGAAATGGTCAAGCGGTTCTCTCAAGTATTGTTTCCTACCTTTTCGGGCTCGAGAGACACAAATGACATCGGATTCATCACCATGACGAACGTGAGTTTCTCCTTCCTAAGGATCGCTAAACTTACTAGGTCGAATTCATCTGAAGGATGAACTTACAGTGCAAGCATATGCTATCCCCTTCAAGCTTGTGATTAAAAAATAATTGGGTTACCTACCAGAAATGGTGGGAGAAAATTTGGAAATCTATCAATCGTGTCGGCAGCTCACTCTTGAACATGACACTCTTTGCTTCGTGTCGGGTTGGGACATCCTACTTTGCATTGTTGACCTTCCTGGGTTGGGGCTGTTCTTTTTTTCCTTCCATTCGATCTCTTCCATGTTATCATGAACACCAATCCCATGGATCCAAAAGCTGCCAAACGTCCAGTTGTGTCGTTGATATGTTCAAGAGTTGTCCTTCTGTTATTACACTTACCTCTAATTCTCTGTATCATCTAAAATCATTTTTCATCCTCTCGTCTTGTGTTGACGATGTGGGATTCATTATGGCCCTCCTTCGACACGGTTTCTTTTCGTCGACTTCAACTCATTATCCGAGAAGTTGACTGCGAGACTCCCCTCCAGCACCTTAGAGCTTGCATGCCCTAATGGCAAGTTCTTCGCACTCGACGGCAAGTTTACATCATTGGCCTTCGATCGAGTGATTTCACAGATGTTTGACTTCAGTTCCTATATTCACATTCCATGAATTGTGTTGATAGTACCTTGAGGACCATTTTCATTATTGGTGGTTTCTCTCGTGCTCGTTAACAATTTACATCATTGACTAGTAATCAAGCGACTTTCTAGAATGTTTGACGTCAACACATCTATTCGCATGCTAGGATCTATACTTTGATCGGGTTGTGTTGGAGCGCAAAACCCTGGACTCAGATCACAAAATGTCTAGGTTGCGAAGTGGTGTGACATGGTTATGATGATATGCATGTCTCTATCAGATGGCTGGCTGTGACCAGACCATGAGTTATCATATGTGATCCTTCTCATTATTGGATGGCTGCGACCATATCTTGGTTTCATTATGATCCTCCTTGACGGATGGTTGCGCCCATACCTGGATCCATTTACATGATCATTCTCTGGATGGCTGCGTCCATGCCACAATTCATGTATCATTTGATAGAGATCTCAGTTTATGTATATGTATCTATACTTTCTTGCAAGTTTTCCGACAGCAGACCGGTTCCCTGCACTGATTTATAAAGCATTTCATCCCTCACTCCAACTCGGCCTTCACACTTTAATGGGCATCTGTTACACAGCATTTCATCACTGTCCATGTATTCCCCGTTCCTTGATCCTAGAGGACCTCTGCAGTGAACCCCACATGTTTTTCCTTCATGAAGAAACTCCCATTGTGTCCCTCTTCATGAGCAAATCAATTCCCTTTTTCACCATTTCCCCTGAAACTTATGTTTTGCCCAGTTTACAAGACCAACGCTAATGACCTTTGTCTCCCCCACACCGATGGGCAGAGATTAGCACTACTCCTTGCACTGACTAGAGTGACTGAGCTGTGTTTCAATCACGCCAGTCCTGGTATGGAATTTTTTTTAAATTAGAGCCAAAGCTTCTAGCTCTAGAAGCTTCGTAATGGAAGTTTGGTAAATGGTTTGGCTGGATGGGGTCTAGGATGACAGTTTGGGCTCCTTTCCCCTATAATGATGGAACTACCTCAAGGGATAAGTACTTCTCCCATGAGAAGTGGATCCATCTCCCATCCATATTTCCTGTATAAACTTCCCTTCTTCCCAAGCACAAGCTAGTTTTTGGTTGAGTGTTGATACTATTTTGGTTTGGAGTAGACAAGAAATCTATTACTAGTTGTAGCTATCTAGTTGTGTGAGGAAGAAGTGTGATTTGGTTTGGAGTGAAGCCTAAAGGGAAGAACCTTAAAACTATTGTTGATTGAGGCCATCATGGAATGCTAGCAGAAGTGTGTGGGAACCTGGTCTTGTCAGAGGAAGACTACGACGTCAAGGTAAATGGTTGTAATCTCTCTTTGATATTAATATATGAAACTATCGATTGATTTCCTACATGTTTTGTAATATTACATATTCATGGCTTAATGTTTCTTGACTTGTTAAGTAGGTTGAATTGTAATTTGTCTATTATTATGTTTGTTGTCTATTGTTGTTTACTTGTTTCGGGAGCTTGAAGAAGGAAGCGAGAGATAGCTACAACGAGCAAGCAAGGACATCATCAAGCAGGATAAGAGGACTAAGAGGTAGGCCCTCTTGATTGATTCTAGCCTAAGGAAATCTTCCATAGAATGTATCTGTTGTGGCTAGACCCATTATCGGGCTAGAGGAATTCGTTTGTGTCTTCACTTATAATTTTAATTCACCACAATGAGAATCAACATATGTGGAAGGATGAGTGTGCTGAAGGTTGCAATGTGTGGGAGTGAATAATGTGTGGATGTAATATGTGTAGAATTTTGAATATGCAAGTAAAATGAAATGTGGGGGGAAACATATGAATGAAAACCTTATGCACAATAGATTTTTTGCTAAGTATTGACTGTGGAGGAAAACTGGTGCAAAGAGATAACTTGTGCAGGTTTCCTCTATGCAGACCCATGAGAAAAATAACTAAGTATGGAGCTTGGTTATAATGCATGGAATTTGGATCAACAAATTGTTGAATAGATATATTGTTGTGATATTAGCTTGTGAACTTAAATCTAACAGAGTAATTATCTTAGTCTTCTTGACCTGAATTTTGATGCATAAGAGTTTAGTGATCTCCTTCTCTCCCTCATGATCAAGGGTACTCAAGTTCTCCTCCTTATGGATATATGAGCAAACAATATTCTCATCTACATCAAATCTACTTTTGATCTAGTTTCTTGAATATGTGGCTAAAGGATTTGTTTTCTCTGCATCCTTCTTGTGTTTATTTAGGGTCAACTTTGGATGTAGCTTCCAACAATTTTCCTTAGTGTGTCCATGTTGTAGTGGCTACAACCACCCTCCAAAATTTTGGCCTACACCCAATTTCGGAGCATCCCTTGAGAGTTTCACTTGATGACTGCAAACACTAGGGTTCACTCCATGAGCTTGTGTGAGTCTTTTCATTCGCCTTCCTTGTTCATTTCACCAAGTCTTACATGTTGATGTCAAAGTCATGCTTGCGACCATGTTCTGGTTATGCTCAAAGTCTTCGCTTCGTGTGTAGTTGTTGTGTTTGCTATGAAAACATATATTGCACTCACACACGGAGTCACATTCACTGTCACGCGAGCGTCGTCACGGTTTACCATCGATCAATCACAAGTTTCGCGCTTGTTGCTTACACCATCGGTCAGACATATTGAACATGTTTGTATGGATGGTTTGATTCGTCTCATCGTCAAGTCATGCAAGTGTGTGTTTGCATGATCACATATGCATATTTCACTCATTCACACACTTGGTCATTTTACTGAAGTTCTAACGACCAACCTCCCCTCTGACAGCTAGTCCATCACCCCACCATTGACTCAATCAGCTGTCACCCAGAACAGTGTAGAAGCACCAAGCAAGTCTTTTCAAGTTGCGCTGCCCGCAATGTTACAGGGAAAAGTGTCTACTCAGAACTGCTTATCCCACTAAGGTGTGATAGCTACCTTAGAAACAAACAAAGTAAAGCTACTTTCATTTTTCCTTTATAAAGTATAGATAGAGAGGAACAAAGAAGACCAACCTCTGTCTTGCGCTAATCTCCTGGCTTGATTCCTCTCTTCCTTGATAGTCTTTCGCTACTTGTTCCCTTGCACGCCCAGCTTCACAGAGTACCTGTAAGATCACAGTAGCATAGCACTATACAAAGACATGGATCTATAATCATAAACAATCTAGGATCAGATGTAAATTGACCATACAAATGTAGCAAACATAAATGACACAAGAGTATGGAGGAAAACTTGAATAGCTTTTATTGATAAACAAGAAAAAGCCAAGAGGAGTTACAACCAGTTGTTCTGACCCAGCATCAACCTCTCAGCAAGGAAGCCCCTCTTCACCTCATACAAAGCTTAGATCACCCAACAATCTGATGTTTGTCTCAAGAAACCAACAACAATTCCTTACAATATGCAAAATTCCAGCCTCTAGATCTCTGGGATGAGGGATCCATATATAGATATCTGTAAGGAAGATGAGTCAGCTTATGATTTGATTAGTGTCTTCCCTCTGATAGTTCTTGCTTCCACTTGGAGATTGATGATCTCTTACTCATCCTTGGTCGAATTCAGAGAGGCAAGTGTCACAGGAGAAGTTTCTGGAAGCTTCCATTACCTCTCCACCTCGCGGAATGACACTGCCATTTGTCATTTCTCGCCCATCGCACCCCATAGAAGGGCTTTTTGAAATGCAACGCACCCACACAGTGTACTTAGGTGAGATGCAACACACTTGGCCTATGGAGCAGCTGAAATGATCCTGTTTTAACCAATTCTGAGTAGTTTTTCATGGAGAACTTCTGGGAGAAGCTGTAATCAGTTGACCTTGTTCCTTTAGGGGTTAGAACAACACTTTTAGGGACTTAGGAGCCCTTGGTTTATGGACATTTCATGCTTGGGGTTGCAGTGCCCAAAAATGTCTATAACAGTTGCCCCCTAAAGCATGATGTCGTTAATCTTTTGATGTCGGGTGAAATGCTTTATTATGAGGATCTGAAGTTCTTTCAAGCTGGGAGGAGACCTGTAATAAGATACAATACAATACATTATCTTCATAATATTTTCATGATCTAGCTGAGGCGGGCATTTCCATGCTCAGCTTTATAAATTCATTTTCATGTACATAGGACAGACAATCGTCTGAGTGTAGACTGATGATTCTGATAGAGCCATCATCCCTTTGATTGGATGATTATCTGTGCAGCAATGATGTACATTTGATGTCTTTATTTTCCTGAATATATATCGCAGCCCGGATGGATGAAACTAGATCTGGGGTCTTCAATCCCGTTCGATCTTCACTCGAAGTACAAGTCTATCCATGTGAGAGATGTTCTGGAGTCGAACATGGAAAGACATCGCTTGATTACCAGCCAATGATATAAGCTGTTAACAAGCGTGAGAGGAATCACCAATAATGATAATGACCCTCAAGGTACTACAGTACAATTCACGTGGTGTGAATAAAGGACTTGGCGTTGAACACCACGCAAAATCTTTCGGTCGAAGGTCATTGATGTAAACCTGTCGCCGGAAGTGAGAAACTTGCCATTGAGGCATGCAAGCTTCAAAGTACTGAATGGGGTGTTCCTAGATCAACTTCTTGGATAATGATCTAATGTCGACAAGAAGTGATCCGTCACAGGAGGGCCTTAATGCATCCCACATCAATGACACAGAACGGAGCAAATGATTTTAATGGAGGTGAAAACGATCTGGTGATATAAGGTTCAGGGTGGCGGTCATGAAAGAATGGAGTATAAATGTATTGTAGTGGGTGAGACACAGGTGAATTCTCTGAATGACTTCTCTTGAACATATCGAAGACACTGACATGATGGATTGGTAGCATTAACCCCTAATGTGGATGGTATGATGGGACCATGGTGATGTGACCGGTGAATGAAACAACCCAACCCGACTTGGATGCGGAGTGAAAGTGTCATGTTCAAGAGCGACTTGCTACCAACAAAGTTTCTTCAAGTTTTCTTCCCAATTTTTCCCCAGTCATTGCTGACCAGTACCTCTTTATTTTTATCAAGCTTGAGGAGGATAACATATGCTTGTTCTATAATTTGCCCTTCGGGCAAACCCATCGCTATGTTTTAACGAGCCTAGCGATAGTGAAACTCATTCTCGTCTATAGACAAGTTTGTCGCTATTAAAATTTTAACGAGTTTAACGACAAAGATAACTCGGTCCTTTTCAATTTTAGAGAGTCTGAAAAGGAACGTAAAGGAAACTCTGAAATTCCTTTTTCGTCATCCAATCCCTTAAGTCCGAAAAAGTATAAAACAATACAGAAGGGATGAATTTTCGATACTTTTAACGAGCCGAACAAAACAAGCGCTCGATCTTTTTGTGTAATAATCCCTCAGGTCCAAAAAGATTAAAATTTAGAGGAGGGATAGCACTTCCGGTCCCTTTAACGAGCTGGAGAGGCCAATGGCTCGGCAATCTTTTCATATTTTACGAGTCAATTGAAAAGAGCTTAAAGGAGACTCGTCTTTTGAGGAACGAGTGATAAAATGGGTAGCAACTGATTCCAGGTAAGGTTTGGAATTTTCCAATCACGGCAGTGTTACAAGGATGGCTAGTGAGATCACTCTTCGCAGCTGTTCCTCAAAATGGGTAAATAATCAAATGGAGGTGAATGATCGGCCAATGCAAAAGTGGAGGTGATGGTGCAAACACGACCAAGGCTTTAAAGGCTGAAGTATTACATTCACGATGGTTATTTACTGGAAATTGGTTCATTTTTTAATGAGCTTAAACTCTGGAGGAACATGTGCTCATTGCTTATGTTTATTTTTTAACGAGCATGAAGTCCGCGCTAAAACTGCTCGATTAATCCAGTCATGTGATAAGAATGTCTCATATATAAAAATGGCAACTTTTAGAGTTTTGCCCCACATCCTTTCTTTATGCAAGTTAGGAAACGGCCAATCCTACGAGTTTAAAGGGTTAGAGGACCTACAAATTAAAAAAAAAAATAGTCGCTCTTTGCTTGCATGCCAAAAGGTTTGCATGCCCCCAGGAAAAATCAGAGTTTCAAGGTTACCCCTTCTTCCTTCCGTTAAAACATTTTTTTTACCGGGAGAGGTCTACCTCTTACAGGTAACCAAAGATTGTTCTATTTACTATGTAAACAAAACACTTCTTCGGCGATGTTTATCGAAATAAACAAAGGTGAGTGGCGATGCTTGCCAACCCACATAACTTTGACAAGAGAATCTTATTCCAGAATAACCCCCTCTTCCAATCACAGACGGGAGTACAGACTAGTCATATTTTCTCGCGGAAACCTACCCTATACCCGAAGTTTTCCTACCGAAGCAGGCCAGGGTGCATGCCCAATAGATTTCAGTCATGTCCCCCGAATCACTCTCGCTCATCAAGCGGACGGACTGGAGGTTGAGACATTTCTTGCGTGAAAAGACCATTCATGATGGTATATGACTATTTGCTCTGTGTGATCCGGGAAATGAAAGCTGGTCTATGAGCTTGACCACTCTTCCTTCGTGCGGAAAACACATTACTCTAAAGAGTGAGGAGACAATCGCTCCCATGCAATAAATATAGTCTCGTCCAAGGAGTAGATTATAATCTAGGAGTCCTTGAACTACCATTATGTTCATTTGAACGGTTTTTCCTCTCAATGTTATGGGTACATTGGGAAGGATCCCTAACGGTCGACTGGTTCCTTTATCAAAGCCTGTTAGATTTCTGATCTCAGGAAAAAGCGATGGCGAACCAAGCGCTTTCCAAGCAGTCGAGGAAAGGATACTCACAGAAGCCCCTTCATCTATGATGGTACCAGCCATAACCATTCTATATATTTGAACAATGATTCGGAATGGTATACTAGCTGGTAAACGGGGTCTGCCTAGTTGATTCCAATCAAAGGAGACAACTAGGTTGCTTGGAGGTGGGACCGAATAGACGGCCGGGTATGACTCTGACGAACTTCCTTCCTGCGGTAAAGGAACGGGTAAATTGCCCCCATGTTCATTGGAGTCTGTGCTTACGAAAATAATTTGGACGGTATCATCCTTATTCTCTTCGGTGACTGTATCATCTGAAGATGGAACCTCTGAAGGCAAGACCGGGTCAACTGCCGCCTCGACCTTTTGACTTTCGTCTGGTATGGGTTCAGATGGTTTGTCTTCAATGATAGATGCTTCAGCCAACCATTTGAGCGGGCCAGACGGATTTTCAACTAGTGACGGACTCGGCAAGAGTTTTTTATATCTAGGAGGATGTCGTAACGGTGAAACCGGACAATCGTCCAAAACTCTTTTAGCCTCGTCTAAGAAGGGACAATGGTGGACGGCATGATTGCCTTCGCACAGTTTACAAGGAAATCTATATTTTCCTTTTTGTCCTGGGGCTTCACTTTCACTAGTTGACGGTGTGTTTTCAACATGATCACCAGAGGTTGACGACACCGGGTTGTGCAAAAGAGGAGACCAATCCCTTAAGATCCGAGGGATGCAAGGGCAATCTCTATGATAGTGGTCTCCTTCGCAAATGACACATGGCGATTTAGGCCTGGTCGGTGCAGTGTGTGGATTTTCGCTAGACGACGCTCGTTTGCCCCCATTCGCCTTTGGCTCCTTCTTCTTCTTCTCTTTCTTCTTGTTTTCCTTCTTCTTCTCAGGTACTTGACTTTTGGATTTACCAACCCCATCAAGCGAAGAGGAAGGAGGAGAGGAAGAATTGGGTAACTCTGGAATCGTCTAGTTGCTGACTCGATTGTTCAGGAATTACGGTGTTCTGAACGACAGAGATTGAGAAGAGCCATACAGGCAAGCCGATTGTCAGTCCTGGAAGCGACAATGTGGCCATATGGGGTGCACCAACATCTCCCCAAGAGGAGAAGGGACTAGGATTTCCTCCAAGGGGAATTCCTTGGTTGGTGGATTCCATTTCCTCAACCCAAGATAAACGTAGGAAAGGGTAATGAATATTCTGTTTGAAATAAATTTTAGACACTTTGACACAACTTGTTTTTTCAGTTTTTAAGAATCAAGAAAAAACAAAAGATGACTCTAGTCGCCTTCGATTTTTAATGAGCCTGAAGTGACAAGTGCTCAGATGGACCTTTTCTGTTAAAGAGTCTGAAAAGGAACGAAAGGGACTGCTCTGGAAATCTAGGTAGAGAGATTACCAAACCAATCACAAAACTATAGAATACTTTTTACGGTACGGCAGTCAATCTTCCCGAATGTTGTGTTCAGTGCATTGCGATCGATAGGGCGGCAGACACGGCTTCCTATGGATAAAGGATTAAGCCTATTGTGGTCTCCCAAAATATACTTGACGGTACGTGGGAGCACAAGTCCATACTGGCACTTATCGTCTCAAAGTGGAGGAATCACCCAACCATTAGTGAGAACAACAGTTACCAGGCTTTACAATGTCGGAATACGTCTCTAGCCTAGATTTCTAAATGTTGTGTGTTAGGTTCCAAAGCGTTGTTAGATTCATTGAATTTATTTTATAGTTGATCTTGTTTATGAAGTTTTCCTTTCAAGTTCACTGCAAGATGTAGATGTAATTCCTAAAATGCAATCTAAGATGATAAACAATCTTTTTATCTTCTTTGTGCAATGAAAATCCTAGCTACTAAGGAAAGAAAGACAGAATTCTTTCACAAAGAGCAAAGAGCACACTCTAAATGCACTTTTCCTAAATCAAATCAATCAGACTGTCTAAATGCAAATGCACATGCATGTATTTGTTTTCAACTTTCTTAGTATATGAATGATAAGAAGAAAGTTGATGCACAAATCTGAATTTCTTTTCAAGCGACAAATATCAACAAGCTTCTTTTCGAAATAAAAAATGGAGACGATCACAACACCTTACGATTTTGAAATGAATACTTATTTTTGACACTAGAAAAATTACAAATTCAGACCAAAAACAATAGTAACAGGATAATCGACTATCAACAGCAATCAAACTCTTTCCTATGATTGAAATCGACACTTGCGACACTTTCAAATCAAAGGACAACAGTACGATTATGCTACTTTTGCAAACGAGAACTGAAAATGACTCAACAAACACACAAAAACATTTACAGTTCTTTTGTACAAAGGAGGCAGAATAACAGCAAGGAAAAAGGGGTTTCAAACAGAGATATACTGATCACTGGCAGCAAAATTCATGAATAGAACTGGAAAGAATGAATCACAGAAACCAAAACTACACAATGTTGGCATTATGATTCTGGTATGGCTCTATGTTACAGATGTTGTACTTGATGGCAACACCTGTGGCAATGCTCTAATCAGGCTCTCAAAATGTTGAAAATTAAGAAGTACGCAGGAGAACAGTTCAGAAGATGCGTACACGCAGGTACACTGTGAAGGGACCGCGGCCAGACATGCAGGTCACCCGTTCAGGAGGTGCATACCCCCAGTTTCACTTACTTCAAGGCAGAGAAGCGCGTTCACGTGGGGTTTCCTATGTTTGGCCTGTGGTATTTATCCCGCCGCTCTTGATTCTATGGTTTTGGCCCGTGGTATTGTTTTATATTATTATTATTATTGAGCCCCATGTTTTTGGGCCCCTTGTATTGGTTATCTATGGTATTGATCCATGATTTTAGGAGGAGCTTGCCTATATAAAGCAAAGGAGATCACTTGGCTATGTATCTTTTGCAAATTGAATATCTTGAGATCTGAAATATTGGGTTATTGTTTTAAAAGCTTGATCTATATGAAAGAAAAGTTGAAAGCGAATGTGTGAAGGGTGATCTCTCGAGTGCATGATCAGATCTGAGCATCTGACTAACTGTGGCACACTGGTGGACTGCCAATTCGGCCCTAATCAGAAGTACGCAGGTGATTAACGGTACAGGTGCGTGGGTACGCAGAGCAGAAACAGGAGAGCTGCGTGGGTACGCAGAGCAAAAGAAGGGGCACTGCGTGGGTACGCAGAGCAGAAGAAGGAGAACTGCGTGGGTACGCAGCACGACACAGGTTCAGGTGCTTACACACAGTAAAAGTACGCGGCGTGATAGTATCTTTGAGTGCGTGGCTTCAGTAATAGTACGCGGCACGATAGTGTCTCTGGGTGCGTACCTACAGTAACAGTACGCAGCGCGATCGAAGAAGCAGTGCGTGGGTACGCGGTGCAGCAGAAGTCTCTCTGCGGGTATATGCAGGGAAGCAGAAGGTGAAGTGCGTAGCGACGCAGGCCAGAGAAAGAAAAACTGCGTATCTATCTTAAGATATTTTGTTGACTGAATTTTTCTGTTGATAAGGTGTTCTGGGTTAGTTCTGTTATTGTTGATCTGGTTACTGCAGTTGACTGTGTAATTTACATGTACTTGATGATCATTTGATGCTTATGGATCCAGTTTGAAAATTTATGAAAAGTGGTCCTTGTAAGAAAAGAAGTAGGGGGTTGTAGCTCCCTTCCAGGAAAGACTGGAAAACGAGAGAGAGTTGTAGCTCTCTGCAGGTTGCAGCCTGTGTACTGGTAAAGGACTGCACCAGTACAAAATCATTGTAAAAGGAGTTTCTAATTTGAAAGAAGATAGAGACATATTGCAGCAGGTGGTTTTCACCCACATTGGGTTTCCACCTTATATCTGGTGTTCTTTGGTGTGACTATCTGTTTTTCTTGTTCATGCTCATTATTTTATGGTACTGATATGCAAAAATAATTCAAAGTATAAATAAGGAATATTTGTTAAAAGAACTTGATAATACTGATTCACCCCCCCTCTCAGTATTATTTCCGACAATTGGTATCAGAGCAGGTCCTTCGGAGAAGCTTGATCGCTTGAAGGAAGATCATTCATCATGAGCAACTACGAGAGGGAAGCATCAATCAGGCCACCAATTTTTGATGGGACAAACTTCAATTATTGGAAGGTGAGAGTTACTGCCTATCTTCAATCTCTTGGTACAAAAGTTTGGGATATCATAGATACAGGCTACACTTTTCCTTCAGCTACTCCTACAGATACGGCCGAAAAGAAGAAATATGAAACAAATGCTAAAGCAGTCAATACTTTGCTGGGATGCTTATCTCAAACAGAATTCGTAAAGGTTATGCAATATAAATCCACAAAAGAAATATGGGACAAGATTGTCTTGAGCTACAAAGGAGATGAACAGGTAAAGCGTGCTAAACTTCAAACCCTCAGGATTCAGTATGAGAATCTCAGGATGTATAATGATGAAAGTGTGGCTAACTATTTTCTTCGGGTAGATGAGATTGTTAATTGCATGAAAAACTTGGGTGAAGAAATAAAAGAGGCTATTGTGGTTGAAAAAGTTCTAAGATCATTGTCCCCCAAGTTTGAATCTAAAGTGTCTGCAATAGAAGAAAAGGAAAATATACGAATTCTTACTATGTCTCAGCTTCACGGAATTCTAACTGCTTATGAAATGAGAAAGGGAGGTCCTTCAGACATAAGAGAAGCTGCTTTCAAGGCTTCAGGCAAAGGAGATTATTATGAAGCAAGTCACGTGCCAGAAGAAGAAGAAGAAGAATCAAATTTTGTCAGAAATCTTCAAAGGGGTTCTGGAAGGTTCAGAGGTAAGTTACCTTTTAAATGCTTTGCTTGTGGAAGAGTAGGTCATTATGCTGCAAAATGTCCTTATAAGGATAAAGGAAAGGAACCTGCTAGATGGAACAAGAGACAGAGTGCAAATAAGAAAAGCTACTACACTCATGAAGATAGTGATGGTCTATCAAATAGTGATGAAGATGAATGAGGTAATGACTATAAATTGTTAATGGCATTTGAAGATGATGATTATATGGATGCCATAGATATGGATAGCCTTTATGAAGAAATTACTAGACTCAAGAGATGTATAGAAGAAAAGAATATGATCATTGATACTCTACAATTTCAAATTGATGAAAAGTAAAAACATCTTGAAAAATTAGAAGGTGAAATTGTTGGTCTTAGAAAAGAGATTGAGAAAACAAAAGCTATTAATCTTAAGTTTGTCAAAGGATCTGAAACTTTGGATGAGATTATCAATGTACAGCGTTCTCCTCTAAACAAGACAGGTCTGGGCTATAATGGAGAAACTTCTCAAGCATCCACCTCAAAAAGTTATCTTGATGCAGCAAGAAGGAATGAGCAAAAGCACAATGGAGACCATCAGGTAAAGCAGGGATGAATTGCAAACAGAGACTATCAGGGCAATCCATCTTAAGGGTGAACAAAAGCTACAACCATCCACAGGTAAAATCTTCTCAATTTGGTTCAAGAATGGATGACAATAGAAATTACAATCATTTGGCCGGTAGATTTGATAACCGCAGAAGTTTCTTCAATGGACAATGCTTTTCTTGCCATAACTTTGGTCACAAAGCAGCTCAATGTGTTGCATATAAAACGATCATGACTAGAGAAGCTCAAAAACAAAGAAGTATGACCGGGATTACAAAAAGGACCTATAACAACTTTTCGGTTCTTGAAAATGAAGTTGAATGTTCTATTTGCAAAAACTTTGGTCATGAAGATTCTGAATGCAGGAGAAGGTTTCAGTAGACAAAGGAACAAGCCTCAAGCACCAAAACATGGAGAATAAAGGAACCACAAACAGAAAGATGTGGGATAGCATTTTATGCAGAGGGACGGGAAAATCTATGGTACATTGACAGTGGATGTTCGAAGCATATGATAGGTGATAAAGAAAAACTTGAATCATATTCTGCTCTAGAAAAAGGAAAGAAAGTTTCTTTTGGAAATGATACTCCTGCAACTATAAAAGGAAAAGGCACTGCTCAGTTAAAAGAAAAGGTCAAAGCTGGAAATGTTTTGTATGTTGATGGATTGAAACATAATCTTCTAAGTGTCAGCCAGATGTGTGATCAAAGAACCGAGGTGATATTCAGATCAAATGGATGTCTTGTTCGTGATCTTGATACAGGTAAAACAGTTATCAAAGGTAAAAGAACTCCAAATAATCTATACATATTTGAAGAAGGACAACAACAATGCTATCTGAGCAAGGATGATGAACACTGGTTATGGCATCGGAGGTTGGGGCATCTAAGCTTTTCACAAATAAGGAAAGCATGCAAATATCAGGCAGTTCGTGATCTTCCAGATATTAAAATTCCAGACAACACCATATGCAAATCATGTCAGTTTGGAAAGAAAACCAGAACTAACTTTCCAGAGAAGGAAGGATCAGCTAGCATGCCTCTTGAGCTAGTACATACAGATACATGTGGTCCATTCAGGAAAAGGACACCTCGAGGAGAAGAATACTTGATATTATTCATTGACGACTTCTCCAGGTTTGTCTGGTTAGGACTTATGAAGCACAAAGATGAAGCATTCGAAAAATTCAAATCCTTCAAAGCCTTGGTTGAAAATGAATCAGGACACAAAATTAAGTGCCTCAGATCCGACAGAGGTGGGGAGTTTGCCTCAAATGAATTTTTCGATTTCTGTGAAGAACATGGGATAAGAAGAGAATTCTCTACAGCTAGAACTCCTCAACAAAATGGAGTTGTGGAAAGAATGAACAGAACAGTCCAACAAATGGCTCGTGCTATGCTTGATGAGTCGAGAACTCCCGCAATTTTCTGGGGAGAAGCTGCACATGCTGCGGTTGTTATTCTCAACAAAATAAATGCCTGGGTGAATAGCACTCAAACCCCTCATGAGCTCTGGTGTGGTGAGACTCCTTCGGTAAAGCACTTCAAAACCTTTGGTAGCAAATGTTATATTAAGAATACTGATGAGCAACTTGGAAAACTTGAACCTAGAGAAGATGAAGGCATTCTTCTTGGTTATTCTCCTCATAGCAAAGCATACAAGTGCTACAATAAAAGACTTGGCAGAATTGTTGACAGCATTGATGTAGTGGTTGATGAGAAGGGATACATTCCTAAGCAAGTACATCATGAAGACATCGAAGAAGATGAAGGCTACCCTCAAAGATAGAATGATGAAGAAGAAGAACCTCAAGAAGAACCAGAGGAGCAGACAAGAATAGAAGAGAAGACTCCATCCAGATATGTTCAGAAGAATCATCCAGAATCTCAGATTATGGGGCAGAAAGAAGCAGGTGTACAAACAAGAAGAACAATTGCAGAAGCCTCAAGCTATTTGGCATTACTCTCTTCCACTAAACCACAAAATGTGAAAGAGGCATGCAAAGATGAATGTTGGGTCAAAGCAATGGATGAAGAACTTGAGCAGATCGAAAAGAATAACACTTGGGAGTTGGTTCCTAGAACAAAAGATAAAAATGTTATAGGGACAAAATGGGTCTTCAAAAATAAATTGAATGAAAATGGAGAAGTAATTAGAAACAAGGCCAGACTTGTTTGTAAAGGGTATGTGCAGCAAGAAGGAATAGATTTTGAAGAAACCTTTGCTCCAGTTGCAAGGCTTGAGGCCATCCGAATGTTCCTTGCTCTCTCAAGCTTTCAAAACTTCAAAGTATTTCAAATGGACGTGAAATCAGCCTTTCTGAATGGAGACTTGGAAGAAGAAGTATACATTGAGCAGCCAGATGGGTTCATTCTTGGAAATGATCCAAATCTTGTATGCAGATTGAAAAAGGCTCTCTATGGTCTCAAAAAAGCTCCAAGGGCTTGGTACTATCATTTGGACAAATATCTTCATCAACAAGGTTTTTCAAAAGGATCAGCAGATAGCAATCTTTATATAAAAGTTGAAAATGACAAATTGCTAATACTTGTTGTGTATGTAGATGACATTATCTTTGGCATCAATGAAGAAGCTATGAGTCAAAGGTTTGCCTTGGTCATGCAGAAAGAATTTGAAATGTCCTTGCTGGGAGAACTGACATATTTCCTTGGTTTGCAAATCCAACAAAAAGAAGGAGGAATCTTTTTATCTCAAACCAAGTATCTCAAACAGATTTTTAAGAAATATGGCATGGAAGATGCAAAACCAGTATGTACACCCATGCTCACAGGATGTAGCCTCAGTGCAAATGATGAATCTGCAGCAGTACATCAACCAACCTACAGATCTATGATTGGAAGTCTACTTTATTTGACAGGTACCCGACCGGACATCATGCATGCAGTAGGAATAGTTGGAAGATTTCAGGCAAATCCAAAGGAGACTCATCTTCAGGCAGTGAAGAGAATTTTCAAATATCTTCAAGGGACACAAAATTATGGCTTATGGTATCCTAGAGATACAGATCTCACACTTCATGCTTATACAGATGCAGATTGGGCCGGAAGCGTGGATGATAGGAAGAGCACAAGTGGTGGTGCGTTCTTTATGGGTTCCAGATTAGTATCTTGGTTCAGCAAGAAACAGAGTTTGATTGCCTTGTCTACAGCTGAAGCGGAATATGTTGTTGCTGCATCTTGCTGCACTCAACTCCTTTGGACCTTGCAGGATTTTCAAATCACTTGTACACCACCTATCTCCATCTTATGTGATAACACAAGTGCAATCAGCATCTCAAAGAACCCAGTCATGCATTCAAAAAAGAAAGCACATACCAATCAAGTGTCATTTTCTCCGAGAACAAGTGCTTGAACAGAAGGTCAAGTTGGAGTATGTTCCTTCTAAGGAACAAGTTGCTGATATACTCACCAAACCATTGCCCAGGGAGACTTTTGAATACCTCAGGCAAAAGCTGGGGGTTGTTGATGCATCATCTTATTGAAACTCTTTTGATTGATGGTTGTACGCAAGGTTCATCTGGGGTATATGCGTACATGTGCTGGGTTGCAGTTTGATTGAAGACATAATGGCACAGGTTCAGGGGGAGCATATAATGCATTGTTGGCATACAGGAGGAGATCATGGATGTTGGTCTAAATATAGCTGCAATATGTCTCTATCTCTTTCATGGTTCATATTCAGGGGGAACATGTTCTTAGGGGGAGCATCACCCTTTGCCCTTGATGTCAAAGGGGGAGAATGAAGCTGAAGATTTTGTGGTTGCCATCAAGTCCAAAGGGGGAGATTGTTGGCATTATGATTCTGGTATGGCTCTATATTACAGATGTTGTACTTGATGGCAACACCCATGGCAATGCTCTGATCAGGCTCTCAAAATGTTGAAAATTAAGAAGTACGCAGGAGAACAGTTCAGAAGATGCGTACACGCAGGTACACTGTGAAGGGACCGCGGCCAGACACGCAGGTCAACCGTTCAGGAGGTGCGTACCCGCAGTTTCACTTACTTCAAGGCAGAGAAGCGCGTTCACGTGGGGTTTCCTATGTTTGGCCTGTGGTATTTAGCCCGCCGCTCTTGATTCTATGGTTTTGGCCCGTGGTATTGTTTTATATTATTATTATTATTGAGCCACATGTTTTTGGGCCCCTTGTATTGGTTATCTATGGTATTGATCCATGATTTTAGGAGGAGCTTGCCTATATAAAGCAAAGGAGATCACTTGGCTATGTATCTTTTGCAAATTGAATATCTTGAGATCTGAAATATTGGGTTATTGTTTTAAAAGCTTGATCTATATGAAAGAAAAGTTGAAAGCGAATGTGTGAAGGGTGATCTCTCGAGTGCATGATCAGATCTGAGCATCTGACTAACTGTGGCACACTGGTGGACTGCCAATTCGGCCCTAATCAGAAGTACGCAGGTGATTAACGGTACAGGTGCGTGGGTACACAGAGCAGAAACAGGAGAGCTGCGTGGGTACGCAGAGCAGAAGAAGGGGCACTGCGTGGGTACGCAGAGCAGAAGAAGGAGAACTGCGTGGGTACGCAGCACGACACAGGTTCAGGTGCGTACGCACAATAAAAGTACGCGGCACGATAGTATCTTTGAGTCCATGGCTTCAGTAACAGTACGCGGCGCGATAGTGTCTCTGGGTGCGTACCTACAGTAACAGTACGCAGCGCGATCAAAGAAGCAGTGCGTGGGTACGCGGTGCAGCAGAAGGCTCTCTGCGGGTATACGCAGGGAAGCAGAAGGTGAAGTGCGTAGCGACGCAGGCCAGAGAAAGAAAAACTGTGTATCTGTCTTAAGATCTTTTGTTGACTGAATTTTTCTGTTGATAAGGTGTTCTGGGTTAGTTCTGTTATTGTTGATCTGGTTACTGCAGTTGACTGTGTAATTTACATGTACTTGATGCTTATGGATCCAGTTTGAAAATTTATGAAAAGTGGTCCTTGTAAGAAAAGAAGTAGGGGGTTGTAGCTCCCTTCCAGGAAAGACTGGAAAACGAGAGAGAGTTGTAGCTCTCTGCAGGTTGCAGCCTATGTACTGGTAAAGGACTGCACCAGTACAAAATCATTGTAAAAGGAGTTTCTAATTTGAAAGAAGATAGAGACATATTGCAGCAAGTGGTTTTCACCCACATTGGGTTTCCACCTTATATCTGGTGTTCTTTGGTGTGACTATCTGTTTTTCTTGTTCATTCTCATTATTTTATGGTACTGATATGCAAAAATAATTCAAAGTATAAATAAGGAAGATTTGTTAAAAGAACTTGATAATACTGATTCACCCCCCCTCTCAGTATTATTTCCAACACACAATGCCTAGTCTGATCAGCGCACCTGTAACACAGGGAATTTGAAATGCAGCGCACCTTCTACACTCGGGAAGTGCGCTGAATTGCAGATTCTCGGAACAGTACCTGCGTTGGGCCAGAAACGAGACTTTGCTTGGGTTCCGGGTCACAGTTTGCAGTTCAGTTCATGGGTTTTGTCTGAGCAAAAGGTAATCAGTAATTCAACAATCAGGGGTAGATCTAAGGAGGATCTAAGAGCTATCACAAGGGCAATCAGAGAGTTTGTGAATCAGTTGTTTAAATCATAAACAGATCCTGGAGATGGACTGAAGTGGCATTTATCTACTTTGCATTTGCTATGGCAAACGCAGTTCAAATGCTACCTGGCACGACTTCAGACTCCGTCTGTAAGTTTATGAAATAGACAACAAGGAAGATAAACAAACAAACTAATTCGTCCCCAGCGGAGTCACCATTTTGTTACAGGGAAAAGTGTTTACTCAGAACTGCTTATCCCACTAAGGTGTGATAGCTACCTTAGAAAAAAACAAAGTAAAGCTACTTTCGTTTTTCCTTTATAAAGTATAGATAGAGAGGAACAAAGAAGACCAACCTCTGTCTTGCGCTAATCTCCTGGTTTGATTCCTCTCTTCCTTGATAGTCTTTCGCTACTTGTTCCCTTGCATGCCCAGCTTCACAGACTACCTGTAAGATCACAGTAGCATAGCACTATACAAAGACATGGATCTATAATCATAAACAATCTAGGATCAGATGTAAATTGACCATACAAATGCAGCAAACATAAATGACACAAGAGTATGGAGGAAAACTTGAATAGCTTTTATTGATAAACAAGAAAAAGCCAAGAGGAGTTACAACCAGTTGTTCTGACCCAGCATCAACCTCTCAACAAGGAAGCCCCTCTTCACCTCATACAAAGCTTAGATCACCCAACAATCTGATGTTTGTCTCAAGAAACCAACAACAATTCCTTACAATATGCAAAATTCCAGCCTCTGGATCTCTGGGATGAGGGATCCATATATAGATATCTGTAAGGGAGATGAGTTAGCTTATGATTTGATTAGTGTCTTCCCTCTGATAGTTCTTGCTTCCACTTGGAGATTGATGATCTCTTACTCATCCTTGGTCGAATTCAGAGAGGCAAGTGTCACAGGAGAAGTTTCTGGAAGCTTCCATTGCCTCTCCACCTCACGGAATGACACTGCCATTTGTCATTTCTCGCCCATCGCACCCCATAGAAGGTCTTTTTGAAATGCAATGCACCCAAACAGTGTACTTAGGTGAGATGCAACGCTCTTGGCCTGTGGAGCAGCTGAAATGATCCTGTTTTGACCAATTCTGAGTAGTTTTTCATGGAGAACTTCTGGGAGAAGCTGTAATCAGTTGACCTTGTTCCTTTAGGGGTTAGAACAACACTTTTAGGGACTTCTGAGCCCTTGGTTTATGGACATTTCATGCTTGGGTTTGCAGTGCCCAAAAATGTCTATAACACGCAAGCAAATCAATCCACCTTCATGCTGGTCAACTGGAGAGTTTGACCTAGCAACCACCCCGAGACTCACTCCCCTCAGAAATTGCATAGAGGCTGCAAGCATTACCCACTCTGCTGACTGAGAAAATTATGCAGATAGGTCAGATAGACACCCAGTGCTTGTCCCTGTCTCCCTCATAAAATTGAACAATTGTTCCAACCAAGCCTCCCGACAGTCGACTTCCTGCTCACCCAGAAAATTGCACAGTTTTCATGAGAAAACCCTCTGCTACCCAGTAGTCCGCTGAGCCTAGAAATTGTGCAAAGGTGATCAGCAGGCCGACCTCTCAGCATCAGCACATTTTTTCTCACCAGCAACTCCTAGTTGCAGACTGCCAGTTCCCTCTAAGAATTGCACAGTTTCTGTTGCTAAGCTCCCTGCAACTGACTACTAGTTCCCCTTAGGAATTGCATAGTTTCTGTTGTTCAGTGACCCAGCATCCAACTTCTATTTCCCTTCAGAAATTGCTCAGTTTTGGCTTCCTAGCTCCCATCTCATTCTTCCAAAAAAATACGCAATTTTTTTCTGCCAAGCCTCCTTGCAGCCCGGCTTGTTCCTCCAAAAAAAGTCCAATTTTTGCTGCCAATCCCTGCTGCCCACTCGTTCCAGAAACTGTGCAGGTTTTTCCTGCCCAGCCTTCTTGTAGCCCAGACTGTTCCCCTCAAAAGCTACATAGTTTTGTCCTCCAACTAAGCCAAACCTCGCAGATAGTCACTGTCGATCCGGATTGCCCATCTTCATCACCCAGTGACTCTTGTGCAGTTTTCATCAGGAATGTTCAGAGCAACCATCCCACCTTGAAAACTTGTTGCTTCTCCCGGTCACCTGCATCTGAAATGATCATGTATCATGGTAGACTAGGAGGTGTTTGGATTTGATGTTGTCTCATCATGAGTGACTGCAGGAACAGGTATACAAGCAAACATGGCACAACAACGAATGGGATGAATGAAGGGGAGCACATGCAGAAGGACAGTTTCACCAACGGACGAACGAACGATGCATGCAAAGAGATGTACTCGCGAACGTATTATCATGCAAAGATGTGTTCACGAATGAACGGATGAGAAAACGTGCAAGATACACCAATGGACGGAAAATTGACAAACATGCACCTTTCCTGGGTAGACGAACCTGTCAAACCTTCCAACATACAAGCAAAGAGCAATGTGCAAAAGCAACATCAAGCGAACCAATGACCATCAATGACTCTGCACACTTTGCCATGTGGAGGTGAAGTTATGACACACCATGAAGACATCTATCAGCCAGTAGCACTACAACGCGACATGCACACCAACAGTAGCACGAATGTACCAACACTATCATGTTGAGTCATGTCATGAGTCATGTCTTCCACATCTCTACTGTGGGCCATATTGTCTATCAATGTAATGTAACATGGAAGTCCAAGAGACCCACTTGTTGTACAAAGAGTCATGTAAAGTTGAAAATTCATGGAAGTCAAACAATCATGAGGGTAATCAAACAGCCACAAGGGTTAGTCTTACCCTTGGCTATAAATACCCCCTCATTTGTACATGCAAAGGACTTTTCACCTCAGCTCCTCCCATGTAGCCAAGAGAGTCTGTAATCTTTTCTTTGAGTAAGTAGTGGCTCAACCGCCCCACTCACGGAGTTAGTGATGTATGGTGTAACGATGTGTCTTGGAACTTTCGCTTAATTTAGAAGCCTGCCAACAGTCCAACACATTTTCACACATGTATTGTAATTGTTGTAAGACTAATATTAAACACTTGTGATGCATGTTGCTTTAACCTATGTTTCACACTTGAACTATTTCACTTGTTGTAATACATAATCTATTAATGAAAATGTGTTGTATATGTTGTTAACGTTGTCTCACCTGTGTTGGCTACCTTCCCAGACATTAGACATACCTTTCACATAAAATTTGATGTAACAATTGTTGCACCCGTGCGGACTAATCTACTAAGTGTTATATGTGTTATCTTCCCTTTTGTGTTGTCACTGCCACACCTGTGTGGAGTGTTCCATCGGAAGTTGTGCATGTCCTATTGTGTTGTGTGTTCCTAGAAGAGTTGGGGCTTCTCCCAACCAACTTGGGACTCACTCTCATCCTCTTCCCTTATAGTGAAAGAACCATTGACACAAGAGACACTTGCAATCACCAGGCACGCGAGCCTCACTTCTTGAAGACAAAGCAGACCATTCTCCTGTGCTGACAAGCAAGAGTTGAGGCAAATATTTAAGATAATGGAAACCAGACCATCATACTAGATGGGACTCCCACACCAAATGGTTTTAGGTCTAGTTGGGACTCCATACTGGGGTGATCCCCTAAATGTTGGTGAGTCCAGAACCATCAACATTTCTAGCGCTAGAAGGAGTTCTGCTAGTTGTATATGTGTCGGCCGGATAAGTCGTTCTTCTGGACAAGACCGACCTCCCTAGTATCTAATGATATCTAGCGACAAGCAAACCAAACAAATTCTATCTTTCTATAAATATGCAATTTATAGATAAAGGCAAACAAGTGTTTTAGGCCTACCTTGGGTCCGATGCAAGTTTGTGGAAGCCACGCTCCGTTGATCCAAATGAGCTCCCTTGTAAAGGATCTACAAACACAAACAAGCACACACATTAAATAGCACCTGAAAAACCAATATAATAAAGCATATTTATCATGATGATCAAGGAATTCATGAAACAAATCACATAAGACAATTTGTTGAGAAAAATGAATCTGATTGTATTAAATTTAATCAAAGAATAACTTTACAACCTTGGAGCCTTGATGTTGTACAAGCTCCTCCCAGGGTCCAGCAAGAATCTCCTCTACTTTGACAAGTTTCACTCTCTTCCCAATGAAGCCAAAAGGTATGTAATCTCTCCTCTCAAGCTTAACTAGGAAGTCTCAATTCCAATAGCATTTACCCTCAAAAATGTTCAGCTTCGAACCTCCCTAGCAACCAGCCCAATGCCTTAATTTATAGTGCAATGGAGGGAAGTTACTAGGTCCACCTTCAAAGGGATAAGCTCCTCTCATCAAGGGATTAGCTCCTTTAGTTTTGGGATGCATGAACCACCTAGGAGCGAACCATCCACGTCAAGATTCCTTCTAGAATCATCTAGAATTAACCACAAGTGAGTTTTTAAGAATAAACTTGCACCTTTTTGACTTTCACAGGGGTCCGCACCCACTCCTTTAGAGACAGAGCGGACAGGTCCACAGGTAACATGACCATGGGATGCGGGACCGCAGGTAACAGTAAGAGAAAGTGCGGAACCAGAGCTTTATTGATTTTCAAAGTCTTTCTCTTATTTTTAAAGCTTGACATGAAGAGCTGAGGTTTGAGACTTGCTAAGGAGGACAGTATGAATGATGATAGACCCATACTGACTGCAAATAGTCATGGTGACAATATTTTGTGTAACAGATTGCCCCCTAAAGTGCGAAGTCTGTAGTGGATGAGGATTTCATTTATCATCTAAGAAGAGTGAAGTACTTTATCATTTCGAGGATCATCTTGTGGAGAGCCCGGTTGGAACCTGTAAAAACATTCAATGAAAAATATATATATGAGATCATATCATCACTGAGGTAGGCATTCCCATACTCAGATCAAAATTGACTAGAAAACTAACTACTGCTCTGATATAGGAATGATCTTGTAATACATCACAAGTATAGACACAGTATGGACACAGCCATTTGTTTATGAATAGTCTACTGTATAATGAATACAAAATTCCTCGCAGCCTGGATGGTGGAAACTAGATCCAGGGTCTTGATTTCTACTTCTCGAAATAGTACGATTCTATCCATTTGAATGAATGTGTCGAAGTCGAACATGGTAGAAACCACTTGATTACCAGTCAATGATGTAAACTGTTAACAAGTGTGAGAGAAACCACAAGTAATGTCAATGGCTCTCAAAGTACTCAGTACAATCCATGAGATGTGAATAGATGTGTTGATGTCGAACATGTCATGGAATCCTTTGATCGAAGGTCAATGATGCAACCTATCGTCGAAGGCGAGAAACCTGCCATTAAGGCATGCAGATCCCAAGGTACTGACGATTTCTAGATCATCTTTCTAGATAATGAGCTGAAGTCAATAGAAAGCTATCCGTCGTAGGCAAGCCCACAACACGAAATCATAGATCAAGTTTGAAGAAATCTAGTTGCAAGGACTGACTCAGGGATGGTCAAGATGGATGACAGATATTTTGCAGATGAATGGCTTATTTGCACTGACCTCTTGAACACATAACGACACAGTAGATGGTTTGCGATAATTGACCCAAAGTTAATACCCAGAAACCGGCTGAAGACTTTCAATATGGTTTGATCAGCTATTAGGCAAAGGATTTCCCAACCCAGGTGAATAAAAAGTGTCGTGTTCAAGAGTGGTTAAAAAGTATGACAAACAGGATCATTTTTCTGTCTTTTCCCCCACCATTTATGGCAAGTACCTCTTTATTTTTGACAAGCTTGAGGAGGATAACATTTTCTTGATTATAAGCTCATCCTTCTGATGAGTCCAACTTAGTTTAAATTCGAACCCTAAGAAGGAGTGGTCCGTTCCTGTTTGTAATTGAACAGGTCCTTTACTGTTAAATTTTAACGACCAAGGAATGCTTTTCATAATTAGTGTCTCTGATCCAAAAAAGTAAAAAAGTGATCAATGACACGTCGTTTTATAACCAATATCGAATTTGAAACGACAAAAATCCGATAATCTTTTCATGTTTTTTACGGTCAGAAAAGAGCTGTAAGTGGACCGTCTTTTTAATTCCGTTTTAACGAGCTTAAAAAGAAAAACTCGGCCATCTTTTCATGTTTTAGGAGTCAGAAAAGAGCTTAAAGGTGACTCTAATGTTTTCTGTCAAAAATGACCAATTTTGCCTGAAAAATCCGTTATCCTGCACAAAAACTCAAACATTACTCATACCTGTTTAAAATGGATAAAAACGCTTCAAAATTTACCTCTTTAAAGTGAAAAATAAACAAATTAAAAACTCATTTATTCAAAAAAACTTATAAAAAGGGCTTTTGTAAATTCATTTTTACCGTTTGACTTCAGAGTGAGAAAAGAGAGCTTTTGGTCGGAAAATTTCCGTGAAGATTGCGGAAAATCTGTCCGTTGGAATCGAACGTCGTCTCCTCCAAGTAATCCACATCATCTTACTCTTTCATTTAATCCGTTTGAAAATTGTTTTTAGGGTTTTATTTTGTTTTTTAGGAAATTTCTAGGTTAAAAACCCGTGCGCGAGGGTCCGCAGGCATAGCATAGGAAACCTGTGGACCCCGACTTTTTCGTAAAAGGAAAAAAGTCAGGGGTCCGCACCTGCCGTAAAGGCAAAGTGCGAACCCACGCATTGTCTCTGAAAGAGAGGGTGCGGTCCCCGCAGAAAAGGTTTTTAAACCTAAATTTTTCAAATTTCACCCAAAAATTTTGATTTTAGATATTCTAATCTGCCTTTTTATTGAATGTAGGGTATACATCATGCTTGATTGGCGGGAACGGGAGCACGAGGATGTGGATCTCGCCGTGATTAATCATCAACCTTCGGTTGATGCACTGAAGGCATGCTGTTTATACAAATTTTGGGCCATACCTAGCATGAGGGCCCAAGTGGACTTTTTGCAGTGGCTGGTAGACAGGTGGAACATACAGGACCAGTGCTTCTTTATTGGTGGCCACTAGCTTGAAATGGAGCCGGAAGACATTTACTTTCTGACTGGTTTGCCTAAGAGAGGTGATCATTTGACTCTATTCAGGACTAGGCCAGGTGGCCAGTCTGTCAATAGCATCGGGCTAGAGTTTTGCAACGACCAAACTAGAGACAAAGGGATTGATATCAAAACCATATCCCATCCTGAGCTCAAATTGATTGCGTTTACTATTACCAGGCTCTGCGAAAGCGCAGCACTACATGTAGCCACTAGATCTTAAATGCGGATGGCAGTAGACTGCTTTCGAGGCACCATCTTCAACTGGTGCGAGGCTATGTTTGCTAATATGAAAGGCCAACTGACTAGAGCAAAGAACGGACAACTGAAGACCTTTGGATATGGTCCTTTAGTTGTGAGCTTTGGTCTAGAGAGGGTCCCATTGCTGGTCCCACAGCATCTTACTGTTGGAGCTGGACTTCCCCAAGAGCCCAAACTAATGCGTTGGGTTGTTGTTATGGCCCGTCATCCTGAGGAGGGAACAGAAGTCGTTCGATTTACTCCTGATTATTTTCATTGGTTGGAGAACCAAGTATTTTCCATTCAGGATTTCCCTTATGCTTGGGTAGATTATCGTGGTGACCCAGACATGGCTCTTCCACCAGGAGAGCAATGGGATGACTCAGGTAAAATCATTTTCAACATTTTCTAATTTAATTTTTTTTTGTTTTTATCTCGTCCCAAAATTGATAGTAAAAGTTTCAAATGCAGATGTAGGTCCATGGTGACCAGCCACTCTCCAGCCCTATGAGAGGAAACAGCCAGCTGCAGCAGCACCAGCCCCACAGGATGAATCTACAGAGACCTTGGCCGAATTGGAGAGTCATCTAGAGCGTTTGACAGCAGACATTCCGGAGACCAGCATAGATGACATTCCTCTTAGGCTACAGCGCTATTGTATTGGGGTCCCAGGACCTTTCAGGAGGTTCCTTTGTAGGGTGGCCCGTACAGTGGTTTCTTATCGTGATCATCACCAGTGATAGGATGATCGCCTGTTGTGGACTCATATGACATTTTTTTCTTTTTGTACTATCATTTTTGCCGATCATAAGGTGTTTTTTAACCTATGATCGAAGACGATGTATATTTGACACACTTCTATGCTATACTATATCACTATTACCGACTTATCTTGTAAAACATGTTATGGAATGTTTTTAAATTTACTTGTATGATTATTGCAAATGTCTACTTAACATTCGAGAAGCAATTGCATCTGCTAATGTATTTAAATATCTTGGAATATGCTGATATTCAATATAGTCAAATTCACATTCCAAGAGACGAACTCTCAAAAATAATCTCAATAACACTAGATTTCTAATGGCATATACTCTATTAAGCTGTAATACAACGAGTTCAGAATCTAACCTCACAATCAAACTCTGAATCCCAAATGAGATGGATTCAGATAATAACTCAATTACTGCACTATACTCTGCAATTTTGTTCGTTGTTTGATCGAGGCTTACCCCATGCATAGATACCAACTCATCAGAGGGTGAATAGATAACCCAAGCTGTGGAAGAAATGTTCCATGTATTACGACAAGCACCATCAGCAAAACCAATGTATGTTTGGAGAGACGTCGACATCTGCAATATCAAGAGTAAAATCAAGATAAGCAGGAATAATGACAAAAAACACTCTCTAAGCTAAGCACACCTTTTAATCTAAAACACACCAGCTAGAAAGAAAACTAACCTAACTAAAAATCTCCACACCCAGATTTAAGCATAATATCTCTTCAGGTAAAGACCATTTCTGGGTTTACCTAAAGAGACCCCGTCAAAGTCTACCAATTCATAGGCCCCTTTTGCCAGCTTTCGCTTAACAACATAAGGACCATGCCACATGGGTACGAATTTTCTAGTGCCTAATTTATCATTTGCTTGATCGTACAATAAGACTAGGTCTCCTTCCGAAAAATTACGAGGGGTAACATTTCGATCATACTGAGCTTTAATACGTTTGGCATGAGTTTCGATTGCTAATGCAGCATCACGTCGATTCTCATCTAGTTGAGCCAAGTACAACAAACGTTTTTCCTCTTCGAAAGTGGTTGGAAGTAATTCGATGGCCATTTGCAATGATGGGATTCTGCATTCAATGGGTAACACAGCTTCCAAACCATAAACTAGTTGGAAAGGAGTGAAACTGGTTGACGTTTTTACTGAGGTTCGATACGCCCAAAGCGCTAAACATAGCATGTTATGCCAATTCGACCTATGAATCCCAATGATTCGTCGGATCATGATGACTAGAACTTTGTTGATGGGTTCAACCAGACAATTAGCCTGTGGATAATATGGAGTTGAACTATCGTGACACAAGCCAAGCTGGTCTGTAAGTTCAGTCATCATAATATTTCGAAAATGATGCCCATAATCAGTGATAATCGCTTGTGGAACACCAAACCTAGCAATTATATGATTGAACATGAAAATCACAGCATTTTTGTCGTCTGACTCAAATGTAGGCATTGCCTCAGCCCACTTGGTAAAATAATCTACCGCAAGGATGATATATGCATGCCCCTCGGCAGAGTGAGGGTTACATGTAATAAAATCGATACCCCATTTCGTAAAAGGACCGACGACAATTATAGGGTGGAGAGGACCAGGTGGAGTGCGCATCTTTCGATCAAAAATTTGGCAGTTGTGGCATTTCCGGATCACGTTAATACAGTCTTTAAACAAAGACGGCCAGAAATAGCTAGCACGCAATATCCTTTGGGTTGTGGCAAACCCAGACATATGACCACCACATGCTCCAGAGTGACAGTCATTTAGAACCCTTTCAACTTCCTCATGAGTTAAACAACGTCAGAAAACAAAGTCCGCCCCATGACGATAAAGTGTATCTCCAATAACTTTGAATTGTTGGGACTGGAATCGTATTTTCCGACATTCTGATCTTGAAATTTCTCGCCGAAAGGATTGGGTCTGGAGATAAACGATGATATCTCCATACCATGGATCTAAAGTTCTGATTAGAAACAAGGATTCGCCTGCAATGGGCTCCTCCGCCACAGTTTCCGTGTCAGCACGTGGGAAGTCACACATCAACTCTGCAAAAACTAAAGATTTCTTCGATTTAGACTTTTCAAATTCTAAGTCGAACTCCTGCAGGATCACAATCCATTTGGAGTACTTGCCCCCTAGCAATTGTTTGGTCAAAATATAGATCATAGGGTTGCAATCAGAAATTACTGTAGTTTTGCGTAGTAAAATGTAATGACGAAAATGTTGGACAGCTTGAACAACTGCCAATGCCAATTTCTCCACATGTGAATATTTTAGCTCAGTTGGATTTAAAGTTCGACTAAGGTAATATATCACATGGTCACTACCGAATTCATCTTCCTAAACTAACACCATTCCAGTGGTGGAATGCGAGGCGGCGAGATATAAGAAGTAGTCCTGGTTGTAGTTGGGAGGATGCAGTAACGGTGCATGGGTCAACGCGTGTTTTAGTGCATCAAAAGATTTGTCAGCTATCTCATCCCAAAAGAATGGAGTATTCTGTTTCAACAACCAGGTAAAACCATTTGTGATCTCAGCGTAGTTAGGAATGAATCGACGTAAAAAGTTTGCTTTCCCTTGCAAACTTTGGAGTTGACGAAGACTCGAAGGAGAAGGCAATTTGACAATAGCTTCAACCTTCGAGGGATCGACGCGAATGCCGGCTTTCGAAACAACAAACCCCAGTAACCGACCCATTTCTATACAGAAAACACACTTGTGTGGATTCAACCTAATTCGATAATGCCTACACCTCATAAAGAATGCTTGGAAATGGATGAGATGATCAGCTCGATGTAATGAATGAGCAGGTAAATCATCGAGATAGGGTTGCACAATGTGCTTGATGTCATGAAACGTGTAAGACATGGCTCTTTGAAAAGTTGCCCCGGCGTTCTTGAGCCCAAAAGGTAATTTGCAATAAGCAAATGTCCCCCATGGACAAATGAAAGCCGTTTTTGGTTGATCAGCAGGTAGAATATTTATTTGATTGTATCCGGAAAAAACATCCATGAAGGAGAATATTTCACTGCCAGCACAATCATCGATGATTTGATCGATATAGGGAGTTGGGTAATTGTCTTTTGGACAGGCTCGATTAATATCCCTATAATCGATACATATTCTTATTGTTCCTTGCTTTTTGTTAACGGGAACAATATTCGATACCAAATCCGTTAACGGAATTGGATAAATGAAACCTGCTTTAAGTAATTTTTCAACTTCTGCTTTAATGGCAGCATCTTTTCGCGGGTGGATCTGACGCAAATGTTGCCGGACGGGTTTAGCATCCGAGTAAGTTTTGATTTCATGAACAACAATTGCTGGGTCAATTCCTAGCATTTCCTCATATGACTAGGCAAACGCGTCACGGAATTCTTGAATTGAATTTCATCTTCCGTACAAGAGGCACCTATATGAATGTTTTCAACAATTCCAGGCTTAACCAAAATATCAATAGGAATAGTTTGAGAAATGTTTCCCAAATTTAACTCAGAATAAGGATTTTTCATTGGATTCTGAGGTTCCTTGACATATTCAGTCGTAAAAATAGATGAAAAATCATTTTCAAAGCGATCAATCTCAGGTAAAAACGAAGATCTATGATGAAGATCTTCCCATGGTAAATCATCAACACACAGGATTTCACGAATTTTCTCATCAACATGAACAAGTTCGAAAAACGTTGTTGAATCTGAGTTTGATGTTGAAATTGATTGTTCATGGACCACATTCATTAAGTCAATTTCGGTTGAAGAAGGGTCAGAAAACAACTGCACGGCCTGATACACAATTTCATATGGACTCAAAGGAATAGCATCACCAAATGAATCTATCTCAAACTCGGAAGGTACAATCCAAGGGTCATCATAAACAACAGTGTCTGATGAAATCATATGAATGGTTGCAGTAGAAGACGATGCGTTGATAGGAGGAAAAGGAAAAGTTCCTAGTAAACCAGAATCTTTAACTAGTCCTACTCCAACATCCTTATAAGGGATAGTTGTTTTGCCGACATGCTGAATACTTTCAGAAGAGGCTGGGTTAGATGAAAAGTAAGTTTGCTCGTCTATAGTTACGATCTTTCCATTATGAGGGAACTTTATAAGCCGAAAGACCGATGAAACAACAGTTGTCATAGCGTAAGACCAACTACGACCCAAGAGAAGGTTGTAATCTAGAGGGGCATCAACCACCTCCACATCTAGATTAACAGTTTTTCCTTCAACCCCTATAGGTAAATCCTGTAGAATGCCAAAAGGATGGAACCCACGGCCATCAAAGGCCTTTAGAATCATCGGGGATTGATTAAGTGTAGGAGAACCAAGCGATCTCCAACACTGGATCGACATAATACACGTTGAGGCTCCCTCATCAATCACAGTCCTATAACAAGGTCTGTTTTTTACTAACACTGGAATCTGGAAAGCCATTTGATGAGGTAAGTGAGGTGTACTATTTTCTAGATCGAAAATTATAAGGTTCGAGTCCTGAATGTCAACAGCTCCTATAGTCAACAATAGCAATTTACGCTATGCTAGACATGATTGCAGCACCTCCAAAGCCGACATTGCTGAAGGTGAAATAGCCAAATCTTCAACAATGTTATAGTTCTGAGCCGCTCTCGCATGTGGATTGAAAGCTGACTTTCGAAGTATACCCTTGGCGAGCGGTTTGATTACTAAGTCTGGGTTAGGTTTCTCGATCTGTAGTGGATCGGAACCGGGAGTTCAAGTTGATGGGTTCGAATTAGAAGATTCTGCTTCCTTACCACCAACAGGACTTTTACTTCCATAATCTTGCGATCATGTCGCAATCCTAACATGGGACATCATCATTATGGGTTCTTCTGAGGCATTTAAGGAAGAACCTATCATCTTACTGTCTTGACTAGGAAAAGGATCCTTCAAAATAGCAGGCGTTTGGGAACCTTTGACGATTTTCGCAACCTCAGCGCGATGAGGGCAGTCTCTTGTAAAATTCTCTTCGTCACAAATGAGACAAGGATAACGAGGTTTGCGTTTCTCATCAGTAGATCCGTTTTTTCTGGTTTCTCTTTCGAATTTTTATCTGTTTTATTTTTCTTCTTCCCTTTCTTTTTACTGCCGGATTTTTATTTGGCTGTAGATGACTCTACAACGTGAATATCGGTGGAAATTTCCATGGAAGAATCTCCTGTCGGGGAATCTGGTAAAGTTATGATAGGAGAAGAGTTCTTGGAAGATTTCTTCTTACTTTTGGTATTTACTGTACCAATCATACCATCAGCGGCATGAGACCCTGAAGGAGCTGCAGTTATTTGATTTTGTTTAGGAAGTTCGGGGATTTTCTCGTGTAACGTACATGACTGCATATAAACTAAGTCAAGGTACTGAGATTGAGAAATTACTTGCTCTTCAGTAATGACTCCTGCCTTAGCTACATCCTCAGTGATTTTTGGTAATAAAGATTTGACAAACCATTCAGCTAAGATTTGGTCTGGGATAAAAACTTTCACTAAACGTCGTCGACATCTCCATTCATGAATGTGATCTGAAATGCTAATGGATGTTGACTGTTTTAATGAAGTTAATAATTCCGTGCCATTGTCATATCTGACTGGCAACTGAAAATGAGTTAAAAACGAAGTGGCTAACTAACTAAAGTTATAAAAAGTGCCTCGCGGTAACTCAATGTACCACTTGGCCGCAAGACCAATTAGAGTGCATTGAAAAAGCTGTAAACGGATTGGTATCATCTAAAATGGAGTTAGATGCACACCAGAGGTGATAAGTCATCACATGGTTCGACGGGTCCTCTCCTTATTTGCCTTCAAACTTAGGAATATCACTAGGCAACTTATTCCGCATTGTCGGCCAAAACAGAAGATAGTTAATTGGATCGTTCGTAAGGCGCGACAAGTCAGGCAAGTCCAAAGTTTAATGAACGATCACTGATGATTAGGGTCCCTGAAACCCTGGGTCATGAGACCAACCCCAGGAGGAGGATATCCAGGATAACTAGGAATTGGAATTGCATTTGGGATATTATATCCTCTCGGAAAACCAGGATTAATCGGACCGTACTGAGGTTGTTGAGGTTGTTGATATGTATATCCAGGGTACGGTTGATACTGATAGACTGGCTGTTGCACAGTAGAACCGAATTGGTACTGTCCCTGGTATGGTTGATAAGTAAATTGAGGTTGACTTGTGACAACCGTACTTGGACCAGGTTGTCCTACAGGCATTTGAACCGAGGTCTGAATTGTGGATCCAGACTAAGGTAAATATGCTTGAGGAGTTGATACAGGAACAGTAGAAACTAGAGCCGTGGATACTCTGAAAGTAGGTGGGGTAGATTGAACAGATGTTGCAGCAGTTGCAGCAGTCATTTGAGGTGGAGTACGAGGCGTACTATGCCCAGGCTGAGAAACTACAAAAGGTTCAGAAGTTTGAATAGTAGACTGGACAGGTTGCTGGGGTGAACCAGAAACCAAGGGTTGTCCGGTTTGAGAGGACAACTGCACATTCGGTTGCAAGATCTGTTGAGATTAAGATGGATCCCACACTAAGTTCATTCCGGGGTATGGACCCATAGCAGGTTGAGAATATTGACGACCATAACTGGGTTGAGGGTAGGGTTGATAATTCAAAGGTACATTTCCAGCTCCTTGGACAAATGACTAACCGGAAGGTGGTTGGAAACCTTGAGTTGGGTACTGACCTTGAGGTTGATAACCTTGAGGCACGTACTGATACTGGGGTTGACCTTGAGGTACATATTGATACTGGGGTTGACCTTGAGGTACATACTAATTCTGGGGTTGACCTTGAGGAATGTACTGTCCCGTAGGTATGTACTGTCCTTGAGGTTGCCCCCCAGGTGGTAATTGGGTACCTTGAGGTTGCCCCCCAGGTGATAATTGAGGACCTTGAGGCTGCCCCCCAGGCGGTAACTGGCCACCTTGGGGTTGTGGATTAGGAATAGTGCCTGACATCATAAGAATATCTTCTACACTCAACGGCTTAGTTCCGTTATTACCAGTTAATAACCCTTTTTCAATAGGTTGAGGAGATGCTCCCGAAAAAGTACCAGTAAGTGACTGATACCCAGAGGGAACAGAAGGACTGCTATATAAAAAGGTTTCTGGAGATTGAGAAAACATGGACAACTGTCTTGACATATTTAACGGAGGATAATAACCCCTAGGTGTTGGGTGAAAAGGAATGCGAGGTGGTGAAAAACTTAGTCCCGGGTTTTCCAAAAAATTGGTCAATGAAAGATACCAAGCGTCCCTCCTAGGTGGACTGTAAAAGATCAATTCAAACTCCCTAAGTTCTATAGCTGGTTTATTTTCAGGGATAGGTATACCTTCTTCCAGAGTAATAAGTTCTTCAATAGCAATGAGTCCAGAAGGAAGATTTTGGGTAATTACTCTTTCTACCCTGGGTGAACCAGGACCACCGGAAGTTGGAGAGGAAAATATTGATGTTGGAGTAGCAACAGGTTTAGTTTCAGGTTCAGATATTTCAGGTTCCTCAGCTAAATCACTAGTAGAAGAAAAACTACCAGTAACTTCGGAAAATGAAATAGATTGTGGATTATAATCTGCTACTAGAGCTTGATAATCGGGATGTACAACCAATGAAGACTCTCCTTCTTCAGGTGACCCAAATCTACTGTCACTAGGAGTTATAAGGGCTCGTAGCCCTTCAAGCTGGCTCAGTGAAAACTCAAGAGGTTGGCCCCGAAGCCTACGGGACTTCCTCGGTAATTCAGCCACAATTAAATATTTTAACTACTTCACATGCAAACAAAGAAAAAATCTCAATGAAAACCACCTAAAGCCTCTAAAGAACCAAACAATTTTGAATCACAAGCCTAAAGAATATAGGAGATCACACAACACACAAACAGTAACTTTCTGTACTGAAAACACTAGTTGGTGATGAAATCCAACGTCGCAGAGTTCAATACAGAAATCGCAGTTGGAACAGTTACCCCGACAAGCTGCTTAATGAATAGAGTGGCACAAGTTTCTCCACTAAACCATCTCGAGTGAAGAGAACCCCCCAGAAAATCCAAGTGAGTCTAGCCGACGTCTGCTCCAGGTACAGTGGGATCTTCCCTCCACCGTCACCTTAGGAAAGAATCCTATAGAATATGGTCACTATGGTTACCAACAGAAACAAATATACCTGGAGGAACAGTCTACGATCCGATACGCACGCAAGGGCAGAGTAACAAGCTCAATCCCCTTGAAGGCTCCTTGACATAATCCAAGGTTTACCAACAAGTGACCCCAGGCTCCTCGACAATGGTCAATCCGAGTTTTACCGTTTTTAATACGTGAATATCTTCTATCGTTCCCAATGAGGAAGGATTGATTCCCACACTGGTTCAGATATGATCTCTTGCTTATCCTTTAAGAGGAGCTTTCCCATAGCATAGATGTAACAATTGGAATTTATCTCCTACCGCAAGATACAGCTACTTGTTTGTTTTACTATGTTGGAGAGTTAATTACTCCCTACTCCAAGTTACTAGCCTAAGCTATGTTGGTGATAAAGAGCCCTAGAAATAAAAAGATTACTAAATAGATTTTACTTTAAGCGTTATTTTATTGGTTTTTTCTTAAGTCAAAAGGTTCGGAGATGAAACTTATGGTGTGAAGACTCGACTCCAAATCACTAAAAAATGCACTTAAGATGAAAAGCAATCCTTTTTCTTCAATGAATTTCTAGCTAGAGAAAGAGTTGAGAATGCAAATTCTTGTAAAAACAAATCTTTCCTTAACAAACAAATCAAAAGAAGAGCTTTTTGTCTTTTTCAATACACTCAAAAACGAGACAACTAGTTATGCTCACGAAAATTTCACTTTCTTTTAAAACACTCAAATACTACTAAAACAAACTTTTTCAAAATAGATTTTTTTTATTTTTATAAAACACTAAAAACTATGGAAAAATCTAATCTTGAGATCTATAAATTCTAAAAAACTATTTGAAGTAAAAGCTTACAAGATTTCTTTTCAAGGGTGTTTTACTCAGCTATGATGAAACTAAGGACTAATTTGTCCAGAATCACAAATCAGTCAAAAAAAACCAATTTTTGTTTTCTTTTCTAAAAATGAAATCCAAAGCTTTCAACACAACTCCTTTCGAAGTTTCGCAAAGAGAAAAATAAGATGGATTCCTCAACAAAGGCAGATTTTGCAAACGATCAGACTCATAAGAAGGCCAGCAAAAACCAAGGTGATCTGAGGTTTCTAAGGATTCTAAGATCTGAGTTACTACAAGACCAAATGAAAATCAAGCCCGTCACACAAACTTCTAGGAATTTCACCTAAAACCCTAATGCCAATGGAATTAACCTAAGAAAAGTTCCTGACAAGTCACGTGCAGATCTGGGCAGAGGCTAAAAACACATAAAAAAATCCTAAGCTGACTAAAAGAGAAAATTTCAAGTTTTTCAAAATTTTTACAGGGTCCGCAGGCCCCTAGTTTACCCAGGTGCAGTACCGCTCTGTGTGTAAAGCAAAAGTGCGGGTATGTCCGCACTGTGTTACAAGCAGAGGGTGCGGTCCTCTCCCAAAAGTACGAAAAAAAAAAATAATAATTCAAGATCTACTAAACCTACCCAATCCCACACACATCAAGCCAAAAACAGAAACAAAAACATAGTGTCTCAAGTCAAAGTAAAAGCAAAGGAAAAATCAAAAATTCAAGTCCCCAGCGGAGTCACCATTTTGTCGGCCGGATAAGTCGTTCTTGCGGACAAGACCGACCTCCCTAGTTTCTAATGATATCTAGTGACAAGCAAACCAAACAAATTCTATCTTTCTCTAAATATGCAATTTATAGATAAAGGCAAACAAGTGTTTTAGGCCTACCTTGGGTCCGATGCAAGTTTGTGGAAGCCACGCTCGTTGATCCAAATGAGCTCCCTTGTAAAGGATCTACAAACACAAACAAGCACACACATTAAATAGCACCTGAAAAACCAATATAATAAAGCATATTTATCATGATGATCAAGGAATTCATGAAACAAATCACATAAGACAATTTGTTGAGAAAAATGAATCTGATTGTATTAACTTTAATCAAAGAAGAACTTTACAACCTTGGTGCCTTGATGTTGTACAAGCTCCTCCCAGGGTCCAGCAAGAATCTCCTCTACTTTGACAAGTTTCACTCTCTTCCCAATGAAGCCAAAAGGTATGTAATCTCTCCTCTCAAGCTTAACTAGGAAGTCTCAATTCAAACAGCATTTACCCTCAAAAATGTTCAGCTTCTAACCTCCCTAGCAACCAACCCAATGCCTTAATTTATAGTGCAATGGAGGGAAGTTACTAGGTCCACCTTCAAAGGGATAAGCTCCTCTCATCAAGGGATTAGCTCCTTTAGTTTTGGGATGCATGAACCACCTAGGAGCGAACCATCCACGTCAATATTCCTTCTAGAATCATCCAGAATTAACCACAAGTGAGTTTTTAAGAATAAACTTGCACCTTTTTTACTTTCACAGGGGTCCGCACCCACTCCTTTAGAGACAGAGCGGACAAGTCCACAGGTAACATGACCATGGGGTGCGGGACCACAGGTAACAGTAAGAGAAAGTGCGGAACCAGAGCTTTATTGATTTTTAAAGTCTTTCTCTTATTTTTAAAGCTTGACATGAAGAGCTGAGGTTTGAGACTTGCTAAGGAGGACAGTATGAATGATGATAGACCCATACTGACTGCAAATAGTCATGGTGACAATATTTTGTGTAACAATATGGTTGAACATCCTCTCACACTCATTCATCAACCATCTGGTCAAGGAAGTAACTCGCACTCCCTCTCACCTACATGTGACTCTGTAGTTGGTTACTCCTCACCTCCTAGGATTAAACACGAGATTTCATATCATCACCTTCGATCCGTCTGTACCATTACTCGCCAGTTCGCGAAAGCAGTTGGACTAATCCCAGGCATACAACATCTTCCATATGCATCAAGAAATCCAAAAGCCACTCCTATAGGAGTTGTTGTATCATTTATGGAAGAAGCAGTCCTTGCCACACTTGAAGGTCTGGAAGAAGCTATTGAAGATGGAGAGGAACCTTTGGTCTTCCAGCAAGGCAAACAAGACACTCTTGTGATATTGAGATTAGACTCCGGTACAGGAGGCAGAGGGGAAGGCAACGAAGGAGGAGGAGGCAGAGACAAACCAACAGACTTAGAGCCGGAACTGTCAAATTATGAAAGAGAGGAGGAGGATGAAGAAGAAGAAGAGATGGCTAACTCTAGATGGATGATTCAGAGACCATTGGCTCTCTTGTCTCTTCTGCACAAGATGCCGAAGCGAACGGAGAGAATGAACATCAAGTTTGACCCTAACAGCACGGTGAAAGCAGAAGATCACTTGGACAACTTCTACCTGCATCTACAGACCCTTGAGGTACGGTATGAAGATGTAGCAAGTATATTGTTTCCATGTACCTTGGATGGTCTCGTTGCTGCATGGTATCACAGCCTTGCACCGAACTCTATATAGAACTAGGTGCATTCAAACACATGTTCCTTGAGAAGTTTTCTGATGACAAGACCCTATCCATGATGCTCAAAGAATTGGAAAGCCTTAATATGGATGGAAAAGAAAAGGTAAAGGACTTCAATCAAAGGTTTACACGCATATTAAACAAGTTTGCAGTGGAAACTAAACCCCATGACTCCATCACTATTGATTACTACATGTCTGCACTGCCGACCAGTGTTGTGCAGTTCATCAAGTGAGTTGCAAAACCAACACTCTTAGAAAACTACGAAGAGGCTATTGTTGTTGAGAAATACCTGCACGCAATTGGATTCATCAAGGATGATGAATCAAAAAAGGACTCCAAATATGCAAGCAAGAAGTCCCAAGCGATGACGAGCAAGGGTAGAGACAAGGAAGCAACTGATATTGAAACCCTCACTCGCCTAGTCAAGAACTTGACTACAAAAGTGTCTGGTCTCAAACAATGGAAAACAGACACATTTGCAAGCATCCATCGACCCAGGCAGAGACAAGCAAGCAACTCATCAAGCAACAACCGACCCACTCCAAAAATTACGCAGAGTTCTGTCTTCCAAGTCAAACAATGTGCAAATCCTAAGTTCTGTTCATTCCATGAAAAACATCACCCCGAGAACTCTTGTTCGAACTGGAAGCGAGTCACAAGCTCTGTATGTATTCATACATTCGATGCGAAAGACAGCATGTAGGAGCAGCCAGAAGACACTGATGATGATGAAGAGGTTTCACCTAATGAACCATCAAGTTCTAGGCATGTGGTGAACGCATATCAATGCTCACAAATGATGTTGAAGGCAAACACCGAGAAGCAGCGCCAAAATCAAAATGATCGTTACAATATTAGGAGTAAAGGGGCTCCCCCTACACTTGGGGAAATCCAAGAAAAGATGATACTGCTAATGAGGAAGGCTGATCCACTGGCCACCCCAAAGAAAAAACACAAAACAAGTCCAAGAAGATAGTGGCATACTGTTGGGTCTTGAAAATGTCATTCATTTCCATTACACATTCACTATTATGTCCATTATATCACCTCCATTTCAGCTCCATTTCACTACTATGTCACTACATTCATCCCACTTTCATTATCATTGGGCCACATTTATGTTTTTCCAAATTTCATTAATTCTTAGCCTTTTTAAGTGAATTTGTAGTTAAAAATTAGAAAATAATGTGCATATGCTTATACCTAACAAGTGGGTTGAGATTGTTGACATGTGTAGGTCAAAAGGAGGCTTCTAGAAGACCCTTATGTGGCACTCTAAGGCCAAATTCGAATTTGAGTGGAAAGAATCATGGGATCATGAGGATATGTGTCACATCTCCTAATTGTATTGAAACTCTAAGAAGACATGTGTCTTATCAGTTCCTATTTTGATTAGGACTCTAGAGGTAGAGGGAGAGATTCATGGACTCTCATTAATGAGATGGTTTCTCATCTTTTTGTATAAATAGGAGATCTCTCTCCTTCATTTATTAGTCTTGGCTTAGCTTGGCTTTTTAGTTCTTTAGCTTGGAGTATGTAGTTCTTCCTTGATGGCTTTGGAAAGCTTTAGAGAGCTTTGTTGTACTTTGTAATTTTGAAGAATTTGAATAAAGATTTGATGTTCTCAACATGGAAGGAGATGTGAACTAGATGTCATGGAGCATATTAGAATGTAAGGTAGAGTAGATTTTATTTTGTAATTTTGCTTTGATTTCATTCATGTATGTCATTTTATTGCTTTCAAGTTTGATAGTTTAGATTTTCCATTCATGCAAGTGTGTTCAACCAGTTGATTGTATATTAGTTTTTCTTTACATGTTTTTGCATCAAATAGTGACATGAGATTTGCCTCTCTCCTGAAATTTTTCTTAAGCTTTTCAATTTCAATTATGCTTTGATTTCAGTCATATTTATTTGCTGTTGTTAGCTAGTTTAGATATCAAATTCTTCATGTTATTTGACGTTATCTTCGGAGCCATGGCTTAACCCGGAAAAGCTACTTGGCGAGCTATCAGATTATAAGTGAAGTTATTTGATTTTACTTTCATTCTGCAAGTAGGTAGTTTAGATATCAAGTTCTTCATGTTATTTGACGTTATCTTCAGAGCCATGGCTTAACCCCGGAAAGCTACTTGGCGAGCTATCGGATTATAAGTGAAGTGATTTGATTGTACTTGTTGGAAATAATACTGAGAGGGGGGGTGAATCAGTATTATATAATTCTTTTAATAAATCTTCTTTATTTGTTCTTTGAATTATTTTTGCATGTCAGTACCATAAAATAATGAGCATGAACAAAAGAAAACTGATAGTCACACCAAAGAACACAAGATTTAAGGTGGAAACCCAATGTGGGTGAAAACCACCTGCTGCAATATGTCTCTATCTTCTTTCAAATTAGAAACTCCTTTTACAATGGTTTTGTACTGGTGCAGTCCTTTACCAGTACGCAGGCTGCAACCTGCAGAGAGCTACAACTCTCTCTCGTTTTCCAGTCTCTCCTGGAAGGAAGCTACAACCCCCTACTTCTTTTCATAAAGCATCAAATGATCATCAAGAATATAACAGTTACAGTCCACTACAGTTATCAGATCAGCAATAACAGAACTAACCCAGAACACCTTATCAACAGAGAAATTCAATCAACAGAACATCTTAAGACAGAGACGCAATTTTTCCTTCTGTGGCCTGCGTCGCGACGCAATTTACCTTCTGCTTTCCTGCGTACACCCACAGGTATCCTTCTGCTGCACTGCGTGCCCACGCACTGTTCCTTGAACTGCACTGCGTCCTGTTGCTGCAGGGACGCACCCAGAAACACTATCGCGCCGCGTACTTTGCTGCAGGGACGCACCCAGAAATGCTATCGCGCCGCGTCCTTTTGCTCCAGGGACGCACCTGAACCTTAGTCGCTCTGCGTCCCCACGCAGATCTCCTGTTACTGCACTGCATCCCGGACGCACCTGAACCCTTCTGCGCCTGCGTCCCGGCGCACCTGAACCCTTCTGCGCCTGCGTACCGACGCACCTGAACCCTTACTGCACCTGTGTACCTCCGGGCATAGATGATTTCAAGACTTCAGAAGTAACCCAGACAGTCAGCTCTACAGATCTGAACATGCGCCGAAGAGATCTTGGTCCATCAGTAGATTTGCCTTGTTTAGATCTAGACCAGATCTAGCCCTCATAAGATATTCAACCCAAAACATGCTCAAGCCAAATGATCTCCTTTGCTTTATATAGGAAAGCTCTTCCTTAAAACATGGATCAATACCACGAGCCGACACCATAATAACCCAATACCGTCGGCTAAATACCAAGAGTAAAACATAAGAAACCCCATGTGTGCTTTTCTCTGCCTTGAAATGTGTGCACTGGGGGGACGCACCTCCTGAACGGCTGCCCTGCGTATCTGGACGCAGTCCCTGCATGGTGTACCTGCGGGTACGCACCTTCTGAACTGCTTTCCTGCGTCCTTCTTAATTTTCAACAAATTGAGAGCCTTGCCACGGGAGTTGCCATCAAGTACAACATCTGTAACATATAGCCATACCAGAAACATAATGCCAACAATCTCCCCCTTTGGACTTGATGGCAACCTCACAAACTTCAGCTTCATTCTCCCCCTTTGACATCAAGGGCAAAGGGGTATGCTCCCCCTAAGATCATGCTCCTCCTGAAAATGAACCAGATCTGCAGCAAAGAACCATAATCCACAATGAAAGAGATAGAGACATATTGCAGCTATTTCCAAGATCTCCTTCTGACCATCCTCCATAATGCCAACAATGCATTATATGCTCCCCCTGAACCTGTGCCATCAATCAGAAAAGGTTCAACAATAAGATGATGCATCAACAACCCCCAGCTTTTGCCTGAGGTATTCAAAAGTGTCCCTGGGCAATGGTTTGGTGAGAATATCAGCAACTTGTTCCTTAGAAGGAACATACTCCAACTTGACCTTCTGTTCAAGTACTTGTTCCCGGAGAAAATGGTACTTGATTGGTATGTGCTTGGTTTTTGAATGCATAACAGGATTCTTTGAGATGCTGATTGCACTTGTGTTGTCACATAAGATGGGGATTGGTGGTGTACAAGTGATTTGAAAATCCTGCAAAGTCTGCATCATCCAAAGGAGTTGGGTGCAGCAAGATGCAGCAGCAACATATTCCGCTTCAGCTGTAGACAAGGCAATTGAACTTTGTTTCTTGCTGAACCAAGATACCAGTCTGGAACCCATAAAGAACGCACCACCACTTGTGCTTTTCCTGTCATCCACGCTTCCGGCCCAATCTGCATCTGTATAAGCATGAAGTGTAAGATCTGTATCTCTAGGATACCATAAGCCATAATGTTGAGTCCCTTGAAGATATTTGAAAATTCTCTTCACTGCCTGAAGATGAGTCTCCTTCGATTTGCCTGAAATCTTCCAACTATTCCAACTGCATGCATGATGTCCGGTCGGGTACCTGTCAAATAAAGTAAACTTCCAATCATAGATCTGTAGGTTGGTTGATGTACTGCTGCAGATTCATCATTTGCACTAAGGCTACATCCTGTGACCATGGGTGTACATACTGGTTTTGCATCTTCCATACCATATTTCTTCAAAATCTGTTTGAGATACTTGGTTTGAGATAAAAAGATTCCTCCTTCTTTTTGTTGGATTTGCAAACCAAGGAAATATGTCAGTTCTCCTAGCAAGGACATTTCAAATTCTTTCTGCATGACCGAGGCAAAGTTTTGACTCATAGCTTCTTCATTGCTCCCAAAAATAATGTCATCTACATATACAACAAGTATTAGCAATTTGTCATTTTCAACTTTTATATAAAGATTGCTATCTGTTGATCCTTTTGAAAAGCCTTGTTGATGAAGATATTTGTCCAAACGGTAGTACCAAGCCCTTGGAGCTTGTTTGAGACCATAGAGAGCCTTTTTCAATCTGCATACAAGATTTGGATCATTTCCAAGAATGAACCCATCTGGCTGTTCAATGTACACTTCTTCTTCCAAGTCTCCATTCAGAAAGGCTGATTTCACGTCCATTTGAAATACTTTGAAGTTTTGAAAACTTGAGAGAGCAAGGAACATTCGGATGGCCTCAAGTCTTGCAACAGGAGCAAAGGTTTCTTCAAAGTCTATTCCTTCTTGCTGCGCATACCCTTTACAAACAAGTCTAGCTTTGTTTCTAATTACTTCTCCATTTTCATTCAATTTATTTTTGAAGACCCATTTTGTTCCGATAACATTCTTATCTTTTGGTCTAGGAACCAGCTCCCAAGTGTTGTTCTTTTCGATCTGCTCAAGTTCTTCATCCATTGCTTTCACCCAACATTCATCTTTGCATGCCTCTTTCACATTTTGTGGTTCAGTAGAGGAGAGTAATGCCAAATAGCTTGAAGCTTCTGCAACTGTTCTTCTTGTTTGTACACCTGCTTCTTTCTGCCCCATAATCTGAGATTCTGGATGATTCTTCTGAACATATCTGGATGGAGTCTTTTCTTCTATTCTTGTTTGCTCCTCTGGTTCTTCTTCTTGAGGTTCTTCTTGAGGTTCTTCTTCTTCATCATTCTGTCGTTGGGGGTAGCCTTCATCTTCTTCGATGTCTTCATGATGTACTTGCCTAGGAATGTATCCCTTTTCATCAACCACTACATCAATGCTGTCAACAATTCTGCCAAGTCTTTTATTGTAGCATTTGTATGCTTTGCTATGTGGAGAGTAACCAAGAAGAATGCCTTCATCTGCTCTAGGTTCAAGTTTGCCAAGCTGCTCATCCGTATTCTTGATATAGCATTTGCTCCCAAAGATTTTGAAGTGCTTTACCGAAGGAGTCCTACCACTCCAGAGCTCATGAGGAGTTTGAGTGCTGTTCACCCGGACATTTGTTTTGTTGAGAATAACAACCGCAGCATGTGCAGCTTCACCCCAGAAGGTTGCGGGAGTTCCTGACTCATCAAGCATAGCACGAGCCATTTGTTGGATTGTTCTGTTCATCCTTTCCACAACTCCATTTTGCTGAGGAGTTCTTGCTGTAGAGAATTCTCTTCTTATCCCATGTTCTTCACAGAAATCGAAAAATTCATTTGAAGTAAATTCCCCACCTCTATCAGATCTGAGGCACTTAATTTTGTGACCTGATTGATTTTCAACCAAGGCTTTGAAGGATTTGAATTTTTCGAATGCTTCATCTTTGTGCTTCATAAGTCCTAACCAGACAAACCTAGAGAAATCGTCAATGAATAATATCAAGTATTCTTCTCCTCGAGGTGTTCTTTTCCTGAAAGGACCGCATGTATCTGTATGTACTAGCTCAAGAGGCATGCTAGCTGATCCTTCTTTCTCTGGAAAGTTAGTTCTGGTTTGTTTTCCAAACTGACATGATTTGCATATGGTGTTGTCAGGAATTTTGATATCTGGAAGATCACGAACTGCCTGATATTTGCATGCTTTCCTTATTTGTGAAAAGCTTAGATGTCCCAATCTCCGATGCCATAACCAGTGCTCATCATCCTTGCTCAGATAGCATTGTTGTTGTCCTTCTTCAAATATGTACAGATTATTTGGAGTTCTTTTGCCTTTGATCACTGTTTTACCTGTATCAAGATCACGAACAAGACATCCATTTGATCTGAATATAACCTCGGTTCTTTGATCACACATCTGGCTGACACTTAGAAGATTATGCTTCAATCCATCAACATACAAAACATTTCCAGCCTTGACCTTTTCTTTTAACTGAGCAATGCCTTTTCCTTTTATAGTTGCAGGAGTATCATTTCCAAAAGAGACTTTCTTTCCCTTTTCTAGAGTAGAATAAGACTCAAGTTTTTCTTTATCACCTGTCATATGCTTCGAACATCCACTGTCAATGTACCATAGATTTTCCTGTCCCTCTGCATAAAATGCTATCCCACATCTTTCTGTTTGAGGTTCCTTTATTCTCCATGTTTTGGTGCTTGAGGCTTGTTCCTTTTTCTGCTGAAACCTGCTCCTGCATTCAGAGTCTTCATGACCAAAGTTATTGCAAATAGAACATTCAACTTCATTTTCAAGAACCGAAAAGTTGTTATAGGTCCTTTTTGTAATCCCCGTCACACTTCTTTGTTTTTGAGCTTCCCTAGTCATGATCGTTTTATATGCAACACATTGAGCTGCTTTGTGACCAAAGTTATGGCAAGAAAAGCATTGTCCATTGAAGAAACTTCTGCGGTTATCGAATCTACCAGCCAATTGATTGTAATTTCTATTGTCATCTATTCTTGAACCAAATTGAGAAGATTTTACCTGTGGCTAGTTGTAGCTTTTGTTCACCCTTAAGATGGATTGCCCTTGATAGTTTCTGTTTGTAATTTGTCCCTGCTTTACCTGATGATCTTCATTGTGCTTTTGCTCATTTCTTCTTGCTGCATCAAGATAACTTTTTGAGGTGGATGCTTGAGAGGTTTCTCCATTATAGCCCAGACCTGTCTTGTTTAGAGGAGACCACTGCACATTGATAATCTCATCCAAAGTTTCAGATCCTTTGACAAACTTGAGATTAATAGCTTTTGTTTTCTCAATCTCTTTTCTAAGACCAACAATTTCACCTTCTAATTTTTCAAGATGTTTTTCCTTTTCATCAATTTGAAATTGTAGAGTATCAATGATCATGTTCTTTTCTTCTATACATCTCTTGAGTCTAGTAATTTCATCATAAAGGTTATCCACATCTATAGCATCCATATAATCATCATCTTCAAATGCCATTAACAACTTATATTCATTACCTTGTTCATCTTCATCACTGTTTGATAGACCATCACTATCTTCATGAGTGTAGTAGCTTTTCTTATTTGCATTCTGTTTCTTGTTCCATCTAGCAGGTTCCTTTCCTTTATCCTTATAAGGACATTTTGCAGCATAATGACCTACTCTTCCACAAGCAAAGCATTTAAAAGGTAACTTACCTCTGAACCTTCTAGAACCCCTTTGAAGATTTTTGACAAAATTTGATTCTTCTTCCTCTTCTTCTGGGACGTGGCTCGCTTCATAATAATCTCCTTTGCCTGATGCCTTGAAAGCAGCTTCTCTTCTGTCTGATGGACCTCCCTTTCTCATTTCATAAGCAGTTAGAATTCCATGTAGCTGAGACATAGTAAGAATTCGTAGATTTTCCTTTTCTTCTATTGCAGATACTTTAGATTCAAACTTGGGGGACAATGATCTTAGAACCTTTTCAACCACAACAGCCTCTTTTATTTCTTCACCCAAATTTTTCATACAGTTAACAACCTCATCTACCCGAAGAAAATAGTTAGCCACACTTTCATCATTATACATTTTGAGAGTCTCATACTGAATTCTGAGAGTTTGAAGTTTAGCACGTTTTACCTGTTCATCTCCATCATAGCTCGTGACAATTTTGTCCCATATTTCTTTTGCGAATTTATAGTGCATTACCTTCATGAATTCTGATTGAGATATACATCCCAATAGAGTACTGACTGCTTTCGCATTTGTTTCATACTTCTTTTTCTCGGCTGTATCTGTAGGAGTAGCTGAAGGAAAAGCGTAGCCTGTCTCTACGATGTCCCAAACTTCTGTACCAAGAGATTGAAGATAGGCAGTAACTCTTACCTTCCAATAATTGAAGTTTGTCCCATCAAAAACCGGTGGCCTGATTGATGCTTCTCTCTCGTAGTTGCTCATGATGAACGATCTACCTTCAAGCGATCACGCTTCTCTGAAGGACCTGCTCTGATACCAACTGTTGGAAATAATACTGAGAGGGGGGGTGAATCAGTATTATATAATTCTTTTAATAAATCTTCTTTATTTGTTCTTTGAATTATTTTTGCATGTCAGTACCATAAAATAATGAGCATGAACAAAAGAAAACTGATAGTCACACCAAAGAACACAAGATGTAAGGTGGAAACCCAATGTGGGTGAAAACCACCTGCTGCAATATGTCTCTATCTTCTTTCAAATTAGAAACTCTTTTTACAATGGTTTTGTACTGGTGCAGTCCTTTACCAGTACGCAGGCTGCAACCTGCAGAGAGCTACAACTCTCTCTCGTTTTCCAGTCTCTCCTGGAAGGGAGCTACAACCCCCTACTTCTTTTCATAAAGCATCAAATGATCATCAAGAATATAACAGTTACAGTCCACTACAGTTATCAGATCAGCAATAACAGAACTAACCCAGAACACCTTATCAACAGAGAAATTCAATCAACAGAACATCTTAAGACAGAGACGCAGTTTTTCCTTCTGTGGCCTGCGTCGCAACGCAATTTACCTTCTGCTTTCCTGCGTACACCCGCAGGTATCCTTCTGCTGCACTGCGTGCCCACGCACTGTTCCTTGAACTGCACTGCGTCCTGTTGCTGCAGGGACGCACCCAGAAACACTATCGCGCCGCGTACTTTGCTGCAGGGACGCACCCAGAAATGCTATCACGCCACGTCCTTTTGCTCCAGGGACGCACCTGAACCTTAGTCGCTCTGCGTCCCCACGTAGATCTCCTGTTACTGCACTGCGTCCCGGACGCACCTGAACCCTTCTGCGCCTGCGTCTCGGCGCACCTGAACCCTTCTGCGCCTGCGTACCGACGCACCTGAACCCTTACTGCACCTGCGTACCTCCGGGCATAGATGATTTCAAGACTTCAGAAGTAACCCAGACAGTCAGCTCTATAGATCTGAACATGCGCCGAAGAGATCTTGGTCCATCAGTAGATTTGCCTTGTTTAGATCTAGACCAAATCTAGCCCTCATAAGATATTCAACCCAAAACATGCTCAAGCCAAATGATCTCCTTTGCTTTATATAGGAAAGCTCTTCCTTAAAACATGGATCAATACCACGAGCCGACACCATAATAACCCAATACCGTCGGCTAAATACCAAGTGTAAAACATAAGAAACCCCATGTGTGCTTTTCTCTGCCTTGAAATGTGTGCACTGGGGGGACGCACCTCCTGAACGGCTGCCCTGCGTATCTGGACGCAGTCCCTGCATGGTGTACCTGCGGGTATGCACCTTCTGAACTGCTTTCCTGCGTCCTTCTTAATTTTCAACAAATTGAGAGCCTTGCCACGGGAGTTTCCATCAAGTACAACATCTGTAACATATAGCCATACCAGAAACATAATGCCAACAGTACTTTCATTCTATAAGTAGGTAGTTTAGATATCAAGTTCTTCATGTTATTTGACGTTATCTCCGGAGCCATGGCTTAACCCTGAAAAGCTACTTAGCGAGCTATCAGATTATAAGTGAAGTAATTTGATTTTTCTTTCATTAATCTACAAGTGGGTAATTTAGATATCAATTCTTCATGTTATTTGAAGTTATCTCCAGAGCCATGGTTAACCCCGAAAAGCTACTTGGCGAGCTATTGGATTATCAGTGAAGTAAATTGATCTTACTTTCATTAGTCTGCAATTTTTGGTTTGTTTGAGTGCAATAGTTTAGATTTTATTTCTGTAATTAGATGGGCAACAGAGACAGTGATTTCATGATCAATATTTCATCTTTTGTTTGAGTAGCTGCATATTTACACTTTTGTTCAAGTACTGATTTGATCAATAGCATGTTTTGAGATCTTTTGAAGTGCTAAGTTTTGGAAGTTACCATAAGAGACATAAACCTTGTCTTGAAATCTCCATCCATTCTTGACCTTTAAAATTATTCTTAAGACCTTAGAATAGGATTTCCATTTGCATTAAACACTTTAGGAAACCAACAAGAACAAAACCCCAAAAACAACATAAACTATAAAACAACGAAGTAAGAAAAAAGTTAACTAAGCACATATGGTGCACCAAACTTCATCAGTTTACCCAGATTGATAATTTATGTAGAGAAATTTAAGACGTTAAATTGACTAGACACGAACAAGAGTACATCCATGAGCAGCGAGATTCAAAACTCTTTGTCGGACAACACGAACATCTGTTCTACCCTGGACACCTCGGTGAGTCTACCACCTCTAGAATACAACATTGTAGATGACATGAAGAAAACTCAGGCAAACATCAGTTTTTTCAAGCTAGCTAAGATCCAAAGTCAGCGAGACATCCTACTGCGTGCATTGGGACTAACAACAACTGACAATGCAGCCTCTACCAGCAAGGGAGCAAGCACACCTCCCAGATCACTTTCCACTGTGCTCAACACACTTTGGATGGAAGAAGTGAACTTAGGTTGCCCTCCATTCCTGCTATCATTCGAAATATTTAACTGCAATGTTCACAACTACATGGTTGATTCCAGTGCAGCAGTCAGTGTCATGTCGCTCTCCATTGTGAAAAGGATCAATGCACAATGGAGCGAGACATCCACGCGAATCATAAAGTTTGATTGAACATTGGTACCAGTCATTGGTGAACTACGAGATGTGATCATCTGATTATCTCATGATGGTCGAGTCCACCAATGCATCAACATAGTTGTTGTGGACATACCAAAAGCATATGATCTACTACTCAGCAGAGACTGGTCTAGCAAGCTACGCGGATATTTTGCTGCAAATTGGTCTCACATGTAGCTTCCGTACAAGGAAAATGCAACCAGACCCGGGTGTTATTTGAGAGGTATATGAAACATAATGTCACTCCCCTTAAGGACGAGAATGAACCCTTGGACTTCGCAAAACTCATGTCTGGCAACTGCCTCCTTGAAACAGCATTGGGGTGTTATCCTCCACAACCAGCTCCAACCCCACCAAACACGCAGTTGGGACTCCTTCCTTGCCCAACTAATGGTGATGAAACTTGTACAATACATTGTACCAATAGTAGCAGTAGTAGTAGCAACAGTAGTAGTAGTAGTAGTAGCACATTAAGCAATCAGTGTACAGATAAGTTGTGGACCATGTACTTTGATGGATCAAAGACACAAGACAGCTCAGGAGTCAAATGTGTCTTGATCGACCCTTACAGTAGGAAGCATATGGTTTCAAGTCACTTGGAGTTCGAGTGCATGTTCAACGTTGCTAAGTATGAAGCACTCGTGTTAGGCTTGCAGAAATTCATCAGCCTCAACGTGGTCGCACTCAAAGTAGTAGGTGATTCAAAGATAGTGGTACAGCAGGTACATAACAGCAATAATTATTTTTCACCACATCTCAAAAGTTACTAGCAAGAGGTATGGCGACTAATTTCAAAATTCGAAGCATTTAACATCATTGTTGTACCACGTACACGTAATGCAGCTGCCAATGCTTTGACAAATGCAGCTTCGAGAATGTCACCAATTAGGGATAGATTTACTATTGAAATTTTGTACAAACCTTCTATTCTGGATAACTGTTGGGTAGTGGAGGCCCCGCGTAATGGTTTTGGGGCTTAAATCCCATAATTTACGGAATTGATATTGTAAAAGTTCCGCGAAGTGTGCGGAGTGCGAACTGTAATAGGTCGAGTCAAAGGGTTGTTCGCCCGAAAATAATGTATAAATAGAGCAAGGCTCTAAAGGTAGAAGGTAGGTTTTGGAAACTGATCTAATGTATTATGGGTTTTTTATTACAATACTCACTCTGGGTCTGGAAGTCTGAGTCTTGGGTCGTAGAAGGAGATAGAGGCTCCACAGCTGTGTGCACGGAGGCCTGGTAGAGTCTGCAGTTGTGTGCGAGGACCCCTGCAGCTGTCCAAAACAAAGACATTAATAAAGATAATTTGGTTCCGAAATATTGTGGATCTGTTATATTCTGGTTTATGCATCTGTTATGATCTATGAGTTTATGCCTATCTTAAGAATTATGATGGCGCGCACTGGTTATTACTGTTGAATGCTTGAATAATACCTTAAGAATTAGATCAGATCTATAATCAACACATTAATAATAAGAATCTAAGAAGTGCCTCATCACCGAGCTACGCGAAGGCCAGACAAGCTGTGCAGAGTAGCACGAATGCATAGGTCAGTTCGCAAACCTTCCAATCCCCATCAAGACATCCATAGGGTGCGGAAACCTAGTTCCAGCACCCTCCCATACTACCTCAGGCGAGACTCCAGTCTACGCTCCGCAGATTGTTACCGAAAGGGCCAGGAGTGTGGGATTTGCTTGGCTAAAACACTTCCAAACCTAGGTCAGGCCTCAATAAGCCAACAAATGGTTCCGTTGCCAGGACCAAGATCTACCTAAGGGATGTCTGATGTCGGAATATTGGAACCCTACGAAGAAAGAGATTGAAGATTGGTTGGGTCAGAAGCTGTACGAGTTCGTGGTTGGCATTAGCACACACGTGCACACTACCTCCGCCAAACCAGAAGTTTAACATGGTGAACGCGATCAAATTTCCTATATTCAGAGGAGTAGGAAGTGAAGATCCAGAACAGTTTTGGTTCGTAGTAAGGACAGTGTGGGAAGCACATGGAGTTACGGATGATAACATCAAAAAGGCTACTTTGGTAAGTGTGTTGCAGGATTGTGCATTGAAGTGGTATATAAAGCACTCTAGCGATCATCCAAATGCGGGAATAGCGGAGATCCAGGATGCATTAAACAAATAATTTAGCTGGCCGAAATCAGAGATGCAGTCGATCATCGGGTTCAAGGAGATTGTGATGCTGCCAGGTGAAACCCCTTGGGATATGTATTAGAGACTGAAGAGTATGATCCGTGAGGCTAACATGATGTTGACTAATGTGTAGCACCGCACGTGAATTGTGGCATCTTTGATACCACATCTGAGGATGGCGCTGTCACAGCAAAAGATCTCAACCCAGGCTAAAGCATTAGAGATAGCGATCAGGTTGCATGAAACTCCTATACAAGATCCAGGGTTGTGAGTTCAGCAAATCCATGCGCAACTACAAAACCTATGCTTGGAAATGCAGAGTTTAAAGCAGGAGAAGGCGCTCCAACCAGAAATGCGAGAAGAGGTGTGGTGCATAAAATGTAAAGGCTAAGGCCACAATAAGGATCATTGCCTGGTATTCGCAAACTATTTGGCAGGGGGAGGACCAATGCCATTGAGACCAGAGGCGCAGGTAGGGCCAAGCGCGACACCCACGCTCTAGTGCGCAATCTGTTAGGTGGGAGGAAATCCCACAACAGATAACTGTCACCTATTGCAGAGGTTTACACCGACCTCCCAGCAGCTATTTTGCAATTTTTGTAGATCGGTGGGTCATGATGAGAAAAATTGTCAGAATTATGAATTGTTGATGGATCGAACACCTGCCTACAGGATGCAGACTGAGGCGCGAGGCAAGGATCCAGTCGCAGTGATAGCGTGTGGTGGTTTCCAGGGGAAAGGACAAGGACGGGGAGGAATGGGGCCAGGAAGGGGCCGCGGGCAGCTAATCTTTTATAACTGTGGAGGACCAGGGCACAACGCTTGTGATTGTACCAACCCAACCAAAATAAAGTGACCGTTGCTGTCACTATTCATGAGAAGATGTCTGAGTTATGGTGAAAAGGAGCGGGCGATGGGCAATTAAGATACGAAGTATGTGCCAGATCCAAAACGATCTACCGTAGATTTAACGTTAAGGCACCAGAAAAGGAGGGAACGACTGAATTTGAATTTCAACACGTCTATAAATCGACGGGGGGCATCCACCGAATGATCTGTGGTATCAAGAGAAGTAAGCTATTGCGCCTTCCCACCGATATGGAACTATTGATCATAGACGCTAAAGGAGTAAGCCCAGGGGTTATAATATGGCCAATAGAGATACAGGACCTTCTGGATAGTGTGATGTCGACGGCCGTGGACGTCGCACCGAGTTTAGCGTTGACGGTAGGGGATGTACCAGAAATTCTCAAACATGAAGCAAAACTGGTCCAGATGCCACTGCCTAAACCATGGTCTGGTAGGCGACCCATGAAAGATAAGGGAAAGATGATGAATCATGAGACAAATGGTGGAATTGTAGTTAACAGTACGTCTCTAATGCACCATGAAGATTGGGATTTCGTGGACAGCAACATCTTTCTTGCAAAAATGCAACACAAGTTGCAGCAGATAATGCATATAGTAGACCAGAAATTAGAGACTTGTTGCTTTGGCATAAAGACTTCCCGTATGCAGCACCCCAGCTTGAGCTAAAATCCTATGAGGTGGTGCTCTGTGTTAACCGAGTAGAGTAGAATGAGCATCATCGGTTGTGCGAATTAATAGAGGCAATGGAGCAGGATCTTGAAGAAGCGTTGCAGGAGACAAGGAGGGAGCATCAGAACGCAGTGCGTCACTCACAGGAATGGTGGACCGCGAAGTCTTGGCAGTGCGTATCACCGCACCGACGAGTGACTTGGGACGATTCACGATGATTGTGTTAGGGGCTTGTTGGGTAGCAGAAGCCCCGCGTAACGGTTTTGGGGCTTAAAGCCCATAATTTAGGGAAATGATATTGTAAAAGTTTCGTGAAGTGTGCGGAGCGCGAACTGTAATACGTCTAGTCAAAGGGTTGTCCGCCCGAAAATAATGTATAAATAGAGCAAGGCTCTAAAGGTAGAAAGTAGTTTTAGGAAACCGATCTAATGTATTATGGGTTTTTTATTGTAATACTCGCTCTGGGTCTGGAAGTCTGAGTCTTGGGTCGTAGAAGGAGATAGAGGTGTTGGTCACTTTAATTGCTAATTAATTCAAACAACCAAGTGCTACATAAATTGTCAACCCAGGGAAGTCTGTTTTTTTCAAAGGCAACTACGCACTATATGTACTCAATCTTAAAAGCAATAAAAGTTGTAGTAAAAACTAGTCACACCTTGCTTTAAGCAAATTGAAGCTCCACTCTGAGTTACAGAAAAAATAATCTATTGCAGACAGCTACCAAATAATGCTTAATTTCATTGAAGGAGTAATCTAATAAAAAAAGAATCAATCTGCAAAGGAAAACACTAGCTATGCTGTAACAGGGAACAGGACCCTATTCCCAGAGCGGGAATCTTTAGCACCTGTTTCTGATTACCAAGTTGCCAACTCACTCTGTAAACTCAATTCCCAATGAAACACTCATGAATTAACTGTGGATAAACTAAATCATGCAACAATCAATTTGGAAAGAAAATAGAGTTTCAGCAAAGACAATATTTAGTAAACAATACTGTTAACAAGGCATGGCTAAAAGACACACTTAACACACTGCAGAAATGTAATGGGTGAATCTTGTGATGAAGGTGGGCCCTGTCCTTCCCGCAAGATTCCCCAGGAGACAAGAACTAGAAAGAAATGTTAGAACAAGATTTTATTCATCTATCAATATGTCATGTTACAAAAGGATTCCAGTTTTGTTCCTTCAACTAGACCTTTCCCGCAGTCTGTTCATCCCCCTCTAATGTAGATGTCTCTTCTTTTTAAATAGAAGACATCTATTACAACAGGTTACATTGTAAGTCCTATTTTAACCCAATATACAAAAATAGGGAAATTAGTTTTCCCATCAACAAAATGTTGTTACAGTAATGCTGTCTTTGGATCATGGTCGTTACATCTAGTGTAGCAGCTCCTTCGGTGATCTTCTTCTGTTGCTGTCAAATCTAGAATGCAAATCACAATTGTTTTAGCCACGAGATTTGCACGTCGTTCCTACTGTTTCAGCAACTGTAGAAGTAATCTTGCAATCTCCCAGTAGTTTCAGCAACGTGGACTACACATCGTTCTTTAACTATTCAGCAACTATCAATTCAATGATTAACTATGAAGATAGCGTAATTATATGTAAAATAATTAAATGTATAGTGATGAGAAGAAATATTTTGTACCTTTGGAATAATTGGGTTAAAAAAATAACAAGGGCTTTAAATATAGGTTGAAAAGGATGACATCATAGCAAAATGTATGTTCAAAAAGAGATGATATGAGGTCCTAACAAGAGGCTCCGCAGTTGTGTGCGTGGAGGCCTGGTAGAGTCCGCAACTATGTGCGTGGACCCCTGCAGCTATGTGCGCAGGGCAGGAAGTGGATTGTACTGAAACAAAGACATTAATAAAGATAAGTTGGTTCCGAAATATTGCAGATCTGTTATATTCTGGTTTATGCATCTGTTATGATCTATAAGTTTATGCTTGTCTTAAGAATTATGATGGCGCGCATTGGTTATTACTGTTGAATGCTTGAATAATACCTTAAGAATTATATCAAATCTATAATCAACACATTAATAATAAGAATATAAGAAGTGCCTCGTCATCGAGCTACGCGAAGGCCAGACAAGTTGTGCAGAGTAGTGCGAATGTGCAGGTCAGTTCGTGAACCTTCCAATCCCCATCAAGACATCCCTAGGGTGCAGAAACCTGGTTCCAGCACCCTCCCATACTACCTCAGGTGAGACTTCAGTCCGCGCTCCGGGGATTGTTGCCGAAAGGGCCAGTAGTGTGGGATTTGTTTGGCTAAAACACTTCCAAACCTCGGTCAGACCCCAATAAGCCAACGATAACATAACTAATTTACGCGTGTTTGATGATGATCAATAGATACTGCATTTCATGTCCAACGCTAATGCCTTCAAAGATGTAGCAATAGATGATGACGAGCATGAGCTCTCTTTGCAAGCAGAAGATGGTAACATGAAAAGCCACCTTATCACAAAGGGCCTGGTAACATTGGAAAAGCTTTATGACTTGCAAGAACATTTTCAGGGGCCAAGGAACCGCAAGGCCCACAGTTCCACCATGAGGCATGAACTGATAAACCTAGGAACATAACAAAATCCAAATTTTGTCAGTCTTGATACATGTTGTACACAGTAATAGAGGCAAGCCTTTGTCCACTTGTTCAAATATTATCGAGATGTGTTCGCGTGGACATATGATGATATCAAAACTTACGACATGCGAATCATCCAACACATCATCCCGATCAAAGAAGGGGTCAAGCCATATCAAAAAAAGATGAGGAAAGTACATCCGTCGCGTGAACCCCTTATACAAAAAGAGCTTACTAAGTTATTGAATGCACGGATCATATACAAAGTTCGTCATTCCACATGGGTTTCAAATATTGTTCTTGTAAGTAAGAAGTATGGGGAAATCCACCTGTGTGTCAATTTCCGAAACGTAATCCCCGCCTCAGACAAAGACAACTACCCCATTGTTAACGGCAAAAGTGTCTATTCAGAACGACCCTATCCCACTAAGGTGTGACAGTGACCTTAGAAACAAACAGAGAAAACTACTTTTGTATTCTTCTTTATGAACTATAAACGAAGAGGAATAGGATGAACCAACCTGTGTCTTGCGCTAGTCCTTTGATCCAATCTCTCTCCTCTTTGACAGCTTCCAGCTACCTGCTCCCTTACTTGCCCAGCTTCACCAAGTTCCTGTAAGATCACAGAAGAAGAAAACTACACAAAGACATGGATTTATATTCATAAATAGCTTAGGATCAGATTTAAGCTAAACATACAAGTAGAACAAACATCAATGATACACAAGCATGTAGGAGAAACTCAAATAGTTTTATTGATATAACAAGAAGATCCAGGAGGAGTTACAACCGATGATTCCCGATCCAGCATCAACCTCCCAGCAAAGAAGCCCCCTCTTCACCTCCAACAAAGCATAAATCACCCAATACTCTGATATCTATCTCAAAACCAACAGTAATTCTCTGCAATGTACAAAATTCCAGCCTCCGGATCTCTGGGATGAGGGATCCATATATAGATGTATGCAAAGAGGATGAGTCAGCTTATGATTTGACTAGTGTCTTCTCTCTATCAGTTCTTGCTTCCACTTGGAGACTGAGAGCCTCTTACTCATCCTTGGTCGAACTCAGTGAGGCAAGTGTCATTGGGGAAGATTCTGGAAGCTTCCATTGTCTGTCCACCTCGCGGAATGACACTGCCATTTGTCATTTCCCGCTCAACGCACCCTGGTAGTGCATTTAGGTGCATTGCAACGCACTTAGCTAGTGTATTTGGGTGCTATGCAACGCAGCTAGCCAGTGGAGCAGCTGAAATGATCCTGATTTGACTGATTCTGAGCAGTTTCTGGTGGGGAACTTCTGGGAGAAGCTGTAATTTGTTGACCTTGTTCCTTTAGGGGTCGGAACAACACTTTTAGGGACTTAGGATCCCTTGGTTTATGGACATTTCATGCTTAGAGCTGTAAGGCACAAAAATGTCTATAACACCCATGTTGTCCATGGACCACATTTTGCAAACAGTGTCTGGGGCACATATGTTTTTTCTTCTCGACAGTTTCTCAAGATACAACCAGGTTCTAGTAGCAGAACCTGACAAACTTAAAACTACTTTCCGTACCAAGTGGGGTATGTTCGCCTACAGACGAATGTTGTTTGGGCTTGTAAATGTAGGCGCTACCTTTCAGTGTGCCATGGACATCACTTTTTGTAGACTCATTGGACAGAGTGTAGTAGTATACCTAGATGATGTGACTATTTTCTCAAAAAGACGAGAAGACCACATACACCATCTGAACAAAAGTTTTGAGCGATGTCAGAGATACGGGATTTCCTTGAATCCCAAAAAGAGTGTATTTGCAATGTCTGAGGGGAACCTTCTCGGACACATTGTTTCCAAAAGTGGGATCAAGGTGGATCTAGACTGGGTCCAGAATATTACACAGATCCCTCACCTAGTCAACAAGAAATCCATGCATGTTATAGAAATTTTTGGGCGCTGCAACCCCAAGCATAAAATGTCCATAAACCAAGGGCTCCTAAGTCCCTAAAGGGGTTGTTCCAACCCCTAAAAGAACAAGGTCAACTGATTACAGCATCTCCCAGAAGTTCTCCATGAAAAACTACTCAGAACTGGTCAAAACCGGACCATTTCACCTGCTCCATAAGCAAAGTGCGTTGCATCCCACCTAAATACACACAGTAGGTGTGTTGCATTTCAAAAATCCCTTCTATGGGGTGTGATGGGTGAGAAGGGACAAATGGCAGGGTCAATCTGCAAGGTGGAGAAGCATGGAATCATCCAGAAACTTCTCCTGTGACACTTGCCTATCTGAGTTCGACCAAGGATGAGTAAGAGATCATCAATCTCCAAGTGGAATCAAGAAATATCAGAGGGAAGACACTAATCAAATCACAAGCTGACTCATCTCCCTTGCAGACATCTATATATGGATCCCTCATCCCAGAGATCCAGAGGCTGGAATTTTGCATCTTGTAAGGAATTGCTATTGGTTTCTTGAGGCAACATCATAGTGTTGGGTGATCTAAGCCTTTCATGAGGTGAAGAAGGGCTCACTTGCTGAGAGGATGATGCTGGGTCAAAACAATTGGTTGTAACTCTCTTGGCTCTTTCTTGATTATCAATAAAGCTATTCAAGTTTTCCTCCATACTCTTGTGTGATTTATGTTTTATGCATTTTTATGGTCAATTTACATCTGATCCTAAATTGTTTATGATAATAGATCTATGTTCTCGTATAGTGTTATGTTGATTTGATTCTACAGGTACTCTGTGAAGCTGGGTATACAAGAAAGCAAGTAGCAAAGGACTATCTGAAGAGAGAGGAATCGAACAAAGAACCAAGCGCAAGACAAAGGTTGGTCTCTTTTATTCTTCTCTCATCTATCTTTCATAAAGGAAAACGAAAGTAGTTTTACTTTGTTTGTTTCTAAGGTAGCTACCAGCCTTAGTGGGATTAGCAGTGCTGCATAGACACTATTCCCAGTAACAATGCAGTCCTTCTTAGGCAAGATAAATTTCCTCTGGAATTTCATCTTGGATTATGCATAGATAGTTAATCCCATGCAGGACATGATAAAGAAATATGCAGTCTACAGGTGGGACAAGAGGGAAAAGTATGCATTTTCCTAGATTGAGCAGGCCATTGCAGAAGCGCCTGCACTCTACAGCTCAGATTTCAAGAAATATTTCCTGTTATACACCTTCGCCTCCAATAACTCACTAGCTATAATACTCACTCAGAAGGACGATACGAACGATGAACATCCCATCTCCTTCATGAGCACAAGCATGCAGGGACCAGAGCTCAACTAGACAGCCATTGATAAGCAAGCATATGCAGTATACAAGGCGGTCAAACACTTCAAGCCCTACTTGCTGAAGAACCACTGCATAGTCTTCGTCCCTCACCTAGCAGTTTGCACATTGCTTGTACAACAAGAGCTGGGTGAACAGCGTGCGAACTGGATGACAGGCTTGTAAGAGTATGATCTTGAAATCAAGCCAATTCACATGATCAAAGGACATGGGCTCTGTAGACTTGCAGCTGAAGCGGTACATGCATCAGAGAGTGAAGAAGAGCTCGTCGGCTGGGAGAAGTAAATTGAGATGTATGGTATAAGGCGAGCCACACCCACTGAAGATGGAACCTCTTGCTAACAGATGTGCGCCATTACCTTGAGCACAACATTATACCCTCTCACTTTTCCATCAGACAGAAGAGGGAATTGCACCTTAAATCCTTAGTATATCAGTCGATGCATAGAGTGCTTTACAGAAAGCACAGTAATGGAGTTTTGCTCAAGTGCCTGGAGGCACATGAATCAGAGAAGGTACTTCAATATATGCATGACGGACCCGCTGGAGGTCACTTTGCGGGAAACACCACTACGCATAAATTTATGCAAGCCTTTTTCTATTGGCCCACATTATTCAAGGATTCATATTCTTATGCCTGCAAGTGCTCGGTCTGTCAGCGATGCACCGATATAACATGAAGATCAGTAACCCCACTGCACCCCATTGCAGTGACCGAACCATTCCAACAGTGGGGCATGGACATCATTGGGGAAATTTTCCCACATTTGTCAAAGCAACACCACTACATTCTAATAGCAATTGATTACTTCACATGGTGGACAGAAGAAATTTCGCTCAAACAAGTGAACGACCAGGAGGTCATCAACTTCCTCCAGCAGAACATCATCTCACGCTTCGGCGTTCCGGTATCACTTTTTTTTTATAATGCAACTTACTTTTCATCTTTGAAACTCTATGACTTTGCATTATAGAATGGTATTGTGCTAAAGCATTCATCTAACTATTACTCGTAAGGAAACGGTCTCGCAGAATCCACAAATAAAAATGTCATCCGTATAATCAAGAAGACCGTCTTCTCAAAGCAGCGCAACTATTATACCGCCCTAACGAGTGCATTATGGCTTGACCGTGTAACACCGAAGACATCTCTAAATACCTCCCCGTACTTCCTGGTCTATTGAAAAGAAGCCATCCTTCCACCAAATATCTACTTTCCTGCACTTCAACTTTCCCAAGAATCCCAAGGCAAGCCTTGCCAACTAGTTCAATGTAGGATGGATGCTCTCCATAAGCTTCAGGAAGAAAGGATGAAAGAAAAAGAAAAATTGATGAAAAGCGATCTTGGTACAAGCCCAAAATCCCCTTTCTTAAATAAAACCCAAACCTTGGACCTGTGGATATGGCCACAAAGTCCTATCGGAAGTTATCTTTAGGCTTTCAGCCTTATATAATCATGGACTTACTTAGAATCAGAAGCCACCTTTTGATCGGCGCTCAACTCAACCATCGAAAGTCACCAACCGAGCCTTTAATCAACCATCACTGAGAACTTTAATCAACCCGCCACACATATAAAACTCTGTATCGGTGATGCCGACTCTATCAACGCATGCATTTTCAAACACGAACCCTGAACAGGATGTCAACCATTGCCATCGGATGAACCTGCGCCTTTGTCGTACAGTAAAGCATTTGAATGGAAGTTCGATTAAGCGATGTCGATTCTGCATTTCTCTCTCTCTGGAATTCCGATTGCAATCCAACCGGAATCACTGTGGTTCAACTGGAAATTACATCGTAATTAAAAGCACTTCCACTTTAAAATAGATCACGTGGCCTTGTAATTTGGACTACTCACGGTCTTCATTTGGAGTTCAGCCCTGGCTGTCTGCTCAATACATGATTGTCAAACAAGAACGCTGCCAAAATAAATAATTAAACACATGCCAGGAAAAACATATATGCTTACACCCTCAACGATTTTCCTTCAGTGAATCAGCCAAATTTCAATTACAATTTCGCCCTAGGTATCGACTGTAAGATAAACCCATTAAATTGCTCGCTTCCAAATATGGAGCCGGCTTTCTAATAGGAACTCCGTCTTGCAGCTTGTCACTTCTATGATATTCAGGCTTTAAACTACAGTACTGCCAGAACGGCATTGGACATAGAATATTCATGATTTTCATTAAAACAGAGATTGAAAACTACATCAAGCAATCGCCAACACGCCGATCCTCCCTTGCTCTTCATACATAGCGTGTTGCGGACCCGATATGCTTTCGGATTCTGCTTAATATTATTTCGGCTCTGGTAATTCAGAGCTTTTGCAAGACAGTTCCAAAGCCACTTTTCCAATGCGATGCTTGAGTTCCGGACCCGATATGGGTCTGGACCAATTTTAATATCACTTCACGTCCGCCACTCTGTCCCGCTTAAGGGAATATCATTAATCCTCTGTGTAACCAGAGATATACACAGAACTTCATCCACGGAAGCAGCAGTTAAATGGAAATGCCATGAAGGCTCCAACCAAACATTATGCAGGGAATTAAACCACTTCCAATACTTTCAATATACAGTAATTAAGATGTCCGATACATGCACATTAACAGAACCATTAATTCTCATCCATACCATAAATAATCACAGGCAGACACTTCATACGTGCACCTCCATCAGAAACTATGCATATATTAATCTGAAAGCAATAAATCTATATTGAGACTTCGGTCTCATACATACACACACATATACAGGCACGCAGGCCTAACAGTCAATGCTGCACTCTCTCACCGGCCCGATTATCAATTCTGGTGCCTCTCCTCTCACAAGCCAAATTCTCCACTCTAGTGGCTCTCTTCTCACAAGCCAAATTCTCTCCTCTGGTGGCTCTCTCCCCCTTGCCCGTAGGCTTACATTCATATATATAATAAACATTGGTATCAAAAGCCTAAAGCTTTTACATGCGTGCATATATGGTAAAAAGCCTCTTGAGGCCTTATTCTATCTTTTCTCTGTTTTAAAACAGAAAAGCCTCCTTATCCACATCTATTTCTTTTATGCCTAAAAGCTCTCCCTTACTTCTAGAATCATGGAATACTCATGCTCTTGTTTATTTATTTGAGAGCATCTAATTTAAATCACACTTAAAATGCTACTTAGGAAATTAATTCCTAAAATGCATGACCCCCCTATGTCTATTATTTACAATAATTTCCCTTGGCTGAATGCTCCCGCATCAGACTCCCAAGGTAGAAAATTTTCATGATCTCCTGATCATGTGTCTTGTGGTCTTGGTCTTCCTGGATCCCACACTTTATTCTGCAAGTCATCATCTGCTATTATTTGTTGTCTTTCTCCAGGTTTCCAAACTCTATGCTGCATCGCCCCACTGACTATGCTTTCACAATCTTTTGTGGTCTTTCGCTTGCTGAAATTCCTTTTCTTTATTGCTGCTGTCTGCTGGTTTGGAGACACCTTCATCATCAGTCTTTTGATAATTTCAATCTCTATGTCCAACCTACTGCTGCTGCTTTCACTTCCTATTGCTGCTGCCATAGATGTTGCTTCAGCTGCCACCATAGATGTTGCTACCGCTGCTTTCACAGATGTTGCTACCTCCCAAACTTCCTGTCCCTCTGCAACATTCTTTTGCTTATCATATTTCGGCCACTTCTTCTGAAGCACTTCATCAATAGGCTGTAAATTATAACCTTTGTCTTCTTCTTCAACCACTATGGCTTCATCATGTATTCCTGTAGCAGCTTCAAAATTTTGTACGCCAGTCTTCTCTTGGTTATTTAAGCAAGCCAACTCTTTATTGTCACTCATGGAAACAATCCTCTGGTTATGGGACATAACTGTCTCATCTTCTAACCGCAACAGTTCTCCTTCTCTTGAGACAATTCCAAGTGATGGACTTTCTTCTTTATTACCTGTAAACACAGCCAAATTGTCAGCATTAAAATCACAAGACTCACTGGTCTCACTTGTCGATTCAGTCACCAAAATTTCTCTCTGTATTTCCAAGTCTTTTTCAGGACTCAGAAAATCTTCACTGGCTTTCTCCTCAGCTTCCTCTGACAACACTTCAGTATGTTGCTCTGAGTTCTTTTGTGACTCCTCTATCATTACATCAGTATGCTGATTTGCATTCACTATGAAACTGTTAGCTAGTCTCTCCTTCTTACCATATTCTGCTTCATGACTGTCATTCATAAAAACTCTCTTCCCTTGTTTCTTCAGCAAATTAACCTGCACATAAGCCCTCTGTCTCTCCAACTCTCTTCTTTGGAGATCTAGTTTCCTATACAATTCAACAACTTCATTAGGAGTAGACCTTGGAAATTTCACATGATTTTCCATACCTTTCTTAGTACTTGACCCATCATTAGTTGGTCCTTCTCTTTCTGTATCAATATTCTGATTAGACTCCTTCTTCTTCATCTCCTTCTGAGATCTTGCTATTTCATCATTGATCTGAACAGCCTTCAAATTCAACTCTTCTTTCACAAACTCTAAAGCTTGTTCGTCTCCCTGTTATGTACCTGCAAACATGCGCAACTCATTAGTTTTTAAATCACGAGACTTTTCCGTCTTGACTGCTTCCTCCATTACTTCCTTCCGAACAAATCTCCGTGTGGAATCTTCAAACCCCATCTCTAGCACAAGAACTCTAAGCTCCTTCTTCAACAAGGTAATCTCAATTTTCCTCAACCTCCGCTGCAATTGTCGCCAAATCACTCTCTTTCCCTTCAGTGGAAAGATCCATTTTCTATTTTGATTTTTCTGCTCTTGCAGCCATTCCTCCAGTACCTGCAATTGTACCTTCATTACGGTAATCTCTCTTTCTCGAACTTCTACAGTCATCCCATTTCTGTGCCATTTCTCTAGACCTCTTCTCTAATTCTCCATGATCATCTTCTCCAGCTGTATATATGACCTATCTACCTTATGCTCTTCCAGAACAGAATTTTGATTCTGCTAGTCTCTTTCCTTCTTCATGACAATATCAGCCAATTGTCTTTCACCTGCAAACATCCACAAATTGTCAGTTTTAAAATCATGTGACCCTTTGGTCTTACTTGAAGTTTCAGTCTTCAAGTCTTCATCTTCACTATCTCCCAAAAATTCTCCTTGTTCTAGTTCACAAATGTATTCTTCCAATTCAAATTCCTCTTGACTCATCTTCTTGCCATTTACCTTGGCATCCTCTTCCTTATGTCCTCTACTGTGGCTTTTTCCTGAACCTCTGCTATGACTATCAGCAGTCATCTTCTCCGCCATGAGTTTCTCACCCATGAGTTGCATCAAGCCTCTACAACAGCAAACTCTTTTGCTGCCACTTACCTCACCAATCCTTTCCTCTGGATCTGGTCTTTTGGTAATCACTGTCCCTCTGTTGGAACCTTTCGAGCATTCTCCACTGCTCTTTCAAGCTTCTCTCATCTGCAACTTTATTCAACCTCTGTTGATTCTCCTTTTCAACAAGCCTCTGCGACAGCTAGTCCTCCTGGCTGCAATCTTACCTCACTAAGCTCTCCTCACTTAGTCTTTTGGTAAGCACGGTTCCTCTATCTGGAACTTCCTCCTGAGCAACACCTTTGCTCCTTCTAGGCTTCTGAAATCCTCCCACTCTCTCCTGAGAACACTTCAGTTGTCCTCTCTATCCAATTTCTTATTGGATTCTTCAGGTTCACTACCACTTCTCTATAAGAGTATTCTCCTTACTCTGTCTTTAAGAACTCACTTGTTCTTCTCTCACAGCTTCTCTTGCTATCACCTGTGCATTAGCATAAAACATACTCTTAAGTTAAAACAGAGCATAACGTATTACCTCCCTTCTTCTGCACCTTGAATGGCTTGTTCGCTGCTTGAGAAACCAACCAGAGCTTACATTAAGCAATCTTTGCTTCCTCTTCCCTTTAAGGAATTCTCTATTCCTGGTTGCTCCAATCCTCTGTTGGACTGCTACATCTCCCACTGTAGTCTTCCATCATTCAGCTCATTGCCTTTTCCTATGTGCACGTTCCTCTTCACAGAAATCTTCCCTGCTTTATTTCTGTTCTGACAGTAGTGCTGCTTCTACCTCAATCCTTCTCTGATATCAACTTTTCCTTTTTTTCTGGAATTCTTTCCCCCGCAGGAAACTTTCCGGCTCTGATACCACCTGATGAAAAGCGATCTTGGTACAAGCCCAAAATCCCCTTTCTTAAATAAAACCCAAACCTTGGACCTGTGGATATGGCCACAAAGTCCTATCGGAAGCTATCTTTAGGCTTTCAGCCTTATATAATCATGGACTTACTTAGAATCAGAAGCCACCTTTTGATCGGCGCTCAAATCAACCATCGGAAGCCACCAACCGAGCCTTTAATCAACCATCACTGAGCGCTTTAATCAACCCGCCACACATATAAAACTCTGTATCGGCGATGCCGACTCTATCAACGCATGCATTTTCAAACACGAATCCTGAACAGGATGTCAACCATTGCCATCGGATGAACCTGCGCCTTTGTCGTACAGTAAAGCATTTGAATGGAAGTTCGATTAAGCGATATTGATTTTGCACTTCTCTCTCTCTGGAATTCCGATTGCAATCCAACCGGAATCGTTGTGGTTCAATTGGAAATTACATCATAATTAAAAGCGCTTCCACTTTAAAATAGATCACGTGGCCTTGTAATTTGGACTACTCATGGTCTTCATTTGGAGTTCAGTCCTGGCTGTCTGCTCAACACACAATTGTCAAACAAGAACGCTGCCAAAATAAATAATTAAACACGTGCCAGGCAAAACATATATGCTCACACCCTCAACGATTTTCCTTCAGTGAATCGGCCAAATTTCAATTACAATTTCGGCCCTAGGTGTCGACTGTAAGATAAACCCATTAAATTGCTCGCTTCCAAATATGGAGCCAGCTTTCTAATAGGAACTCCTTCTTGCAGCTCGTCACTTCTATGATATTCAGGCTTTAAACTACAATACTGCCAGAACGGCATTGGACATAGAATATTCACGATTTTCATTAAAACAGAGATTGAAAACTACATCAAGCAATCGCCAACACGCCGATCCTCCCTTGCTCTTCATACATAGCGTGTTGCGGACCCGATATGCTTTCGGATTCTGCTTAATATTATTTCGGCTCCGGTAATTCGGAGCTTTTGCAAGACAGTTCCAAAGCCACTTTTCCAATGTGATGCTTGAGTTCCGGACCCAATATGGGTCTGGACCAATTTTAATATCACTTCACATCCGCCACTCTGTCCCGCTTAAGGGAATATCATTAATCCTCTGTGTAACCAGAGATATACACAGAACTTCATCCATGGAAGCAGCAGTTAAATGGAAATGCCATGAAGGCTCCAACCAAACATTATGCAGGGAAATAAACCACTTCCAATACTTTCAATATATAGTAATTAAGATGTCCGATACATGCACATTAACAGAACCATTAATTCTCATCCATACCATAAATAATCACAGGCAGACACTTCATACGTGCAACTCCATCAGAAATTATGCATATATTAATCTGAAAGCAATAAATCTATATTGAGACTTCGGTCTCATACATACACACACATATACAGGCACGCAGGCCTAACAGTCAATACTGCACTCTCTCACAGGCCCGATTATCAATTCTGGTGCCTCTCCTCTCACAAGCCAAATTCTCCACTCTAGTGGCTCTCTTCGCACAAGCCAAATTCTCTCCTCTGGTGGCTCTCTCCCCCTTGCCCGTAGGCTTACATTCATATATATAATAAACATTGGTATCAAAAGCCTAAAGCTTTTACATGCGTGCATATATGGTGAAAAGCCTCTTGCGGCCTTATTCTATCTTTTCTCTGTTTTAAAACAGAAAAGCCTCCTTATCCACATCTATTTCTTTTATGCCTAAAAGCTCTCCCTTACTTCTAGAATCATGGAATACTCATGCTCTTATTTATTTATTTGAGAGCATCTAATTTAAATCACACTTAAAATACTACTTAGGAAATTAATTCCTAAAATGCATGACCCCCATATGTCTATTATTTACAATAATTTCCCTTAGCTGAATGCTCCCGCATCAAAAATTCACACTCCACCATAATTGTATCAAACTAACTTTGATGTTGGTGACTTAGTTCTGAAATGGGATAAGCCCCATGAAGACAAGGGCAAACATACGAAGTTCCAATCCCTGTGGATCGGTCCATACACAGTCCACGAGAAGCTTGGCCCGCACACTTAACATTTGAAATCACTTGATTGGAGATTGACAACCTTCCTGTCAATGGTCAAGACCTCAAGAATTATTTTTAGTAGGTCGAGCCACGCCCCGTGCCATGTACATAGTCTGCCTACTGCTTGTTGTTTACATCTTGTTTGTTTTTCTTACTATCTTGTTTTTTACTTTGTTTCTTTTGCTTACTGTTTGTGTTTACGTTTGTTTTGTTTGCTTGATATATTACTATTTTTGTTTCTAGAAATAAGTGTTGCCAACTACTGCGTTTTGGCTTTTAAATAGAGTATGTGGCTGAAATTTGAAGAGATTTGTGACACTACAACTTGGCCAATATGATGTCCGTCTTCTCTGTGCTTGGTTATAACCTTCGGCCGATGAAGTATTGACGGAAAATATGAGTTGTCTACAAGGGGAGTTTGGTCCAACCATGAACCTGTGTCCACACTGGGAAGCCCCATGCCTGTACTCAGCCTTCTGCTATGTGTGTTCAAGCCCATCCAACTAGTAGAAACGGAGAAGGGGAAATCTAAACGAGCAAACCTATGTCAGAGGTCTTACATGCTTCTCTAAAGGAACAACCTATTATGCTCTCAATAAGTCGGGATCCCTCTTCTGCCCCAAAATAAATAAGTGCTTATGCACAGTCCTCTTGAAAGAATACAAAGGTGAAAGAAGAGAAAGTCTTCCTACGCAGAGAGGTGAAGCGTGCAACTCCACCGGGGTACTGACCAGGCTCACTGGTAATGGAGCAATGCATGTGTTCCTGCATGACTTCGTCAAGATACTGTCAAGGCTTGCTGGCAGCGGAGCAACACCAGAGATGAAAACTTATACTCTGAAAATCTTCAACTCGCGATCTAAACTACCCTTCCCGAATTCGAAACACTGTGATCAAGCTAAAATTTTGATTGTGTTTGACTGAGTTGGCAAAAGGTGAAGTATGGCCATGGGATAAGTGGGGAAGCTAAAGCAACCTGCACAGTGATAAAATACTCCCCGAAATACCAAGGACCTATGCTAGCAATGAACCAAAACAAAGAAGACGGAATTCTACCAGTGTGTCGCCAAGTGTTGTAGCGGCTACAACCACCCTCCAAAATTGTGGCTTGCACCCAATTTTGGAGCTTCCCTTGAGATTTTCACTTGATGACTGCACACACTTGGGTTCACTCCGTGAGCTCGTGTGAGTCTTCACATTCTCCTTACTTGTTCATTTCACCAAGACTTGCATGTTGATGTGAAATTCATGCTTGCGACCATGTTTTGGTTATGCTCAAAGTCTTTGTTTCGTGTGTACTTGTTGTGTTCACTATGAAAACATCTATCGCACTCACACATGGAGTCACATTCATTGTCGCGCAATCATCGTCACGGTTGACCAATGATCAATCACAAGTGTCACGCTTGTCGCTCACACCATCGGTCAATCATATTGAACATGTGCGTCTAGATGGTTTGAGTCATCTTGTCGTCGAATCATGTAAGTGTGTGTTGCAGGATCACATATGCATCTTTCACTCGTTCACACACTTAGTCATTTTGTTGATGTTCCAACAACCGGACTCCCCTTTGTCAACCAGACCATCACCCCACCATTGAATCGATCGAATGTCACCCAGAACAACGAAGAAGCACCAAGAAAGTCTTTTCAATCTATGTTGCCCACAAGCAAATCAATCCGCCTTCATGTTGGTCAACCAGAGAGTGTGACCCAGCAGCCACCCCAAGACTCACTCCCCTCAAAAATTACGCAGAGGATGCAAGAATTACCCACTCTCTTGACTGGGAAAATTGTGCAGACAGGCTAGACAAAAACCCAGTTCCCGTCCCTGTCTCCCTCAGAAAATTGCGCAATTTTTCCAGCCAGACCTCCCGAGAGTCGATCGACTACTCACCTAGAAAATTGTGTAGTTTTCATGAGTAGGCCCTCTACTGCCCAGAAGTCCGTTGAGCCCAGAAATTGCGCAGAGGTGATCAGCAGGCCAGCCTCTCAGCATCAGCATATTTTTTCTTGCCAGCAACTCCCAGCAGTAGACTGCCAGTTCCCTCTAGGAATTGCGCAGTTTCTGCTGCCAAGCTCCCGGCAGTTGACTCCTAGTTCCCCTCAGGAATTGCGTAGTTTATGTTGCCCAGTGACCCAGCAACTAGATGCCAGTTCCTGATGTATGGTGTAACGACATGTCTTGGAATTTTTGCTTAATTCAGAATCCTGCCAACATGCCAGCCCATTTTCACACATGTATTGTAACTGTTGTAAGACTAATCTTAAACACTTGTGATTCATGTTGCTTTAACCTGTGTTTTACACTTGAACTATTTCACTTGTTGTAATACATAATCTATTAATGAAAATGTGTTGTATATGTTGATGTCTTACCTGTGGTGGCTACCTTCCCAGACATCAAACAGACCTTTCACATAAAACTTGTTGTAACAATCGTTGCACTCGTGCGGACTAATCCGCTGAGTGTTATACATGTTATCTTCCCTTGTGTGTTGTGACTGCCACATCCGTGTGGACTGTTCCACCGGAAGCTATGCACGTCATGTTGTGTTGTGTGTTCCTAGTTAAGTTGGGACTTCTCCCAACTGACTTGGGACTCACTCCCATCCTCTCCTCTTACAGTGAAAGAACCATTGACACAAGAGACACTTACAATCACCAGGCACGCGTACCTCACTTCTCAAAGACAAAGAAGACCACTCTCCCATGCTGACAAGCAAGAGTTGAGGAAAATCTTTAAGATAATGGAAACCGGGCTATCATACTGGATGGGACTCCCACACCAAATGGTGTGAGGTCTAGTTGGGACTTCATACCAGAGTGATCCCTGAATGTTGGCGGGTCTAGCACCATCAACAGACCTTCAATATTTTAATGGTTATAATGGTTGTTTGGATCCTTACACTAAGGTATAGTGGCTATTATCTTCTTATCCTCCACATCTTTCCACTTTTTCTTTGCATCCTTGGAAGATTCTTGATGCTCCTTAAACTTGGTACTTACCTACCCTTTCTTGTACCCTATGTTTTCTAGGTTTTATTCATGTGGATATGCCTCATCCACTTTCCTTGGCTTGAAAACCATCACTTCCTTCCGTAGATGTCTACATATATTCCCTAGATACTTAAGGAGTTCATGTGAGTTCTTAGGAGAGATGCTAAGCATGATGGCCATCTTTCTAAACTCAGTGGTGTACTCATGTACACTTTGGCCCTACCTCTTTCTATAATAGTACAATTGGATCCATTGGTCCTCAACATAACCATTAGGGTAAATTGGTTTTAATGAGGGTTTTGAAGTCCTTCCACCTAGTTACTGGTGGACCACTCTCCCACCTAAGTGTTCATATATGGCTTTCCCACTAGGTTAAAGCATGGCCCTCTAATTTTAGTTTAGTAAATGATATATTTATTCTTCATCATATGGTGAATGGTAAAATAAAATTCTAATTGTTGCAACCAATGATTTAATATTTAATGCTTCAATCTCACCATGGTATGCCTTTATGTCCACTTTTACTTCCATCTTGAAAAGGGATTGTGAAGGGTTGATGACACTTGAACTAGACTACCCATTCTCTAGTTCTTTCCTCAACTACTTTTATGCGTCTTCATTATCTCTCAATTTCCTCTCTGATTGGATCTATGATTTAGACATATCAACCTCTCTAAATGGTTAAAGTTTGCTTGCTAGAGCTTGATCTAAGTGGTTACTGGTGGCCACCCGCTTATTCCATTTGGACCCCCAACACTGTCTCTTTCAGTTTTTCAGTTTCCTTAATTGTAGCACTATGTACTATTTTTGGTAGTTTTTTAGGTCCAGAACTTCCAAATATGTTTTGAGTCCCTAAACGACGTTTTTTTGAAAAAAAAGGAAAAAATGAGGCTTTGATTGATGTTCTCATTTGAAAGTTGTAGTCCTCGGATAAATATTTATAACAAGGTATTGTGCATGTCAAATGGAGATCGTATGCCAAAGTTACAACCCCGGGAAGTTGATGTACCAATTTACCCAAACAAAGCCCATTGTTGTTGTGCTTCATCTCCTAGGGTTAGGTTTTTGGATGTTTATGGTTTTCCATTGTTTCTCATTAATAAATATGCCTCCAAGCTTCATTGTAACACAATTCAGAGGCATGTTGCCGCTACATCCTTTTCGTAGACATAAGCTACCATCACCCGAGCTAGTTTATTTCCATTATGTTTATAAGCATATTTCAATATTTGATATTAATGAAATGAAGTGTTATTCCTACTGCATCTCTGTATTTATGGTTATATCTGTGATTTGTTGCGTTCATGTTTAAGTTTGGATCAGAGATGCCATGAGGAGGTTCATATTATGATTGATGTTGACAACTTGGGCTTCCGACCTCACAAATATTTCTTCTACCAAATCTTGAGGTTTGTTGTGAACAAACTCATCGACCATGGCTAGGGTTCTGTAACTTTCTTCTTAAATTTATTCCTTAATCCTTGCAACTTCCCATAAGATACCCCAAAGAAAACCGCTCTAATATCGATATTATTTGTAAACCGTTGCGAATATTCCACTAGAACAATTCGTCACAACTGATCTAACAAAATAACAAAAAAATATACTATGAAGGATATTTTTCCTTTAAATCTTAGATTCTTTAATAGCTTATTTTTTTCTCAAACGAATAAAATAGTTGAAAGGTGGGATGTAGAGAACATAAAGAAATATACACACACATATCCACAATAAACATAATTTTTTCACACTAGGAAGCTCTTATAGGAGAAAAAAAAACCTAACTAAAAGGTGAGTTTACTTCACTCTTTTTTTTTTCTGGTATTGAAATATGCAATTACAAAGGAAGTGGTACTCTCTATGTAGTTATGTGGGACTTGTGACCTAAGTCTAATATAGAAATTTAACTCCATTTTTTTTCTCTCCAACTATTCACTCCTAGCTGCTCTACAAAACTATGGAACAAAATACATAGCATAAAATGAAGCCCTACTCCTCCTAGTGGCCTAGTATTTTACATAATTCGATAGCCAACGAGGGGTAAGGTTTGACTCCCTTAGCCCTCAACTAGAGTTATTGTTTTAGACCTTCTCTAGTCTTCTTGAAATTCCACACATGGCTAGTCCCAATTGCATGAGTAATGGGGGATGATATGGCATCCTTTCATACCATGGTGGTTAACGTAGTAGGTCAATTTGCAGGAGGAATAACTTTTGCATAAGAACTAGGATTGATGTGATTATTGCAATGTTGGAAAGGTCTGTGAATGTAGATCAACGTCCCAAGGTCCTAACCTAAAGAGGGAAAGTTTTAATCCCAAAAAATTCCATTTGATGCCTCCAAATGTATTTGGAAGGTTTCAAACTCCAATTCTTTAAACTGGGACCAACTGTTAAAATGACGTTGCAAGTTGATTTGTCCAATTTTTTCCACTCTGAAGGCATTGAGATAGATGAAAATTAATATAATCATACAATCTAGATCATTGATGGTTTCATGTGTCTGCTAAAAAATAATTGAAGCTCTTCCATTATGATATATAGCCAATAGTACCAGTCGACATCCAATCATCTTGTAATTTTAATTTATTTTGTTCATAAATAAAACAACTTTTGATATTCCATGGAACCTATTTTTCCATTATGTTTATTGTGTTATGATTTTTGAGAGTTCGTAGTTGAAAGCATTCATATGAATCTCTCACAACCACAAAGTAAGCATGCATACACACCTACAATCATCAAACCATTTATTAGTAAAAGACTTGGCTCACTTATGGCTTCACCGATTGACATAAGGATCATGGTATGTTGGGAGTTATTTGCTATTGTAAACTAGCCCTCACAAACAATGTGGGATAACACAAGGAGGAGAGAAGATTCTGTAATCATATAAGCTATTATAAGACGACAGAAGATCAACATTTATCATTATTGTTTCATCCCAAACATCCACACAACATATCACAAAAAGGAGGAGAAAAAGACCAACCAAATAAACATACTCAACCCCAACCAATCAACTATAAGGTTAATAAGAAACACCAGTTCCTTATTATTATCTTTATTAATATAATTCACAATTAATTCTTATAATAAATTTATAACAATATGTAAAATAAAATCCTCGAGTGAATCATTACTTTAAATGAAAAATAATTGTACACCTATAGAGATAAGTAATGCATTATTCTATCACATTCTTTATATATACCATTGCAAGTAATACACTTCACCATTAGATGCTTTTCCTAGTAAAAAATGACATGTTATTGCCAAAATTGCCCACCTAGGTCTCCTTTTCCCTATTGGCTACGAAAACATTACATGTTGTAATTTTATATCTTACTTTATAATGCACATGGGGTTGGAGTAGTAATATGAAAATAAAAAGTGAATTCCAAGAATTGAATTTATTACATACATGTTATTGCCAAAATTGCCCACCTAGATCTCCTTTTCCTTATTGGCTACGAAAACATTACATATTGTAATTTTATATCTTACTTTATGACTTATAATGCACATGGGGTTGGAGTAGTAATCTGAAAATAAAAAGTGAATTCCAAGAATTGAATTTATTACATACATTAATCGGCTAACTTGTCAACCGGGAAAATCTATGAAGCCAACCCTACTTTTTTATATACTTTATCTTTTCACATTATGTACAGGGAATTCTTTATGAAACGCACCCTAACGTGAGGAAAGAAAAAGAGTTGGAGTGTCTTTATTTCAAAATCAATAAATATTCCAACAACTACGGAAGGAATCTATTTGCTTTTAGCTTACAGTTATTGTGTATGAAAGTCTCAGCCGCACTTCATTTCATTTAGTAGGGTTGCCAGGGTTGAAAATAAGTTATGGACCTATTTCTTTATATTTTAAATAGGTGAACTTTATCTTTTTAACCTTACTTTATTTTCTTAAGTCAATTTTTATTATTATTATTAATTTTAAAGTCAATTTTTTATTATTATTAATTTTTATTTATAGAAATTGACGATTTTGACGGCTGATATTTTTATTTTTTTATGTACAGGAATGGACAATTTTGACTACTGCTATCACTAATCTCCAATTTTAATTTTTTACAACGTTTTTATATAACAGTAATCATCAATCAAACTGAATTCCTAAAGTATATTAAAACTTATTTATTAATTAATAATATAAATAGTTATATACTAATGAATAATAAAAATAATTATTTTAAATTATTAAATATAAATTAACCTCTGTATTCAGTTTCTGTGATTCATAATGAATTAAACAAAGTCTTTCGGTACAAATCACATGAGAGAATTTTTTGGCCGACACGTTTCGAATCAACTAGTGTTGTTCATTATCAGGATCAAAAAATTCTCTAATGTAAATTAACTTAACACCATTTTTTAAATTTCAAATAGAGTAGTTTAAGGAGAAGACATTTATCACGAAAAAAAAGGAAAATCCGGCACAATTTTGATAATCTGACAGAAAGTTTTGGAAATCTAGGTTACATTGTCAAGCTTCGGAATTTTGGGTGCCATGGGAGTTCTTGATGGTGTTGAATTCATTTCCATCATTAAAAAACTATTCAAACGCTCCCACAATTGGATTTCTTGAAAAAAATCGCCAAATTTCGACGAGAAATTTGTTGTTTGGGCAAAATCATTGTCTCATTAGACAACACCATTTTAAATTATGAATCTATTTCTTTATATTTTAAAGAGATGAACTCTCATGTTAAACTTGTGAATCCAACAAATGCATCCCAGATTCGAGGAAAAATAAGACTCAAGATATATACTAACTTCCAAAATGTACAATAGAGACAGTGGGACTTTTAATATTGCTAAAGATACTTTTTAATAATATTCAAACTTAATCTAAGAAAATACCTCTAATTCAATTTAACCTTTTCCCAAAAATTTACTATTTTTCTTGTAAGTCTAAGAATTCTACTGATCAAAAAGAAAAAATTTCATAATTTGTCATCATGACTCTTTTTATGGCACAACAGGGATAAATGATACAGAGAATAGAAAAATAAGTGTAAAGGGACATAAGACACAATTAGAGAGGACACTCCTCGAGGAAACCTTTCTTTCCTTTCTCTTTCAAAACCTTGACCCAACCCTTTGAAGGTAGTTTGATCAAATCAATTTGCAAATTATATTGTGCGAGGTTCCTTGTCAGAGCCCAAAGAAGCCAACTCATGGGCTCATTTTAATATACCTAAAGAAGCAGTGTTATTCAATACCTTTGTGCTTTCCGAAGGAGCATGTTCCACACCAGGAATCACAAGAGATGTTTCAGGCATCGAATCTTAGACCTTCTCAACTAGATGGATTTCATTATCAACTTCTTCATCATCCTTCCCCAACATAGAGGCCTTACCCTCCATAGGAGGGTTACAGGGCTTTCAACTTTTAGATCTGGTATTGTAGATGTTCATCTTCTGTTGAGAATTAAACACAAAGTTTGTAAGTGGCCCGTTTGATGACAAAATCGGTAACAAAAAGCAGTATTCTCATAGTCCAGAGCCCGAGTCCAGTGAAAATCACCGATTTTTAAATTTATTTGGTCAGGCAACCCTTTATTGGTATCGATTTCAACACAAATTCTAGCTTAGGTGTGTACACCAAGTTGCCCACGAGAGACATAGTAGTAAGATAACAACCTAGAGAGTCTCTAATTCCTTGAAAGATTGCATAGTGGCATACATGAGTTGGCAGATTAGGAAACATGAACCATATTGACATCTTGGTAATGATATTTATGGAAGGGTCAAAATATGGGAACCAAGGTGTTAAAAACAATCCAACGTTGCCCCAAGATTCGGGCCCTTTAGATAAAGCTTTCTGCGAATCTTCAAATTCCTCAAAAAACATAATGAAGAAGCCCCTTGAGGATAAAATAACCTTGCAATTCTTAGTCCATGCGGAATGGATCCAATGGTAGAGATCAACTGAGTGATCTGACATGATCATATATTGAATACTGATGTAGAGTTGATTAGCCATTAGTGAATTGAATGAAAACCGAAAGCACAGAAAATGAGAAAGATTGCTAGAGCAAAACACTTTACGGCAGCTGATAAACCATAAGAAAGATGCAAAACTTAAATGAAAATAGTGAAAACATAGATATACCAGACAACGATATTGATTACCGAGTTCGTCCCTGATGGACTACATCTTCGGGTCCGCTTTCAAGATGGGCGATCGTTTTATTAGGAATGAGAAAGAAGAAGTGGATTACACAGTGAAAAGACCATACTGAATGTGCACACAGGCACTTCTGATTATTATCATCAGATAGCTCTCTGAACCAGCTTTCCAACACTACTTACGATTTCCAAATCCAACTCCCGATGCTCCCGAAATCCTGAAAACAAAACAACCTATATCCCTCTAGAACCTGCAGGATGAAAGCTGTAAACTCTCCTCTTTTGTCTTCAATGAAGAATTCTGCCTTTATAGGCCTGTACATGCATAAAAACTACCTCTATCCATCTTTGGAATGAATCAGCTGCCTTGAAGGGTCGAATTAGGGTTTGTTTAGCCACCTCAAGTGACACCTTAGGTCATTGAGTTATTAAAAAATCAATTAACAAACAAGAAAACCAAAATAACATTGGAATAACCCAAAAACCGCAAATGGTCAGCATTAGCCAGACAGAGGTGTAACCGCTGCATGTGCGCGCTGCTATAATTCCGCGGTTAACTCGCCAGCGATTCCGTTTGGCAGTGGCGGTGACTGTTGCATGTGACAACTGCCTGTCACGGTTGACTCCCCACGCGGTTAGTCTGCAGTTAGCGCTAACAGTTAAGAAACTTTGCACTGTTAATTCAAACAATCACATGGTGACTGCGGTTTTAGAACCCTGCGCGGTTACATAACCCGATTGTCATCCTGACGGTCATAACATGTGGTCACATGGTTCACGGTCCCACTGTGGCTTAGTCCAGCGATTGGGGACTATGTAATGTAATTTAATTTGTTTTTCATTGTTTAAACAATGAAATAGGGCGAAAGGGTTTTGTATTAATGTTTGAATGTTTTTAATACATAGGTTTAGGACTTAGGTTTTGGAGCATGATGGTTAGGTTTCGAGCTAGGATTTGTAATGTGTTTTGAAATGTATTTTAATACATATTAATGTAATGCATTAGGGTTTAGGATTTTCAATGTGGCTTAGCATAGGAATAGCTTAGGGTTTCAACATATGCTAGAAAATGGATTTTGATGTAGGTTTAGATGTGTAGAATAGGATTTAGGGCTTAGATTTAGGATAAGAGTGAATTAGGATTCTTAGGGTAACAAAGATAAATAGGATAGTTTAGGAGTTAGGGTTTAGGTCTAGGCTTAGGTTTTAGGTTTCATTTAACTTTCAGAGACCCATGTCGGCTCTGCACAGCGACAATGGCCAAACGATCGACCCTAGTACATCCTTGTGGTCTCCGTGCGACATTCGTCAACATTACATGACAATGACCATCACATCTTTGAAACTGACACTTGTAACGATGACAAGATTATGTCATCGACCAGGTACTTTAACTCGAACCCATTTACACAATCAACGATATCAACCATAAATTCTGCATAGTCGAACGAAAAAACACATGTCATCGACCAAACCCTGGCAGAACTGTCGATGACACAATTTGACAGCCAGTTACAACATCACATCAACTGAATTCCATGAAACCATAATATTACCTGAACAACCTGATCATTACCAACATTGTCGATTTGTCAAAGCTGAACTAAAGCGACGACGACACTGAATGACACCCATGAATACTGATGACGACACTTCGAACACATGTGCAATTGGATCGATGGATCCTCCTGGATCATTCCTCTCCACTTGAAAGCTTTTGGACCACAAAAGTTTGACTAATGAAATAGTCGATGAGGGTAGAACTCCCTCTCTTTCCACCTTGACCTAATGATGTACCAATGCATTCGATCAATCATCTGCGTGCGATGACACTGATGATGTTGACCATGATACATTTTGATTCGGTGACCTGTTTCTTCCATCCGCAATATGGCCAACTTGCGATGATGGGCAAACAACGTGTTGTCAAAATGGAAATTGGATTCTTTCCACGAAGAATCAGGAGTTAGTGATTCAGAAACATCTTTGAAAACAGTGTTTGTAGAACTTTGTTCAATACATCTGATAGGTATTAACAATCTACTTTCCGGAATAACTGAAACATTCAAAGACTCCTTTGATTTTGACTTCATATCAATTAATTGACTTGATTTACTTTCCTGTTGACTGATTACTAAGTGAATTTACTGCCCATAACTCATCCAACTGTGATGAAAAGACTGCTGCAACTTAGTTTGATTCTGAAAGTATCTAAGTAATTGTTGATTTACTTGAATCACTATGTCTATTAACTGATATTTCCATTGACTAACACTTTTAGTTAATGCATTAGTTTTCAAACCTTGGTAAGGAAACTTTAGATCTTCTTTTGAAAATTCTTTGTCATGAAAACTTATAGACTTCCTCTCCACTTGAAGAGAGGCTTCATTACTTTTAAAAGCATGAAATGATGATGCAATACTAAAGAAATGTGACACTGACTTTCCCCAATACTGACCTGCACCCCTGAAACTGAAAATAAACATACCATCTGAAACAAGTCTCTGATTAGACTCACATGTACCATTCCCTGCAATACACTGCTGATGATGATAGCTTCTATAATTCAGTTGAATGAATGAATTGAGATTCATTTTGTCTTTAAGAAGATGTTCGTAGGACATTAAATGTATCTCATGTTGCTTATCTTGTTCATGAATAAGACTTCTTGGAAAAGAATTAACCACCTTAACCACCTTAACCAATTGATCTATAAACTGCTCGCAACTTGAACAATCAAACTGATGTTGTTCCTTAATAACCATGAGTAAATATTTACTTGAACTTATAAACTGCTTAACTTGATTTGAAACAATTAAATCCAAGTTTGATTTGACTTTATGTGCCCTAACAATAAATTCAACCCCTTCTTTCTTTAGGTGATATTTATGTTTTCTTCTGTAAAAGAATGCATCTCTATCATAAAGATAGGGACTTCCTAAGACAACTCCACAAATGTCTATTGGGACCACATCTAATTCCACTTCATCAATGTACTTAGATGTAATTGCAAATTTTAACCGACACTGCTTTGTGACATGTATCTGAGTTGATTTATTAATCCAACCTAATGGATATGGTCTTGGATGATTATGTGTTTCCAATCCCAACTGATTAACTATATGCTCAGAGATTAAATTTGCTTATGATCCACTGTCAAACATTGAGTCAATCTTTGTATGCTTAGCAGTTATCCTTATGTGGAAGAGTTCAACTCGTTTATCCTCATGTGGAGGATTTATGTTTGAAGAAGATACATTAGATTTCGAACTTGAACCAATATCAGAATTTTTACCTGTCGTAACCATGGCGGTTATTTTCTGTTCATCACCTGAATCTAAACCTAGGTCTTGCTGGACTGATGCAATGGCCTTCTTTTCATCCCTCGCCTTAAGGAACTTTTTGGGCTTAAGTTATGGATGAAGTTTCCAGCACTTCGATTCATCATGATCAATTCTCTGGTAATGAGAACAGGTAGGTCTTTCCTTATGAACGATCGTTGATTTCTTTCTCTTCGAAATGTTCCCCTTACTGTCTCTAGAATCTCTGGTTTCCATCTCTTTAGATGACTGCGATGACAACTTGAATGATCTACCACCTGAGTCAATATGTATGGCCTGAACACACACCTCGTCAAAATCATTAGGATTAAACATTAATAAAGTATGTTGCAAATATGAATGTAAACTACCGATGTATTTTAACAAAGTTTCACGTGTATCCAATGAAATACCAAGCGCCAATGCTTTCTTCCTGAACTCCTGAGTAAACTCCTAAACATTTTGCCCTTTACCTTGCCTCAGATGCTGCCAATCAATAACAGCTTGCTGCATGTATCCTAAAGGATAGAACTGTTTCCTAAGAGCTTTCAAAAACTTAGACCATGAAGAGATGAATTTTCCTGTTTGCTTTACATCTAACTGAGTTTTGCTTTCCCACCATATTAAAGTTGTTCCCCTCATTCTAAGTGTAGCTAACTGAATTTTAGTTTTATCTTTAGAAATGTTCTGAATGCGACAATACACTTCTAACTGCTTTATCCAGTTATCTAACTTTTCAGGATTCATTTCACCATCATAAACAGGTAACTCAAATTTAACATCAAGTTTCAAAAGAGATGACTTCTTAGGTTTCTTTTCCATTTCAGATGTTGCACTGGAAGAAGAAGAAGAAGAAGAGGATGATGGAGATGATGGAGGTGAAGGAGGTTTATCATCCTTGCCTTTACCTTTGTCCTTCTTCGATGCCTTCAAAGAGGATGCTGCATCTCTCGCCTTCTTGTCTTTGTACAATTCTCCCAACATCTGCTACATAGTTAAAAACGTCTGCTGAAACTATTCCTCACTCATCTTAGTCTCAGTGTTTTCATCTGCATTAGATCCTGACATAGTTGCTTTCTGAACAACTCGTCGCTTTCCAATCTCTAGATCGATCTGCTCAAGGATTCCTTCTCCTCGTTGCGACTTAGACCTGGTTAACATTCAATGGCAACTCTACAAACGAAAACCTACTTTGATACCAAATTATATGATCTGATATGATCATATATTAAATACTGATGTAGAGTTGATTAGCCATTAGTGAATTGAATGAAAATTGAAAGCACAGAAAATGAGAAAGACTGCTGGAGCAAAACACTTTACGACAACTGATAAACCATAAGAAAGATGCAAAACTGAAATGAAAACAGTGAAAACACAGATATACCAGACAACGATATTGATTACGGAGTTCATCCCTGATGGACTACGTCTCCGGGTCCACTTTCAAGATGGGCGACTGTTTTATTAGGAATGAGAAAGAAGAAGTGGATTACACAGTGAAAAGACTAGACTGAATGTGCACACAGGCACTTCTGGTTACTGTCATCAGATAGCTCGCTGAACCAGCTTTCCAACATTGCTTACGGTTTCCCAATCCAACTCCCGATGCTCTTGAAATCCTGAAAACAAAACAGCCTATATCCCTCCAGAACTTGCACATGAAAACTATAAACGCTCCTCTTTTGTCTTCAATGAAGAATTCTGCCTTCATAGGCCTGTACATGCATACAAACCACCTCTATTCATCTTTGGAATGAATCAACTGTCTTGAAGGGTCGAATTAGGGTTTTTTTAGCCACCTCAAGTGACACCTTAGGTCATTGAATTATTAAAAAATCAATTAACAAACAAAAAACCCAAAATAACATTGGAATAACCCAAAAACCGCAAACGGTCAGAATTAACCGGGAAGAGGTGTAACCGCTGCATGTGCGCGTTGTTATGATTTTGTGGTTAACTCGCTGACAGTTCCATTTGGCAGTGGCGGTCATTGTTGCATGTGACAACTCCCTATCACGGTTGACTCCCCACCGGTTAGGCTGCGATTAGCGCTAACAGTTAAGAAACTTCGCGCTGTTAATTCAAACGATCACATGGTGACTGCGGTTTTAGAACCCTGCGTGGTTACATAACCCAACTGTCATCCCGACAGTCATAACATGTGGTCACATGGTTCACGGTCCCGCTGCGGCTTAGTCTAGTGGTTAGGGACTGTGTAATGTAATTTAATTTGTTTTGCATTGTTTAAACAATGAAATAGACCAAGAGGGTTTTGTATTAAGGTTTGAATGTTTTTAATACATAGGTTTAGGACTTAGGTTTTGGAGCATGATGGTTAGGTTTAGAGCTAGGCTCTGTAATGTGTTTTGAAATGTATTTTAATACATATTGATGTAATGCATTAGGGTTTAGGATTTTCAATGTGGCTTAGCATAGGAATAGCTTAGGGTTTAAGCATATGCTAGAAAATGGATTTTGATGTAGGTTTAGATGTGTAGAACAGGATTTAGGGCTTAGATTTATGATAAGAGTGAATTAGGACTCTTAGGGTAACAAAGATAAATAGGATAGCTTAGGATTTAGGGTTTAGGTCTAGGCTTAGGTTTTAGGTTTCATTTAACTTTCAAAGACCCTTGTTGGCTCTACACAGCGACATCAGCGAAACTGAAGCCTTTACCAGACGATCGACCTTGGTACATCCTTGTGGTCTCCGTGAAAAATTCGTCAACATTGCATGACAACGACCATCACATCTTTGAAACTGACATTGGTAACAAGGACAAGACTATGTCATTGACCAGATACTTTAACTCGAACCCATTTACACAGTCAACGATATCAACCATAAATCCTACATAGTCAAACGACAAACACATGTCGTCGACCAAACCCTAGCGGAACTATCGATGACACAAGTCGACAGCCAGGTACAACATCACATCAACTGAACACCATGAAACCGTAATATTACCTGAACAACCTGATCATTACCAACACTGTCGATCTGTCGAAGCTTAACTGAAGTGACGATGACACTGAACGACACCCATGAATACTGATGATGACACTTTGAACACATGTACATTTGGATCGATGGATCCTCCTGGATCACTGAGTGAGGCCAAAAGCCATTAAAACGACAGATTAGGGTTGCCTTTGAATATACCTAGTGAAGATCATATAGATCTAAGTGAGAGATTTCTAGAGAAGGAACTTCCTCAGTTTTTTCCACCAAAAATGGCCCCAGGGTTGTCTCAGTGAGCATAGACGACATCTTTATAAGAAAAAGTCTGAGAGGAGGAAAGTTTACCTCCAATCCCCCCTCGTATACGAAGAACCATAGAAACAATGGCATCTTTACCAATTTTGTAAACTAAGAGAGGAGTAGCATCATCTAGTTGCTGATTGATCCAAGTGGATATTGGTGGCCACCTGCCAATTCCACTTGAACCCCTACCATTGTTTCTTTCAGTTTTTTCAGTTTCCTTATTTGTAGCACAATTTACTATTTTTGGCAGTTTTTCGGGTCCTGAACTTCTGGAGCCGATTTGAGGCCCTAAACGACATTTTTTGGGAAAACTGGAAGCAACATGGGTCCATGGATTGATGTTGCTTTTCTCAAAGTTCTAGTTTTCGGATAGATATTTCTAACGAGGTATTGTGTGCATCAAACGGAGATCGTATACCAAAGTTACGACCTCAAGAAGTTGATGTACCAATTTACCCAAAACGGGGTCCATAGTTTGGCACTTCATTTCCTAGGGTTAGGGTTTTGGATGTTTAGGGTTTTCCATTGTTTTTCAATAATAAATAGACCTTTGAGCCTCATTGTAAGACAATTCAGAGGCACATAGCCGCCACATCTCTCCTTAGAGATAAGCTACCATCACCCGAGCTAGTTTATTTCCATTTCTGTTTGTAAGCCTATTTCAGTGTTTTACATTAATGAAATGAAGTATTATTTTTGTTGTATCTTTGTATTTATGGTTATCTCTGTAATTTGTTGTGTTCTTGTTTAAATCCGGATTATTTACCTTGAAAAAACAAATATTGCATGCTTGAGGGAATATTCACTTAAAGCTCTAAATAAAGCTTAAAGTCATGAAATAGATCTCAAGAGAAAACCTCAACGAGTAATGACCACCTAGAACGGAGTTTAACAAAAATTTGATAGTAAATTAAAGAATCTGGCACAAGACCACAAACCGGTTAAACTCGGACGTAATAATATTGTGAATTGCCATAAAAATTTCTGAAAACTTTTGATCGAAACCCGAAAACCTTAACAGAAAAAAATATAACATTAAATTTACTATTTCAATTTAACCTTTTGAAAAAAAAATATATTACTAATATATTATTGTAACTATGTTATTTAATAGAAATCAATAAATCAGTATATTTATTTTAGTTCTATATATATATATATATTTAATCGGTATAGTCCCCTCTAACAACCTTCTATAAGAATTGAAATCTCAGGTATATCTGCTATGCCATGCACTTTTTTTTATTCCAGTGAATACAAAAGGGTTTCATTATTTTCTCCAAGGGAAATTTTTTGGAGAAAATTATATTATTTAATATTTTAGTTAAATTATAGTATTTAAAAATAAATAATTTAATATATTTTAGTTTGTTATTGGAACGATAGGAAGTGATAAATTTGCGTCAAATTATATAGTTTTGGGTTTTTAAATGATATTTTTTTAATATATAAAATAATTCATTTTAATGAAAAGTTTTTGAAGGACTTAAATTTTCTAGATTTCACTGTAATTATATTATTTAATAATTTATTTGTAGAGTTGAGGCTTCTGTGATCCATAACAAGTTTGTGAGAGATTTTTCAGCGAAAATCACATGAGAAACCATTTGTCGACGCGTTTCGAACCAACTAGTGTGGTTCATCGTCAGGACAAGTTGAAGAAACAGATCCAGCTTAGCAAGTTAAATAGACAGAGCAGAGCCTCCAATGGCTAAAAAGACCAACATCTACTTTTGACTAGGTACCGAGAACAAAACCCCTTGGTAATAATTTAAGGGAAAAAGTAACCCTAGGGGGACCAATCCCTTAAAATAAAAATAATATTTTATGATAATAGTTAGTTAAAAATATTAATAAATAGTTAAAATATTATGTAAAATTTAATTCATGATAATAGTTAGTTAAAAATAAATAATTAAAAATTATATTTAAGGGAAAAAATTACCCTAGGGGGACCAATCCCTTAAAATAAAATAAAAATAATTTTATGATAATAGTTAGTAAAAAATTATTAATAAATAATTTTATAAAAATATTAATAAATAATTGAAATGTTATGTTAAATTAGTAATTAAAATAATTCATGATAATAGTAAGTTAAAAATAAATAATTAAAAATTATATTTAAAAAAAAAATACCCCAGGGGACCAATCCCTTAAAATAAAATAAATAAAAATAATTTAATTAAAAATTATTAATAAATAATTAAATTTTTTTAAATAATAGTAAGTTAAATTAGATTAGAAGAATAAAAAACAAGACTATTTTTGATGATGATGATGATGATGATTAACGTCCGCTGAGACCAAATAATGGTCTATCGGACCTAAAGAAACAAATTATCTATTTTGATTTAAGATTTTATTCCTATGCTCAAAAAGCTTGGAGAGAAGCCTCCCGAGCTCACTATAATTTTGACATTGTAAAAGGCTAGGAAGGTCAGTATTGTAACAAAGATTGTGAAACTGAGATCTAATGAATATAAAAGAAAGAGAAGATATGAATGAAAAATTAATATAAGTCAACTTAAAAAAAAATAAAAAAAAAATAAAAATATATAAATAGGAATAAATAAATAAATCAAAATCAAATAAACTTATTAAAATAATAATAATAATAAAAAATAAAAAATAAAAATAATAAATAAATAAATAAATAAATAAAAATAAAAAAAAATAAATAAAATAAAATTAATAAATAAATAAATCAAAATCAAAATCAAATAAACTAAACTAAAAAAAAGAGGACGACTAGGACGAGAGTGCTGGGACCCAACACCGACTGATTTTCCAGCCATCATCTCTATTGAGATTACTCGGCCTCTTTTCAATCTCAAGCGCCTTCCTAAATTTCCGATGATCGAAGTGCGAAACCTTAGCAATAACACTAGCTTCCTCAATACAAACATGATGATTGGTTTTCTCAGCATGCTCAGCTAAAGCGGAAGACTTAGTTCGCCTATGCTTAAGGTTTGCACCTTAAGCATAGACGAACTAGGTCTGCTATGCCATGCACTTTTTTTTATTCCAGTGAATTAAAAAGGGTTTCATTATTTTCTCTAAAGGGAAAATTATATTATTTAATATTTTAGTTAAATTATAGTATTTAAAAATAAATAATTTAATATATTTTAGTTTGTTATTGGAACGATAGGAAGTGATAAATTTGGGTCAAATTATATAGTTTTGGGTTTTTAAATGATATTTTTTTAATATATAAAATAATTCATTTTAATGAAAAGTTTTTGAAGGACTTAAATTTTCTAGATTTCACTGTAATTATATTATTTAATAATTTATTTGTAGAGCTGAGGCTTCTGTGATCCATAACAAGTTTGCGAGAGATTTTTCGGCGAAAATCACATGAGAAACCATTTGTCGACGTGTTTCGAACCAACCAGTGTGGTTCATCGTCAGGACAAGTTGAAGAAACAGATCCAGCTTAGCAAGTTAAATAGACAGAGCAGAGCCTCCAACGGTGAAAAAGACCAACAGCTACTTTTGACTAGGTACCGGGAACAAAACCCTTTTTAATAATTTAAGGGAAAAAGTTACCCTAGAGGGACCAATCCCTTAAAATAAAATAAATAAAAATAATTTAATTAAAAATTATTAATAAATAATTAATTTTTTTTAAATAATAGTAAGTTAAATTAGATTAGAGGAATAAAAAACAAGACTATTTTTATATAAATGAATATAAAAGAAAGAGAAGGTATGAATGAAAAATTAATATAAGGCAACTTAAAAAAATAAATCAAAATAAAAATAAATAAATAAATCAAAATCAAATAAACTTATTAAAAAAATAAAAAATAAAAAATAAAAATAAAAATAAAAATAAAAATAAATAAATAAAATAAAAATAAAATAAAATAAATAAATAAATAAATCAAAATCAAAATCAAATAAACTAAACTAAAAAAAAAAGGACGACTAGGACGAGAGTGCTGGGACCCAACACCGACTGATTTTCCAGCCATCATCTCTATTGAGATTACTCGGCCTCTTTTCAATCTCAAGCGCCTCCCTAAATTTCCGATGATGGAAGTGCGAAACCTTAGCAATAACACTAGCTTCCTCAATACAAACATGATGATTGGTTTTCTCAACATGCTCAGCTAAAGCGGAAGACTTAGTTCGCCTATGCTTAAGGTCTGCAGACCTTAAGCATAGGCGAACTAGGTCTGCTATGCCATGCACTTTTTTTTATTCCAGTGAATTAAAAAGGGTTTCATTATTTTCTCTAAAGGGAAAATTATATTATTTAATATTTTAGTTTAAGGTCTGCAGACCTTAAGCATAGGCGAACTAAGTCTTCCGCTTTAGCTGAGCATGCTGAGAAAACCAATCATCATGTTTGTATTGAGGAAGCTAGTGTTATTGCTAAGGTTTCGCACTTCCATCATCGGAAATTTAGGGAGGCGCTTGAGATTGAAAAGAGGCCGAGTAATCTCAATAGAGATGATGGCTGGAAAATCAGTGGATGTTGGGTCCCAGCACTCTCGTCCTAGTCGTCCTCTTTTTTTTTAGTTTAGTTTATTTTATTTTGATTTTGATTTATTTATTTATTAATTTTATTTTATTTTTATTTTTATTTTTTATTTTTTATTTATTTATTTTATTTTTATTTTTATTTTTATTTTTATCTTTATTTATTATTATTATTATTTTTTTTAAGTTCATTTGATTTTGATTTATTTATTTATTCTTATTTATTTATTTATTTTTATTTATTTATTTTTAGTTGACTTATATTAATTTTTCATTCATATCTTCTCTTTCTTTTATATTCATTTCTATAAAAATAGTCATGTTTTTTATTCCTCTAATCTAATTTAACTTACTATTATTTAAAAAAAAATTAATTAATTATTAATAATTATTTATTAATAATTTTTAATTAAATATTTTTTATTTATTTTATTTTAAGGGATTGGTCCCCTAGGGTAATTTTTTTTTTAAATATAATTTTTAATTATTTATTTTTAACTAACTATTATCATAAAATTATTTTTATTTTATTTTAAGGGATTGGTCCCCCTAGGGTAATGTTTTCCCTTAAATATAATTTTTAATTATTTATTTTTAACTAACTATTATCATGAATTAATTTTTACATAATATTTTAATTATTTATTAATATTTTTAACTAGCTATTATCATAAAATATTATTTTTATTTTAAGGGATTGGTCCCCTAGGGTAACTTTTTCCCTTAAATTATTAAAAAGGGTTTTGTTCCCGTTACCTAGTCAAAAGTAGTTGTTGGTCTATTTAACTTGCTAAGCTGGATCTGTTTCTTCACCTTGTCCTGACGATGAACCACTGGTTGGTTCGAAGTCGACAAATAGTTTCTCATGTGATTTTTGCCAAAAAATCTCTCACAAACTTAATAATTTATTTTTCATCAAAATTGTTATATTTTTATATAAAATTGTAATTTTTATATTATTTAGATATATTTTTAAAATATATAAATAAATTTATAATCATATAAAAATTTTAAACATTCACATAATATAGATTTCACAACTCGGCCTGGAGTATGCCGTAAAACTGCTTCTGCTTGGCTAAGAGCTCGTCTTCCTCGGACGTAAGGAAACAGGTTAACGGCCCAAGACCCAGAGGCATCTGGCAGGAGTGAGAGCCTGCTCCCGATTACAGACCACCAGCAGGGTTATGCCAGGTGGCGTGGTTTTCCTATTTAACAGTGATGAGTCAAACCCAGCATTCGCGGATAGCAGCCAGAGATGGCTGTCCTCACTGTTGGTTTTGACACCTGAGTTGATAGGTTTTACCACCTTCGGAAAAAAAAAAAAATAAATAAATATAGATTTCACAACTTGACTCCAATAGATTTTTATTAAATTTTAAACCAAAAAAAATCTATACCACTAAATAACAAAAATCTATACCACCCTTTTTAACTTTCTAACTAAATGCGTGACATGTTTGCTGAAATAGTTCACATCACAACACCCAACAAGTTTAAACAACCTTCACGTTTAGGTACGAGTCTGTAATTTCTTTTTACTTAACACTGTTATATTATTAGGTTTGACTTCATGTTTCTTCTGGCCATTAAAATTGGGTTAATTTTAGTCAAAGCCTGTCGGGGCTGGCAATCTGAAAGCAGAACGAAATGGCGAATAAAATCATAACCATAACAAAATTGTGGTGGACCCACTTACAAATGCACAAATAAACAATAATAGCATTGCGTTAAATACGGCTTTGTAACATTAGAAGAAGAAGAACCAGAGGAGATCTTCACCAGTTCAGTCTGAAATACCGTAACAAAGAGATCAGACTGGGGAAAATCGAAAAAAGTAGCCCTCCCTCAAGTTACAGACGTTTTCCACTGTGGGTAAAGTTATGAAGTTCCTGTACTGGGCTGAATGGGTGGAATTTTGGAAGAAAACAGCGAAACCGGAGAGCAGAAAAGATGAACAATTGGAGGGGGACAGTAAGGGGTGCGTGGATCTGAGGGGAAGACCAGTTCTCAGAGCGAAAACTGGCCGATGGAAGGCTTCTGTTTTTATCATTGGTAAAGTCTTTTTATTATTAAAACCATTATAATCATCTGTGTTAGATTCACAGTCCCCTGCATATAAATTCCATATATAGTTATAACCCATTGATATCTTGTGCAGGAGTTGAATTCAGCGAGAGGCTCACTTACTATGCGATTGCCTCAAACTTGATCATCTATTTGACCACTATATTGCATGAAGGGGTTGCAACCTCTGCTAAAAATGTCAACTACTGGACAGGGGCCACAACAGTTTTGCCCCTGATTGGAGGCTTCATGGCAGATGCTTACTGTGGACGCTACTGGATGATCCTCGTCTCATCAATAATTTATATCTTGGTAAGACTTTTGGCAAAGATTTGAGTACACAACCATTGCTGCAACATTTATAGATTTTTTAAATTATGCAATCCATGACTTTGTATAAATCAATGTTTCAGGGATTGATTTTGTTGACACTCTCTGTGTCTCTCTCGGCACTGCGGCCATCTAGTGATGATCAATGCCATATTAATGCAAAATGTAGCAAAGCTACCACGGCCCAGATTGGTGTTTTCTTCTTTGCTTTGTATTTGATATCCCTGGGCACCAGTGGCCACAAGCCTTCTCTGCAAGCATTCGGTGCAGATCAGTTTGATGAAGAAGATAAAACTGAGAAGCTTATGAAGAATTCCTTTTTCAATTGGTGGTATTTTGGGCTCTGTGGTGGCACTCTCTTAGCAGTCACTGTTGTTTCTTACATTGAGGATAACATAAGCTGGGGATTAGGATTTGGGATCACCACAGTAGCCATGGTTGTAGCCATCGTTGTGTTTTTGTATGGAACGCCACTGTACAGATGCAGGCTACCTACAGGGAGTCCCATCACTCATATTGCTCAAGTTTTTGTTGCTGCTGGTAGAAATAGAAATCTGAGCACGCCTGCAGATATAAACTTGCTTTATGAAAAGCAGGATGGGGACTCCATAAAATCAGGCCAAAGGCTGCTATCTCACACAGATACTTTGCAGTAAGATTACTTTTCAGTAAAATATTTCTATTGTTTGAGATTTTGTTAATGTTGGTAAATTTCTTCTGGAAACAATTGTGTAGATTGCGTAGATTATGACAAATTTATTTCCACAAAGAAATTATCAATAATATGATATCCAACTGTGAAAACCTTCATAATCAGTTTGAGATGTTATCTGACTGTGAAAACCTTCATATTCTGTTTGAGATTTTATTTATTTATTTGCATTTTACTATTTAATCTGTAGAAATTTAAATGCTTCCATATACAATGACTGAAACAGAGTATTGGGTGTTCAGATTTTACGGCAGTAAGAGCTCTTAGGATTACCTTGTGTTTGGAGCTTTTGAGAAGTTTTTAATGTTAAAATGAAGATTCAATGCTGTTAGGTTCATTCTTTGATATATGCCTTTGTTTGGAATGCAATTAGGTTTTTGGACAAAGCAGCAATAATGGTTCAAATTTTTTCTGAACATAAGACTGATCATAAGAATGGATGGATTAAGCCAAATCCGTGGAAAGTCTGCACTGTAACTCAAGTGGAAGAAACCAAGCTTATATTGAGAATGGTGCCCATCTGGTTATGTTGCTTAATCTTTGGACTAACAGTTGCACAGGGCACAACATTTTTCATAAAGCAAGGCATTACCATGGACAGAAGCATGGGTCCCCATTTTCAAATCCCACCGTCTTCTCTTCTGGCATTTTCCACCATTGCTGGACTCGTTTTCATAGCTATATATGACCGTTTAATTGTACCACTGTCCAAGAAATTAACAGGCAATGATCGCGGAATAACCGTTTTACAGAGGATCGGAATTGGCATGTTCCTCTCTGTTCTCTGCATGGTGAGTGCAGCTCTAGTAGAAAAGAAGAGAACCCATGCAGCAAGTACCCATGGCTTGCTTGAAACCCCCAAGACTGTAATCCCTCTCAGTGTCTTTTGGTTAATTCCTCAGTTTGCTTTGCTTGGAGTGGCAGATGTATTTACACTGGTAGGGCTGCAGGAATTTTTCTATGATCAGGTCCCTGACAGCATGAGAAGCTTGGGAATTTCCTTTTATCTTAGTGCTATGGGAGTTGGCAGTTTTCTCAGCAGTCTTCTCATCACCATAGTTGACAGAGTGAGCAAAAGAGGAGAACATTCAGGATGGATTGTGAATAATCTAAATAAATCACATTTAGATTATTTTTATTGGCTTTTAGCTATACTTGGTACTTTAAATTTATGTTGTTATGTCTATATTGCACATATATACACATACAAAAAAGTGAAGCAAATCATATCTTCAGAGATGGATACTTTATAAGCTCATCATCACATTTACCAGGGTTATCCAGATCTATGCTTTTGATACAAAAGAAAACTCACTTACCATCCTTCTCAGGGCTAGACAGGTTTAGTTTTTCCTGATTTAGTTGTTGCTTTGTATATGTCACCAGTGAACTAAAAGCATTTGAACAGCTTTGTAGTTTGTATCCAGTAATAGTTGAAGTTGAATCTTTTGTGTCTTTGAAGATTATGTGTAATATTATGATTATGGAAGAGGATAATTTTGTACTTTATATTTATGAAATATTTTATAAGATATATGAGGTTTACAAATTTGATATTTTTTATTTTAAGAATGTTAATATTTAATTTAACAAAATTATAGATTTTGGGGTGTAGTTTGATGGATGATTGTTATGATATGAAGTTCTTGTAAAATTTGAAGTTCAAAATTATTGTCATTCTTTGTTCTGTTGATATGAGCATGGCCAATTGCACATTTCTCTTGATAATTTTTTTTTACTAAAACTATTAAGATTTTACAATATTTATGTTAATATTTTTATGGAATATAAACATAATTTTTTAAAGATATCTAAGAAATAGCTCACTTTTAAAAAAAAAATAAACCATTTTTAATCTCAATAAACATGAATTATCTTCATCGTGTTTATTGAGTTTAAATGGCATAGTTAAACTATTCAATCTTCATACTTAATTGGATATATTTATTTTGATATAAATAATATATTATCATATACACTTTTTTTTTCATTTTTTGTTTTAAAAAATAAAAATACATTTTCAGATGTTTATTTTAGAATAGGACTTCTAAAATTTTAATTTAATTATCAATAATTATTAGGTGGATGATAGGGATTCAACCTTCACCAAATATTCTAGAAAATTCTTAGTAATATTTATAAATAAAAAATTGAGATTTATTTTCAAAGTAGTTATGATTTATTTTCAAAGAAATGGTTAAGATTTTTCTATTAAATAGAGGCTAGGTTTTTTAGCCATAACTCTTACATATTTCGTCCAAATCCATGATGATTCTGCTTTTAAATGTCCAAAACATAAGAGCCTATTCTTATGGCATTTTTTTGCCTATTATACTCTATGCTAAAGACTCCTAGAAACAATCAAAACTTACATAACATTAGTCAAATTGAAACCAAAAAGGTTCAACGGACATATGACTAGCATGTCACTCTAGGCTCTTTTCTAATCATAATTTCATCAATCAAACATGCCACTCGGACCTTGAACCTGCTTTCCTTTTTTTTTGTTCTGGGCTTTTGCTGGCTTCGACCTTTGTTGTCGCCATGTGCACTCCAGTTGCATATTTTTCTTCCATCTCGGCGAATTTGCAGTTCATGATTGTCAGTATAGTTCCTTTTTTTTTTTTTCAGAAGAAAAAACTATATATATTATATGAGACATATAAAGTTGTTGTGATACATCCTCAGATTTCATGTTAGCGTACCTGCAATCTAAATTTTTACAAAATTCAAAACTGCCTGTGATCTACATAGAGAAACATATATTTATGAAGCTAATCTACAGCTATCTGATACCAAAATTTCTATATTGGGAACTGTCTTGCAGATAGAGAATTAAAAATCTGGTAAAACAAAAACACTGATATGATAAGTAGTATCATCTGATACTATCTCAAGATGCCAGTATCTAGGAGCGGAAGATAGACCCATTTTAGAGAGGGAATCAGCTATAGGGTTCTTATCCCTGTAGATGTGATGAATAGAGCACTGCTCCATGATGCTCCAATAAAAGTTGATTCTGTCACGCCATCCGGACAGATGCTGAGCCAGAATGACATTTTTCCTGTTAACCGAATCTATCAGAAGCTTAGAATCTCCATAGATGGCCACCTGTGGTATGCCAAGGAATATACAAAATTTTAAAAGACTTGTGAGAGCCATGGCTTCTGCCAAATTGTTGGAACCCTGTCCACCATGCCAGAAGGAAGAAAAATGTGATTTTTCAGATATCTTTATGTGGAATCCACATCCACATCGACCCCTTTGAGCAGCCTCGTCAAAAAATGTTGTATGCTGTTGTAGAACAGTAGGAGAAGATCTGGCTGAGGGATTGCAATTGTTCTTTGTTTTCTTCGGTGGGAGCGATTCCAGATATACAGAAATTGAGTCAAAAGATTTAGCAAAAGAAAATTTTGAGTTGTTGAAGATACAGTAGTTCCGCCATTTCCATATAAACCACATGGATAAGATACAAATTCTACGCCATAGGATATTTCGCTTACTGCATTCTAAGAACCATCCCTGGATCGAAACATTCATATCTAACTTGAATCCATAAACTCTTTCTAACTCCTTCCATATGAGATTTGATTGCTTGCATTTCAGAAATAAATGTAAATTTGAATCCTCATCTTCTCTGCATAAAGAGCAAAAGTTAGGTCCGACCCATCCCCGCTTCATTAAGTTCTCCCATGTCAGATTTCGATTGTGAAAAGCGAGCCATGAGAAGAGGATCATCTTCAAAGGGCAGCCATCTTTCCAGAAGATAAGAGGAAAAATTGGAGATCCAGCAGAATTCTGTTTTATCAGCTTTAGGTAAATACCTTTGACTGATATTTCCTCTGCCTCCTTAGGGATATTCCAGGTTAAGAAATCAAAGTCTCTTATCCTGAAGAGTCCGCCGATCTGTAGCCTCATCTTAACGCTAATCCATTGTTGTGCAAGCTCTTGAGGAATATGTAATTCTTCTGGATCTTTCCATCGAGGTATTGGGCCGAGCCACTCTGCTATCAACCTGTCCCAATAAAAAATACCAATTCTATGGAAGTGATGAAGAAGTGACTCCTGTATTTCAATATTCTCAGCTCCGCAAATGAATTGGTCTCTGCCTATAATGATCTTATTTCCTGATTGAAAGCGCCAAATCAGGTGCTGCAAGCAGAGTGCCTCTATCCTTCGGAAACTACGCCATATTGGGGATCCCTTAACTGTTCCAATAGAGCCTCTACGATACCAGTATAGAAAATTCTTATTTGCAAGATATTTCGATTTTATCAAATGACACCACGGCCCATCACCTTGTATAGCTCTCCAGAAGGACTTGCACAGGAGGGCTCTACCAAAGTTCCTCAAATCTGATAGCCCCCAGCCTCCCATCGACTTAGGTAGGGAGATTCCAGCCAGATTTATAAGATGAATTTTATGCTTGTCAGCATGACCCCCCCAAATGAAATTTGCTGAAAGACTGTTCATCTTGTTAATAATACTCACCGGAAGATGGAAGAGGTGCGCCCAATAAACAGAGAGTTGATTAAGAATAGATTGTACCAAAATAATTCTCCTGGCCAAAGAAAGGCAACGGTACTCCCATCCAGAGATTTTCCTGTAGAATCTGTCCACTAGCCAGCCCCAATCGGTTCTCTTATAACCAATCGCTTTGATTCGGAACCCCAAATATTTAATGCCGCTGCTGAAGTGATGAGCTTTTATACCAAACAGATCTGTTAGCCATATAACTTCTTCCGACCTGAGATCCGAATGGTATATAGCAGATTTGTCTTGGTTCACTAGTAGTCCCGTAGCCCTTTGAAATTTATCCAATATCATGTGAAAATGCATACAAGTTGACCTACAAAACATGGCAAATAATAATATGTCGTCTACAAATAAGTTATGGGACACAGATATATCCCTGCAAATTTTTAGTGGCTGCCATGCTTTCTCTTTAACAGCCTTTTGAATATGTAAACTAAGAGAGTCGATGGCCAATATAAATAATAAAGGGGAGAGTGAACATCCTTGGCGCAGTCCCCTCTCTGCACTGAAAAAAGGAGTAGGAGTACCGTTTATAATAATGAAACCATTCCATTTTTCTTTGCATCAATTCCAATTTGGTATTAATAAGCGAATGGAAAAAATTTATGTGTCCTCTCCTCTGCCTTATTCCACTTATTGAATGCACTCAGAAGGCCTTCCATGGCTTCCAGAATCCTGTCCAAAAAGAGATTCACGTCAACCTGCTCATTATCATGGGAAGAAGAGTTGATATTCGACATGAGGAGACTGCACCACAAAATAACTTGACTCCCAAATCGGGGTGTTCTTCTTAGCACTTGAACAAAGGCTCTTAACACCAAGACTGTGTTGGCATGACACCCTCCCTTGCTTGTTATGCTCAACAAGGTTGAATATTGGTTGCTCACCATTATATAGACCTTAAGGAGCCTGGAGCCAAACCCGTCATATCCTCCTAGACCATTGTACATCCTCCTTGAAGCAATTAATTGCGTGAATGAATCGCCGATTCTCGAATTGCTTCGATTTGCTTGCTGAGAGTGTGAATTGATACAAAGAGAGGGAGGGATTAACAACAACCTAAGGCGAAATGAATGAAGACTCAGAGTTGTTGATCTCAACTATTTAAAAATCCATATGCCAATGATGTTCAATAGGGCATCGGGAAACTCGTGCGCATTATGACTTGGGATCATATGCCATTTGTGGAAGCGATTTGAATAGGGTACTAAAGAGGTGACATCTAGGACAAAATTGTAAATGCCTATCGACGATCCATGAAGGCCTCCAACGAAAGGTGGGATGAGATATTCACCATCCTTAAGTTTTCTCGAACTTCTATTTCTGCATATTCCAATACACTTAAACAACTTTTGGAGCCAGTGTTTATTACTTCTTTGCCATATAAGGGGGTCATGGCAATGGGGAACTTGATAGCATTGTATTATTCAATTCTAAGAACCCTTGGTTGTTATACGTTATTTTGTCACATTAGGAAAATGACCATCGATTTGGATCATTCGCTATCTATAAATATGTTCCAAAGCATTCCCCTGCAAAGTTAGAATCCAAACTATCCCAAAGAAAGTGAAATTCTTGGATCCCATGGCTCAAAACCTTATTTTTGGCTTCATGCGCAGTTCCCTATTCAATCTTTGCGCATATGTGGAAAGGTCCATTAGAAACCGCGAATAAGTGCACTCTGTGTTACACTGTGGCCCACACACATGACTTAACGAATGTAAAAATAAAATGTAAAGTCTCGAAGCATTGTTAGTCGTATCTATCCCAACTAACAAGCTTTGAATGGATGCTTATTTAGCCCCGATCCCTCCCATCATGGAGCTATTCTCTCTCTTTGTGGAACCCCTATCCCACCATTAGTGGATCTCATCCCTTGGGAAATGGATCCCAAACTTCCCCTCCTTAGCCTATAAAGCTAACACAGGCTTGAGGATTGGGGAGGAATGTTGGAAGTAGGCTTATGCTGCATAAATAAGGTTGGAAGGATATTCATTCAAGGAGATGGTTGGATATTGTGGGAAGGGACTTGCAACATCAAGGCTTCAAGGTTGTAAGTCTATTCTCCATTTTATTAATATAAAGGCAACTGCTCTTTCTCAATTATGTCTTTGTTGATACAATTTGTAGGATTCTTTGATCACCAACATAGATTGTGATTGTCTATTGATCAATTTTGATATGTGATTGAGTTAATTAGTTCAGTTATCTCTTATGCTATATACTGGATGCTTTGATCCTGTGTATGTTTTTGTTTATGCATATCTCCTTCGAGACATCATGGAGAAGTTGTAGGAAGCGATGGGAAGATCTTTGAAGCGTCAAGGAGAAGCGGATGGTCAAAAGCTCTGAAAGGGACTTCATCAGGCATTTCGATTAAACGGTAAGTGACCTCTATCATAGTCTTTATTTCAGTCAATCACATTATCTAGGGAAAGCTAGTAGATCCTTGTTGTTTGTTACTAGATTTCTCTAAGGTCTAGGGAGATTGCTCTAGCCCGCAAGACGGATAAGTCCACTTAACAATGGTCCAATCTTGTCCATTTGTTGGCCAATGCATCCACTATATGATTCAGATTTATTAGTACATGAAAGAATTTGATTTGTTCAAATTGCTGAAGATGAATAACAATCCTTTGCAATATAGGGGAGAGGTTGTTGTTATGTGATCCTTTCGCTTCGCTTTACTCGTCGGATTACAATTAATGAATCTCCAAAAACCATGATTTTCATAATTTTCTTTTCAATTGCTAATTCTAAGCCTTTTCAAAGAGCTAAGAATTCAACTTGGTTATTGGTAGCAACACCCAATCCCCAAGCATATTGAATCTCAATTTTTTCATTGGGGCTAATGATCACCCCTCTTGCCCCTGCCACCCTTGGATTTCCTTTTGAGGCTCCATCGAAAAACAAAGAGAATTATTTTTTATTTGTGCATCAGTTTTAGAAGTCTGTCAGACTTCGTCTAATGCAGGATACTTTCCTTCCTACTGGGGGCAGCTTGAAGCTACTAACATGATTTGTTGGCTTGCCCACCTTAAGCCATTCTTTTTCAACTGGTGTAAGATTGTCGAGCTTTGAAGCTTTGAATCCACAGGTCGTGACTGCTTCAAACATGAGGTTTAATGCTTTATTAACCACTTTTATTGGATCTGACTTTTCGTTTTTAAAAATTATCCTGTTTCTAGCTAGCTATACTGGCCAACATATATATTTTGGGAGAGTTGACCAACATCTGACGACAAGAGATGAGGACTTTCAAGGCCAAGGTAAATTATTTTTCCAAGGTACAAACATCTCAGTCCAGGTCTATGAAATTGCTTCAATATGAATTAGATTCACATAAGCTGCTTATCATACATCCAGGGAGAAGGGACAAAGTTTGAAAAGATGGGGAATGATCTCCTCCGAAGCCATGCAAAGAGGGCATCTTGATGGACCTTGAATGTTTTGCTTTTTTATATTTCTAGTTGTTAAAATATTTTGATGAACCAAGGTCCAATAAAAGATGTTGAATTTTAGTATTCCATCTTTGTGCCATATCTCCTTCCACATGTTTTCTGGGGCCAGGTGAGACAATTGTTTAACTAGGGAAGCATATCCTTCTTTTATTGTATAACAATGGAGGGAACTCAATTTCCATGTGCACTTATCGCGAGATGAGGATGAGACAAGGGCCATCCCTTTAAGGTTGCAAATAAGAACATTCCATTATTGATTGAGATTGGGGGGGAGGTTAGGACACAACCATCCCGACCAGACCCCTTGATCACTCCATCTTGAGATATCTTTGAGTTTTGTGTATCCTTCTTGTTGCATCCAGTCTTCTAATTTGTGAAGTCTTCTTGATTCCCCAAAAAAGTAGTTATGATTTTTTTTTTAATTTTTTATTTTATTTTATTTTTTATTTTTATTTTTTTAATTTTAGCAACTTGAGATATATCATTAAGTGTGTGTTTTGATGTTTATCATGGATTGGTGCTTATTGATGTTTACCAATCATTTATTTTATATGGGTGCACCATTATACTAACATAGACACATTTTCAATATTTTTTTTTACTAGAGAAATCAGGGTCAATTTTGATCACTACCACTATAACCCCACGGGGTCAATTGATCTCATGGTACATAACACTTCATTGTACACTACCACTATAATAACCCCACGGGGTCGATTTCAACTGCTACCACTACCATCACTATAACCCCAATTATATAACCACATGGGGTCAATTCATCTCATAGTACATAACAATATATTATATAACCCCACTAGGTAACTCATGGGATTTGAACCTCTAATCTAATGGTACATAAAACTTCATTATATAACCCCACGGGTTGAATTCATTTCATGGCACATAACACTTCATTATATAACCCAATGGGTCAATTTCGACCATTACCACTACCAAACCACAAATAAACTCAAAAGACTTGAAATTAGAATTAGATTCTCATGATACATAATACTTCATTATCACTAAAATAACCAATTAAACTGAATGGGTTTTAATAACCTCGTTTAAATTAATAAATATAATATTTTTTAATATATAATAATACATACTTTTTAATTACTTTGTAATTTAACTTTTCGTTAAAATATAAATTTGTAAACATTGGTTTGTAATTTAACTTTTCGTTAAAATATAAATTTGTAAACATTGGTTTCTATATTAGTGTACTTAGATATAGTCAAAGTTTTTTTTGGAGGATAAGTATTTAAAAACTTTTATAGATTTTATAAATTTAAAAAAATGTTTTGGATAACATTTTAAAATAGAGATAGGAACCGTTTTCAGTTGAATAGATCCAAAAATTTGTAAATGTCAACAGCTTAAAACTTTCAAATAAAAAGTAAAGCACCATAATAAAAAACCATTTTCTAATTATCGGCAGTAGCATAACATGACAGAATAAAACGGGTTCTTTCTCGTGCTACTTATATCAATGAAATAGATGGTTTTTTTTTTTTTCAAGAGAGAAAATTCATATATGGCCGAAGTCTTCATGATTACAATATAGCCGAAGTCAATTAGAATACGGCCGAAGCCAGAATACATTAAGGCCAAAGCCAGGTAGAATACGGTCGAAGCCGGCAGATACGGCAAAGCCGTCACATATCGCTGAAAGAGAGACCTCGCTGAAAGAAAGACCTCCGCAGGGTTCGAACTCGACTGAGGGGAGCGAAAGCCATCCGCCCCAGCCGTCTTATCATGCACGCTCGGTGCACCAATGAAATAGATGGTTGGCGTGTAATAAAAGGTAAAGATGGGCCCAAAATGACACGCTGTTTTCGTGAAATTGCTGCCCGTGGTGGAGTGTCAATTATTATCTTCTTTTTACATTTATAACGGAATGCAAAAGGTTCGTCGAGTTCATGCCCTCCATGCAAGTGTGCATGTATCTGGCTGCATTGAAATTATTGGCAGGACAAAAGTCATGTGCATGTGGGCTGCATTGAAATTATTGGCATGTCAGTAAATTACAACTACCAGATATATATCCAAAAATCCAAGCCTATTAAGAGTGAGAGATAAATTTTAAGTTTGGGATAGTTTTGGTATATTTCTGGCTCCAATTTACCTACAATATGATATGAATTTGTTGGAATTATTAATTTGATGTGTAAATTTTGTATAATCAAATACTTCAAAAAAAAATTCAGCTTAATTTATTTATACATTCAAAAACAAATTTTAAATAACAAAAAAATGATTTAACTAAAAATTATTTTGCCAGATTTCTATCAAAAACTTTAAATTAATGACATGATAGATGTACAAGTACAACCGCCAATATATTTCTAAGAATCCAAGCCTATTAAGAGTGACAAATCATTTTTAAGTTTTGGAGAGCTCTTAGGTATAATTTTGGGTCAAATTTGCTTATTAATTTGATTTGTAAACTCTACACAATTGGGGTACTCCAAAAGTTTTTTAGAACCCGAATCCATTTATACATTTAAAAACATATTTTAAATAACCAAAAAACATGATTTAACCAAAAATTGTTTTGCCAAATTCCTACCAAAAATTCTAAAATATAAATGTAGTCTAACTTATAGATGAAATGACCATTTTCACGTTATTTTTTCTGGTTAATTTTAATCAAAATGGATAGAGATTTTTAAAAACTTCATTTTAAATTGTTTAACTCTGCACAATTCACATGCCCTAGGGGTTTTCAAGGTGCTAAATCCATTTATACATTCAAAAATGTATTTTAAACAACAACAAAAGGGTAGTCTAACTTATAGACGAAATGACCTTTTTCAGGTTATTTTTAATCAAAATCGGATAGAGATTTTTAAAAACTTCAATTTAAATTGTTTAACCACCCTAGGGCTTTTGTAAGATGTTGAATCCATTTATGTATTTAAAAATATATTTTAAACAACAAAAATATTGAAATTGTATTTAGTAAATTTCGATGAAAAAAATTATTTCATCTATATAAATTAAACTAGACCCTACACAATACCAATTTTATTAATTTTAATTTTTTATTTTTTATTTCCTTAAACTTATGTGTCAATTAAAATATCTAACTAGCAGGTTTGGCTAGAAAGGAACAGGAGGATTTTTCGAGACAAAGCCCAGGATCACAGAATAGTAGCTAATACAGTGAAGTGCCAATTAAGTGAGTGGTTGGAAGGCATAGAAGACGACTCTAACCTCAGTCAACATGACAGAGAGTTGGGAACGACCTTCAAGATTAGCTTCCATAAACCAAGAAGCCCACCTCCAGAACTTGAAGTTTGGCAAAACAAGAAAAATGAGATTAATTTCCAGGAATGGCTGTCCAAACAATTAATTCCATCTTTTTTTTTTGATGGAGCAGCTAAAGGGAACCCAGGGAAAGCTGGGGCGGGTGGCCGCATTATCATGCCAGACAATATTTCTTCTCATAACTTTGCCTGGGGGCTTGGACATACATCAAGCATACAAGCCGAGGCTCTCGCCCTCTTGCAAGGGGTAATCTTCCTCAAGGAGCTGGGAATTCGGGAAGCAAACATTCTTGGAGACTCCCAAGTTATTATAAGAGCTGTGGTGACCAACTCCAACCCTTCTGATCTGCATCTGGCCAGGCTTCTCTCCAGAATCAAAAGCATCTCAAAATCGCTTCGCTTGACATATTTTCATGTTCTAAGAGCAAATAACAAAGCAGCAGACGCCCAAGCATATTCTGTTGTCCATCTAGAAGCTGGAACCGTTCTTAGAAACAAGGATTCTCTGTGGACTCCTATTCCATGAAAATATATGTTTTATTGTTTATTATTAGATCAGTTTGTCTGCATTTTCTATCTAGGACAATTAGCATTCAAAGTTTATTTTGAAAATTGTAAAAAGAGGAAGAGGATAAGAGCAATTGCCAATCCCCTCCTGGCAGAACAACATGTTGGAAAGCGCTCCTCATTTTGTAACCGAATTCGTGGCCATTGGCCAAGCAGATAATGAAACACCATAACCGTTCTTGTTAAAAAAAATTAAAATATCTAACTATATATTAAATCAACGATTGACTCTACTTTTGTGTGTTAATTAAAGTATCTAACAATATATTGACTCTACTTTTAATTAAAAAACAAAATAAACTAAACTAATTATCTAAATAAAAATACATTTATGTATTTAAAAATATATTTTAAACAACAAAAATATTAAAATTATATTTAGTAAATTTCGATGAAAAAAATTATTTCATCTATATAAATTAAACTAGGCCGTACACAATACCAATTTTATTAATTTTAATTTTTAATTTTTTTCCCTTAAACTTATGTGTAAATTAAAATATCTAACTCTATATTAAATCAACGATTGACTCTACTTTTATGTATCAATTAAAATATCTAACTATATATTAAATCAACGATTTACTCGACTTTTAATTAAAAAACCAAAATAAACTAAACTAATTATCTAAATAAAAATACACCATTTGTTTACTATATGGTTGTAATCGAGATAAAGATGCACTTTTGTTTGCTCGACCCTGTAATAGTTGTAACTTATTTTCCATAAAACCTTTGGAACGCTCAAGGGTACGTTGACGTCATCAGTTTACTTTAAGAGAATAAAAGAATCTCATCTACTTCTAGAAGAAATTTGAAGATTCTGATTCCTTTTAGAAAATGAAGAATCTGATAAAAGAATCTGATCTACTTCTAGAAGAAATTTGAAGAATCTGATACCTCCTCGGATACTTCGGTTGGTAGTCGACGGAGTTTGAAAACCTTCATAGTCTTTGTCTTATCTTCCCGTCCGAATGATGTCATAACACATCATTGCGGCTTTAGTTTTTGCTCAAAGTTTCTTTGCGTACTTTTTCTCTATCATCTCTATATGGTTTAAAGGGGACGATTCTCTGCAAATTATTTTTGGTGGGTGGATTTAGGTGGAGATGAATGATTATTTTACTATGTGAAACACCCATGATAATTTTTTTTTTTTTTTTTAATTTATGTTTTTTTTGGTGTTTTCTTTCCATGATTTGTGATGATTTTTTATCATCGTATTCTATTTTTCATTTCATATACATCTTGAAAGGTGTTAATAGTCAACGTGTTAGGTGAAAATGGGTTAATAAGTCACATTAACAACCTTCCACACCTTAAATAATGTATTATGTGAATTTTCATAATGATGATTCAACGTGAGGTGGTAGTTTCAACATATGAGGTGGTAGTTTCATCAATCATATACCAGTCTTAAGGTATAGGTGTCGTGTCACTTGTCAAAGAATTAAGGGTGGGTTTTCCTTGTTAGATGGAAATATGTATGGATTTAGCAAAGGATTATAGTGGACCAAATATAAAGTAACTAATATTATTTCTGAATCCTTCCAAGTTTACACTTGTTTAAATTCTTGATGGAGAACACTTGATAATTGAAAAAGTATGTATGCATTTATTTGATATCGGTGAGAGCATGGCACATCATTTGGAAGATATATATGGCATGATCTCCCTTCACCATGTGTCAAGATTAATGGGATTTATGATCCTTTCACCATGTGTCAAGATTAATGGGATTTATGATGAGATGGATTTAAACTTTCATAAAATTGTAAGAGAAGTATGTTTAATCAAAGTGTCTTAAAATCTTTTGGCATTCTATTAATGTTAATGTCTTGAAGGTGTTAATCCTTTACAAAAATTACTTGCAAATGAATTCTTAAAAAACAAAAAATATATAATGGCAAGAACAAAAAAGATAAAAATAAAAATCTCCTGGAACCCAAAACTAGGAAAACCACATTGATTGTCATTGTATTCCTTTCAATGTTACAACACATTATATGCATCTCGAAGTATTCATAAACTCTCAATCCATTAACCTTTGATTAGAACATAATCATAGTTTTGTTGAAAAGATCTACAAAATACCATGGGTAAAATCATCATGCGAAAAACCATGTGCAAAACCATGGTGGGTCCACCAAAAAATAAAAATTGGGTTATTGCCCCAAACCCTAGGGGGACTACCACGCCCCATTGCACCTCGTGCAACAAACAACACCTAGAGCTAGTCATGCAAAGAAACTAACACATACCCAACATGTTCGAGCTAAGCTTTGTAAGAATGCATGTGTGTAGAACTTTCCACCAAGTTGGTATCACAAGGGACACATGACACCATTCGAAGGCTTTTGCATCACACAATTTTGTTATGCCAAAAGTGTTAACATTATGAGTGCTCTGAGAAATGGTTACAAAATATTGTTGTTGAATGAATTGAAGGGATGAAATGGATTTAAGAACTTGCATATTCATTCTTCCAAAATTTTCACCATTTGGAGATAGAGAGAGAACAAAAAAGCATAAGCGTTGAACACCTCTTGAAGGACATAGGGAGAACAATGATCGATGAGTTGGTCACTACATATGACACAAAGAGGTTCAATTCATAGACATGATAGCTAGTAATTGGTCTAGGTTAAGATTATACCTAACTACTCAATGCCTATGATGAGGCACCACATCGTAGATGGAGCCCACCATATAGTTTTACAACTTGAAGTGATATATATGAACATCTTACCTCTCATAAATACTTGGAAATACAAGCTAATGGTCCTACTTTAATGTTGTTTTAACCTCCCTTCTCGTTGATGCTCCATCATTATAGAGGATGTGATGGCCCTAAGTATTACAACAAGAATGTTGTAACTCCTAAGGGTCTCAACTTGGTTAATTTTCAACCCAGGGTTTGTAGAAACTTAAGAGGGGTGGGCACTACGTGTGAAGCATGTATTATTTTCATCTTTTGTTGATTTGATGCAATTAAAATCAATTGAGGAGAAATTGATTTATACATATACCATTTTGTTGTCTATTCTACAAGAAATATTGAAAATTGTAGGAAAGGAAGAAAGTAATCAAATCGACACTATTTGCAGGAACTAGGAAGCAAACCAATTCAATCTTGTCGAAATAAAATCAAGTCTACTCTACTATGCATGGAAATGAAACTTACAGCTGAAATAGAGCATAAAAACATCAGTTTCTTTGTGCTTTTTTTCTCTTTCATCTCCATATGGTTTCAAGGGGATGATTCTCAACGAATTATTTTTGGTAAGTGGATTTAGGTTGTTAGGGTCCCACCCTAACCCCCTTATTTATGTAATGGGATCACGTCATAGTCAAGAGTCAATAAAGCCCATATTAATAATTGTAAGTGGTTAATCCGCAATTAATGACAGAACCACAGTTAGTTGCAAATGGGTTGTAGTATTAGATAGATGGTATTAATAAAACCCACGGTATTGGCCCGTGGTATTGCATGTATGAGTCATATATAAAGGATAGAGACTCCCTGCGAGGAGCATCGTGTCTTATTTTGTAGTCGAGCTCCGCTCTATTGGAGGTTGCCCCCTCGAAGAGGCAAGTGAACATTACTTTCTGAATAATAAAATCATTGCTATTCTGTGTTCTGGGTATCTTTTCTTCGCATATTCTGTATTTGGGTATCATTTTGTAGGTTAAGAGCATAACAAGTGGTATCAGAGCACTTTCCAGGGCCGGTGGGATCTCCATTTCTTAGCAATTTTTTTTTTTGGCTAGAGACGTGTTCTGACGTCTTTAAACCACGGGATCTGTCGTTGAGCGCATAAACCTGCGGATTTGGGGAGGCATGCATGCAGGAAATACAAGAGGTGGTCACGTCTGTTGGACTCCCTTGTAATCCCTGTGGGTACCCCTTCGAGTAGTAGCGCATTAGACAGAACCGTGCAGGGATTGTCTTCCACGTACACTCTGGGTATATCGGAAGCCCCCTAGGCTCCCTTGAAACCTCGCCATAGATAAACCGTCGGCCGTCTTGCGGCTACAGTACACCGAGAACAGCACTCGGGGAGATTACTCGCCTGTACAATAGGGTAGTCGGGTTGTACGGCTAAGGGTACGGTCGATCCTCCTTAGTTAGAGCCCTGAAACATTGGGCCGAGTACTACTGCCAGACCCTTATGTATATTGCGATCTGTAGCACCTGACACTCCTCAAGACCATAGTTTCCTTTTCTGTTGGGGGATCACACAACATCTCTTCCATATCCGCCTGCGCAAAGGGGTGTAGCAGCAGCAGACATCAGTCCCGCAGTCTCGAGTTCGCAGATCAGCCATTCCGATCTATTAGATCCATCAGATCCGCAGAAGCAGTCTGTTTCGCCATTAGATCCGCCATTCAGATCTCTCAGATCCACCAGATCGGAGTCGTTGTGAAGGGTTCCTATACCGGGGTATAATTTTCGCAGGACTTTTGGCCGCATTGACATTTTGAGGATTTGGCCACTGCAGTATTGATAACGAAGGAGATCTTTCGGGGTGCTTATTGGTGATCTAGCCCATCAGAATCAGGACGACGAGCTGAGCACGGTGGTACCATTCACTTCTTAGTGAAAATTTTTTAGGCGGTCCCAATTTTCAAAAAATCTGGTTGGTGTATGGTAGAAACTAGAGCTCAAGCGATGGCCAATGAAAGGATGGACAAACTTGAAGAATCAATGCACAACCTCCACCTTCAGCTTACCGGACTATGTAGCATGGTCGAGAAAATAGTCCCGAAGGGCAAGGAGCAAGCCCATGAGGAGGAGTATAATGGCACTGAACACAATGAGGGTGAGTCTAGCCACTCTCCTCACGTCTGGCACACCCACCCACCACCCAGTCAGCGACCTCCCAAGTTGGATATGCATAAATTTGATGGTTCTCACCCATTGGCATGGATAGCACAAATGGAGCAGTATTTCAAACTGAATCACATCTTCGATGATGCGACTCAGCTTATGTTGGGGAGCATGTACTTGGACAATGAAAGGTGGCAATGGTGGGAATGACATCAGCGTTGCATTGGACCTTTTAGGACTTGGACCAAATTCACCAAAGCTCTTCAAGACCGATTTGACCAGGAATCATCTTTTTTGGGTCGTCTTACTAAGCTCCGACAGACTGGTACAGTGGATGAATATATTACAGCTTTTGAAGCCTTAGCCTTCCGCACTTGAGGTCTCTCAGATGTGTTCTACACGGAATGTTTTATCAGCGGTCTTAAAGAAGCTATCAAAGCCCAAGTCCTACTGCACCACCCTCCCACATGGACGGAGGCTTGCAAGGTAGCTCGTAATGTGGAACGTGCATTAGCAGCCCAATACAGTTGCCCAAATTTCTCCGCTAAAGGTCGCCCCCCACAGGCTCACAACACGACTCAAACACTTAAGGTCCAAAAGGTGTCACCTGCGAAAATGGCCGAAAGAAGAAAGCAAGGCCTATGTTACTACTGTGATGAAAAAACTCCCCAGGTCATAAATGCAAGGAGCCCAAATTTTTTCAAATTGATGCCACTGACTACAGCTCAACAGAGGAAGATCCACCACTGGAGGAACAGGAGCCGCTAGAAGAAGACAACCAAAAGGACAATGTCTCTGACGAACTAGTTATTTCGTTGCATGCTTTGGCAGGGATTTCTTCCCCTCAAACTATCAAAATCAGAGGTTTTATTAAACATCGCCCAGTAGTAGTCTTGATTGATAGTGGAAGTACACATAATTTCATCCATCAAAAAGTCGCAGAAGCAGTGCATTGTTTTGTACGAGCAGTTTCTAACTTCCAAGTTCAAATTGCGGATGGAGGCACAATGAAATGTGAAGGCCGCTGTGAAAATGTCAAACTTCAAATGGGGGATTATCAGTTGAAAACCCACATGTTTGCACATGGGGGGTTGCGACATTGTCCTCGGCGCTGAATGGCTCCACACTCTTGGGCCAATCACAACGGATTTCCAGGAGTTATATATGAGTTTTAAGCAGAACAACTACACACATACCCTCCGTGGACTCCAGGCGGGAGCCCCCTCTATCATCAACTCGCATAGGATGGAAAAATTGTTAAAAAAGGGCAATCATGGAGTTGTAGCTCAATTTAATGCCATCCAGGCAGTCGAAACAAAGCCTCTACCAATTCATCCTGAGATGCAACCGATTTTAAATAACCATCTGTCGGTCTTTGACAAGCCTCATGAGCTTCCACCCTCGCGAGGGGAACATGATCATAGCATCACCTTGGTTCCAGGGGCCCAACCCCCAAATGTGTGCCCATACGAATATCCGTTCACCCAAAAGAATGAAATAGAAAAAATCATCAAGGAACTTTTGGAAGCAGGTGTCATTCGTCCCAGCATTAGTCCTTATTCATCCCCAGTGGTCATGGTGCTCAAGAAAGATGGGGAGTGGCGGATGTGTCCCGACTTCAGGGCCCTCAATAAGTTGATAGTCAAAGATAAATTTCCCATCCCGGTGGTTGATGATTTGCTGGATGAACTCAATGGGGCTCAATTCTTCACTAAGCTGGATCTTCGCTCAGGCTACCACCAAATTCGCATGAAGGAAGTCGACATCCCCAAGACTGCTTTCAGAACTCATGAAGGCCATTATGAATTCCTGGTCATGCCATTTGGTCTTTGTAATGCCCCCTCTACTTTTCAGAGCCTTATGAACCACATTCTCAAACCATATCTCAGGAAATTTGTCCTTGTTTTCTTCGATGACATCCTCATCTATAGTTGCACTTGGGCCGCACATCTTCAGCATGTAGATCTACTCTTGCAACTGCTCCGCAAGCATAAATTATTTGTCAAGATGTCCAAGTGTTCGTTTGGAATGGCAGAAGTAGAGTACTTGGGCCACATTGTGGGGCGTGAAGGTGTCAAGGTGGACCCCAAAAAGATCCAGGCAATGCAGGAATGGCCTCAACCTAAGACCTTGAAGAGCTTGAGAGGATTTTTGGGTCTCACAGGCTATTATCGTAAATTTGTCCGCAACTATGGTCACATAGCGAAGCCCCTCACCCAACTCCTAAAGAAAAAATCATTCTGCTGGAATGAGGAAGCACAACAGGCCTTTACAGCTCTAAAAAATGCCATGTGTTCCACTCTAGTCTTAGCACTACCTGACTTCACCAAATATTTTGTCATTGAATGTGATGCTTCGGGTACAGGTATTGGGGCAGTCTTAATGTAGGAAGGGCGACCGTTGTCCTTCACAAGCCAACAACTCAGTGGGAGGAATCTTGGCCAATCTACCTACGAGAAGGAAATGATGGCCATCTTACATGCAATTGAGACCTGGCGACCTTACTTATTGGGGCGACGTTTCCAAATCCGCACAGATCATCACAGTCTTAAATATTTTTTGGAGCAACACCTATCCTCCCCACAACAAAATAAATGGCTAGCCAAAATGCTGGGATATGATTATGAGATCATTTACAAGAAAGGGAAAGACAATAGTGTAGCAGATGCATTATCTTGCCAATTTGAGGAGGAAAGTACTCTGCTAGCAATTTCCCTCCCCATTCCAGAATGGATTGAAGAGGCTTGCAGGGAATGGTTTCCACACCCTGGGCTCTCCCAACTCATTTCTCAATTGCAGGTAGATCCAAATTCCACCAAGGGCTAATAGTGGCAGGATGATATTCTTCTCTACAAGGACAGAGTCGTAATATCACCAACATCCACCCTCAAAAGTCACATTTTGGCAGAATTGCACTCATCTCCCATTGCAGGACATTCAGGCTTTCAGAAGACATATGCTCACACCAGAAGATCATTTTTTTGGACAGGCATGAAAAAGGACATCCTTACTTTCGTAGCCGAATGTGATGTCTGTCAATGCCACAAAGGGGAAACCGTCAACACACCAGGCACATTACAACCATTGCCCATTCCGGCATCAATTTGGACGGAGGTTTCTATGGATTTCATTACAGGTCTTCCAAAGTCAGGGAACAAGTCAGTCATCATGGTGGTTGTGGACCGACTGTCGAAGTATGCTCATTTCTGCGCCCTACCCCACCCGTTTACACCAACTTTGGTTGCTCAATCATTCATGGATCAGATCTTCAAATTGCATGGCATGCCCACTTCTATTGTGTCCGACCGCGACCCGATCTTCACCAGTAATTTTTGGTGGAACTCTTCAGAATACAAGGCACTCAACTCAAACTCAGTACTTCCTATCATCCGCAAATAGATGGTCAAACCGAAGTCGTCAACAAATGTCTAGAAACCTACCTTAGGTGTTTCACTTCAGAAAAGCAACACCTTTGGGTACAGTGGTTACCTCTGGCTGAATGGTGGTATAACACCAACTATCATGCCACCACCAAAATGACTCCCTATGAAGCAGTATATGGTCAACTCCCGCCTTCACCTACTTCGTATCTCAAGGGATGCTCAAAAGTACAAGCAGTGGATCAACTCCTACAACACCGCGCAACCATGCTCGCCCATCTTCGAGCGAATCTTCATCAAGCTCAGAACCGCATGAAGCAACAGGTAGACCAGCATCGCTCAGAGCGCCAATTTCAAGAAGGGGATCAGGTCTTTTTACAGCTACAACCATATAAGCAAACATCACTCAAGGACAAGGGGTGTCAGAAACTCTCTCCCAAATTCTACGGACCATATCAAGTACTTCAGCGCATTGGAGAAGTGGCCTACAAGTTGGCCTTGCCACCTACTGCAAAAATCCATCCAGTTTTCCATGTCTAATGCCTCAAGAAAGTGATTGGGAACAATTGTAGAATTCAGACTAGTCTACCTGAATTGGACGAAGAAGGGTCCATCTGGCTTCAACCCGAACAGGTCCTAGACACACGAGACAAGAAACTGCACGGCCACATGATTAAGGAAGTCCTCGTCAAATGGAAAGACACCTCTCCGGAAGATGCAACTTGGGAACCAACCACTATTCTTTAGCAGTTTCCGCAGCTTCAGCCTTGAGGACAAGGCTCGTCTTAAGGGGGAGGGCATGTTAGGGTCCCACCCTAACCCCCTTATTTATGTAATGGGATCACGTCATAGTCAAGAGTCAATAAAGCCCATATTAATAATTGTAAGTGGTTAATTCGCAATTAATGACGGAACCACAGTTAGTTGCAAATGGGCCGTAGTATTAGATAGATGGTATTAATAAAACCCACGGTATTGGCCCGTGGTATTGCATGTATGAGTCATATATAAAGGATAGAGACTCCCTGCGAGGATCATCGTGTCTTATTTTGTAGTCGAGCTCTGCTCTATTGGAGGTTGCCCCCTCGAAGAGGCAAGTGAACATTACTTTCTGAATCATAAAATCATTGCTATTCTGTGTTCTGGGTATCTTTTCTTTGCATATTCTGTATTTGGGTATCATTTTGCAGGTTAAGAGCATAACATAGGTGGAGATGAATGGTTATTTCATTATGTGAATCACCAATGATATTATTTTTTAATTTATGTTTTTTGGTGTTTTTTTCAATGATTTGTGATGTTTTTTTATCATGGTGTTCTATTTTTCATTTCATATACATCTTGAAAGGTGTTAATATTCACCGTGTTAGGTGAAAATGTGTTAATATGTCACATTATCAATATTTCACACCTTAGATAATATATTATGTGAATTTTCATAATGATGATTCAACATATGAGGTGGTAGTTTCTCCAATCTTATACAAGCCTTAAGGCATAGTTTTCATGTCACTTGCCAAAGAATTAAGGGGGTGGGTTTTCCTTGTTAGATCGCAATAAGTATGGATTTAACAAATGATTTTAGTGGACCAAATATAAAGTGACTTATATCATTCTTGAATCCTTCCAAATTTACACTTGCTCAAGTTCATGATGGAGAAGACTCGAGAATTAATAAAGTATGTATGCCTTTATTTGATATGGGTGGGAGAGTGCAACACCATTTGGAAGCTACATATGGCATGATCGCCCTTCACCAAGTGTCAATATCATGTGGTATTTATCATAGGATGGATTTAAAACCTTAATGAAATTGTAGGAGCATGTATTCTCAATCAAATCCTCCTAAAAATATTTTTCCATTCTATTAGTGAAAATGTCCTGAAGGTTTTAACCCTATATGGAAATTAGCTTCAAATGGATTCTGAAAAAATAGAAAATATACATTAGTGAGAAATATATATATCTATATATATATATATATATATATATATATATATATATATATATATATATATATATATATATAGATATATATATATACATGTATTTTTCTCTTGGAAACCAAAACTAGGAAAACCATATTGATTTTTCATTATATTCCTTTCAATGTTACAATACATTATATACATCTCAAAGCATTCATAAACTACCAATCCATTAACCTTGGATTAGAAATAACCTTAGTTCCCTTGATCGAATCTACAAAATACTACAGGAAAAACCATCATGTGCAAAACCATGATTCAAAAAATCATGCACAAAACCATGGGTGGGTCCTCCCAAAAGAATTTTTTAGGGGCGTTGTTACACAGTATTTTGTCACTGACCCCGCATCCCCTGGTCCCGGGTAGAGTCGGTCCTTGAATGGCATCTGTTCTGTGTCATACATCAACAAATGTGTCCACATCTTCCAAATCATTCAAGAAGATTAACAATGCTCTTTAATCCTGAATATTGACCCTTTTTACCCATGTTCCAAGATTGTCGCAAGACAACCTCATTATGCCTGCGACGATAACCTGGAGTGGACTAGAACGTCATGACATCGTCGCAGGGGTACATTTTTCTCTGCGACGGTCAGATTTTAGGGCTCATCGCAAGTCCTTAGTATCCTGCTTGCGACAATAGCTCTGAATACACTGTTTCCTCGCGACGTCGTCTCTGAGTCCTAGTGTTTGACTCGCGACGACCCAGATATGGCAAATTAGTTCAAGCATAATTCTTCTGGGTGGTACTGGAACTATTTGTTGGGTCAAGGAAGTTTGCCTTTCCTCCTTTAAAATGGTGGTTCCACCTTTTGAGAAACCTCCCTTGAAGATAAGCTCCATCTCCCTCATTTATGGAGGCTCCTCCTCTTATAAAAGCATTCCCCATTGTTATGATCAGCTAGTTTTTGATATTGAGAAAATTAGCTAGTTTTGGTGTGAGATTGATAGTTTGCAGTGTGAATTGTTGATAGTCTAGCAATTGGTTTTGGATTGCATTAGTCTTATATTAGTGCTTTTGGGTGAGAGAGAGAGTTGTCAGCCTTTTGGGGACCTTTTGAGAGTGAATGCTTGAGGAGACACACTGATTGGACCCTTCAAGGAAGCTTGCGACGTCAAGGCATGGTTGTAAGCTTTGTTTTGCTCATATTAATACAATCAACGATTGTTTCCTATGTCTTGTATGAAATATATTTTATAGCTTATGGTTCTTTGACTCTGTAAGTAAATAGTTCATTGTTGTGCTCTATGATATGTTTCGTTGTTCTTTTATGTTGCTTCAGTGAATCGCTCATCGAGGAGAAGGAAACGATAGTTGAAGTAGCGCAACGAAGGCTCCATCGAACACCGGCATAAGGTAGGCTCTTTCAACAATGACTATTTAAGGAATTAGCTGTTGTTTTGTCTTGCTGTGACTAGACCCACTCTAGGGCTAGAGGGGTTGCCTCTATCCGTAGAGGGAACATTACCTACATCATAAGTTGGTGGTTACCAGTATTACTGGGCCTCCTGTTGAACCCGCTAGCGGTGGTCCTTCATCCTCGGCGTCCGGAGTCGTTAACCCTACAGGTAATATCCTGCTTTCTTCCAGTTCCATTCTGGCAGGGTGGTCATATGAGCAATACATATTTTCTCTTCAAAACCTGAATCATAACCCTCTGGGCTCCCAACCACCATCCTATCCGCATAATCCATTGCACTATTATGTTCCTCAAGGGGCTCATATTTATCACACTGGGTCCCTCCCCCTTGAACCTACGGTTGAAATTTCTATTCCGTTATTGGTTGCCTGGTCTCATACTACCTACCATGGTGGCCAACCGTATCAAGGAAAACCTTCCAGTTTTCTAGGGCAACCGTATCAAGGGCAAACTTCAGGCCTCCAAGGACAACCCTTACAGGGACAACCTTCAGCCCTTACAGGTTCCTCTTTTGTTTATTTAGGGCAACCTTCTGGTCGACCAGGTCAGCCTCCATTCTAGTCAGGCCAACCTGTTGCCCAACAAGGTCAACCCTCTGGTCAAGTAGGCCAGCCTTAGATCTAGCAAGGCCAACGTACTGCCTAGCCAGGTCAACCCTTTGGTCAAATAGGCCGACCTCAGATCTAGCAAGGTCAGCCTACTGTCTAGTCTGGTCAACCCTCTGGTCAAGCGAGACAACCTTAGTTTTAGATAGGTCAACCTGCTGTCGAGTCTGGTCAACCTATCACCCAGCAAGCGCAACCTTCTAGGCAGATAGGTCAACCTCAAGTCCAACACGGCCAACCTTCTGGCGAGTTGGGTCAACCTCAATATCAACAAGGATATCAGTTTGGTCAAGTTAATCCTGCTCTCAGCCAAGCTGGTTCCCAAATTCCACCCGGTTTCCAGACCCAAGCTGGACTCCAGACCCAAGCTGGTCTCCAAACTCAAGTTGGATTTCAAGCCCAACCTATTTATCAAATGCAGCATGGGCCTTAGGCACAGTTTGGAGCTCAGCTGCAACACGGTCTCCAAGTACTTCAGCAACCCCAAGGGCAACCTCAGGGTGCTCTGTATCAAAATTACCAGCAACGACAGGTCAATCCTTATCAAAATTTTCAGCAGCCCTATGCTACCCCTGTTGGTCAAGCTGGTAACCAATGGGTTGCTAGTGGTCAAAACCCAGGTCAACCATCAGGTTATATTTATAATTCGTATGGACAAAACCCTCATGGGCATGTTATAGGACAAAATGACCTCCTCATCAACTTAGAGGTGAAAGACAACATGACTGAAGCAAAGACCACAATTGCAGGCCTTGAATCCACACTAATGCTGGTTTTCCACTGCTAACATGCTTTATAAAGCTTGTTACCAAGCATAGAGGAGTGTTACTCACCCTGCTAACTCAAGTTGTTAGACCAGGGGGAGCGTTAGCGAAACTAAGAGATGTTCAAAGAGAGAAGCCAACAACTTCCCTCACAAATATCTAGATATTTATCCCTAAATTTGCTCAAGAAAAGCAGGGAAAGTCCCAAAAATCAAACTATTTGGGGAAATTCCAATCTGAAAAAGAAGGCAAAAGGGAAAGAGCTAGAATAAGAGGCAGGTTCATTACTTTTTCCCTAATGAACTCTAGGAGGAGATTGGCAGCCCTAACTCGATTGCTACATAAGCAGTGAGAGGGCCATTATGAAAAGGGTCAGAGCATTTGAAAGGATAGCCCATTAAGCTGTTGTGAACTGTCATACACTTGAAGAAGTGAGCTGAAAGAGAGAGAGAGAGAGAGAGAGAGAGAGAGAGAGAGAGAGAGAGAGAGAGAGGAAGAAGGGGCAAGGGAAGGCTGATACAACGGATGGTTGTAATCACTCTTCCATTATAAATACAGAACTGTAGTTGTGTCCCCTACTCCATAGTGTCAGTAACATTGTTCATTGAGTTGTTCATTTCGATACTTGTCGAGTTGAGTAGTTTAAGTTGTATACAAATATATGTTCATTGTGAATTCTTATATTAGTTTTCAATATTGTATGCTGTGATTATGTTTTCCTTTCTTTTGTGCAGGAATTGTCTTGGAGCTGGCTTTGAAGGAGTTCTTCTTGGCTGCATAGCGATCTCCAAACAAATCTAGAAGGAGACTTGAGGTAATCCTCTTTCCATACTTTGTCAACTTGTATTTGATAGATGAGCATGTGTATAACTTGGTAGCTTCTGCAAATAATCTTACAGTTTGTCGAAGGTCCCAGGAAGACCTTTGAGGGTAGTTTTCATTCTCCATACACCATGCATTTTACCGCATAGCATAATTGGTGAATCCGCTGGGGACTATACATCTAGTTCCCGGTTTACCCAGACTCTTCTCTGTTCTCTATTCTTTCTAAGAGCTCCCTACTTCTTCAAATCATTTTCTAATCCACCAACTATCTTGTTACATCCTACTAGTTTGCATTCTCCTCAGAAACTGATCCTAAAGGCCCTCTGTTTGAGCAATTTCCCTCACTAACGCAGGTTATCAGGCTAAACAGAGCTTTATAAAGCACTATGCCTGTGTACAGGGAGCGTTAGTGGACCAACTAACTCTCTATTTACACTAAAACAGAGCGTTAGTCTCCCATTTCCATGATTTCTAGTAGTGTATGTGGACCAAAAGGGGGGGGGGGGGGAATTTTCTCATTGGCTGAAGTAAGATCTGCAACTATACTATGTTAGCAAATTTGGTGTCCCGAGTTTTTCTCTCTTAAAATACATTTTTTTTGAAAGAAAGACTGATAAATTGTATTCATCCTTCTATCGAAATAGTTGTAAGCTGCTTCATTTTGGTTTTCAGTGGTTGTTAGGAAATATTGGAAAAAGAATCTTTTAGTTATGCAAGTGTTGAAAGGCTATAGATGCACAGACGAATCTATGAATATGTGAAAAGATGAATATGTAGAATAAGACTTGTTTGCATAATTTTTTTTTTTTTTCAGAGCATTGTTTTGCATGATTTATTGAGTCAAGAGTCTCACCATATTCATACATCAACACCCCTACCGAAGACAAATAATCAAATACACTTAACATTTACATTAAAATCAATTAGTTACTCTTTTGAGCAAACCAACATTAGCTAGGCTAGGATCTTGGGATAAGCATGTGAGTGAACTGCCCAAGGTTGAAAACCAAAACTAGTGTCATTAACGAGCGAAAAATTCCTTCTGCACTCATATTACCGGGACCACTCCACTAACAATAGAGCAAAATACAAGACAACATTGGACTGTAATTGAAGGTAGCCCACCTTCTCTTACAAATCCTTTGGGCATTCTGTGTACTAGGGGTCCCTTCGGGGATTTCGAAACTGAGTCGGGGACTCAGGTATCCTGCCCACACAGCGTGCTGTCTACGACTATGTCCCCATGGTAATGTCTGTGATTTGAGGTATCTCTAGTGGCCAAACTTATAGGACTTACACAAGGTGACTGCGACGGGCTGTCCTGGTACCTAACACGGACGGATCTACTCTGTATTTAGTTTTTGGGAGGGTGCTCGTCTTCACGAGAGTACTTGGCCCCTCAATCTGAGGTTCGGGAAAAGCTCTAGAGTAACCGTAACTGTACATTTGGCCATCCTTCTCTGTTATTCATTGAGATACTAGGTTTCATCTCTAGTGATCGGTGCTTATCAGATGAGGTACTTTCCCTCTGTTTGTTGATTGATATATTTAGTGTATTTTTTATTTTTAGGTACCTCAGTGCTATCATTTTTGAGACTTTAAAGAATATCACATTAAAATTTATTTGATAAAACTTAACAGTCACTGTGGCTACATCCGACCCTCTTCTTCACTCCAAACGATTGTTAGGACTTCCTCCACTCATTATGGAAGATCCGCCGAGTTCCATTGACTCAGATTCCTCATATTCGAGGAATCAGTCTCTTAAATCTCACAAAGGATCTGTGTGGATGACCGACAATTCAAGTTTGTCGGAGGTTTTCTTCACGGAAGGATTTCTTCCTCACTTTAACACTCCGCTCACAAATCCGTCGGACCTTATCATGGTTCCTGTGGTACCTATACTTCCTTCTTCAGTGGGTGGAAATTTCCCATCTATCCAGTCGACAACTCATGGGTTGTGGAATTTTAGAGACACTGTTGGTCCTCTACCACTTCCCCAGTCGACAGTCATCACAACACCAGTAATGTAGAATCCCACTATCCCGTTTGTCCCAGGTATGACAACTCACATGAAACCCTCTATAAGTGGAACCCAGTAGATGCCAGGTTCCACTCCTATGGTGCCACAATGCATACCTTCGACAAGTGCCACATACAGTGCTCCATATAACACTCAATGCGGCACTATGGGCGCGGTTCCCGTTTACCAACAATATGGTCGGCTGCCAATGTATAGTTCCAAATCCCAGATTCAGATATCTGGGGGGTTCCCAATATGCACATGTCGGTAGGGAATCTCATAGTTCCCCCTCCGTTCTCAGGCATGCATGGACAGTCGCTAATTGACATGAGTGTTCCCTCTGTCAATCAAAGCCAAATGGCTAGTTCCGTGTTAGTCGGGAATCCACAAGGGGTTCCCAACCAATTCATGGGGGCACCCTACTCACAGACTCAAATGAGTCAAGGGGGCACCACTTATACTGGGGGCAATTTCATACCCCAGTATTAAAATCCTCATGGAAATCCACTCTACAACACCATACCGCAAAGCAATTGCTACACCATGCAACCCATGTACACTATGGGGAACCAAATGATGGGAGGAGCACAGAGCTCCTTAGGTCATCCATCATCACCATGGTCCGAGTCAGGGGCACCTAACTCTCTGCCTTTTTTGGCAATGTTGGATATTCCCGACTTATACAAGCTGAAAAATGACCCCATCTACCACAACTTACAATGGCCACCGATCCCGCATAAAATACCAATGGACATCCCAAAGTTCGATGGAAAACAAGGGGAGGATTCGGGCACCCATATCACCACCTACCATCTTTGGTGTGTTTCTAACTCTATGGTGGATGATAGTGTCCGGTTACGTCTTTTTCCCCGCACCCTCATTGGCAATGCCGCAAAATGGTATATTGAGTTACCACGCGCGTCAGTCAATACCTTTGACGCTTTAGCGACGGAGTTCCTAAAGCAATTTCAGTTACATATCCGCCATGAGACTAGGACAGAGCTCCTTACTTCATTTCGTCAGGATACCACCACCCACATCTCTGATCATATTCATGAATGGAGACGTAGGTGGAGGTTAGTCAAATCTCCCATCCCTGATTTTCTCTTAATGGACTGGTTCTATAAGTCCTTACTCCCACAAATCGCTAGAGATGTCGCTCTAGGTGGTGTGGTCACAGAAGACCAATCCATACGTCATGCCCAGCACTTAGATTTGATTTATTCACAGTCTGGCACTCTTTACGACATAATCCCCCATGCTCCTGGTAACCCCAATGCTTCCACCACTCAGCACCCTGGAGTGCACGCTGACAGGATTGTCGGTGCAACCTCTGGGGTCGCTGTAAAACAACTCAGTGGTTCCATTGCCAAGCTGGCAGTGGACCCCTCTACCAAAGCGACTGCTCTTCCTACCACTGCGATAAACTCTGTGCAGTCTACACAAAAATCCGGTGGCAAGAACAAGAAGAATAAGAACAAGACCGCTCCTTCTGAAGAGCAGTCATCCAAGCAGCCCAACCCAAAACAGAAGGCCGCTGCGCCTACTGATGAGGAAAAGGATAAAGGCACCAGATATCCATGCAAACTCTGTGCTGAAGACCACACGACTTGGCATTGTCCGCGGCTTCAGGAATGCACAGACTACCTTGCTAAAAGGGATTCTGGTAAGGCACCTGCTGTCCTTAGAAATCCTTTTCCTACTCAACAACAACAAAATCTCATTGCCAACCAACTGCAACCCTCGCAAGGGGGCAACGATGGTTCGCAACATCCTTCAGCTGGTGAAGGATCTTCTACCGTTTACACATTTGAAACGGTAGAACTTGCCACAAGAGCCAAATCTTATGGAGCTCTTGTCGCTCCTGTAGCAGAACCATCCTCAAGTCGAAACCCATTGCCGCCCAACGATCTGCATATTGAAAGGGCAGTTGAGGAATTTTTAATTCGACCCCCCAAGGGGGCACTTCGATGCACAACGCACAATACATCTGCACATGCCGCCCAACACTACAATATCGTAGAGGATTTGGCACAAGCGCCGTCGGCTATGTCGGCACTTGAAGTATTACAAACATGCCCCAACCAACGGAAAGCTTTGCTTTTGGCTATCGAAGGTATTGACCCTACGGATTCCATGCTTGCTATTTTCGACATGGACAAGTGTAAACCTCCCCTTTCCCACCAGCTTGCATTTCAAGTGCATATCACTTCGAAAGGTAAAGGTATACACAGAACTGTCATTGACGAAGGTGCTTCAACCTGCGTCATGTCGGCTTCATGTTGGCTTACCCTGGGTTCCCCAACCCTATCCCCACCGTCGAACTCCCTTAAAGCTTTCGACGGCCACACCTTTATCCCAAAAGGATACCTAGCCAGTTTTCCCATCACATTGTATGGGAAAATAGTAACGGTGGACGTAGAAGTCATGGACAAGAAACTCGACTATAATCTGTTGCTGGGTCGTAGTTGGACATATGCCAGGATGGGCATCATATCCACTGTCTTTTGTATCATCATATTTCCATTGGATGGAAAGGTCTTTAAAGTGGATCCGTTGTCTTTCTGCACCCCCGATTATTCACCATTACCAGGAGGTGGAACTGACAGTTATGTCAGTATAGGTACTGGTCTACTGAAGGCTTCTTCCCTTATGGGTTGTTTTTCTCTTCAACCACCCTAGGTTTCACAATCAGTCAACATGCTTTCACCAATTCCTCATGAACTGACCGATCCCTAGATCCTAACGGCTCCTTCAGACCTTGACACGTTCAGAGACCAAATGCCGCTGTCACCAGCTGAATTAGCCTACCAAGGCATTCAATCCACATCCACATCTCTGGTCATGTTGGTTATCGCCAATAGTACCACCACCCTTCTCATAATCGCTCCTCTGTTAGATCCATTCAATCAACTCATACCTATGGACAAAGCCATTTAAGAAATTATGAGTTTTGGAGAGCAACATTGGGAGGATTGGCACCATTGTGTCCTGATATCTGATTCGGACATTATGCCTCTTCAAATCCTGTCCTCCGACTTACCAGAAATTGTTTCCTCACCATACGTAATCATCCAAAATTTGGATGTGGAAGGAAACATGGGCGACACTTCCAGGTCATAACCCATAGATATTTTAGTCACAACAGGCATCGTGGAAAACACCCAGATGCGAGAAGATTGCAGTCATGAGGAAATTGCAAGCTCCACCTACCTACATGAGGAATTCCATGATGAATTTGTTTGGTCTCACAAGGAAATGCCCGACTTTAATCCGTCGTTTGTCGCGCATGAGATCCAACTTTACGACAAAGAAAAACAAAATGGGTGGCCAATCCCTTCCCTAGAAATAGCCGTTGAACCCATGCCCGGCCCTACTACCGAAGAAGAATGCCTACTATACCTTAAATAGCTGGATAAAACCCGTCGAGATGCCGATTTGGCACTCGAAACTCACAAGGAGCGGGTACAATCCCAATTTGCGAAAGAGGTTAGGTTTTGTTCTTTCCAAGAGGGCAACTTCGTATCGCTCTATCATCCAAAAGATAACCTCTTGGAGGCATGCATGCTTCGAGCCATTTGGATAGGTCCCTATGTCGTAATGAAAGTCCTCCCCATAGGGGCATATGAACTGCAAGACTGGGACGAAATCCCACTCAAGGAGCCCAGATATGGGCTCTATCTGAAAAAGTATTGTGCCTAGTATTGCACTGGGCATGTGCTTTGTAATTTTATGTATTCATAAGTTTTGCTTCCATTTTTTGATGTGATTGGATTGTTTTGTTATTTAGTGGATTACTTGTCTCATGCATTCTTCTCGCAATGGAGATGTCGTCGTTGCCCTTAGCATACGTAGGATACGCGGATGGTGCCAGTCGTCACACATGGCACATTGCATCAGTTGCTTGGGTCATCTACACACCCGAGTCAAAACTATTTTGCTCCGGGGGGGTCTTTCTTGGTACCGCCACCAACAATATTGTCGAGTACATGTCCGTCGTTTTTCTTCTCACAGAAGCATCATCAAGGGGCATCTCCAATCTGGTGGTCAGGTTAGACTCCCAACTAGTCATTATGTAATTGACAAACCATTATCACGTTCGTAATCCAACCTTGTTACGTAACTATCTAAGGGTGCGACTCTTGGAATGTCGATTTGAAATGATCACATATGAGCATGTTCCTCGAGAATTAACTACAGTCACTGATTTTCTAGCTAACTATGTATTGGATTGGCATTTGTCTCATTCTTTATAGTAGCATGCATGAGAAGTAAAACATTTACTAAAGTTAAAAATTTGTTACAAAAACATTTAAAAACACATTTACACCACCAAAATACCAAAAATATCTGTATATATATATATATATATATATATATATAGATCGAAATCTAGTTTTTTACATCAAAATATTCCAAAACTTGGATGATTTAAGTACAAAATGGCTCAAAGCCTAGCTACAAGCACTCATATGGCTACGCCAGAACACCTGCTAAAAAGAGCCTATTGCTCCAGAAAACCTAAAACAACTCTAGCTACCCTCCGAAGAGGAACCATAAACTGCTTAGTTACACCAATGGTTTGCTACTACATATGAGCGAGAATCTCCCTCATAGGAAGGGGGGGGAAACCCATAGTTAAACCCTCTAGGTTCCTTAGAACATCGTGGAGACTGTCGGCATTGCCCCCTCCAGCAAGTAGTTGGCCACCTCGTCGCACATGGCGAGGTTTGCCTGTAGGTCGAACTGGTGCCACATCTGTGTTAAGCATAAAAGTTTAATGTCAGTTCTTATTTCACTTTTAAAAAAAATTACGTATACATTCAAAAGCACAAAAATACTTAAGTACTGTCAAAATTATTCTCACCTTGAGGACCTCAGTTGGTCCCGGGCGGTAGCATCAAGTCTGGGTCACCGGTAAAGTCCATGCCTTCATAGGAATAGTCATCAACAATCACAATTTGGCTACGGAGCCACTGGAAGAAGTCTTCGTCAAAGAGTGCCGGATCGGTCCTCCTCCTGTGTGAGGATCGAGTGATGACCAGCAACCCTGCCTTGGCTCCCTCGGATTAAAGAGACCTAAGCTCACCCGTGGGCACATGACAGGTACCCTCTCAAGGAAAAATGAGACTATGATAGTACCATACCCAAAACTGTGTTGGGTATGGGTCTTGCATGCTGTTAATTCTGCCTTCAACTAGCGAAGCACTACTTCACACCAGTTGAACATCTGTGGCTGGACACAGTCAACCGCAAGCAACAGTTGGGCCTTTGTCGCTACATGGGGACTTTATGACCCCACCAACCACTCAATCAACCATAAAACTGCCCTCATAGACCGAGATCGAATCCCCTCTATAGGGACTCTGTTGCTGACTACTCCACTCTCAGGGATGCAGTAGATCTGTACCAGCTCTATGGTAGATCGTGGATCTGACCTGCCACTGGTGAGGTTTGCTTGTGCCCCACGGCACGACAAACCAGTCAAAAAGTAAATGTCATCCTGGTCAATCGCCAACACCTGATCTCTAATCCTGAACACTTGCTCGTGTTCATCCCAGCACTGAATGATCCATCTCAGTAAATCCTCCTATCCTTTCATCAGCTCTATCTTTGCACACTTGAATAAACCACAGTGGTGCAATGCAAGTATGCATGCTGGATCGTTTCGCATCAACAATTCCTCATTGTCATGGGCCCGTTCTCTCCATAGGTGAGTCATTTCAGCCTGAAACTTGCACAAAATAACCCTAAAAATAGTTAAAATGGGGCAAAATCACTTAAGGAATCCATGCATGAGGGTTTTCATTGCGCCCTTCAGCCCTAACGCTACCCCTAGTGTTGCATAGGGAGGATTAACGCCCTCCAGTGGCTCGTACAGAGTGTTTAACGCTCCCTACTGGCCATCTGGAGGGCATTAGTGCGCAAATAAGGCTTTAGGGCACCTCAAATCTGCAAAATTCCACCCATAAAAATGTTAAGAAAGGTTTAGTAAGGCATAGAGCAAGGTTTTAGCTCTCACCTGGGACTGACGGCACGTCGAATGGTTGCCCGGATCTCCTGCAATGGTCCGTGGAAAATTTGCTCCTCTTTAGCTCTAGCAAGCTCTCACAAACTTTAAAATAGTGAAAATGATGCATGTGAAAGATCAAAGCATCTCCTTATATAAATTTGAGAGACATGACTTTTTGACAATCATTAAAGAGGAAGTAGTCCATTCTTCATGATTTTTTGTCATACATGAATCTAGATAATAGGAATTGCTGCTTGTTTATACTTTTTACCACTTTTGATGAAAGTACTTTCAGGAATGAAAAGTAGTAAAAGTTGCATGCAATTCTCAAAGAGCACTTTTTGAGATATTTTATTGCTCTTTAAAAAGTATAAACATTTCCAAGTTTTTATCATTGAGCTCGTTAAATCTATGCAACGATAGTCAAAGCACTTTTTGTGATATTTTATTGCTCTTTAAAAAATATAAACATCTCCGAGTTTTCATCATTATGCTTGTTAAATACATGCAACGATGCTCTGAGCAACTCTTTTTTGATCTTTTTCCAGCTCATAAACTGAGAAAGACAAAAGGAGCATTCTTTTTAGGTGCTTTTTCCTTGCTCTTTAAACTGAAAAAATCCCGAGCTTAGTCTTTCTTCTTGTTAAACTTGATGATGATGACCCGAGCATTATTTTAGGTAGTTTTCTTGCTAGTTAAAACTGAAAAATCCCGAGTTTTTGTTACCGGGATCGTTAAAAATAGATGGCAGCAGCAATAGAACTTTCTTTTTTGGGACCGTTTCTCGTTCTTAAATAAAAAAATCCCCGAGTTTTTCCCCTCCTTCGAGCTCGTAAAACTATGATGAAGGGATGAGTCGTTCTTTTCCCTCTTTTTCTCGCTCATTAAATTGAAAAAGATACCTTGAGTTTTCTTCATCTAACTCATTAAAAATTTTGATGAAGCTATTGAGTTTGTCGTCACGTGACTCATTAAAAATTCACGACGAAGCACGAGTTTAATCCGTTGCCTCATACTCGTAACAAAATGAGGTCAACATCTATTAGAAAAAGGTTTCTCTTTATCCGGGTTCAATAGATTAAAAGATGGAAAAGTAACTGATTCGGGTATACTATTAACCTTTTGTCGCACCCGGTTAACAACTATGACAAAGGGACCACCATGGAGTCTCTCTTTATGATCTTTTCAGACTCTCTAAATATAAAAACACCACTGAGTTGTCTAGTCTGGACTCTTTAAATTACACAGACAAGATATAGAATCGTTCTTTTTACGATATTTTTCAGACTCTTAAAACATGAAAAAATCGATGAGTTTGCTTGTTTGGACTCATTAAACTAATCAGATAGGGAAAAGAGTCGTTCTTTTTTTATGATCCTTTTCAGAGTCTTTAAACATGAAAAGATCGATGAGTTTACCCGTCTGGACTCATTAAAATATCAGACGAGGAAATTAGGTAACACAGCTGTATTCCGTATTTGAAAGCGTGGTTTGGCAGTAGTTGTTCCATTGAACATGGCACTCCCTCAGATAAACCTTCATTTTGATGGCATCTCAATATGAACCCTACAAACCTATGAGTTTTTAGCCTATATACCCTGATGTAATTGCATCTTCGTATCCTAACACTTTGTAGTGTTCATGAGTCTAGTGTTGTCTGGTTAAAACCGTTATCGTGCCTTCTATTGTTCAAGGGTTCCCATTTGTTTCCTCTATCAACCAATCATACATATCCTTTCATCATGCCCTCTATTGTTTAGACCCAAATGCTCAAAAGATTCCTCAAAAAACAAAATCATTCTTGTTCGGTTTCGTGTCGACTGATGTAGGACACGTCATTGCCTACCTTTCGACAGGTTTCTTCCTATCGACTTCAACACTCTATCTAGGAAGATAACCCAGAAACACATTCAGTGCCTTGGTACTTGCAGACATTAGTGGCAGGTTACCTTGTGTTTGATCAGGGGTTCTCATTATTGGCTCCTAGTTAAACGATTCTACGGGTGTTTGACGACAAAGAAATCTTTCACACTCGCTAGTTTGTACTGTGCATCTTGGAGACCATCACCATTATCGGTGGCCTTCCTCGCATCTGTTAACGGTATCCATTATTGACTGGTAATCAAATGATTTCGTGCATGTTTGACATCAACACATATTTTTCACATGTATCGATCTATGCTATTCGGTGAAGCAGAAATCAAGACCTTGGGTAGAAGCCTACATCATTCAGCCTTGTTTCCTCTCCCAAGCTACAGATATTGTTTTTTGGAGACAGCTGTTTCATGATGATTCTATTATGACACTGAATCCACATTGTGCTTATCGGCGGCCAGCCTTGTTATATCTCTTCAGAGAAGATTACTCTGACATAGCTACTGAGCATGGGAATGCTCGAATCAGGACATGATTTTAGCAGTTTATATATATGTATGTTATTGTATCAGGTTTTCCCTTGCCGCCCAAATCTTCTCTCTCTCTACAAAATTTTGATAAGAAAAATTACAGTTTTAGTAAAGTATTTTGGTCATCGTCTCTGCTTCTGATCTCACACTTTAGGGGGCATCTTTTATAGGACAAAATGACCTCCTCATCAACTCAGAGGTGAAAGACAGCATGACTGAAGCAAATACCACAAGTGCAGGCCTTGAATCCACACTAACGCTGGTTTTGCACTATTAACCTGCTTTATAAAGCTTGTTACCAAGCATAGAGGAGCGTTAGTCACCCTGCTAACTCAAGTTTTTAGACCAGGGGGAGCGTTAGTGAAACTAAGAGATATTCAAAGAGACAAGCCAATGATTTCCCTCACAAATATCTATATATTTATACCTAAATTTGCTCAAGAAAAGTAGGGAAAGTCCCAAAAATCAAACTATTTGGGGAAATTCCAATCTGAGAAAGAAGGAAAAAGTGAAAGAGCTGGAATAAGAGGTAGGTTCATTACTTTTGCCCTAATTAACTCTAGGAGGAGCTTGGCAGCCCTAACTCGATTGCTACATAAGCAGTGAGAGGGCCACTGTGAAAAGGGTCAAAGCATTTGAAAGGATAGCCCATTAAGCTGTTGTGAACTGTCATACACTTGAAGAAGTGAGCTGAAAGAGAGAGAGAGAGAGGAAGAAGGGGCAAGGGAAGGCTGATACAACAGATGGTTGTAATCACTCTTCCATTATAAATACAGAACTGTAGTTGTGTTCCCTACTCCATAGTGTCGGTAACATTGTTCATTGAGTTGTTCATTTCGATACTTGTCGAGTTGAGTAGTTTAAGTTGTATACAAATATATGTTCATTGTGCATTCTTATATTAGTTTTCAATATTGTATGCTGTGATTGTGTTTGCCTTTCCTTTGTGCATGAATTGTCTTGGAGCCGACTTTGAAGGAGTTCTTCTTGGCTGCATAGCGATCTCCAAACAAATCTAGAAGGAGACTTGAGGTAATCCTCTTTCCATACTTTGTCAACTTATATTTGATAGATGAACATGTGTATAACTTGGTAGCTTCTGCAGATAATCTTACAGTCTGTCGAAGGTCCCGGGAAGACCTTTGAGGGCAGTTTTCATTCTCCATACACTATGCATTTTACCCCATAGCAGGGAAAAATACTTATGGACAAAACCCATGGGGGAAACAAGGAGCTGGATGGGACCCTAATGCTGGCTCTTATCATAGGCCTATGATGTCCTTTAATCCTCAATTACCTTTTCCTGCAACCTTGGAATTGCCTGATGTGTCCAAGATGACAAATGATCCAATCCTTCATAATCCGTATTGGCCACTGGTTCCAACCAAAATTCCCAGTGATTGTCCTAAGTTTGATGGTAAATCTGGAGAGGACCCTCAAGCTCATGTCATGACTTATCACCTCTGGTGCTTGTCTAACTCATGGCTTGATGATTCTATCCGTCTCCGTCTTTTCCAACGGACTCTCACTGGTTTCACTATGAAATGGTAAATTGAACTTGCTCATGGAACTTTCCAGGATTTCAATTCGCTTGCGATGGCATTTCTTACCCACTTTCAGTTACCGATTCGTTATGAAATGGGAACACACCTCCTTATGTCTTTGAAATAGGACACGACAACGCACATCTCTGATCACATTCATGAATGGAGAAGGCACCGCCGCTTAATTAATTTCTATATCCCTAACCAGCTTTTGACTCACTGGTTTGCAACCTCTTTTGTCGGTCCGATAGCCCACAATATCGCTATGGGGGTGTTGGCTTATATGGGCCTGACCCAGGTTTAGAAGAATTATTCAGCCAAACAAATCCCACAGCTAACCGCCCTTTCGGCAACAGCTCGCGAAGCGTGGACTGAGGTCTCACCCGAGGTAGTAGTGGAGCATGCTGGAACCAGGTTTCCTCACCCTTGGAATGTCTAGATGTGCTCTGGAGGTTTCGCGCACCGTTCCGCAGCTTCGCGCTGCTTTGTTTCACACAGATCCAAACATAGAATAATCCTTGCTACTTATTATTTCATTTTTTATGTATTCAATCTATTTATTGTGATATTTAAGCAAACATTTATCAGATTTAACCAATTCACACACTTAGAATAGACACAGGTTCATGTATTTGTAAGCAGATGCGTATAGATCAAACAGTTACAATAAACATACAAAAGCCAGATCTACGATAATTCAGAGTTAACACAGAATTTCAGAAACAACTTAGCTTTATTCAACTTCCTCACCAATACATCCCGATTCGCCTTGTGCACTCAGCTGCAGGGGTCTGTGCACATAGCTACAGACTCTTCGAGGCCTCTGCGCACACAACTACAGAGCATCTATCCACTACCCACACCCTTGACTTCGACTTACAGACGCTTCAAAACTGTCTTTCTCAAAAACCCATTACACATCAGATTCAAGATTTAATACTAAAACTAAGCTACCTCTTCCCATAAAGACTCGCTCTATTTATACCTTTCCATGGACCGCGATCCATGGGTGGGCTGAATCAACTTATTTTTTTATATATTATTTTAGGGTGGACTACCCTTTGACTCAAATTATTACAACTCATGCTCCGTGCATCCTGCAGAGTCTTTACCCTATCTTCACCCAAAATTTCGGGCTTTGTACCCCATGACCGTTGCGCAGGGCTTCTGCTACCCAACAATCACCCAACACAATCATCTTGACTCGTCTCGAGTCACTCAACTGGTGCAGCCATTTTCACGCGAAGATCGGTTAGCAACCTCTGTGCTTCGCTGGTACTCACAGCAAACTCTTCCGTCATTCGTTGTATCCATTCTACACATGTCGCTGACACATCAAGCTCTATCTTTGCTGGCTCCATGGTGGCATATTCTGTCTCCATGTGTGTTATTTTGCATTCTATGGTGGTCGAGACTGCAAATGCCTCATCTAGCCACGGCTAGAGACGGGCCTTAATCATTGCTTCCTTCTGTCTGGTGGCATCGGCTTGGATTTTTAGGTCCTGGGCCTCCCTCATCTTAGCCAAGCGTTGCGTAATGGCCACGATTTGCACGGTTCCTTTGATCGCATCGTAGGCTTGCTGGAGCTCCCTGGCCTCAGTTTCCAATCGCTGAAGTGTTGGATCCTCCTGGAGGGTGGTGAGCGTAACAATCGACTGGGTTAATAGGTCGATACATTCCTTCATTAAACATGTGAGCATCTCACGCCCAACGGTAATGATGTTTCTGCGTTGCATGGTGATCTATGGGGGTATCGAAAGCTTTAATTCTTCGATCGACAAACTAAGCTCCAGCCGAATCCACGTGGCCTCCTCCTTGGCTTGACGGATCCTGGTAGCAAAATTGCGTATTTGTGTCTCAATAGGAAGCTTAGCCCCAATCTCCAGCTCAGGGTCACTCGAGCAGGCTTCCACTACTAACTACTCCACCGGTTGCTTTTGTGTGACTGCTTTGTCCTGTTGGATGCGTAGTTTTTCTATATTAGTCTTTTGTTCCCAGAGTATTTGTTCGATGCGGTCTTCTCGGGCGCGGAGCTCTATTGTGGCATTGTCCTAGAGCTGTTGCAAACTTTCTCGCAGTAGGGAAGCCATGTTTAGTCCCAACCCTGTGAGCTGTCTTAGCACAACTTGGTCCTCTGGATTTATGGTGATTAATGCTCCTGCTGGAATCGCGATGGAATGAGTTATTTGAGCCTTCAGCAATGGTTCAGTGGCTATCCTACCATGAACCCCCTGAGTAGCGCTGGTGCCAATTGGCACGATCCTTATCCCAAGTTCCTGTAGCTGCGTATGGAGCTCCCCCAACACAATCTGCTGGTCTAACATGGCCTCGTCGAAGACATCCCGAGTGGCGTCCCGAACGGTGTTTTCTATGTCATTTAAGTCACCCTCAGTTAAGGTGGTCACTTCACTGTCTGCTTTAGACGCCTTCGCCTTTTTTCATGGCCTCGGTCATTCTGGTTGCGCTGACCACTTCAAAGGGGCACCCGTAGCAGTTGATGGTGGTTCTTTTGTGACCATCTGAGTGGGTGCCTTCTGAATGCTTTTGGTTGTTGTCGATGTAGCCCCTCCTAGTGGTGTCTTTCCTCCTGCCAGCTGTGCTGCCTGGACCTCTACGGCGAGCTGTTCATTTCGCTTTTGTTGGGTGGCATGCTTAGCTTCTTCCTTTTGTTTCTGGATAGAAACCTCGTTGCGCTCTACTACCTCTGGTCTGCGCCATGCTGGTGGCCAGGTATCCACAACCGCGTCGACAGCGTCATCAATGGCAGTAAAGGAGAGTGAGGTCCATGCACGGACCGGGTCCTTGTGCGCCCTGATGTAGATACGATGCATGTCCACTTTAAACTCGGAAATATGCTTCACGCTTTCATAGATCTCGTTGGACATGCGGGGTTCCTTGTTAATCCATTGGCACACATTCGCGTCCATTAGTATCTAAAAGATTTTGATGTTTCAAATTCGTCCAGCATCCCTTGTCACCCAAAGGGAAGCGTATCTGGTGGCTTCTGGCCAATCTTGGTCCAAGACAGGAAACTGGGGTGTCTTCAGGTAAGTCAGTGGCAACCAACATAATGGACAGGAGCAGCCACACATAATGGAAGGTCTTTCCCTCCTCCTGAACCTCTCGGCAATTGGTAAGAAATTCTTCACAAAGGAACTGTGACCAATTGAACCGTTCTCTAGCTGCGCATTCCTCGGCGAGTGCAATGACTACTTCCGGAACCTCAGTGCCACGACATTTACCCATCACTTTCACTGCCAGCAACTTGGTGGCGACATGGAATGCATTATCTGAAATGCTATCATGATGTATCCTCGCTACCTCTTCTCGAGCTTATACTTCTTTTTCAGGTTGTCTATCATCGCGACGTCCCCACTTCTATCAACAATTTCCCAGGGGTATCTTCCTTTGCAGGGAAGGTGCAAAACCTGATGAACAAGTTCAACTGTGATGCAGACAGGTTTGCCAACCCATAATATTTCCTCATGGACCAAACAGAGCAACTGCCTTATAACCAACATTGTGATAGGGGGCCGAAGAAAGTGAGGAATAGACAAGAGACAGAGCAACCCGACTTTTTCCACCTTTCGTAGCCACTCCTTTGGCTGTGGTGTTGTCATCGTCCCTTCTACACTCTTCTCCATCAGTGCGTTAGTCGCCAAGTGGGGAACTTTTACTGTATCTGCCAGGTCCCAGTCTTTGAATTTCATTGTCACAATACGGCCAACCAGCGAGCTTTCTACTAGGACTGCTTTTGGAAGAGATGGGGTAATGAGTATCGTGTCAACTTCATCCAGATTTGCAGGTACCTTCGCCTTCCCCTCACTTGGAGACACATACTTGGGTTGTCGCACTGGCTGGATGGGATCCTCTTCAGGGTTTACTTCTTCGACATATGTGGGAGAACCTTCTTCTTCCTTGTCGCTTTCAATTGTGACAGTTTTACCCTTTTCCTCCATTGTGAACTTGCTAAAGTGCAGGTGTTGTGGCGACCTCCTTACTAGTTTTGGAATCTGAGGGTTCTTGGTGGTCCGCGACATCCGGGGTGATTTAGGGAGCTCGGCTGCTTGCGGCATGGCTTTTTGTGGACTCTCTGTGGTAGGGTTTGTCGCTTTGAGGATTGCTTCTCGGTAATGTTTTGGCAATGCCTGAAACCACGAACTTTCTTCTAGTTGCTTGTCACTCATCTTGCGCTTGTCTTGGACCCAGGGCATCTTTCTTATGGAACGGTAAAGCATGGTGGTGTGACCCTTACTATGATTATATATGATTTCAAATTTAAAATCGGTTGTTTGCCCTTGCTACAGCTCATAAATGCAATTTTGGCAGTTACTCTTCTGCCTTAATTTTCCGTAGCCTGCTTCAATGTGCCTGTTGTGGAGGTAAATCCTCTCTGCGGACAGAGACGATCCCTACTAGCCCAGACTGGGTCTAGCAACAATCACACAATGCTATCACGCAAGTTCCTAATTGCAAATACAAAGTAGATGGTGAGAACCTACTTGGATTCCAACGCTAGTGTTCATAGAAGAGATGTCGCCCTCGCTCCTTTGCCTTGGCCGGTCACGATCCCCACGATCTCCGTGATTGGACACCTGCACATGCAAAGAACACCACGAAAACAAGCATAAAATCTAGTAGATACAATTATATATCAGTCAGAAAAGATATAACTCAACATCAATCATGAAACAATGAGAGTGGAACCATAATGATAGTCATCTATTATTAATAAGTAACAAAGAAGAATACAACCATTGTTCTGACGTCAAATCCTCCTTTGGCTGGGTGATCAGCTACACAAGTCTTGCAAAGCTTGTTGGGATGAGGAACAAGCCTCTCTCTCTTTGGGTAACAAGAATCTCCTTACTTAGATTTGGCCTTATAGGTGCAAAGAAGGCTCTTGCAGCTTCAAACTCTCTGTCACTATGCTGGGACCAGAACTACTGTAACTAGCTTGCTCAAGGCATAGAGGCAAGCTTTTATAGATAGAGAAGGAAGAGATAGGACCAACCACATTATTCATGGGATTAGCTTTATCACTTGGAAACTTCCATGAAAGGTGGCAAACCACTTTCCCTTCTATGGAGATTCGAAGCCAAACCATCCTAGCTCAACATAGATTCAGTTGGTGAATGGGTTGAAGAGAACCTTCGGGAGTTTGGTGGTTGAAAACTTTACTCAATTTGGTTGGCGCGAGTGCGACTCTGAGACAGAGCGCCAATAGCGCGCCCTTTTTAGAGGATTTCCCTCATTGGCGCGGGCAGTGAACTGAGGACCCGCGCTAATGCAAAAAGAGCTGTTTTCATGGAGATTTTGCAGGAGATGTCTTCAGGGCAAATGAAGCTCATACTTAGAGGAATATGATGCAAGTGGTTTCAGGTCATGTCACTTCTCACAGGTCCCGGAATGAGTCCTCCAGTGTATGGGTGAGGGGTAAAAGGGACGGTGACAAATGGTGACAAATTGTTGTGTAACAATGCCTTAAATGGGCCATCATATCATGAACAGTACCTGCAACGGTCGCTTTCCATCCTTCTTTCGCGGTAGCAGATACCCAGGTACATAGGTGCGTTTTTCATATGTATGCTGTGGCCATGACGCGTAGCCTCTCAGCAACCTGTTTTATAGTCTCGCACCCTCTTCCAACTGCATGGGGCGCTAGGATTGGGCCTCCTACGGATAGTTAGGTGGGTGAACCCCTCGTGCGGGTCTTCCGTTTCCCAACTGGCCTGGGCTGTGGGCACCCTTTGTGTTCCCTCGATTCTACTAATGGATTGTGGTTTGTGCGTCCTTGTACTCCCTAGTGCAATCGAAACCATGCTAGTGGTGTTACTGCTTATAGCAGTGTAGGAAAGCCAGCCATGTCCGTTTCCTTCGTTAGTTCCTTCACATAGTCTGGATAGGTGACTTCTAACTGCAGCTTATCAATTGCTTCATCTAGCTTCACACTTTGTGCTCGGACTCTAGCCCCTGTTTCTTCTAACTTACCAAGTTGCATTTTGCCACAAATGGCTGCCCAAAGCTGCTGAATCCTTTCACAGATGTTGTCTCCTTTAGGGTGAGCTATATCTGTGCTGGTTCGTTTGGTTGTAGAGATACTTCCCTGACCAGCCGCGCGAGCCTTCATTCCGCGCAGATCCGGTTGGATTGATGGTCGCCCGATGTGCATCCGTACCCTTCGTTGTTGATGAACGACCACTTGATACTGACTTGGTTGCCACGCATGTCCTCCAATCTGTACCTGGAACCGCCTCCTACATCTCAGCTTCTGCGCCCCCCCTCTGGGTGCGCACGGTGCGTCTTCCGATGCACCAGGCTGTTCCTGTGCTATGCATAAAGTGCCAAGCTTGACGAGCTACCCCTCATTCGTTGCGCCGTTCTCTGCTGGCCGCTGTCTTTCCTCTATGGTTATGCATCGCAATGATCGAATCATCATATTGCAGTTAAGTGTCGTAACTTCCTGCAATCGGTTCTGCCATCGCTCAGTCTCCTCATCGGAATCCATTGTGCAGGTGCTATCGCGCTCCCATGAGATTCTTCCATCATCTGTGGGATGCACCCGATCTTGGTCTTGCACTGTTATCTGATAAATGCAATCCAATTCGGCATCACTTTCCTCGTTGCGCAAGGGTTGAGTGTAGTGCTCTCCTTTTGCTGGGTCCAATGGAACTACTACCCACAGTGACTTCTTTCCGAACGTCATTTTCCGCCTTTTTAAATTTATGATCCCTTTCATGTCCGTGGCCCAATCGATTCTGAGCAATGCAGGGTAAGGATTACTTTCATCAACAATCTCTATGACATTGAAGTCGGTCTGTGTACTTATGCCTTCAATGTCCACAGTCACTCCTTGCAGTCGGCCCATTGGTAAGATCTTTTGTTGGTTAGCCATTCTTAGTTGAATTAGGGACCATTGCAGTGCGGGCTTGCCCATGCGCTTCCATGTTTGCTTAGGCAACACGTTCGCATCTGAGCCTAAGTCCAAGATGACTTGATCCATCTCGTAGTTTTCGATTTGTGCTGTCAGTCTCATTTCTCATCCGGTGCGTAGAGCATGTCTTCCTATTTTCCGGACTACGTGTGGCTAGCCCGACCCGGCGCACTTAGTGATCAGCTCTTGTAGTCCTTTAAGGGCTTTACTATCGCGTAGCAGCTTCATGCAGGTTTCGAGAAAGGTAGTAATCATGGAGGGGTCCAATCCTGCCTCCGTATTGTCCCTCTTATCTGGAGTAGAGGCTTCCACAAAGCTTGTCTGAGCTTCCTTAGGCGTCTTCATCCCTTGTTCTGTCTCAAAGTAAGGTCCCTTTATAGGTACGTCATGCCTCTTCCTGCCTTCTGCAAGCTCTTTTCGCGAATCACCTCCTGTGGTTGTGCCACTCCTCAAAACCATATTTATACTAGGGTCCTCTTCACGAGGTTCGGATTGCATCATCTCGAAATTCTGGGTTGGTGTGGGTTGTAACACTCCCTTCTCACGCATTTGGGTAGTTAACTTTGGACAGTCTACCATTTCATGAACTGCTCACAATAGGGGTAGGAGACCCTGGTTGGGTTAGTGCAGTCGCGAGCGTAGTGTCCTGGCCCTCCACAGTTATAACCGATCAGCAGTCCGTGGCCCCGCCCGAGCCCCATTCCCCTTCCTTGGCCGTGTCCTTGAAATCCTCCTCGTACTTGAGTTGCATTCGGTAAGCTGGGGTTCTTTCCATCATTAAGTCATAACTTTGAAACGTTCGCTCATCGTGTCCTACTGATCGACAAAAGTTGCAATACAGCTGTTGCGGGGTCTGGGTATACTTTTGTAATAGGTGGCAGTTATCTGTTGCATGTTTTCCACCCACTTGACAAATCGCGGACCAGAGCGCAGGTGCGGCACTTGGTCCTACTTGTATCTCCAGTTTTAACGGCATCGGGCCTCCCCCTGCCAGATATTTCGCGAAGACAGGGCAATGGTCCTTATCATGCCCTTGGCTCTTGCATTTAATACAGCCTACCTCCACACGTGCCTCTAGTAGGGGCACCCTTTCTTGCTTCAAGCTTTTCATTTCTAAACTTAGGTTTTGAAGTTGAGCGTGGATTTGTTGAAATCCCAACCCTGGATCTGGTATTAGGGTTTCATGCAACCTCATTGCTGTCTCAAGTGCCTCGGCTTGGGTTGAGATCTTTTGTTGTGACATAGCCGTCCGTAGATGTGGTGTCAATGATGCCACAAACCACATGCAATGCTGCGCAACTGTCAAGGTCATATTAGCTTCGTGAATAGTACTTTTTAACCTCTGGTCCAAATCCCACGGAGTTTCACTAGGCAACATTGTGATCTCCTTGAACCCAATAACTGACTGGGTTTCTGATTTTGGGCGGCCAAACTCTTTGTTTAGCGCATCCTGGATTGTTGCTATCCCCTCATTCGGATGATCGGTTGAGTATTTTATGTACCATGTCAGCGCGTGGTCCTGCAGTGCACTAACTAGGGTGGCCTTCTTGATGTTTTCATCTGTTATGCCTTAGGCATCCCATATAGACCTTATCACAAACCAAAATCATCCTGGTTCCTCATTCCCTACACCCTTAAATATTGGCAGCTTGATTGCACTTGCCATCCCGACCTTTGGTGGTGGTGGGGTCGGGGTTGGTGTGGACAGATTTGATGTAGGTGATGCGGGGGGTGGTGTGGACGAAGGTGGTATAAGAGGGAAGCACTCCTTGATCAGCCGGATTTCACTTCTCGGTGAGAACCTTGCGATCTCCTCCTCGCTCTCCTGTGAAATAGAAATCAGAGGACTGTTCCCTTCTCCTTCCATTCCGCGGAAACCTCTTTCGCTCCGTGTTACCCCAGACATCAATACACGTGCATGATCTATTTTTCACACAACAACATCTTAACCCAAGTATTCAATGATTTGATATAATCACCCCGCAGTCCTTAAAGAAATCGCCTTTCTGCTTCACTATAGCTCACAGTGGTATCTATCACAAACTCAGTGATAAATCCTGCTATCACCCGATCCAACCAATGGTCTACGGCGTGTGCAATTTTATCTTTGGTGTCTTCTAGCATGCGCACCAGTTACAGAGTCCACACAATTAGCTGATCTAATCTACACCTTCCCACATTGTCAGCTAACCTCGTGATCCACTCGCACAGCTCTACTGGAAACATTGCGAAGAAGACTTCGTGAATATCAGTGTATATATAGCGGTCCAACCAATCTTCCTCTGATATCCGCAGATTTCTGTTTTCCTGAACTGCGAACTCGTGGAGTTTCAAATCCCACCACTCTTCAATCTCTTTCTTTTTAGGGTTCCAGTGTTCCAGCATTAGACACCCCTTAGGCAGATCCTGGTCCTAGCAACAGAACCATTTGTTGGCTTATATGGGCCTGACCTAGGTTCAGGAGAATTATTTATCCAAACAAATCCTGCAGCTACCACCATTTCGACAACAGCCCGTGGAGCGAAGACTTAGGTCTCACCTGAGGTAGCAAGGGAGGGTGCTGGAACTAGGTTTCTACACCCTTGGGATGTCTAGATGTGGTCTAGAGGTTGCACACACCGTTCCGCAGCTTCGCGCTGCTTTGTTTCACGCAGATTCGAACCCAGAATAATCCTTGCTACTTATGATTGTGTTTTTTATGTATTCAATATATTTATTGTGATCTTTAAGAAAAGATTTATCAGATTTAACCAATTCACGCACTTAGAATAGACACAGGTTCATGTATTTATAAGCAGATGCGTATAGATCAAACAGTTATAGTAAACATACAAAAGCCAGATTCGCGATAATTCAGAGTTAACACAGAATTTCAGAAACAACTTAGCTTTATTCAAATTCCTCACCAATACATCCCGATTCTCCCTGTGCACTCAGCTACAGGGGTCCGCGCACATAACTGCAGACTCTTCCAGGCCTGTACGCACACAGTTGCAGAGCCTCTATCCACTACCCACATCCTTGACTCAGACTTATAGATGCTTCAAAATTGTCTTTCTCAAAAACCCATTACACATCAGATTCAAGATTTCATACCAAAACTAAGCTACCTCTACCCATAGAGCCTCGCTCTATTTATACCTTTCCATGGACCACGATCCATGGGTGGGCCAACTCAACTTATATTTCTTTACATTATTTTAGGGCGGACTACCCTTTGACTCAAATTATTACAACTCGCGCTCCACGCATCTTGCGGAGTCTTTACCCTATCTTCACCCAAAATTTTGGGCTTTGTGCCCCATGACCATTGCGCGGGGCTTCTGCTACCCAACAGGGGGCACGTGTTACTGAAGAGCAAGCTATCACACGTGCTCAGTATCTCAATTTGGTTTATTCCCAATCCGGCATGCTTTATGATCTTTTGCCTGATACTTCGCGACCCGGAACTTTTAAAGCCCCATCTACACCTTCCATTGATAGTGTTATTGGTTCCGTGGCTTCATCTTCTTGAAAGTATTCCTTGAATCTGGAGAAGAAAAAACCTACTGCTTCTAGTGATAATGATTCTCCGTCTACTCCTAATATTGGCAAAACCTTCGAAGTCAATGCCATTCAGTCCACCGTGGCAGAAAAAACTTCGAAAGGTAAAATGAAGGGGAAAGGTAAAAATAAGGCCGATACTCCAAAGTAGGATCCTCCAAAGCTTCCTATCGACGATGGTTCAAAGGGAAAACCCAGGTATCCTTTTCTTATCTGTGACAAGGATCACTACACTAAAGATTGTCCTCGATGGTCTGAAGTTAGTCGTTTGCTTAAAGGGACTTCGAGCACTCCTGCCGTACTTAAAGAGCCCTTTCCCTCTCAGCAAACTCAAATGGTGGTCGATCAACCTCAATCCTCTTCCACTTTTGGCTCTCAAGATTTTATGGCTGGGATTATTCCCATTCATATAAGTAATCGATCAAAAGAATATCCTCCACCCACCAGAAAGGAACTTGAAGTCCCTTCAAATGTTCCTTCGTCCAGTTCTGGCCCTCTTCATATTGAATGGCCTAGCACTGAGTCTGTCATTCGACCTCTTACCAAGGGAGTACTCTGGAAATATTCTTATAACCCCATGCTTGTGCCGCGCAACACTATAGCATTGTTGAGGACTTAGCCCAAGCCCCTTCAGCTATGTCCACCTTGGAAGTCCTCCAGATTTGTCCCTCCCAACAGAAGTCTCTGTAATCAGCCATTGGTGGCACTGACTTGGCCGATTCGGAATTAATTACTTTCGATCTTGACAATCATGTACCGCGATTGCCTCATCAGATTGCTTTCCTCATCCAAGTCATCATTAACTCGAAGAATATTCACCGTACTGTTATTGATGAGGGCGCCTCCACTTGCATCATGTTTGTTGCTTGTTGGAAGGACGTCAGTTCCCCGTCATTGAGTCAATCTCCTAATACTTTGGAAGCCTTCGATGGAAGAGATTCTCATCCATTTGGTATCCTCCCATGCTTGCCTATCACTCTAGAAGGGAAGACAGTTGAGGTTGAAGTCAAAGTTGTTGACATGAATTTGACTTACAACCTTTTGTTAGGTTGAAGTTGGACATATGCCATGTGCGCTGTGGCTTCATCTCTCTTCCGTGTACTCCGTTTTCCCCACCAAGGGAAAATTGTCACGGTTGATCAGCTATCCTTCTTCACCTCTTCTTCCTCGGATGGCAACATTCCATTTGTGGAGCATACCACTATTCCCTACGAAAGTGTGGGCGTTGGACTCTTCAAATTGTAGAGCTGTAACAAGGGCCTTTTTCACCTCTAGTTATCTCACATTACAAGTCAATCCGGGAGCGTCTTGTTATTGCAAAGGGTATCTCAATTTGAGGCTATTTGTCAGAGTAATGCTTAGTAGTATAGGCCTAAGAAATACAAGAGTAAACGGATGCTAAACTATGGCTAGATTACTTTTGCAGAAAGAAATCACACACAGCAACTTTACCAGTCGAGGGTGCGGAAGTAGTAACCCATCCCTCTAGAAACTGTTGAAAGAAAAGAAATTAGAGTATGGATCATGGATCTGGGAGCATAATAGCGTCTTCTGTGTCTCACGACAGCCTTGATTGTTATAGACATTTTTGTGCCTTACAGCATGGAGCATGAAATGTCAATAATCTAAGGGATCCAAAGTCCCTAAACATGTTGTTCTTACCCTTAGAGGAACAAGGTCAGCAAACCACAACACTGCAAATCAATTCTCCACTGAAAAACACTCAAAAACAGGTCAATTTTGGATCAAAGCAGCTGCTCCAAAGGCTACCTGCGCTGCATAGCAAGTGCAACAAAGGCTACCTGCGCTGCATCGCAAGTGCAACAAAGGCTACCTGCGCTGGGCGTACTTTGACATGTGGAGGAATCTTTCTCTCAATGTGCCAGTGCCCAGGAAGCTTCCAAAAAGACACTTGATCATAAGATTCGCCTAATGATGAGTTAAGAGCTTCTAAAATTCCAAGTGGAAGGTAGAAACTCCGAGTGAAGAACTGAAGAACAACTAGAGTTGAAGAGGACAACAAGTCACACATCAAGCTGGCTTATCTTCACTCCAAAACTCTATATAAGGATCTCATCCCATGGGATCTGAAGGTCGGAATTTAGTGCAAAGAATTGCTGTTGGTTTACAGTTGTGAGCATTGGGTGATTGCTTGAGGGAGGTGAAGAAGAGATTTCTCTCCGTCGGGAAGGTGATGCTGGATTGGACCTCTCATGGTTGTATCACCGCCTGAACCTTACTTCCATATATTAATAAAGCATTTGAGGTTCTTCTATTCGCATGTGTTTCAATGATGTATTGTCTTACTTGCGTATTTGATTTATGCTAATCCTTGAATCAGTTATGTATGCATGCTTCTTGTAGTTTCCTTTCTTTGTCTTGTTTGCAGGATCTCGTGTAGCTGGGCCCGTGAAAAGACTTGGAGCTGGGAGCAAGCGGCAATCAAAGGAGATTGGATCGACCATTTGCGCAAGACATCGGTAAGTGGATCTCTTCCTTTTATCTCTTGCATGTCATAAAGAAGAAACTTTAGATAGCTTTGCTTTCAGCTGTTGCTAAGGAACTGTCACCCTTAGAGTGGGTTAGGGTCATTCCGAGTTGGATACTTTCCCCCACAACAGACTGGCGACCATACTGGGGACCGTGTCTTGTTGGTAGCTTGTGTTTCTTGCTATTCATTTCTTAAACGAAAGAGTACCGAATCGAACTGCATGCGAGTCCTTCGAATGCAAAGTAGAGGGCAGCTACTCTAGCCCAGTGCTGGGCCTGTTTATGATTTGAAGAGCAGATCCACAAGGACTCTTTTTAGCTCTTTGTGATAGTGTTCATCTTCCTTTAATCATCCTCTAGTGTATACGTGACTGACAGCCTCTGATTTGGCCAAAAACCGCTCATTTTTGAGCAAACTGTGAGCGGGAATCTGAGAGAGACGAGAGTTGTCTCATCAGTGCAGCTGCAACAAAGGCTACCTGCACTGCAACGCAGGTCCCGAAGGGGCTACCTGCGCTGCATCTCAGATTGACAGTGTAGCACCTGCTCTGATCCAGTTTTGCCTTGTGCAGCTGAGATTCCCCACTGTCTGTTGCCCAGTTTTCAGTATTGTTTTTGCAGCCTGTTGTCAACCTGTATACCCAGCTGAAACCACTTCTCTTTGCCTTCATTCCGCCTCAGTTGTATGAAGAAACCGTGATTGTTCTTATTGTATTTCTTGCTGTCATTCACAGTTTCCCATAGCGAAAGTGAACTAGTCTTGCTATGACCTCTTGGATCTAGACCTGTGAGAAAGTGTCGTTGTAATTCTAAGAGCTAGTTTATTGCTGTTCATAGATGCTTGAGCATTTGCTTTCGTTATATGGTTCGAATTTCAGTATTTCTTGTGTTGAAACGAGTGAATCTTAAGGTGTTCTTTTGATTATTGGACAAAACTTGTTTGCTTTCGCTTGAAATTGAATTCGAAATTATACAACAACTTTCTTTTTGTAATACATCAACATTAAGGAAGAAGAAAAGAAATAATTGCATTGTGCATGTGCATTTTGACAGTTTGCATGTCGATTTAGGAAAAGTGCATCAGTGTGTGCTCTATGATCTGTTTGAAAAGATGATGTCTTTCTTTTCCTTCAGTAGTTAAGATTTTCATAAGTTGAAAGAATTGAAAAAAAAGCTTGCTTATCATTCTTAGACTGCATTTAGGAGTTGTATCATACATCACGTGGTGATCCATAAAGGCAAACTGCTAAGCAAGATCAACCTAAAAAGAACTAAATTTATCTAACAACGCTTTGAAACATAATGAAACACAGTAGAGGTCTAGGTAGAGATGTGAACCGGCGTCGTTAAACATAGTGACTGTCGATCTCTACGAAGGTGGGTGATTCCTCCTGAGGGACGATAGCACTAATACGGACTTGTGCCCCCGCGTACCGTCGCGTATATTGGGGGACCCCTATAGGAACAAAGCCTTTATCCATAGGAAACTGTGTCTGCCGCCTTACTGATCGCGATGCAGTGAACACAGCATTCACGAAGATCGACCACTCGTACCGTAAAACGTATTCTGTGGTTTCGCGAAAGGTTTGGCACACCCTCTGCCTAGAACTCCAGAGTAGTTTCTTTTGGCCTTTTTCAAACTCTATAACTGAAAAAGTCCATCCGAGCATTTGTCACTTCGGGCTCGTTAATACATCGAAGGAGACTACAGTCATCTTTAGCTTTTTCTCGACTCTTAAAAATTGAAAAAGCAAGTTGTGTCTAAAGCGTCGTCATATAAAATTCATTTTAAACGGAACATAATCACCTCCTATTCCTGCGTTGATCTTCGAAGTTAGTCTTTTGGCATCGTAAGTTCTTGTAGAATCGCTAATAAATCTTTTGGATAGACTCAAAATGTCTGAACAACCGTCAACATCTAGGACTGTGTCGTCCGACACAGCAACAGCAGAGCCTCCTGCTGCCACTCCAACGATGTTTGCTGGTATACCATCTGTCCCGGCAAATTGCCAACAACAAGCTGGAGTCCCATCAGGGACAACAATATGGTTAGTTCCTATTTCTTCATCCGGATTATCATCTGGTCATTCTTATGTTGAAACTCAACAAATTGATCCAATGTCTCTTCAAAGGCCAATTTACCCTTTAAGTACTGGATTTCCACCATGTGGAGGGCAGTATGCTCTTTCATTGTTCCCTCCTAGAGAATGACCATATGAGAGTTTACAACAAGGATCAGGTCAAACTGGAATTACATCCAGCGGTTGGGTACCAACACTGCCTCAACGATCAGGAGTTGCATATTCAATGCAACCAGTACACCCTGAGTTGAATATTCCCACCACACCTGCTATGGCGAATGCGTTGCAAGTACAAGCGCTACCTGTTGTAATACAACAACCTCTTGTCTCAGCGGCTCAATCACAATCTCAGGGTAGTGCCTCCTTATCTGGAGTGACTCAGGCTCAAACAAGTACTGTGACTCTTCATCTTGGTCGATCATCCAGTATTGGTCAACAGCAAATGGTCCAACAACCAGAGCTGGTTCAATCTCAACAACCGCCATTCCAGCAATCATATCAAGGACCTGAGCAACAAGTCTTTGTAAGTAATGGGCAACCATGCTATAATGGTTATGCCCATCAACTTTGTCAAAGTTGTCAGCATTATGCTGGTCTGCAAAGACCCATTGCTCAGGCGATACCATCTTATCCTGGATATGCTTCGCCTAACCTGAACCAACAGTTGCCCTTTATAGCAACTCTAGAATTACCAGATCTAAACCGACTGACTAATGATCCAATTGCTTATGCCTCTTGGTGGCCAGCAATTCCGCATAAACTTCCATCGGACATTCCTAAATTCAATGGAAATCCAGGTGAAGACCCGTCGAATCACGTCATGACTTTTCATCTGTGGTGTTCATCGAACACTCTAAACGATGATTCGATAAGACTTCGCCTCTTCCAGAGGACATTGACAGGTCCAGCGGCTAAATGGTATATTGAATTTCCAAGAGCCTCTTTCGACAATTTCAGCTCCTTAGCCACGACTTTCTTAACCCATTTTCAATTACCAATCAGATATGAAACAGGAACCGAAATACTGACCAACTTCAAACAAACGACAGCTACTCACATATCTGATCATATACATGAGTGGCGTCGTCGTCGTAGGATGGTGAAAACTTACGTTCCCGATCAGCTGTTAGCTGAATGGTTTATAAAGTCGTTACTTCCGGCTATAACGGAAGATGTGGCCAAGGGAGGAGTCGTAACAGAGGAGCAAGTCATTGCTCGTGCCCAATACTTAGACTTAGTATATACTCAGTCGGGCACGCTCTACGACAAAATACCTGACGCCCCTAGACCTGAATTTTCAATTCCTCCCCCTCCTAAATCGAATACTGACTCTCACGCCAGTAATGGCGTGACTGGCAAACGCAAAATTTCTAGTCAAAATGCAAATGAGGAACTTCTTGCCTCAGAAGTAAATGCCATGTCGACCGACAAGGGCAAACAACTGAAGCAACCAGGGGGCAAGAAGAAAAAGAAAAGGAAAGGGAAACCCCCAACAGGGTGTCATATATGCGATGAGGATCATTGGACGAAAGATTGTCCACATATAGCTCAAGTTAAGAAGCTCTTTAAGAGTTCGAAAACCCCAGCAATATTGAATGATCCGTTTCCTAACCCAGGCCAAAATCTGGTTGCTAATCAAATTGCTTCCCGATCCCAAGTGCTTATGTTGTCCACCTCAAAGCAGCAGAATAATGCTTTGACAAGGAATAAAGATTACAGGAATCCAAAGCAGTTGAACAACAAGGCAAATAAACAACCTAGTAGTTCAACAACAACTTTGACCAAAGTCGTGCCACCCATCATTCCTGAACCAATGATAAAGTCGCCAAAGGGAGTAGTACACAAATCGACATTTAATCCTCGTGCAAAAATAGCATAGAATTATAATATAGTAGAGGACCTAGCCCAATCGTCGTCCGCTATGTTGACACTTGAGGTAGCGCAAAATTGCACCTCCCAAGAGCAAGCTTTATTATCAGCCATAGGTGGGATTGGCCCAATGGATTCCAATCTTTTGGCCTTTGATCATAAAGGATATGACCCTCAGTTACCAACTCAACAAGCTTTCCTTATTCAAGTGAAAGCCCTCAACAAAACTGTTCATCGAACAATTATTGATGAGGGGGCATCTACATGTCTTATGTCGATGAGTTGCTGGAAAAATTTAGGCTCACCACCCTTGTCGAAATCGTCAACGACATTAAAAGCATTTGATGGATGATCATACACTCCATACGGGATTTTAAGTAAATTGCAAGTTGAACTGGGGGGCAAAACAGTAGAAGTTGATGTGGAAGTAATCGACGGAAACCTCGATTACAACATCCTACTGGGAAGGCCTTGGATATATGCCATGGCTATAGTTGTGTCGACCTACTTCAGGAGGATTGTATTTCCTTTTCAAGGAAAAATTACAATCGTCGACCAACAAACATTTCTCCCCAACAGTTCTCAAGTTACGGGAAGCAGCACAATGATCCATGAAAGTAATCAATCGCTCCAAAATATTGGAGTAGGTCTCCTAAAAGACCCTGCCTTAATGGGTACTTTTGCCCTACCGCCGGCGGGTAATCTGGCGGAAGTAGCCACAGTGGAAACCTACAATTTGAAATCTTCTATATCTAACGGATTCGGAAGATTCCTAAACATTTTATCAGCATGGATCATCGCCCTAATGGAAATACTGTAAACACAGTGGGCCCCGAGGACGGTTCTTATCTCGTGTCAACCTCGTTAAAAAATGAAACAAGGAGTCATGAGGATAGTTCTTTTACTATGTCAACCTCAATAAAAAATGAAACAAATCCCCTTTTCAAAATTCAAAGGTAAACCTTCATTCCAACCACCAAGTTGAATGCAATGAAGCTTGGGGGGCACCCTCCTTTGACATGCGTCATTATGATGCTGGGGGCATGCAAAAGAACGAGCAGTTTTGGCATAGTTCATGCTCGTTAAAAAATAAATGCAAAACCGAGCAGTTTTAACGCGGACTTCATGCTCGTTAAAAAATAAACATAAGCATGTGAGCAAGCTTCCCTCCAGAGTTCAAGCTCATCCAGAAAAAATGAACTGGTAAATAACCATTTGAGACCGTAAATTCATCAGCCATAAAAGCCTTGGTCGTGTTTTGTGCACCGTCACCTCCACTTTTCATTTGGCCGATCATTCACATCCACTTGATTGTTTACCTATTTTGAGGAACAGCTGCGAAGAGTGATTTCACTTAGCCATCCTTGTAATACTGTCGTGATTGGAAAATTCCAACCTATACCTGGAATCTGTTGCTATCCCTGTTTATCACTCGTTCCTCAAAATACGAGTCTTCTTTGAGCTCTTTTCACTGACTCGTAAAATATGAAAAGTTTGCCGAGTTTTGGCCTTCCAGCTCGTTAAAAGGACCGGAAGAGCTATCCCTCCTCTAGATTTTAATCTTTTTGGACCTGAGGGATTATTGCACAAAAAGATCGAGCGCTTGTCTAGTTCGGCTCGATAAAGATATCGAACATTCATCCCTTCTGTATTGTTTTATACTTTTTCGGACTTAAGGGATTAAATGACGAAAAAGGACCTCTGGAGTCCACTTTATGTACGCTTTTCAGACTCTCTAAAAATGAAAAGGACCGAGTTGTCTTTGTCGCTAGACTCGTTAAATACATTAAATAGCGACAAACTTGTCTTCAGACGAGAACGAGTTTCCCTATCTCTAGGCTCGTTAAAACATAGCGATGGGCTTGCCCGAAGGGCAGGTTATAGATCAAGCATATGTTATCCTCCTCAAGCTTGACAAAAATAAAGAGGTACTGGTCAGAAATGACTGGGGAAAAATTGGGAAGAACCTCAAAGCTTAATGGTAGCAAGTCGCTCTTGAACATGACACTTTTGCCTCCGTAAATATCGGGTTGGGTTATTATCATTCACCGGTCCCTTCACCATGGTCTCGCCATACCATCCATACATGGGGTAATGCTACCGATCCATCACATCAGTGTCGTTATATGTTCAAGAGATGTCATTCAGAAAGTGTCAACCGGGTCCCATCCACTACCGTACATCATCTTTCATCCTTCCATGACCGCCACCCTGAAGCATATTTCACAGATCGTTTTCACCATCATCACTAGCTCCGTTCCGTGTCATTGATGTGGGATTCATTAAGGCCCTCCTTTGACGGATCACTTCTTGTCGACATCAGCTCATTATCCAAGAAGTTGGTCTAGGAACACCCCCTCAGTACTTTGAAGCTTGCATGCCTCAATGGCAAGTTTCTCACTCCCGGCGATAGGTATACATTAATGACCTTCGACCAGGAGACTTTGCGTGGTGTTCGACGTCAGATCCTATATTCACACCACGTGAATTGTGCTGCAGTACCTTGAGGGTCATCATCATTATCGGTGATTCCTCTCGCGCTTGTTAACAGTTTACATTATTGACTGGTAATCAAGCGATGTCTTTCCATGTTCGACTTCAAGAAATTCTCACATGGATCGACTTGTACTAGAGTGAAGATCGGACAAGTTTGAAGACCCCGGATCTAGTTTCATCCATCCGGGCTGCGATATATATTCAGGAGATAAAAACATAGCCACGTGCAGCAGATGATCATCCTACTAAAAAGGATGATAATTAAAAGCAGAGAATTATCAGTCTATTATCAGACGATCGTCTGTTTATGTACAACAAATGTATTTATAAAGCTGAGCATGGGAAATGCCCGCATCAGCTAGATCATGAAAAGAAAGTATGAAAAGATAATGTATTATATTGTATTTTGTTACAGGTCACCTCCCGACGATTGAATGAACTTCAGATCCTCCTAATAAAGCATTTCACCCGATAAACGACCTCATACTTTAGGGGGCAACTGTTATAGACATTTTTGTGCCTTACAGCATAGAGCATGAAATGTCAATAATCTAAGGGATCCAAAGTCCCTAAACATGTTGTTCTTACCCTTAGAGGAACAAGGTCAGCAAACCACAGCACTGCAAATCAGTTCTCCACTGAAAAACACTCAAAAACAGGTCAATTTTGGATCAAAGCAGCTGCTCCAAAGGCTACCTGCGCTGCATAGCAAGTGCAACAAAGGCTACCTGCGCTGCATCGCAAGTGCAACAAAGGCTACCTGCGCTGGGCGTACTTTGACATGTGGAGGAATCTTTCTCTCAATGTGCCAGTGCCCAGGAAGCTTCCAAAAAGACACTTGATCATAAGATTCGCCTAATGATGAGTTAAGAGCTTCTAAAACTCCAAGTGGAAGGTAGAAACTCCGAGTGAAGAACTGAAGAACAATTAGAGTTGAAGAGGACAACAAGTCACACATCAAGCTGGCTTATCTTCACTCCAAAACTCTATATAAGGATCTCATCCCATGGGATCTGAAGGTCGGAATTTAGTGCAAAGAATTGCTGTTGGTTTACAGTTGTGAGCATTGGGTGATTGCTTGAGGGAGGTGAAGAAGAGATTTCTCTCCGTCGGGAAGGTGATGCTGGATTGGACCTCTCATGGTTGTATCACCGCCTGAACCTTACTTCCATATATTAATAAAGCATTTGAGGTTCTTCTATTCGCATGTGTTTCAATGATGTATTGTCTTACTTGCGTATTTGATTTATGCTAATCCTTGAATCAGTTATGTATGCATGCTTCTTGTAGTTTCCTTTCTTTGTCTTGTTTGCAGGATCTTGTGTAGCTGGGCCCGTGAAAAGACTTGGAGCTGGGAGCAAGTGGCAATCAAAGGAGATTGGATCGACCATTTGCGCAAGACATCGGTAAGTGGATCTCTTCCTTTTATCTCTTGCATGTCATAAAGAAGAAACTTTAGATAGCTTTGCTTTCAGCTGTTGCTAAGGAACTGTCACCCTTAGAGTGGGTTAGGGTCATTCCGAGTTGGATACTTTCCCCCACAACATTGATCCTCCTCTCACACCAAACCAATGAATGCGAGTAAAAAGGAACAACAGGAAAGTAAAATGGAACGGCAATGCAGAAATGGAACAACAGTAAAATGGAACAGCAGTAAAAGAAACTAAGTCTCGTGAGTTCAACACTCTCAATCCTTTGCATCAACTTATACACAAAGACAGAGCAATCTTTTATACAAGTAAACAGCTTAACCAAATGGAACATCAAACCATCATAAACAGGAAACGTCAATCATATATAAAGGTAGACAACTAAATCAAATAAACAGGAAACGTCAATCATATGTACAGATAATCTGACATGATCACCAGTAGTCCACCTACAACGTTAATTCCATTTTCTTATGATCGTCACTCCAACTATATGTAGCTAAAGCATTCCACTTATAAATTCTGTAACAGAAGTGAACAACTCAGAACAACCGTTATGTGACCAATTATGGAAATATGATGTGAGCTTGTTATAAAGATTTACAATAGAAAAACTACTAATGAACGAATATGGAACAACATGTGAAATATGTCAAATTATTAAGTGTTAGCTACCTATACCAATAGGTTTCATATTTCATGATTGGCTATGGAAGGTCCAAATATGCTCTGCTTTGATGATTCAAAGATCACATATTTCCTAGAAAGTCTGATCTGTGCTTATAGCTTGGTATGGACTCAAAGTTTTGATGGATGGTCCAAAAGTCTAATCTGGATCATTCCATGGTTTAAATTTGCAGTTGTAGAATAGAGAAAGGAGTCTGTCCAAACTGTTCAATCTTGGCAGACAAGTAGTTCAGGTAGAGAAGAAAAGGCTCCCAACAGCTTAATCTGGGACCTTGGAAGAGATAAGGGTAGAAGTAGATAGAAAAGACAAAGAAAAAGCCAAAGAAAAGAAAAAGGCAAGTAAGGGTTTGCAAGTCCAAGTGCACCCTCCAAGGAGAAATAAAAAATGCTAGGTAAGTAGCTGGGTAAGTAGTTGGGGTTGCAGAAAGGTTATCTTTACCATTGCACATATGTTAACTGTGTTTACCAGAGTAGAGTCAATTAATTGACAAGGTTTTCACCTCCATCAAGTTACAGCAAGGAGCATGACTAACCTCCCTCCTTCCCCCTTCCAGTTCATTACTAACATCCCCTCATCAGCTGAGATTCATGGAAGAAGATCATGGTTTCATGGCGGTTCTTGTTCATTCAAAAGCCACATTTCTTGTCTAAAAATCTTTTCATTTTGATCTACTCTCTAAACTAAGTAAGCTTCAAATAAGCTTAGTGGTTTCCCCTCCATTTACCCCTTCATCCATATTAACTCTAAAACTACTATGTAAATCCCCTACAGTACCTTTTCCCCTACTAGTATCTAACACCATGGTGTATAAACCCCAAATTTTGTATAAATATCCCTCCCCTTGGTATTATAGCCAATAAGTTCTGTGTCAGGGATCAAATGGCATCTGGCCACTTCGATGAACCTAACCCTAAACCCCTCCCCTCTTCTGAAGTCATTTAGCCCCTTGGAAAGCTTCATCTGCCAAAAGAAGCCTCATAACTAACCTTGTTTTACCTATACCCCTTCATTTGCAAAGATAACCCCTAAATACCCACTTTGTTCTTATCCAAAGTATCGGGCCTGCATTGTTGCGCATTGAAAACCTTTATAAATCCCCTTTACCCATAAACCCCTTTGCAAATTATCAAAGTCCAAAAACCCACCTTTGGCATTTATCCAAAGTATCAGCGCGCAATTTTGATTTGTTAAAATACATTGAAAACCTTATAAAAAACCCATATCCGAAGGTTTCCGCCCGTATGCATATCCCCCGAACACATCATTACCCCGTCCACCGTCGGATCAGATCCAAGAGATCCGACGGTCCGTATCAATATCGGAGCAGCCCCCGCGGCGGACGTTTAGCGCCCGAGAACATGACGTTGCGTCACGTCAGGGCGCGGCCACGCGTCGCCCATTGAGGGCTCTCGGAGCAAACTCTGACAATTGCGGGGCCGTACCCTAACCGCCCCGAGAAACCGTGGCGGCTATCCTTAACCGTAACCGCTACGGCCCTAACCGCCAAGTTACTATCCCACGTCATGCCCACGTCACCTCCACCCTGCCATCGCATCAGTCCTTTGTCCGCCCCTCCGCCGACGTGGCTGCCACCGCACCATCCCCCATGGACCAACAGCATCTCGCCACGTCACCCGATGACGTCAGCTGACGTCATCCGACCTTGACCCCACCAATGACGTCATGCTGACGTCATCACAAAAAAGCGCCAAATTGCAAAAAGTCCATATTTAGCCAAAAAACGCAATTTTTTGTACTTTTCGCTCACTTTGCTACTGTTTCCTTTGCATGCTGTTTTTACGTTCTTAACTCCGCCAACCTGCTAAATCGACCAAGGAGACCTCCAGAGTACCAATCCTGCACGCATACGCGACCTCTGCTCGCTGTTTACCAGGTATTTTTCATCTTCTATCCTCCGTACGCCTGAAGTTGTCTATAAAATTACTCAGAGGGCTTAAGGAACGACGAAACTCACAATTTCACCAGCAATTTCCCTCTGCAAACACCCCATTTACAATTGTGAATTCCAAAACACCAGCTGAGCCTTGTTTGCCCGCATTGTCACAAATAAGCAGTATTCTGTTCGCGCATTCGCGAAAGACTCATTTACACTGAATTCACCTGCTAAGGAAGACAAAGTGAGACCAGACAGTAGTCCTATTCCTAATTTAAACAGTATTTCAATTGCTGTTGCATCAATTCTCCCTTTGGTACCTGAAACTCAAACTGTCATTATAAAAATCACTTATGTGCTGTGCTGCTCCCTTCAAGCAGTTCACTTACAGTTTACAAGCTTAAAGAAGACCATGGACACCCCCATTGCTCTGAACATCAAGCCTCTCAATGCCCCTCACCAGGAATTAGAATGGAAAGCCCTGGGAGATATGGATTATCAAATGATAGACTGGTTTCCATTGGGCTCCAAATATAATATTCAGATGATGAATGAGTTGAAAGCCCAGCACCTTAGTGGAGCAGACATCTTGGGGATTTGGGACTCAAACTTGCCCATCTACAACCTCCCCCAGGTAAATCCTATGCCAGAGTTGGTCTACAGATGCCAGGAGTGCTATGACCCAAGCCAAAGAGCTGTCATCAGCCCTACAGGCTCAGTCCTGTTCCATATCACCCCAGAGAGTATAAATGAGATGCTGCACTTCCATACTGCAAAGCTATTGACCCCCCTCCACATGCAGAACTTGATAAAGAAGGGGAGCAAGTTGTCAAATGACCAACTCATCAAAATCAACCAGCTGTTTGTAAAACCAGGCTCTGAAGCCATCAGAACTCCTCCTATTGGATATCAGTACTTGAATGAATTGGGCAGGATGTTAGTGGATTTGATCAGCTACGTCCTAGGGTTCAAGGGACTGGAGGATGTGGATGAAATCATAATGGCAATGCTGTCTCTATTCTCTCCTGGTAAGCCCCCAGCTGTACATTATGATTATGCTACATACATTGCAGATAAGATCCATGACCAGTTTATGAATTTGAAGAGGGAAAGACTGTTCAGGTATACCTCATACATATACCACCTATTCTTGTTTTATCAGCCAGCCAGCTTCTCTATTCCCTTGAAACAAGTCAATGCCCAGGGAAATCCAAGGTCAGTTGTGTTTTGGACCTCTGTCTTTCATTGTGCCTCTGTATCACCTTACACATACTCGGAGTTCATTGACTTATTCATTCATCCAGCCATGACAGTATTGCATGGTGTTCCTCCTCCAAGGCTAACTGATGACATGAGGAGAATTCTCCACCTGAACAAAACCTACAGCATTGGTAATTGGTACCTCTACCAAAACCACACAGTCATCAGAATATATGGCTGTGAGTTGAAGCCTTTTAGGTTGCCAAGGTATGTCCCCATGAGGCTTTTTGCCTTAGAATATTTCAGGCAGTTTGGGAATGCCGACTACCTCCACTTTCAAAGCAAGAACAAGAAGTCACAGTTAAAGGTAAGGAGCCAGCTGGGCCCTTTCCTATACAACAGAAAAGAGGAGGGGTGGAAAGAGGCAAACAGTATCCTAGAGGCCCTCAGACTGCAAACTAGCTTTGAATGGATACCCTATGACCCCAATCACTTTGTCTCCCTCAGGAGGATAAAATACAAATTGGGCAGCTATTCACACGTAAGGCAGCCTGAGATTGAGCAGCATGCCAATGCATTAAGCTGGGAAGAAGGTACCCTAGAAGAGGAAATTACTAATGAAGAGCTGCTAGAGAGAGAGGCTAGAAATATTCAAAAGGAAGCTGACTTAGAAACTTGTGGACAGGTTCCCCTCTCATACAAAAAACAACTTGGAGCAGCTACTTCACCATCAACAACACATCAGCAAGCTGCCGGGAATACTGCAGAGACAGCCAGCAAAGGCAAAGAAAAGCAGGTGGAACAGCCACCTCTTTTGACAGAAGAGCAAGTGGAAACATTGCTGCAGCAACAAGAAGAGATGGAGCAGCAGGGAGAAGGGCAGCGGCAAGAAGGAGAGCAACATGACAGACAGCAGCCCCTGCAGCAAGAAAGAGTAGTTGATACTCCAAGCTCCACTGAGCAACAGGCTCAAAATATAGTGCCTCCTAGGCCAGAGACTACCTTTGATGCCTCGGTCCTCCAAACTCCTCAAAAGGAGGATACATTTGTTTTTAGGAAAAGGGATAGAGAAACTCCCCTGACATCACCTATAAACCAGGGAGAGAAAAGGCAGAGGTTGAATGACTCTTCTGAGGATGACATAGCAATAAGGCAAGCATTGGGCATGGGCCCACCCAGCAGAGAAGTTTCAGCCAGTTCCTTCCAGCAGGAACAGGACAGAGCTATAGGAGGAGAGGTCAACTCCTCCAGCCAGCAAAAAGAAGGACAAGTAAGCATCAAACAGCAATTTATAGACATCAAAAGGAGGAGTGATCCTATCAAAATACAGCTGTACAATCATCTGCTAAACTTGGCTCCCACCAATCAACAAAGACTCATGTCTGCCTTCGATGTAAGTGAAGGCAAAATGATCATGAGTCACTTTATACCCACAGCTCTGCATCCTCAATCTGCCTCAGATTACCTCAGGACCAACATGGAGGTCCTGGCCAAAGACATACACCCAATGGACAAAATCGAACTGCACAAACAGACTGGTGAGATGGTGTATGCCTCCTTGGCAGATGAAACATTGGAAAATTACAAACTAAAAAGCAGCCTTGATAATACAGCCTCTCAGCTGGAATTGGAGAGAGCATCATCACAAGCTAAGGACAACAGAATCAGGTCCTTGGAAGATATAATTATAGAGATGGGACATGATCCCAAGGATGTTAAGGGTATCCAAGAAATATTGAAGTTGAGGGATGCAGACATGGCGGCCTTAAGGAGGAAAATCAAACTCCCAGCCACAATCCACCCTCAGACAGATGATGTTGCCCAACAAAGACTTGAAAAAGATGCCACAGATCTAATGATATCTCTATACAAGGAGCTGATCCGGACTCAAGAAAAACTAGGAGAATCAGAGGCTGCAAAGGCAGCACTACAGACATCATTGAAGCAAAGAGAAGAGGGTCAAACCTCCCAGCCTCCTCCTGAAATAATCAATCTTGAGGAAGCTCCTCCAACAACTGCCCCTCCTCCTCAGCAGACAGGGCCTACAGCACCAACTACATCAACAACTGCACCAACAACAGAGCAGACTCATAGTCTGGATATGCAGAAGCTCCGAAATGAAATTCAAGTCCTGGAAGCTCAAATGTTGGAGCTCAATTCAGCCAAAGAATCTTTGGCTAAAGTAAATGAGAGATATGATAAGAGCAAGCAGAGTGAAGCTGTAAAGGAACGAGAAATAAAAGCTCTAAAGAAGAGGATAACTGAGCTTGAGAAGGAGCTCACACTAGAAAAGGTGACAGCAGAGCTAAAAGCAGTCCTCTGGGGCAATATTGGCCGGTCTATCACCAATCAGTGGCAGTATATTGAGACTATGGATGAACAATCAGTACTCATTGCAAAGGCAAACAGGGAAATACATAGAGCTAGAGCAAGCCTTGGCAACATGCCTGATGCTTCCACCAGAATGATCAATATTTTAAATAACAGGACAAGCTCTCAACTGGCCACCATGGGAATTGCTCACAGGACTGAGACAATCTCAATGGTTAAAAGGGTCCTGACACTACGAAACCTGGTTGGAACACTGGAAAGGAGAACCCAGGATATGCAGACCGAAATCAACAAGTTCATGGACAGATTTCAGGCATTACAGAACAGAGGCCTCCCCAGTATATTAAGCAGTGTAGGAAGACTGCTTACCCTTGAAAACTACATCAAAAGGGTTGATGCCCATGCTGCAGGACAAATTGCAAGACAGCCCAGCACTTCAGCAGAATCAGGGCCAGCATCAGGGCAAATTTTGTACAATAGGGTGGACAACCTATTTTTTATTATGAATGAGATCAATCATCTGTTTGATGTGCCTCCAAATTTCTTTAAGTATACAGAAGCAGATGAAACCATAGAGGCAATTGTGAAGCACCAATTGCCCACACAAGAAGTCTGGAAGAATTTGACACAGATAATATTATCAAGCCAGAACCTGTAATGTTAATTTTTGTCCAGTTTATAAGTAGTCATGCACAGGCAGAATTTTGGTAGATAAGCATACAAAGGAAAGACAGAAGCTGAGCCAACTCAGCAGGGCTATTCGGTCACCACAGCAGCAATCACAATCACAGGTGGCAAACCCGAGAAAATACAGCGCGGCAAGCATAAAGACGTGTTCTCCAGCATTTAATCAAAGCATTCCAACCGACTCAGTGGCCTCCAAAGGCCAGAATATCTTCTGACAAAGCATAAAGACACCTTTACTTTGTATTCAATGTTGTAATAACTTTCTGATTTTAATATCTTAGAAGTTGGTGAGAGTATTAAATCTGAGATAACTTAGAACTCAGATATTTTTGTAAAGACCGAGAGTATATATTTGCCCCTCGCATAAGCTTGAGGGGTTGTTGTTGATTTCTCCAAAGGAAATTCTTATGCTGTAATCCTTTCAGAAGTTTAATAAAGAAAGTGATGGAATTTCTCAGATTTCTGAAGTGTTGAATGCGTTCTGGTGTCTGTTGATAACTGCTGGATTCTTGTGTATTTCACCATACAATAAGTCTCTGTAACTCTCTCTGTCAATTAGTTGTTTGTTAAAATTCATATATGTTATCTGATTTTCAATGCTAATCAACAAGGAAAAAGAATAACTTTCAGGATTTATTCACTGAGTACCCTGAGTTCAATCTATGTTGTTTATGAATGTTTTCTTCGGCTGTAATCTAGATAAGTGTAATTCTTAATTGCTGCACTTTCAGAATACATCTTTCATGTTGGCCTTTGTCCCAGGAATTCAAGTTTTGCTCCTGTGCACCGTGCTGCACTTTCACCTCACCAATTTAACAGAAAATTCTTAATTGCTTTCTGTTGGTTGACATACATCACTATTTAAGCTAATTTTGTTTGTCTAAAAATACATAATAGGCCCTGCAGTTTGAACACCACCAATCCAGCGTATCAGATCATTCCACAACTCCAGACTCCATTGCCCAATGGTATTTCACCATCTAAACACTATGTCATAAGACCTGAAAGAAATCCTTCAACCAAAATATAAACCAAAACCTGAGTATAATAACTAGCCTAAAACACCATCATAACAGAGACAAATCATAAAGAGAGAGCCCTCTCTGATCACAGCTTGGCTAGAAACTGTGATCCAAAGATTGGTTAGTGGTTACCCCGGCCGTATTCCCTTGGGAGTCATAGGGAACAACCTGGGTGTTAACATTAAGAATGATAAACAAACCACACAAAGCCAAACTGTAATGATACAATCAGCCAGTGTCCGTTGGAGCTGGGCCCTTAGCTTCCAATGGCACACCGCCGGAATTTACTTCAGACGCAGAGGGAAAGTAATACCAAATATATTGTATTAACGCATCAACGATAGTACAACAAAAACTAAGTCTCAAAGAGACTCAATAGTCTGAGTTCCAACTGACTGTGAATTCTGTAAACAGAAAATAAAGATACAGAAAATGAGAGTTTTCAAAGTCTTCAATGCTACCCTTTTTATACTAGTAATGGCGGAGTTAACCAGACAACAAAATAATTGAAAGTAACGATCCCTCAGGATCAAAGATCCTGAGGGATCTGTTAAACTGTTAACTCCTCTCTTTTCTTTGCCTAGTCTTCCGAACTGTCAGTCCCTTATCTCGTCCCAGATTGATTTGTCGAGATTTGCTCGCCCTGGTCTGGACTTTATTTAGTTCCGAAGGGACAACCGTTATCTTCTCATGGAACTCCAGTTTTGCACTGCGTCTTCCTCCTTTTGTCATTTTCTGCATAGAGAAGACAACTATTAGTAATTGGTCATTCGTGCTCATTCTCATTACATTCTTCTTACTTTATAACAAAGAAAAGATTACAAACATTGCTTGAAACATCACTAAATTATGCATCAAAACATACCTTTCCAATGCTCTACACACCCCCCGGCTTACTCTGTTTCATGGCCTCATGAAAACGTTATAATTAACATGGAGAGCGGTAAGAGAATAAGCGGGAGAGGGTATCTCGTGAGGAGGTCTGCAACCATGGTGAGAAACCAGATTATCAAAGAAGTAATTCAATTGATCTGCAGGCATATCATACAAGGCCTGGTATCCAGGTGCAGGGTGCCAAATAATTGGGCTACGGAACCGGTATCCTAACCAAGATGACCCAGCTTGCAAAAGGTGCTGGCCATAAAGGCTCAACCGTTCAGTAGCCAGCTCAAAATTCTCGTATTTGAATGGCTCCCTGAGCTGGATGCTTGGGGTAGAAACCCGATAACGGAATTTGGCAGCATCCAGGGCAGAATCTTTAATAGCCAGAAAAAATTCCACGCTATTTCGGATCAAGTCCTCATGCATGGGTCCTAACAGTTCCATGACGCCCTGGGTTCTCATGAGGCTTTTGTGTGATTTCCATAGGTGAACTGGGTCTCTAGGCTCGGCCCTGACCCATAGATCTAGGCTGTGCTCCTACCTCTGAAAGGCATTGTAAGCCCTGAGCCACTTTAACTGATTGACCCCAAACGATACAAAGGCTTGGAGTTGTATATCTCTCACGAAGGGCCCCGAGTTTAAGTCAGTTTCCTGCTCGAGCACCATATTGTGCAAATAGAATTCACATAGCAACCGTTGAACCTTAACCCCATAATGTTTGCAACAATCAATAAAATCATTAACAGTATTAATCTGAATAGGGGCACCTGCCCTGACAGATTTTATTTTCAGCCTTAAGTATCTTTCAAGGAGAAATAAAGCATAATTCTTTGCAGGGGCCCTGCAAGTCAAAACATCATCATACAGCGAACATACAGTGTCAAATTGTTTAATAACAGCATCTAATCGACATGTTACCTTGGCAGCCTTTTCCTGTTCCTTCTGCCATCCTTCAAAGGCCTGAATTTCTGATTGACTCATGTTCCGCAGTTGCTGCTGCAATTCTTCATATTTTGCCCGAGGGATCATTTGTTCTTTTAACTGCTCAACTTCCTGCTGCAACTCGTATTTTTCCCGAGGGATCATTTGTTCCCTCAGCTGGTCAGCCTCCTGTCGGGCTTGCTTCATTTTGTGGTGCAAGGCCTTGGTTTTTGGATCCCTTTTCCATGAATTCTCAGAGGCAGGGAGTCTTACCTGTACCTTCACGTTTCGCTGCCTGGAATTCGTGTCCCGAATTATCCCTAACGGTGATGCCTCAGTTTGGGCTTCTTTGTTTTCCCTTTCTTTCTTCACATGGATAAAGAGGTACGGTGGCCCCTCTGTAAATGGAATATCGTCTTGTGGCTCGGTTTTGATTGGAACGGTAGTTGGTCCCAATGGGCTATTTGGTACAGCAGTTTGTTCCGGAATGGCATTCTGCTGTTCCATATCAGATGGAACGGCATTTGGTTCCTCAGTGCTGGTCGGACCAGCCGTAGGTCTATCAACAGAGTATTGACCTGCGAAACGCCTATAAGCCCCTTGCCTTCTCTTCTGACAGGACCCTGCTGCATTTGTTCTTCTTTTTCTCCTTACGGTCCTTCTTATTCTCAGACTAGCTTTCAAACTTCTAATTTTCTGCCGAAGCTGGGCTATAATATTCAGCAGTCTCTGCTGTTTCTTTCTCAATTTCTTAATTTCTCTTGCTTCGGCAGTGGGCGTATGAGTGGCCCTCAGCTCTGTTCCTCTTTCATCGAGGGTTTCTTCTGGTATTCTGGGAACGGACTGTTCCCGATAAGCATTTTCATTCCCCACATCATCAGCAGGTGGGTTTTCTTCTGGTGTCTTGGGAACGGACTGTTCCCGGTCGGTATTTACATTCTCTCCATCAACAACAGGGAGGTTTTCTCCTCCCGCTATCTCTTCATGCAATTCTTCATGCGCCTCTTCCCCAGAGGGTCCCTCAGGAGGGCTTGCTGGACTGGAAGGTGAAGTATAATCTCCCAGGCTGGCCAAGATAGTGGCCAGCTCTTCTTCCTCCATGGCGACCTGTGGAGGGCTACCCCCCAATTGTTCCATCTCCTCCTCCTGAATTGGCTGCTCAGTGGCTGCCTTCGGATAGTCGGCTTCGGCCTCAGAATCAGAAGGTTTCTTCCCTTCCTCGACTTCTGCTTCGTCCTCAATTTGTTCCATATTTTCCCTCGAAGGTTCCTGTTCTGGCACCGGTGGCTCATCTGTTATTTCGATCGGCTGATCAATGCTTGGCTAGATCTTCTCCAGCCTGCCTTTTATTCTTGCCAGCCGAGCTGACTTCCTAGGTCTCTCGGGTCGCTCAGGTGTACTGGCCACCTGTTCTTCCACCACCACCTTTTTACGTTTTTTAGATTGTTCTGTCGTGCCAGAGGAATGCCTACGTTTCGAGGCAGCACGCTCTTCTGCGGCCCGTTCCTTATGTTTTTCTACATGTCCAGATGCCCTAGAGGAGCGTTTTCGTTTTGATAACTCCGTGTTTTTCTTGGGTTGCTCGGGTGTATCCGAGGGACGCTTAGGTTTTGGTGATTCTCTGGGCTCCTCGGGTGCTTCAGAGGTACTAGCAGGGTGCTTAGCCTTTGGGGATGGTGATGCTCTGGGCTCCTTGGGTGCTTCAGAGGTACTAGCAGGGTGCTTAGCCTTTGGGGATGGTGATGCCACTCCCCCTCCAATTGCTGTAATAAGCTCCCCCCAGCTACTCTGCTGCTGAGTGAGACTGTAGCTCACTATCAGGCGGATCAACCCATGGTGGCTAACTACTGCGTCTTCATGGTGTGCCTTTTCAGGCTCCGAGAGGCATCATGCAATAATGAATTTAACAATGCAGGGAGATGCACGGAACATTTTCCTTTTAACACAGCCAAGAGCTTAAGGTGACGCGGTCTTACCACATCCTTTCGGCCCTCGCAGGTGATGTAGCTCTGCACTACTTTTGCCAATTCGCTCCAGGGTTCTCCCAACGTTTCCGGCAGCACTCCTTTTCCTTTTACTGTTAGATTCTGTCCTTCGTCTTGGAAAATCTCTATGATCTTCTGCAGCCTCTCCTTCTTTGTCGTCCATATTGGTCCTGAGGCTGGTAATCCTGTTACCTCCGCGATTATTTCCTCCGTGACCGTTATCTGCTTTCCACCCACTACGGAGTGTTCTTCCTGCAAGTTCTGCAGAAATTCCATGGCCACAGTTTCATTTGATTCACGCAGGCGGCTAAAATAAGTTAACCACCCCGCCCTTTCTAGGATCTCCCGAGCAGCTTCGGAGACTACTAGCTCACTAGGCTCGCTTCTGATAGCCTTGCCTCCCATGGTTCTGTTTCGGGCTCCTAGATGGAACAATAATTACCTGTCGCAAATAACGTAATCGCAGCTAGAAAAAACACAGAGCATGCATGAAAAATTGATTGTAAATAACAACTTATTGCAAAAATAGTATTATCATGCCGTTAGCCCATATTGTACCTTTGTACCATATCATTTCCGAATGGTGTGTTACCACGTGGCCGGCGGAGTAATGAGGTCACCTCCCCCCTCACAACATGATAGGCTGTCCCAACCGTCAAATGGAGGAGGAGCCGCCATCCCATCACCAAGTCATAAAGGAACAATATGTAGAGTTTTTCCATGTTTAAGATTAGACAAAGAAATACCGAGATCGAGGCAACAGGTAGATCGCGTTTTGCATAAGCCTTCGTGATGTGATGCAAAACAAGAGGATAGGACATCTGGCACTCATATAAAGTCTAAGGTAGTCATAGTCAATACCTCTGCCATGATTGGTAGTGATAGATATTCATGTGACGTATCCATCAAAATATAAGATATCATTATTACAAGGATAGAAGGAAGTATTTAATATCATCCAAATTGGTGTATATATTACGACTCCGATACCACTAACAGAGCTCTGCTGCCGACAGGTGTTCATAACCTTGGCAGAGTTGTTTATTTCACCCTGGAACCATGGTTCTTTGTGTGTTTTTGAAGAGCAATTCTTGTCAAAATGCAGACCATCATGCTGGCTTGGTAACCAGATAACCATGATGCTATTCACCAGAGAGGCGCGAATCGTGGGCAGGCCGGCTCGTGATGAGACCCCCTGTTCCAAGGTTTGTTTATATAGTGAACCTGTTGGAGCATATCCCTGGTGTGGTGGCCATGATGGGAATGCCACTTCGCTTCCAATCTTATGATCATAGTAGGCTGGTTCTTTAATGAAACCCCCTATCCTGCATTTGACAAATATATATATATTTTTCCTCTTTTTTTTTTTTTTTTAAGTAACAGATTTTTCTCTTGTATAATTATACATAAGGGTGGTTCAGCCCTCCTTAAGAGTGGGAATGGCGGAAGAAGTCTTGTCATCTCAATTTGGAAGATATAAATCTTCTGCTCTTATTTCCAAGTAATAATAGAGAAAATTGTAGGAACTCAGCATGATAAAATTATCCAACAGGGCAGAGGAGGTGAGACTATGACAACAAAAATGATGAGTGTGTGGATCCTTCCTTTGTTGTTGCATCAATACTAGGGCTTGTTAAAGATAGCGATTCATGATATTCTGATCTCGATATGTCCTGACTTTTATATTCATTGCATAAAGGTATAGCTGCTACTTATGACCTTGGAAAGAGGATGGACAATACATCCTTTATGTGAAAGGGGCAAGAGCATACTACTTGTTTTTGAAAGGAAGGGTAAGGAGGAGTTCATTTGATGCATTGCCTAAAAAAAAATCAGCAAAAGCACACAAATGCTGCTTCCTTTTCACAAGGAGCAGCAAAAAAACAAAAGTGCTGTTCAAACACACAAATGTTGTTCCTTTTGAAAAGGAACAGCAAAAACACACAAGTGCTGTTCCTTTTGAAAAGGGACAGCAAAAACGCAAACAGTGCTGTTCCTTTTTTGAAAAGGAACAACAAAAACACACCAGTGCTGTTCCTTTTGAAAAGGAACAACAAAACGCAAAAGTGCTGTTCCTTTTTGAAAAGGAACAGCAAAAACACACAAGTGCTGTTCCTTTTGAAAAGGAACAGCAAAACGCAAAAGTGCTGTTCCTTTTTGAAAAGGAACAACAGAAACACACAAGTGCTGTTCCTTTTGAAAAGGAACAGCAAAACGCAAACAGTGCTGTTCCTTTTTGAAAAGGAACAACAGAAACACACTAGTGCTGTTCCTTTTGAAAAGGAACAGCAAAAACGCAAAAGTGCTGTTCCTTTTTGAAAAGGGACAGCAAAAACCAAAGGTGCTGTTCCTTTTCAAAAGGAACAGCACACACAAATACTAAAAACATATATATAAAATTTACAATTTTATATACAAAATGTGGTAATAAAAAGTAAATTCTTACTGATCTATAGGTGAGGAAGTTTTTGCTTCCTCGCCCATAATCTCAATGTTAGTATCTTGGCATAGCTGCTGACAAAAAGATTCCCGAGTGAGCGGTTTGCGATACAGACGAACTTGATGACCGTTTACCTTAAATGTGTATCCAGACCCATCGATTGTGGTCAGTGTAAGGGTCCCATTGTCATGGACTTTTTGAATCTCGTATGGTCCCAACCAACGCGTCTGAAGCTTCCCCGGGAAATCCTGAAATCTAGAATCATATAACAGAGCCCAGTCTCCTTCATGAAATATCTTGTTTTTGATAAGCGCATCATGCCATTTGGCTCGTTGCTGTTGAATGAGTGCTGTATTCTGTAATGCAGAGAGCCTTATTTCATCTAATTCATTAATTTGGTGTAATCGATTTTTCTGTGCTTCACTTAAATCCAATCCGACTTCTTGGGCCGTTCGCAGCGTTTGGATTTCGAATTCTATCGGAAAAATAGGCTACTTTCCAAACACTAAGTGATATGGTGAGTAGCCGGTGGTGCTTCTCCATGTGGTTCGATAAGCCCACAATGCCTCGGGTAATCGGGCGGCCCAATCACGCCGATGTGAGGCAATTGTTTTTGTCAAAATCGACTCTATTACCTTATTGCTGCTCTCCACTTGCCCATTTGCCTGAGGATGGTATGGGGTAGTAATTTTATGCTGGACACGATAATTATTGAGTGTTGCAGCTAATTGGTGCCCTACAAATTGTGCTACTCCGTCTGTAATTACTTCCCTTGGGAGACCATAACGTACAAACAAATGGAGCAAGAACTGTATTACCGAATCTTCTGTAGCCCTAGTCAATGCCTCCGCTTCAACCCATTTGGTAACATATTCAGTTGCTACCAAAATGTAGGTTCTTTGATTTGATGGCGGGCTGATGGGGCCGACGAAGTCCAGAGCCCAGCGTTCGAAAGGTTCGATCACTAATTGGGGCCGCAAAGGCATTTCGTCGGCTGGACCAGGTCGTCCTGCTCGCTGACAGCTATCACAGGCCTGGACAAATTTTTTCGCATCTTTGAAAATTGTAGGCCAGTAATATCCCGTTTGTAATACTTTATGTGCTGTTCTTCGTTCAGCAAAGTGTCCTCCACATGGCCCGTCATGGCAGGCTTTCAAAATATCAAAGATTTCGTCCTCTCGAATACATCTCCTGATTTCCATATCTGCTCCTGTGTGAAACAAATAGCCCCCAACCCACGAAAATCGATTGCTTCTCTGAACAATCTGTTTCCGTTCATTGGGAGTTAAATGTTTTGGAAGCTTACCTACTGCAAGATAATTAGCAACATCAGCGTACCAGGGAGTCTGAACAGCGACAACGAATAAGTGTTCGTCTGGAAATTGGTCCTCGACTGCTGCTGCTTCAACTGATTTTGGTATTCGTGAGAGGAAATCGGCTACAGGATTCTCCTTCCTCGGTCGATCTCTGATTGTAATGTCGAACTCCTGCAACAAGATCAACCACCTGGTTATTCTTCCATTTGTAACAGGCTTGTTTGCTAAGTACTTAATAGCAGAATGGTCTGTATACAAAATAACAGGATAGCCTGTAATATAGTGTCTAAATTTATTAACAGCGTGTATCACAGCTAAAAATTCTTTTTCGGTGACAGTGTAATTTAATTCAGCTGGAACCAAATTCTTGCTGATATAATAGATGGCGTATGGTTTTTTATCCTCTTCTTGGCCCAGAACTGCACCGATTGCTGTGTCTGAGGCGTCGGTTGAAATTTGGAATGGTAAATTCCAATTAGGTCCTCGGAGAACTGGAGCTGTAGATACCAGCCTCTTTAATTCTTTGAAGGCCTGATCACATTTCTCTGTCCATAAGAAGTCAACATTTCCAGTTAATGCATGTAAAGGTGCGGCAATATGTGAATAATGTTGTATGAATCGTCTATAATAGCCAGAAAAACCAAGAAAACTGCGTACCTCTGTCTGATTAGTGGGGGTTGGAATAAGCAAAAGTATTTGAATTTTAGCCGGGTCTACCTGAATACCAGCTGCTGAAATATAGTGTCCCAGAATGAGTCCTTCAGTCATCATCATGTAACACTTTTCGTGACTCAAGCAAAGTCTGGTGGCGATACAGCGCTGTAGGACTTTTTCGAGAGTATCTAGAGCTGGATCAAAGTCCTCTCCATATGGTGTGAAATCATCCATGTAGACTTCCAATCCATCATTAATTAGATCTGCAAAGATGCTAAGAACAACCCTTTGGAATGTGGCTGGAGCATTACATAAACCAAAAGGTAAGACTCGATAAGCGAACGTTCCCCAGGGGCAAGTAAAGGTAGTCTTATCTTGGTCTTCAGGGGCAATCTGAATCTGATTGTATCCGCTGAAGCCATCCAGGAAAGAAAATAATTTCTTGCCTGCTAAGGTGTCCAGTACCTAGTCTATAAATGGAAGAGGGAAATGATCTTTTTGTGTGGCTTTGTTTAATTCTCTATAATCCACACAAATCCTCCATTTCCCGTTCTTTTTAGGTACTACCACAAGTGGGGATACCCATTTGCTGTCAGAAATAGGATAAATGAAATCAACATCTAAAAGTTTCTGAAGCTCATCTTTTACAACATCTTTTAAATGGGGGTTGAGTCTTCTTTGCGGTTGTCGAACAGGTCTTGCATCTTTTTCGATATAAATATGATGTGTACATAGCTGGGGATCAATCCCTTTCATATCGGGATAGTCCCATGCAAATGCCTCCTGATACTTTCGTAACAGCTGGATGAGTTTTGTCTCTTGATCTGGTGTCAGATTAGCGTTAATATTTAAAGTTTTCCCCGGTTCAATTTGCACTATTTTGCTATTAGCGACAGAAGTCACCGGTATATTTTGGTCATGTTCGTCCTTCAGAGGATCCTCCTCTAATTCGTTGTCAAATGCCGCCTTTATCATAAAACATTGTGTATACGATGTGGATTCTGTTTGATTAATGAATTTATTAATGACATCGTCTTCGGTTTGATCTTTGAAATCTAGCGCTTCCTGGACTGTTAATGGAGGTCTAATGTTGTCTGTGATATATGAGGCAGGGCGCAGGTTGGCTTTCATCATCGTGATGCTTGGCTGAGCTGGAGGGTACAAAATTAAATTTTTGATATCCGGCCCTCTGGTTATGGTCATGTTTCCCTGCCTACAACCAATGTAGGCGTCAGCAGTAGCGAGCCACGGTCTACCTAGAATTAGCGGATGTCCATCTAGTTGGGTTTTCGGATTAATTATCAGGAAGTCAGTCGGGTATTCCCAGGAATCTACTGAAACCATGACATCATACAGGGTGCCTTCTGGTCTAATTACTGATCGGTCAGCTAGTTCTAACAAGGTGGAAGTAGGTTCTACCGATGTAATTCCGAGTTTCTGGCAAGCTGATGTTGTCAGGATGTTAATTGCAGCCCCTTGATCAACTAAGACGTTGCTCAAGGTCTGCCCATAGATTTGAACAGTGACAATTGGGTTCCCAGGGTCCTCGTATTTAACTGGTGTTTCTTTTCCTGATAGGAGGTCGGATAAGGTGCCGACTACCTGGACTCTTGGGTTAGAAGTTACATTTCTTTTTGGTTTTCTGCTACACAGGTCCTTTATGGTTTTTGCATATATGGGGATATCCTGTATAGCTTGAAGGAATGGTGTTCTTATATACAAGTTTTGTAGTTCTCCCAGAATATCAAAGTCTGGATATTGTGTTGGTCGTGGAATGGCTAATCGTTCTGGGAACGGTGGAGGAGATGTAATTACTTGTTGATGAGCCTGGTCTTTATTTACATCTTCCTGTTGTGATGGCTGTTCTATAGGTAACTGATCTTCAATGTGAGTTGTTCTATGTCCCTCAGTTTCTATTATTCGCCCAGATCTTAGCTGAAGATCGTTGCACTCCCGCAGATCAGATTCAATTTCTGAGGATTCTATAATTTGAAGAGATTGAACTGGTCTATTATTTGGATTAGGGTTGGGTTGGGCTGGGAGCTGCGGTCTCAGATTAGGCTGGTGGTTTTGTTGTAAGGCTGGCAGAGTCGGTTGAGGGAATGGAATTGATCCTGCTGGCTGATATGTCAATCTTGGCCAGCTTGTCTGCCAGGATGAGCTTTGCGAAGTAGAAGGGGTCCACTGCGGAGGATAGGAATTATTCTGCCAATATGGTGGAGGATAAGGGAAGTTTGGCCAACCAAATTGGGACATCCAAGGATTCGGAGTAGGAAACATTTGAGGTGACCAATTTGAAAACGGGGGTTGAGACTGGTTTTGCCACATATTCTGTTGCTGAGTATTGAACTGTGGGGGTTGAAAAGAAGAGGAGGGGTCTGAAAACATACCTGAAATCCTAGGCTGCCATTGACGACGCTGGTTAATAAAATATGCTGATTCTGGTTCCTCTTCTGCTTCTTTGTATACTGCCTTCAAACCAGGAAGTGAGGGGCAGCTTTCGGTCAGGTGGTCCTTGGTACAGATAGCACATATTTGGACTGTATCCAGCGGGCATTCCTTGTGGCTATGTTTCTTCCTGCATCGTGGGCAAAAAACTGCTAGATTCTGTTCCGCCTATGCTTGCTTCTGTTTAGCCTGCACAATGTCAAGTTGTGTAGTTAATGTCCCCAGGATATCAGTTTTAAAGTTTTCTAGCAAATTTCCAAGTTCCACCCGTGTTACTCCCTCTGTTGATGTTCTGTTATCTCTGGTGAAGCGATCATATTCTGCCGGTTTTATCCTCGTGCTGCCTCTTGAGCTCCTGATACACAGATCAATGATATCGGCAAAATTTTCCTGATAAATGTCTCCTTTCCCCATAATGTTTAACGTTTCAATCCATTGTTCTTTCATACCTCTAATTAATGCAGTTTTCAACACGTTATCAGGCAGAGGTAGCGATGCATAAGGAGATCTTTGCAAGTTGTATTGGAAACGTTCCACATATTCTTCTAGGGTTTCGTTTGGTCTGGCTGACATTTGAAAAATTTCATCTTTTAGTTCCCTTGACCTACAGTAATCTTGATATTTCTTTAAAAAGGCTTCTTTCATTTGATCCCAATTGTTAATAACCCCACCACCTAAGCCCATAAACCATCTTAATGCAGCCCCTTTTAATGTAGAGGGGAACAATTTCAGTTTTTGGGGATCGGTGGTGTAATCGTATCCTCTACATAATACATCAAATTCGAACAAGAATGCGTCCGGGTCTTCTGATGTAAGGCCATGAAATGTGGGGATATGCTGGAGAGGGATAGCTTTCATGGGCGCATTTGCTGCAGAATCTACTATCGGATATTGCAATGTGGAGGTCTGGGTGTTTGGCTGATTCTGCGCCATGGGATCAAATATATGCCAGTAATCTTCAGGAATTTCCAAGAGAGTGTTCCTTGGTTGAGGAGGGGTAGTCTTAACAGGGATTGTCTTGACACCACTCCCTTGATCAGGGATGATAATGCCCCCAACTGTCTGTGGTGAATGGATTCCTTCAACGAGGATTTTTGCAGCGCTTCCCTTGTCCGGGCTATTTAAAGGCTGACTTAATTCAATAGGAGATCTAGGTTCCTCGATTTCCCCTGTTTCTCCTTCTCCTTCACAAAGGTTACTTTGGGTCCCTTCGTGCAATGGTCCAGGAGTCAAATTTTCAATTTCTTGAAAATCCTGCTCCTCTGTTTGACTGTGCACTTCAGCAAAGGCTTCAGATGAAGATCCCGAGGCTTGAAGGGAACTAGTAGGTTGTCTAGAATTGACTTTCTTATAACCTACCGATGGCTGAGAGTCGGCTTTCTTATAGATTTCGTCTATGAAGGTCGTTCGTCCAAGGGTCACCGGCCCCTTGGCTTTGGATGGAGGCTTTTGATCTTTCTCTAACTTTTTCTGCTTAGTCATGCACTCCAATTAAACTGCTAAATCCTATTTAACCAATCAATTCTGCTAGGAAAGCGGACGGTGGAGCAGGGCTTTTACATGCTCCGCACGCAGGTTCTTACCTTTCATTTTTAAAATCCAACTCTCCCCTAGCAGATTCAGACACTACCCTGTTTAAAAGACAAATGGCTATACCCTTCCCCGGAAACGGCGCCAAAATGTAGAGCTGTAACAAGGGCCTTTTTCACCTCTAGTTATCTCACATTACAAGTCAATCCGGGAGCGTCTTGTTATTGCAAAGGGTATCTCAATTTGAGGCTATTTTTCAGAGTAATGCTTAGTAGTATAGGCCTAAGAAATACAAGAGTAAACGGATGCTAGACTATGGCTAGATTACTTTTGCAGAAAGAAATCACACACAGCAACTTTACTAGTCGAGGGTGCGGAAGTAGTAACCCATTCCTCTAGAAACTGTTGAAAGAAAAGAAATTAGAGTATGGATCATGGATCTGGGAGCATAATAGCGTCTTCTGTGTCTCACGACAGCCTTGATCCTCCTCTCACACCAAACCAATGAATGCGAGTAAAAAGGAACAACAGGAAAGTAAAATGGAACGACAATGCAGAAATGGAACAACAGTAAAAAGGAACAGCAGTAAAAGAAACTAAGTCTCGCGAGTTCAACACTCTCAATCCTTTGCATCAACTTATACACAAAGACAGAGCAATCTTTTATACAAGTAAACAGCTTAACCAAATGGAACAACAAACCATCATAAACAGGAAACGTCAATCATATATAAAGGTAGAAAACTAAATCAAATAAACAGGAAACGTCAATCATATGTACAGATAATCTGACATGATCACCAGTAGTCCACCTACAACGTTAATTCCATTTTCTTATGATCGTCACTCCAACTATATGTAGCTAAAGCATTCCACTTATAAATTCTGTAACAGAAGTGAACAACTCAGAACAACCGTTATGTGACCAATTCTGGAAATATGATGTGAGCTTGTTATAAAGATTTACAATAGAAAAACTACTGATGAACGAATATGGAACAACATGTGAAATATGTCAAATTATTAAGAATGATAAACAAACCACACAAAGCCAAACTGTAATGATACAATCAGCCAGTGTCCGTTGGAGCCGGGCCCTTAGCTTCCAATGGCACACCGCCGGAATTTACTTCAGACGCAGAGGGAAAGTAATACCAAATATATTATATTAACGCATCAACGATAGTACAGCAAAAACTAAGTCTCAAAGAGACTCAATAGTCTGAGTTCCAACTGACTGTGAATTCTGTAAACAGAAAATAAAGATACAGAAAACGAGAGTTTTCAAAGTCTTCAATGCTACCCTTTTTATACTAGTAATGGCGGAGTTAACCAGACAACAAAATAATTGAAAGTAACGATCCCTCAGGATCAAAGATCCTGGAGGATCTGTTAAACTGTTAACTCCTCTCTTTTCTTTGCCTAGTCTTCCGAACTGACAGTCCCTTATCTCGTCCCAGATTGATTTGCCGAGATTTGCTCGCCCTGGTCTGGACTTTAGTTAGTTCCGAAGGGACAACCGTTATCTTCTCATGGAACTCCAGTTTTGCACTGCGTCTTCCTCCTTTTGTCATTTTCTGCATAGAGAAGACAACTATTAGTAATTGGTCATTCATGCTCATTCTCATTACATTCTTCTTACTTTATAACAAAGAAAAGATTACAAAAATTGCTTGAAACATCACTAAATTATGCATCAAAACATACCTTTCCAATGCTCTACACAAATATCCTATCCTTATGGGTGTCTTTCCGCTCCCACCTCCCAACGTCGCCTCCATTAACATGATTTCTATTTGTTCTGATCCTTGGGTGATTCCCCCCCATCGATCAAGTAGACTCCTGGGGTGATGTTATGCCGTTGAGTCCTGCTGAGCTCAACTATGTTGAAACTATTTCAGCATCGGCTTCATCCTCCGACCCTGCTCCATTGAGCAGATCTCTCGACACGTATGTGCAATCCCCTTGGCTCGGAGATATTGTTTCTTCCGATCCGTTATAGGAAAATTTTCCTTTAGATGAAGTAATTTTAGAGACTATGTCTTTTGAGGATCCTCCTTGGTTCGATCGTCACCATTGTTCCTCGTTTCTCCCAAGCCATGGGGCCATGACTACCTGTCTAGAGAAGTTTGCTTCCTGTATTCCATCTCAGCCACTTCAGACACCTATCTTGATTCATGAAGTTTTTTCTGAAGGCAATATGGGGAATATTACACAAACCATGCCCATCGACATCTCTGTCAAACCAGGGATTGTTGAGAATATTCACATTGGAGTTACCTGTTCTCCAGAAGAGATTCAGCTTTACACCAACCTTTTCAGAGAGTTTTGCGACGTGTTTGCTTGGTCATATGAAGAGATGCTTGGTATTAATCCTAGTATCGTGGTACACGAGATACCTATGTACCCTGGTGCCAAACCAGTTCGATAATGTTTATGCTCCGTGCACCTGAGAAAAGCCGCAACTATCAAAGGAAAAGTTGAGAAACTTCTCAAGGCAGGGTTTATTTACCCTATCCCATTGACTGACTAGGTCTCTAATATTGTCCCTGTGGCCAAAAAGAAGGGCACTATTAGGGTTTGTGTCGATTATCATGACATCAATCGCGCATGTCCAAAAGATAACTATCCTATTCCCTTTTTTGACTAGCTCATCGATGATTGCACTGGGAGTGATATTTTCTCGTTTATGGATGGCTTTTCTGGTTACAACCAGATTAATATTTCGCCTGCTGATCAACACAAAAACGCCTTCATCTACCCGTGGGGTACCTTTGCTTACAAAAAGCTTCCTTTCGGCCTTAAGAATGCCTGTGCCACCTTCCAGTGAGAAATGTCCTATGCATTTCATGACATCTGTCACATTGTTCAGCCATATCTGGATGACCTTCCGGCTTATTCAGCTAAACGTTCTGACCATCCAAACCACCTATGCATGATTTTTCTTCACTGTCGACATTACCATATTCGTCTGAATCCGCATAATTGTGTCTTCTACGTCGAATCCGACAGACTTCTCGGGTTTGTCGTCTCTAAAGAGGGCATTCGTCTTGATCCCCTCAAAATTGAAGCTATACTAAATCTCCTGCCTCCTGCTTCTTTGCATCAGTTGCAGAGTTTGTAGGGAAAAGCCAATTTCCTACATTGTTTTATCCCTTACAACGCTGAGATTGCTAAAGGTTATACACGTCTCCTTAAGCATGACACTCCCTTTGTTTGGGATGACACTGCCCAAAAGTCATTCGAGCAACTCAAGGCACTTCTTGTTTCTGCTCCCTTATTACATCCACCTGACTACCATCGTGACTACACCCTTTATCTCGCTGCTACCGACAACACTATTGGCATGGTTTTGGTTCAAGACAATGACGATGGTTCCGAGCACATTATCTATTATCTTAGCCACAACCTCCTTGACACTGAGACTCGATATGCTTATGTCGAGAAGCTCGCCTTGGCAGCCGTTCAGGCTGTCCAACATTTCCGTCATTATATTTTGTTGTGTACGATGACCATGATTTCTGATTGCAACCCGATGATGTACATATTGTCACGTCAATTGCTGAGGGGAAAGTACTTGAAATGGATTATTATCCTTCAAGAGTTCGATTTGGAGTTTACTACTGCCAAGTCCAAGAAGTCCCTCCTCTTCGCTGAGTTGATTTTCTCCTTACCATCTACTAGCGCTCCTTCTTAGATAGAGGATCACATTCTAGACGATACTCTTTTCTTGATCAGCACCCTCGATCCCTGGTATGGTGATATTATTGTCTACTTCCAGATGTCTTCTTTCCGTCCTGATTTGTCTAAGGATTCTCAGTGACGTATTTGTCACCATTCTCAGCCTTATCGTATTGTTGGGGACACCTTATACTGCCTCGGGGTTGACTCAGTTCTTCATCATTGTTTGAATTTTGAGGAAGCTGAAAGGGTCTTAAATGACTGCCACTCTGGCGCATGTGGTGGTCATATGTCTGGTTATGCTACTGCCCAAAAAATCCTTCGTGCTGGTTACTTTTGGCCCTTTATTTTTAAGGATTGCATTCTCGCTGTCCGTTCCTGCCACGCGTGCCAAATTTACCAACAGAAGATGCGTGCGCCACCATCCCCTTTGCATCCTGTCATTACCGTTGGCCCTTTTTCTAAATGGGGCATAGATTTTATGACCTATAACCCTCACTTAGCCAGGGGGCATGGGTATATTATCGTTGTCGTCGATTATTTTAAAAAATGGGTCGAAGCGATGCCTACATTGTCTAATGATGGTAAGACAGCTGCACAATTCCTATTCAATCATGTGATTACTCGATTCAGAGTCCCTCAGGCTATTGTCACTGATCACGGTTCTCATTTCCGTGGTTATATGATGACTGAGTTAACAACTCAGTTAGGCTTGTGTCATGATAGTTCGACGCCTTATTACCCTCAGGCCAATGGCCAAGTTGAAGCTGTCAACAAGGTGTTGGTTACGATGCTTCAGCATACCATTGGAATGCACAAGTCTAATTGGCACTTGATGTTGTTTTCTGCCTTATGGGCCTATCGTACCTCAGTGAAGGATGCAACCAGATTCACACCGTTTCAACACATTTATGGCCTGGAGGTTACCCTTCTGATTGAATGAAAAATACCTTCTCTCAAGTTAGCTGTCGAATTACTCCCAAATACTACTCCAGTAGAAGAACATCTTCTTTATCTAGAGTAGCTAGACAAGACTCGTCAACTTGCTTCTTTAGTCATCGAAGCATAGAAGAAGAGAGTGAAAACTCACTTTGATTAGACTGTTAATCCTCGTTCTTTTATTGAGGGAGATTTAGTCATGCTATACGATCAAGTGAATGATAAGATGGGGGCAAGTAAATTCGAACCTATGTGGCATGGGCCTTATATTGTGAAATGCGTTTTGTAGAAAGGAGTCTATGAGCTAATTGACTATGAAGGAAACCATTTGGATAAGCCCCGGAATGGGCTTTATCTTAAAAAATACTACGCATGAGTCTTTCATGCATCTGTTGTGTACATAAGTGTGCTTTTCATTTTTGTACATGTTTTTCTTGGTGTGTAAGTGTTTGCCTCTTATTGTGTCTTTTTACTTCTTGTGCAAATGTATGTTGCACCTTATATCGATTTTGCTGATGGTACCTGTCGCAGTACTCGGAATCTTTCCTCCGCGGCATGGGTGATCTACGATCCTTACAGTGAGTTAGAGACCTTCAAGGTGTTTTTCAAGGGTGTACCACAAACAATGTCACTGAATATAGTGCTGTCATGAAATTATTGGCTGAGGATGTTTACCTCAATATTCGTGCATTGATTGTGAATCTGGACTCTCAACTTGTTGTTCTTCAACTTAACAGGCATTATTCCGTATTTACATGTTCGCTTACTGGAAAGAAATTTTGATGATATCAGATCTCAACACATTCCTAGAAGGATAAATACGTTAACTCATGCATTAACAAACCATGTATTAGATAGACATTTACACAATTTATAAAAATCATAAACAAGTATTCAGACGCAATAGGTAAATGAAGTAAAACACAAATAGATGTATATCATGTGTTGCGCACCAAGGCCCTCAAAAAATATGTGTATATATCCAAAAAATATATATATGTTCAAGTTACATCACAAGACACATGTCTCTTAAAACACCAGAAAATGAAACCTAGAAGTCTACTATGGGTGCTACTCTCTATAGTAGACCATTGCACAGACCACTCGTATGAGCAGCCGGTGTACCCTATTCGACACACCCGCGATGTGTTGTTGGTACTGCCTTGGGATCTCCTCGAATCCTCTATAATCAAGGATCCCCTCAGTCAATCCCTCTAGGTTCCAGGCTATCTCCTCCTCAGCATCTCTACTCGGAGGTGGCAAGGTGATCTCTCTATTGTCCCTTCGGGCCGTAGGATTGAGACCTACTAGTCTATCAGGTCTGACATCTGCAAAAATCTGAGCATAATTATCAGGACATACATATTTAAAATCCAAAGACAACAAAAAACTAAAATACAAAAAGTTTGGCGATCAAACCAAGTATTTTTCCTCTCTCAACCCACTGCTCTCCAGGCGGAAGCAGCATGTCAGGGTCTCCCCTGAAGTCCATCCCTGCATATGGCCAATCCTCAACCACTACCTACTGACGATGAAGCCACGCCATAAATTCGGGACCCCATGACACTGGTTGGCCGCCGCCTCGTCGCGGCATCACATGAGCCCACCGAGTTATTCGGGTCTCCCGTGGTCCGGGCCACCCCACTCGCATGTCCTATAATTGAAGGATAGGTACCCACTCTAGCATGAGTGGTATCAAGATTGAATCGTACCCAAACTGCTTTGTCTCACCTCTCTGGCATTTGGTCAGCTGCCTCTTCATGTTCAGAGACACGACCTCTACCCAGTCAAACATAGTAGGATTGAGACAGTCTAAAGCCAACCACAGTTGAGTTTTGGTGGCCTCGTACTGCGGAACTAGCCACCCTCATGATGGTGAATAACAACACTCGCAGTGATAGATCATTCACCGTGGGTATTTGTAACTTACCACTAGTGGATGATTTTCGTGCCCCTGGGCACACTCGTACGATGCGCATATCTAAGGAATCTCTAGTGATTTGTACACCACCCATGTGGGGTATTTCCCATTGTCATGATAAAATGGTCAGGAAATAAATATCTGGGTGTCAAAGTCAACCTCTTTCCCATGGATGATGAATTTCTCCTCCATTGGGTTCCATGACCGAATTAAGTATTCCAGGAGATCTAGTTGCACTCTCAATAGCGGTGTTAAGAAGAATTTTAGCAGTCCACAGTTCCAGAGGACATTCAAACACTGAGGATCTGCTGCCCCTCTCTCGTAATCATCGTCGTGAGTGCATTCTTGCTAGGAGAACGCCATTTTTCACCTACACGCACAAGCATTCTCTTATTAAAAATCATTTACCCATTTTCATATGCCATAGTGGTTTAAAAATGATTTTTTTTTTTTTTTTTTTTTTTTTTTGTGTTTTCCACGCTCATCGCAGCTGTTTCTAAAACAACTGAGACGGTCTGGTTTGAATAGTCCATAATTTCTCAGATCGTCGCAGGAGTACATCACTTTCCTGCGACGATCCTGATTTTGGCTTGTTTAGATTTCTTGGTCGTCGCAACCCTAAGGGGGAAATCTGCAATGACCGAGGCAGAATTTTGAAACAAAAATTCCTCCCAAATCTAGCCAAAAATGTGAAATCACATTTAAAATTGACACAAAAAATAAGAGAACGAGCCAAGTATTTACCTGGAAGGAGTTGGGAAAGCAATGAACCAATAAAGCTCTGGGAATCGACCACGCAATTTCGCAAGGTACATGTAGTTTGAAGTTTTCACCATGGTTAGAAGAAACACAATGTAAATTAATTTTTACCATATGCCTTTTTATAGCCCGTTTTTTGAAATTTAGGGTTTTGACTATGGTTTTTAGGGTTTTGACTTAGGTTTGAACATTAATCGTGTATTCTTGTCGAACAGGTCTTATGCTTGGATTTCTTTGTGCAGTAACAGGTGTTCCGGATGTGGGAGATGATCGATACATGCTTGGTGAATATTGCAAAACATTTGACCTGAGTCAACTTTAAGCTCTTTTCTGACTCTTGAAACATGAAAAGTTTGCCGAGCCCCTATTGTTTCGATCTTGTTCATGGTTACAAAACGCCGTGTGTCCAGTAAGTTTTTTACTTTTTTAGACTGGAAACACTATTTATGAAAAGTACTCCTTGACCGAAATGGTCAAGTATCATTTTCTACCTTTTTGGGCTTGAGAGACACAAACTTACAAAAAGGGCCCATCTGGAGTTTTATTTTCCATGTATTTTTCAAACTCTCTAAACATGAAAAAGACTCCGAGTTTTACCTATGTCGGACTTGTTAATCCCTGACGACATTTGACTCGTCACCATGATGAGACCCGAGCTTCTCCTCCCTAGGGCTTGTTAAAATTTCACTAGGTTGGATTTGTCTGAAGGATGAACTTATATTGCAAGCATATGCTATCCCCTTCAAGATTGTTTTTCAAAAATAATTGGGGTACTCCCCAGCAATGGTGGGGGAAAGAATTGGAAATATTCCATTGGTTACCTATGGTAGCTAGTCTCTCATGAACATTGACACTTTTGCTTCTCGTCAGGTTTGGGATATCCTCACATCATCATTGGCCTTCCGGGGTTTGGGTTTATCATTTTGCCTCATTCCATTTTATCCTTGTTTTCTATGCAAGACCTTCGATCCCTTGGTACCACAATGCTGCCACATTCTAGAGTTGTGTCGCCGATATGTTCAAGAGCTTAATCCTTCTGCAATTTGCACCCTTACATCCTCCTCTGATTCTCTATTTCATCTGTCTACATATTGTTCCTTTGTCTCGCGTCGTTGATGTGGGAAACGTTATGGCCCTCCTATGACAGATCACTTCCTGTCGACATCGACTCATTATCTAGGAAGTTGATCTAGAGATTCCTTTAGAGTACCTTGCAGCTTGCATACCTCAATGGCAAGTTCTTCGCATTCAACAATAGACTTGCCTCATTGGTCTTCGATTGAGTGATTCCACAAGTGTTCGACTCCAGATCATTCTTCAAACTTTGTGGATTGTATTGGCAGTACCCTGAGAACCATTGACATTACTGGTGGTCTCTCTCGCGCTTGTTAACGGTTCACATCATTGGCCGGTAATCAAGCGATTTTCTAGTATGCTCGACTTTAGCACATCTGTTCGCATATTAGAAATTGTATTATGATCGGTTGGATTTAGGACCCCGGACTAAAGTTACATAAGTTCGGGTTGCGTGGATTGGTTCATGATTGCATACATGACCCTTTGATTGGATGGCTGCAACCATACCTGTATTTTCATATGGTCTTATCAACTGGATGGCTACGTCCATACCACATACCAATTCTATCTATCTTTTGGATGGCTACGCCCATGCCTAGACTACTTGTATTTCTTTCACTGTCAGAGATATTAGTTGTACTTACATCTACAGGTTCTCCGTGATGGTGTTATGGTTCAGTTATGGTTTCGTAAAGCATTTCACCCTTCCCACTCTCTCGGTCTTCATGCTTTAGGGGGCATCTATTACACAGTATTTTGTCACTGACCCCGCATCCCCTGGTCCCGGGTAGAGTCGGTCCTTGAATGGCATCAACAAATGTGTCCACATCTTCCAAATCATTCAAGAAGATTAACAATGCTCTTTAATACTGAAGATTGACCCTTTTTACCCATGTTCCAATATCGTCACAAGACAACCTCATTATGCTTGTGACGATAACCTGGAGTGGGCTAGAACGTTGCGACATCGTCACAGGGGTACATCTGTTCTCTATGACGATCGGATTTTAGGGCTCGTCGCAAGCCCTCAGTATCCTGCTTGCGACGATAAATCTGAATACACTATTTCCCCGCGACGTCATCTTTGAGTCCTAGTGTTTGACTCACAACGACCCAGATATGGCAAATTAGTTCAAACATAATGCTTCTGAGTGGTTCTGGAACTGGTTATTGGGTCAAGGAAGTTCACCTTTCCTCCTTTAAGATGGTCGTTCCGGATTTTGAGAAACCTCCCTTGAAGATAAGCTCCATCTCCCTCATTTATGGAGGCTCCTCCTCTTATAAAAGAATTCCCCATTGCTATGATCAGCTAGTTTTTGATATTGAGAAAATTAGCTAGTTTTGGTGTGAGATTGATAGTTTGTAGTGTGAATTGCTGATAGTCTAGCAATTGGTTTTGGATTGCCTTAGTCTTATACTAGTGCTTTTGGGTGAGAGAGAGAGTTGTTAGCCTTTTGGGAGACCTTTTGAGAGTGAATGCTTGAGGAGACACACTGACTGGACCCTTCAAGGAAGCTTGCGACGTCAAGGTATGGTTGTAAGCTTTGCTTTTGCTCATATTAATACAATCAACAGTTGTTTCCTATGTCTTGTATGAAATATATTTTATAGCTTATGGTTCCTTGACTCTGTAAGTAAATAGTTCATTGTTGTGCTCTATGATGTGTTTCGTTGTTCTCTTATGTTGTTTCAGTGAATCGCTCATTGAGGAGAAGGAAACGATAGCTGAAGCAGCGTAACGAAGGCTCCATCGAACACCGACATAAGGTAGTCTCTTTCAACAATGACTGTTTAAGGAATTAGATGTTGTTTTGTCTTGCTGTGACTAAACCCACTCTAGGGCTAGAGGGGTTGCCTCTATCCACAGAGGGAGCATTACCTACATCACAGGCATTACCCCAAACACGATGCAGGGGGACTACCACCCTTTGTTGCACCTAGCACAATGTAACAACACCTAGATCTAGTCATGCAAAGAATATAACAAATACCCAACATGTTTGAGGTAAGATTTGCAAGAATGCATGGGAGTAGAACTTTCCACCAAGGTATCAAAAGGGACATGTGACAACATTCAAAGTATTTTACATCATACAACTTTGCTATGCCAAAAGTGTTAACATTGTGAGTGCTCTGAGAAATGGTTATGAAATATTGTTGTTGGATGAATTGAAGGGATGAAATGGATTTAAGAACTTTCATATTTATCCTTCCAAAATTTTCACTATTTAGAGATAGATAGATAGATAGATAGAGAGAGAGAGAGAGAGAGAGAGAGAGAGAGAGAGAGAGAGAGAGAGAGAGAGAGAGAGAGAGAGAGAGCATAAGTGTTGAACACCTCTTGAAGGACATAGGGAGAAAAATGACGGATGAGTTGGTCACTACATATGGCACAAAGAGGTTCAATACATACACATGATAGCTAGTGATTGGTATAGGTTAATAGTATACCTAACTACTCAATGCCTATAATGAGGCACCACATAATAGATGGAGCCCACCAGATAATTTTACAACTTGATGTAACATACATGAACATCTAGCCAAATGGGATTTCTACCAAATGATTTAAAGGTTAACTCTCATAAATACATGAAAACACAAACTAATGGTGCTACTCTGATGTTAATTTATATCTCCCTTGCCATTGATTGTTATGTATCCAAATAAAAAATAATAAATAAATATAAGAAAAGATAGATTAATGACTAGATAATAAGCCACTTCGAGGGGGAAACCTCCATTTACATCACATAAATGAATAAGTCTTCGATGATTCAAATGATAATGCCTCCTTGGTGTATATAGGAGTCTAATGGGTCAAAATATAATTAGGGTATACATAACAATAATAATGTAAGGGCGTAACAATAATAATAGTGGGCTTCTACGGGGCACAAAAACAACAATATGGGGGCTACACTAGTATATTAAGGGACCTAACATGCCGATCTCCTTCAAAAACATGTTGTCCTCAATGCTTAAGTAGTTATGGATTCTTCTAAATAAAATATTCATCCTCCCATACAAAGTCTTCAATAGGTAAGTTCTTCCACTTAATAAGATACTCTGAAATTGATTTGTTTCATAGTTGTTAGATTCTTGTTTATATGATTACTTTAGACTCCAATATGATTTTTCCTTGCTCGTCAAGTTCTGGAAAAATAGTTTAAACTGTTAGCTTTTCACCTATAGCCTTCTTTAAGCATGAAACATGGAAAATTAGGTGTACTCTCAAAGATGCAGATAACTCTAATTTGTATACCATAATACCAATCTTTTGCAGCACATGGTAAGGGCCATAGTACTTGGGTGATAATTTATTATCCTTATCTTTCTTGAGGGACATTTGTTTGTATGGTTGTAGTCATAAAAATACCCAATCACTCACATCAAAACTTATTTCACTGCAATGATGATATGCATGTTGTTTCATTCGATTCCACGCTAGAGTCAGGTTATCCTTTAATAGTTGGAGAACTTTTTGTTGATGCTCAATGTGATATTCCACTGCTTGAACCTTATAATTGTCTCTTAAATACAATGTGATGGATGATGGATGATATCCATAAAGAATCATAAATAGGGTCATTTTTGTTGTAGTATGGAAGTGTTATACCACCATTGTGCCAGGGGTAACCACTTGATTCATTGTGTTTTTTAATTTGATAGAAAGAAACGAAGATATCCTTCCAAACATTTTTTCACTATGTCAGTTTTCCCATCAGATTGAGGATGATAAGATGAGCTATGAGCTAATTAAGTACAAAGACAAGAAAATAATTCCTTTCAAAGCTGATTTTAAGTCCTTCTCCCTCTTGCAGTCCATGGCTATTTCATGCATATTCATAAAGGAATGTAGAGTTCATGAGAGGTGAATAACCTCAAGGGGAGTGTATGATAGAGTTTGTAGAAACATATGATGAGTTCATTCTAGCCTCATGCACATTCAGGTCCACAGGATCAGCCTGTCTATTGGAGGTATATCGAGATCAAGGGGAGATATGAATGGTATTGAGATTCATGATTTATTTTTTATCTTTCATTCATTTCTGCCCATGTGTTTGTAGAAAAATTATATGTCTTTCATGAGTAGAAAAAGGAGCACATTTTCAGCCATGTATACGCTTTTGGTTTCCTCTGAAAATTGGTTGAAAAGATGTGCATCCATGCATAAATTGTGATCATTACTCCATGATGTATTGAGATGACTTATGACAGGGAACAACCATTTATAGGTTGTTATATGATGATTACTACATCCATGTATTTTCTATTGTTTCATCATTATGTATTGGTTGAGAGTCCAACCAATAGTTGTTGAGTCATCATGGTGACAGGCTTGTTTTAGAGGAGTATCATGAGTCTATTTTGCAACCACATGTATGGTCTAATGATGATATAATAGTCATGATGTATTATGTTTTTGAGTCATTGGTCCATAGGAGATGATCACAACAACTATGTATTTAATGACATATTCATATAAAATGCTCATGAAGCAATGTACTTGTATTGTACTATCTTTTGGGTCTTATAGTCCAGAGTCATGAGGTCATGTTATGGTCATATATGAGTCATTCATGAGGTCTTATGTCACTGCTACAACCATGTATTTATCAATGTATATGTCATTTGAGTAATGGTCATGTGGAGTCTATGTCCATATGGTGATTCTATTTGTGGGAAGGAAGCATTGTTTGTAGCGGAAGTGTTTCATTACTGGTTGGAGTTGATCTTTGATATGGAATATGTTTAGGGGGGGAATTATTTGTTCCTATTCACTTCAGCCATACATTTTTGGCATTATGATCCACTTGGAGGTATCATGATGTGCCTCATGCTATGTTATGACGGTTGGGGTTCTTGGCCTCATATTATGTTCAACGATGTTTGGTGATTATTGCTATGTAGTTGTTATGGAGATGTTGGTTGATTATTTGATGTCCATATTATGTGCATCTTGTTGTATGATGTTGCATATGATGCTTGTATGGTTCCCTCATGCTGCCATATTGCTGCTTACTACTAGAGGTTGTTGGTTGGTATGCTGCTCTAGATGATGATTAGTATATTTGTTGCTTGTTGCTACTGATGTGGAGACACATGGATGTTTGTTGATGTGCATTAATTTTAACCCATGTACATATCATTTGCTTCAGTGTTTGTGCTGCATTTCTTGTTGCCTATTCACATGGAGCTGTCCCTTTGCCATTGATGTTAAAGGGGGAGTGGTGAAGGAGATTGGTCTAGAGGTTGTGTGTGGTTTCCATCAATGCCAAAGGGGGAGATTGTTGGTATTATGGTGTGCATGGTTCTAGCTAGATGATGTTGGCATTGGTTCGTGATAGCAGCTAGTTTATGTTGGCATTGATGTCAACCCTATGTAGACAAGTTGGTGTTTGGATAATTTCGTTGTAGCATGGTTTTCAGCTAGTTGAGTTGGCATTGAGATGGTTATGTTGACATTGATGTCAGACTTTTGAGATTGGTTGGATGATGGCATTTGTGTGGTTGATGGTTCCTCATGTGCTAGTGGTGTTCATGGAGATGTTGCTTTTATTTGTATTGTGTTAGAATATGTTAGCATGTGCATTGGTTGGAGGCATTATTGATGCTACTACAAGTGGATGATGTAGATCTAAATGTGATGGAGATGATGGATCAATTGTCATTCATGTTGTTGTGATGTCACACTTGTTGAGTTGACATATTAGGTCTTCATCTAGGTCTTGGTGCTTGTGTTCATGGAGTTGACATGTTGTAGTGATGGTTTGGCCTCACGATGATGATGACGACGTTGCGTAGGCATTGCAGGTTTATTCATAGGTGTTTCAGATTGTGGAGGACTTGTTGGTAATCTTGCCAACGTATGTTTGTTGGTCTTTTAGGTCAACTTGGTAGTGTCACTTGGGATACCTTTTTCATGGTTATCAAAGGCTTGTCATGGGATTTCAGAGGTTCTACAACGTCAGGATATTCCCCCCAAGTAGAAAAACAAGTCCTGAAAGTTTGGAGTTGATCAAATGCAATATTAGGGCTACAAAACTCTTGATAAAACTTAGTTTTGAGAGGCATACACAGGTATTGTGAAGGAAACCCACATATACGAAGGTTTTATGAAGGAAATTAGTGTATATGTCCTAAAAGTGAATTTATCTTCCTTCCTCATGCAGATCGACAAAAATTTCGACATGGTGATTTGTTGAAGCTTCTAAATTGACTAGTTAAGGTTGGAAACGATGTTGAAAATGTCCTCCAATGATGTGAACTATTATAGTGCACAAATAGTGATGTTAGTGGATTTATTTGGTCCAATTTGAGTACCCTTGATCCTAGCCCAAGTTCAATTTCTCCCTATAGGTTTTATATTCTTGTCTTTGGAGCTTAGTGGTTGTTGATGGTGTTAGCACTCCTCAATGTCCCAAGGCTGAGAAAGGAGACCGATGCAGGTAACCTCAAACCAATATTTTAGTTTGGTAGCTAGCCCTACCAAACCAGAGAGGGCTCTCTCTATGGCCACAAACAAGGATTTGACTGGTGCAAGAATGGATTTTGGGCTAGATGGTTTAGCTCAATTTTGGGTTTTTGATTTTAGGGTTTTTTGTTGGATGATGGTCTAGGTCTAAGGGGCTAGGTCAAGGTTTCTAAAATATGAGTTTGCAGAGATATAATGGGGCAAGGTAGGTCGGCTCAGTTAGAATTATTGTTTTGTCATTATGTGTAGGGTAGAAAAGTAAGGTTTCAAAATGAGCATGAGTTTCATGAATTCATTTATCAAAGGAAAATGTAACAAAAATATGAGAGTTTCGTCAAAGCATAGCATAAACATATGATTTCTTTTAATAATTATGAAACAATCACAAGAAAGCATTAAGATGGAATTAGAGAGGAAAATACATTCATACTGATGATAACAGAAGAAAAAACACAGCTAATGAACATACCACATGAATCCCACTATAATAGCTACAACTCCTGTATATTACTCCTGCAAATAATCACAAGTACACTAGCTCCACAAAGCCTTGACTAAACAACATCCAACCCTTCCCTTTAGTTTGATTTGGGTAGATATATACCAAAATAAATCTTTCCCCCTCTCAGGGGTCGAATCCTTCATTATAGGAATTGTTTACATTATTATCTCTAACCAAACCTAAACCTAGGGAAGTTAAAAACAAACTCCGTAATTAAACCAACTGATTCATTTTGACTTGACAAACATAAGTAAGCATGAATCTACATGAAATTTAAATTGTATACCTTATTTTCTTTTAATTACATCATATGATTACCCTGGAGGAGTAATTTGACCAACATCTTTGGCTTTGACTGGAGAAAATCCAAATTCCTGTCTTCCTGGGAAGAGCGCAATGAATTTTGGGAAAAGCACAACGCCATCTAGGAAAAGCATAGTGCCAAATTGGAGGAAATTTTTGAGTGACTTCTAGTGTTCCAAATTTTGATATGAAGGAATCATTGGAAATATTAAGATGTATAGTTTTCCATAGAGTCCTTAAGCATGCAAAATGGCTTCTCCAAGGCTGAGAAAAATGGATTCTCCCAAGGTCACACTAAAAGCACAGCTCTAGGGTGAAAATAATGGCGGGAAGTGGGTTTTTGACATGTTTTTGGCTCTTTTTTCCCAAACTAGAGGCTGACATGGCACTCAAGTGGCATAGCTGACATGTGTAGGTGATAAGTTATCGAAGCATGCATTTTTTTGTTATTTGGAGGCCTCAGGCAAAAGCGTAGTGAGAGAGGAAATTTGGCACTTTGTTGGCAAGAAATTTATTTCCTAAGGTAGGAAATGCTTCTTGCTGGTGGAGTGATGTCTTATGAGGGTGGAATGAGCAAATGGTTTGCTCCTTTGGTCTTCTTATAGGCTGGGGGTCAATTTTCTCTTAGGTGTTGATGTGGCCCCACCTTGTCTTTTCACAAAATGATATGCAATGCTAGTGGACTACAACTTCAAACCTTATTACACATAATTAAATCTTAATAAAGATCAAAATGCACCATAGATATCATTATAGAAGACTTTTCCCTATTACTACTCCCACAATGATGACCTAGATGATGTCATGACTCTTTTTGACCTTTTTGATGACTTGACCTAATGATGACATCTAATGGAGTATGAAACTGATGATTTGGACCTCGAAACATGACTGACCATGAGATGATGACTGAGATGGTGATCAAGACACTTCACTGATGACTCATCACAATGAGTGATGGCATGATTCAAATGATAATTTAACCATGAAATGAAGTGAGTAGAAACATAACTAAACACACTAACCAGTGACCAAATTTTTATTTGAAAAGCTATTGAAACCATACAAATTTGACCTAGGACCCTATCAACCATATTGAAAAAGTACATTTGATCACTGGTGACTGAAAAGAATGACATGCACTAACAAATGGTGTGTTGATGTTGAGTGTATGTGTGTAAGAGAAATTTACATAGAGTGATTATGTCTTATATCTATTGGAGAGCATAGATGTTTCAGTGTATGAGTGTTAATCACTGCATAGTAAGTGTTGCAACTTACTGAAAAATGTGTTTCCATCTATCCAAAGCGTAAATCAGAATATAAGCTTGCAGTAATATTCCAAGCCATAGAATTACCTAAAGCCTACATCAGACCCTCTCTAGTATAAAGTGCTTTGAACAAGCTTTCCAACGACATGTGGAAGTCCAAAAATGGACTCCTGGATCAAAAGATATGGTCTGTTGAAGTTTCAAGGATTAAAGCCTTAGGAAGGAAAGAATATTGGTGATTACAACATCGACGATCCTGGCATATCATAGTTCTTGCATGTCGGAGGTCCAATACATCGGAGCAGGAAGTATAAGAGCTTAGAGGATATCGACACGTCACAATATCACAACATCAGAACATCTCCAATCGAAGAATCAAAACTTCTAAAAGTGTAAACCTTTTAAAAGTTGCAATATTCAAAAAGTTTTGATAGTGTTAAAAACTGTTGGGAACGCCAATAAAGGATTAACAAAGGATTTCATCACAAAACTAAAGATGGGTGGTCCCTTTTCTCTCTCCTCTGGAAGGACACATGGAAGCACATGTGTTAGGGTCCAACCCTAACCCCTTTATTTATGTAATAAACCCAATAGGGTCAAGTCATAGTCATAGTTAGTTAAAGGGTAAATAAAGCCTGTATTAATAATTGTAAGTGATTGACCTGGATTTAAGAAAGGGACCATAATTAGTTGCAAATGGGCCATTGTATTAGATATATGGTATTGAGAGAACCATGGCAATGACCCATGGTATTGTATGTATGAATCCTATATAGAGGGTAGAGACTCCCCATTGAGAAATATCGAGTCTTATTTTGTAATCGATCTCTGCTCTGTTGGAGGTTTCCCCCTCGAAGGGGCAAGTGAACATTGCTTTCATCTCCGAATAATAAAATACTTGTTGTTTTTCTCATTTTGTTCTATGTTTTGGGTTGTATTTCTTCGTATATTCGGTATTCTGGAATTTCTCGCACGTTAAGAGCATAAAAAAATGATTGGTTCTGATAAATCTACAGTGGTAATTGACATTAGCATGACATGGTGGGATGACAAGACATGTGGTAGTCAGTTTTGGCATTTTGAGTGAGGCCTGAGGGGACAAATATGGGTGACATGTGTCACCACTCATAAGGTGACACGTGGAATGCTGACGTCATATCAAAGGTCACATATTAGAGTTTGAGGATGCCGACACTTTACAATAGTTTATACTTGAAAAAGTTCCAATAAGGGGGCTCCGATATTGGGCTGGCACCATGGTCGCAAGGAGTCAAAGAAATAAAGGTGTAGAGTTGTGTCGAGCACCAAGAGCTATTGGCATATCAAAGAATTAGAATATCACAACTCCAAAGTTATTTCCCTTATTGGAAACCTCTGATGAGAGGGGCTTTGATATTTGGTTAGCACATGGTAAAGAGGAACTTAAATAACCTCGGGCACTAAGCACTTAATAGAGATAAAAGGGCCCTCGAGAACGAAAAAAATGCCCTAGTGCCTTAAGGCTAAGCCTTTGGTCACTGCACCTAGTCCCATGGAGGAAATTAGAAAGGGGCTAAACAAAAGGGGTCAACGACATCGAAACTGTGTTTTCATAATGTCTTTAAGAATAAAAGTCCCGATGAGTAAAAGCTCTGATATAACACTATTGCAATAATACAAGACATATAGGGCTATGATAGTGTAATACAGAGAGTTAAAGACATATGGGTCGGTAGTTGCAAGATTGAATGCAGGAACAAAGGAGTGGGTCTCAGGAGTAAGGGTGACTGTTAGAGATCATTGGGTCAAGGTAGCAAGGACCATGATCCGCAAGAAAGAATGTTGGCTCTACCTTGAAGTGATACAAGACATCTTTGTGCTCTGACACACGTCTTCTGTGAGATAAATGGAGGTATGGAACTTAGGAAGCAGTGTGCAGGTCACCTGAGAATTAATTTCTTAGCATGGAGCTCCACAAAATTAGAGAATGAAAGAATTCCAGGTCAATCTCTGTTTCTACTCTATGACAAGCAATTGACAATTGATTGTGTCGAGCTCAAGAGAGTGGGGAATTCAAGCAGTTGTTGTGGCCACCAACAACCCCCCTCCTTATATGGTGTTATTGCTAATACTAAATAAGTGGGGACCCTTAGTCAAAAATTAAAAAAAATTAATTAGTGCTTATATTTCCTTATGGATAAAGCTTACCATCATGGACTTAGGAAAATACCTTTGAAAAATCTAAAAAGCTTAAGTTTCATGATGAAGAAAGTAAAGTCACTCCTTAAAGAGATATCACATCGTGCAAAGAATGATAGGGTACCTTCTTATGAGCCAAAATAATAAAAAATGCGATATTGCGACGTGAAACTCCATCGCATTACATGCATTAATGAGCACTCATGTTGGAAAACCTTAAAATCGCCGATATGTGATATCGCATATCGCATATCGAAAATCGCACAAAATACACATAACGATTAAACGATTAAGTGATCTGCGATCTTGCGATATGACGATCTTGAGATATTGCGATAATGCGATGAAAATCGCAGAAACATTCCATCGCAAATTTTCCTGGCTCAGTATTCAAGAAGAAGCTTTTTCCATAAACCAAGAACTGGTTACACGCTTTAATGATAATTAATGATTTATATGCCAGTTGTTAATAAAATATGGTTTTGTGTTTATCGAAGAGCCAGTTCACGTAAGGTGGCATGTTTTTGCATATCTTTGGCATTTAAAGCTTTCCTGTCATTATTTTTATCATTACTTTCACCTCATTTGTAAACTGCGGGAACGAAGAACAAAAGGTTATACAAGGCGGTATGCAGGAAACTATGAGGAAGAAAGGGTAGGACTCCAATTTCCATCTGGGAAGGCACACCTAATCTACTTAAGGAAGAGAATCCTAAGGTAATGGGATTTGCGGCTACTTCAGGCCCATCAAGGTCATCAGAAACATCAGTTACAGATTTAGCTCGTTCATTCCTACACTGGATAGCGGCAAGGCCCCAAATTCTCAAATACACGGACAATGTTGATGACAGAAAGGAATAGTTTAAGACTCAGGTCAAAAGCTTGCGGAATTGGTATCTTCACAAAGTTTGAGCTTTATATCTCCCAAAAGGCGCAAGAGGCGAAAAATGCGCCAAGGAAGCCTGAATCAAAAAGCAGAGGCAGTTTCTGGTGCGCGACGCTAATCGCGCATCGCTAAGAAAACTTGCTCAAGAAGGAAAGCTTCTAATTACTCAGTCACCTGCAAGCCTCGAAAATTACAAAAAAGCAATGATAAAAAACAAACTGGAAACAGAAAGCTAAAGAAAAGGCAGAAGCAATCCAAGGGTTAACTAAGTTGAACTAGGATTATTACTGGGCATACACGGTAAAGCCACATAGTCAGTGGATGACTCTCAAAGTATATCATCGATTTTGCTGAGAATATGGTGCCAGCTCTTGCCAATTCTGTTTTTTTAGCTCAACTAAAAGCGAAAGATAGTCAGCCGACTCTACTCAAGCAAATACTGAATACTTGCGACGTTAAGGAGCAAATGCAAAAATAATTAGATGATAGATTTAATTTTAGAAATAGTTTTACTTTATTTTTGCCTAGAAAAAGGACAGTCATTAAAACCGCATCCTGAATTTTTGTAAATAAGTTGTTTTTATATTTAGTTAGTAGTATTTAAACCCTTTTCATGCATTTAGAGAAGGGTCCAGAAATTTGTCAAAAACTTGTCCTCAGAACATGCACTTTTGCACCCTCCGAGGACGTTTTGATGAATGAATGGAACAAGATTTGTTGATGTTTGCATTTAATATCTGCTACTAATGTTGCACTTCTGTACTCTTAGTGGATGTTAGATCAAGGAGAGATAAATCATTGTCGCTTGAAGCTCATGAGTAGGACTAGTTATAAATGGTACTTTTATCTCTTAACCATTTCTGCTTATGTGTTAAAGTGATATACAATTTTTAGTTGTTTATATATTACTGCATGAATGCCTGAGTTATCATTTGGCACTTTTGTACGGTGATAGCTATTTATTTATGCTTAATGTATGAATAGCTCATTATGCGATATGTTTTTCACAACTGTTTCGTCTAACTTTTTATACGAAGTGGTTCATCCTTATTGATTTCTTTTCTCATAATAGCTGAATGATCTTTATTACCAGTTGTTATTTGAAATCTTTTTAGATCACATAATAGAAGAATTACACCCCGGGTTAGTATAGACTTAGATGTTACTGCTTATTAGAATACAATAGCATAACATTAGATTAAATTTAGAATTAGAATATCTTAATTAGGAACTGTTAGATCAGGAACATCAAATTCTACACACACACACTCATAAATTGGGAAACTAGTCCCATATCCCCAGTCGGACCCGCTATACCAAACGGATAAGGAGCTGCCAACCAAGGTCCGGACTGGGCGGGTATCCCCCTTGTTGTAGACCCGATTTTCGGGGCTTCAACATATTTGGCGCTAGAATGAGGGCTTGAACTATGAATGGCAAGTAAATCTAAATCTAAATACCATTCTGAGAGTAAATCGCCCTCACCATCTCCCCCGAATTCTCCATTACACTTAAATCCAGAGTTAGAAGTCGCTGGAGCATCAACCGCTGCTACAAACCCTGACATTTCAGAACAATCTACTATTGAACCTCCTGAAGTCGAATCTCTGATTCACAAACTTCAACGATTTTCTATTTCTCCTCAAAGATCTGATAAATCTCAAGGCAGCGTGACTTCGCAATATAACCCTGCTCATCCCCTGACTAGATTAAAGAGTGAAAAGTTTGGCATTCAACCAACCGAATTACCTCTTCCCAAAAGGAAAAGAGCAAGGAAATCACCTAAAGAGTCCGATAGTGAGACTCTTTCATCATCATCATCCATCTCAACCTCTTCACCATGAAGTCAACCATCCACTCCTCCACTTCAGATCATTGTCCATCCGCCCACTGGAACCCCCACGACTCCTCCTCAATCATCTGCAATCGTAATATCCTCATCTTCCCAACCACAGGGATCATCTTCTGCACTTTCCTCTGTTAGTAGTTCAGCAATGGCCCAAACTCCATGGAATAACCCTGGGGCAGTCTTAATGCCTGCACCCTTGAGTCAAATACCGGCCCATCCTGAGAAATGGCTACCTAAGTTTAATCCTGAGGCTGGCATGCTAGCAGAAGAGCATATAAACAACTTTATGCTATCCATTAATCTCAATGGGGTTAATAATGAAGATGTTGTTGTTCGAATTTTTCCTTATACTCTGCAAGGAACAGCCGAATCATGGTATTTCTCATTACCCTCTGGATCTATAACTAGTTGGGACATCTTCCAAGAGCAATTCTCGACAAAGTTTGGTGATGACAGGTCTACGGCAACACTAATCAACAACCTATCTAACCTGAGGGCCGAATCAAGAGAGCCTATCAAAGATTTCAATTTACATTTCAATAAAATCCTAAACAAAATTCCTACTGCTTCCCAGCCTAGTGAAGAAGTACGAAGTGAATGGTATATCACTGCTTTACCATCAAACATAGCAATCTTCGTGGATAGGGATAATAAAACAACCTTAGCCGAAAACATGAAAGAAGCAATAGCAGTAGAGAAACGTATAATAGCCCTAGAGAAGAAATCCGTGATAGAGGAACGGAAATCCAAGAAAGTCACTTTCAAAGAAGATTCCAAGAAGAAACAAGTGAAAGATCCATTTGATTTGGAGGGATTGCAAAAAGTTCTGAAGACCATGTCCAATGAAATGGTCGACATAAAGAAGCAAGTAGCGGAAACTTCTTCAAATAATCCCTACAGAGCTTTTAAAAGAGGCCCTTCAATAGATTCAAAGCCTCCCAATGCTATTACAAATGCTGAATCCGAAGAAGAGGTTGCCACTGAAGGGAAAACCGATGGAGAAGAAGTTGTAGAGTTACAAGGAATGTGGGATTTCATCCTCCCACAAGAAGAATATCAAGAAGTATTCCCAGTTAGCACACGAAGTAGAAATCAGCTTGATCCTCACCAAACTATCCCTAAGCCAAAGAGCGCACGCTCTGCAATAAAGGATAAAGTCGCAACAAAGAAAACAACATCTAAAGCAACTCAAACCAGCCCAGTCCAAACAGATTCATCAACTCCATCTAAAATGCTGATCGTTTCGGATGAAATGGAGTACAATATTATAGAAGATATGAAAAAGACTAGGGCCAACATCACTCTTTACGAATTGAGCAAGTTAAAGCATCAACAAAAGATAATGTTGAAAGAATTACATGCTGTGCCAGTTGCACCTTTGCCTGCCGCTGTACTTTCTCAAGCTTCCCATAACATGGGAAGACCTCCAACTAATGCGACCAATAAGATTGATCCAAATGACATCGCTTTAATTGGAGGAAGATCGAGATCTCATACTCCCCCGTTTCTCCTTACTTATGAAATTTTCAATAAAAATGTGCATAATTGTTTAGTGGATTCTGGTGCTTCATCGAATATTTTACCAAAGTCCATATGTGCCAAATTAAACGTTCAACCATAGAAATCCACTGTGCGCATAGTTCAGCTAGATCGATCTCAAGTCGAAGTGATTGGCGAACTAAATCAAGTAACCATAAGGCTGTCATCCAACCCAAAGGTATGTCAAGTTATTGACATTTTAGTTGCTGATATTCCAGAATTTTATGGCTTAATTCTTAGCAGGGATATGTTAGAAAAACTTCATGGATACTTCGCAACTGACTAGTCGCACATGTGGCTACCCTACAATGGTAAACCAAATCAAATAAAAGTTGAACGAGGACTACATCAGAAATACATAGTAACGAAGCTAGAGGGGGAAAATGAACCAGTAGCATATAACAATAGCATTATTGGCAATTACTCAGTAGATTCTTTCCTCAGAAATTTTAATGCTCATACGTCACCTTACTTAGAACATTCTATTTTGTCCCAAGTCGAAAATTTTTCTCAACAGATAGTTCAAAATGTATCAATTTTTTAGATAGTCCTGTAAATAAATCTTTTTTTTGGAAATTATTTTTTGATGGTTCTAAATCTAGTGAAAGAGCAGGAGCAGGATGCGTTCTAATTAGACCAAAAGGAGATAAAATTATGCTAACATGCAGACTCAAATTTGATTGCACCAAAAATACAGCAGAATATGAGGCTTTATTCCAAGGGTTGTACAAAGCAATGGGGTTAGACGTCAAGTACCTTCAAGTTTTTGGAGACTCTGAAATTGTAGTCAGACAGGTACGTAATACTATACATTTCTTATCAGGCCATTTAAAACATTATCAATCCTTAGTTCAAGATTTGACTGAGCATTTTATAGCATTTAATATTTCTTCAATTCCCAGACTCCAGAATGCAAGTGCAGACCTTTTAGCTAACGTAGCTTCTAAGTTCATTCCTTCAGAAGATTTTAGTCCAGATAGATTCTCAATAGAATTAATCTTTAGACCATATATTCCTGATAACATCACAAGTTGGAGAATATTCAACGACAATCCTGATATCATAAATTTCCTCACATCTGAAGGATCCTACTCCAATCAAATAATTGATGAAGACCAACATGATTAACAATTGCAACAAGATAGCACTAACAATGCTATACCTAAGTCGGTAGTCAAGTTAGAAGAACTGTACGATTTGAAATATCGATTTAAAAGGTCTACCAATTCAAAACTCCAAAGTTCATCTTTGAATTACAAATTAGTAAACCTAGGAACCGATTCTAAGCCACAAAACATTAATCTAGGTCTCGGCCTAGCCCCTGAAGAAAAATTAGCGTATATTCGTCTTTTGAGACAATATAAAAATGTTTTTGCTTGGAACTATGATGAACTCAAAACATACGACACTTCCATCATCCAACGTACTATTCCAATGATCGATAATGAAAAACCTGTCCAACAAAAGTTGAGAAAGATCCATCCCAATTTAGAAAATCAGAGAAAGACCGAACTCAATAAGTTATTGAAAGCCAAAATAATCTTTCCCGTCAGACATTCTAAATGGGTCTCCAATATGGTACTTGTTAGAAAGAAAAATGGAGATATTAGGATTTGCATTGACTTTCGAAACCTTAACAAGGCTTGCCAAAAAGATAATTTTCCTTTACCACCTATGGAACAGATATTGCAGGCAGTGGCGGGTTCAGAATTAATGTCTTTCTTGGATGGATTTTTCAGGATACAATCAAGTGTTGGTACATCCTGATGATTAATTAAAAACCACATTCAGAACTAAATGGGGCACATACGCATATCGAAAGATGCCATTTGGTTTGATTAATGCTGGTGCCACATTTCAGAGAGCCATGGACATTGCATTCAAAGGTTTAGTCAATAAATCTATAGTAATTTATTTGGATGATATAACTGTGTATTCCAAGAAACAAAGCGACCATCTTAGAGATTTAAAACAAATCTTCCAACGTTGTTTAAGGTATGGAATTTCACTTAACCCGAAAAAAATCCTTTTTTGCATTAAGTGAAGGGAAACTTCTAGGATTCATAGTGTCAAAATCTGGTATTCACATTGATTCCGACAGAATCAAAGAGATTTCTGAAATATCCCTACCTCACAACAAAAAAGCCATGCAATCTTTCCTTGGTCTGATCAACTTTATAAAGAGATTTGTTCCAGATTTTTCACGAATCGTGTCTCCTTTACAAGCCATGATTAAAAAGAACTCAAATTTTAAATGGGGCCAAGATGAACACGAAGCATTCAACCTGATCAAACAAGCTATTATTAATGCTCCATCGTTAGCAACTCCAAATTTTTCAGAGCCTTTTATTTTATATACATTTGCCTCAGATAGGTCATATGCTGCGATACTCACTCAAGCAAATCAAGAAAAGGCGGAAGCCCCAATTGCTTTTTTCAGTTCAAATTTACAGGGTGCTGAATTAAATTATTCAGATGTGGAGAAACATGCTTATGCTGTTTTCAAAGCAATCAAATATTTTAGACCTTTTCTACTCAAAACCCATACTAAAATTATAGTACCGTTTCCAGCGGTAAGGAATCTTCTAGTACAGAAGGACGTTGGTGAGAAAAGGGCCAATTGGGTTACTGCCTTACAAGAATATGACATAGAAATTAAACCAACAAACATTGTAAAAGGTCAAGGCTTTTGCAAAATGCTGGCTGGAGCGTCGCAAATGTCTGAAATTCCATCTGCAGAGGTACAAATGTGTGAGGTAAGCCTAAATGATGCAGAGTCATTATACGCCGATATCATTTATTATCTTAAGAGTGTGTATTCTCCTTCACACCTCGATCATACTAAGAAAAGAGCGCTAAGGTTGAAAGCCAAACAATATCAGCTCATAAATGATATTCTTTTTAGAATAAATTATGATTCTGTTCTCCTTAGATGTCTTGAGAAATCTGAAGCTGAAAAAGTTTTGCAGGAACTCCACGATGGGCTAGTAGGTGGACACTATGCTGGAGATGCTACTGCACATAAAATATTGCGCGCAGGGTATTACTGGCCCACGTTATTCAAAGACTCGCACAGTTACGTGAGGAAATGTCAAGTCTGCCAAACTACTGCTGGGAGACAAAAGAAGCCATCCTTGCCACTACAGCCAGTTAACATTGAGCAACCTTTCAGTCAGTGGGGATTGGACATAATAGGTGAGATCGTTCCTCACTCTTCTAAGCAGCATAGATATATCCTTACAGCAACAAATTATTTTACTAAGTGGGTAGAAGCAGTTCCACTCAAGACGGCTAATGCTGAAAATATCATTGAGTTCATAGATCAATTTATAATCACCAGGTTTGGATTGCCTTCCGCTTTAATGTTTGATAATGCATCATACTTTTCTGGAAATGCAATGAATGAATTTGCACTTAAAAGAGGATTGAAACTTAAATATTCGGCCAATTATTACCCACAAGGCAATGGGTTAGCTGAGTCTACAAATAAAAACCTAATCAGGATTATCAAAAGAATAGTTGACCAAAATCATAAAAATTGGCATAAGTCTTTAATATATGCTTTATGGGCAGACCAAATAACGAAAAAATCTTCTATCGACACTTCTCCCTTTAATTTAGTTTATGGGAAAGAAGTGGTTCTTCTGACTCATTTAACAATTCCCTCTTTGTCTCTAGTTCAATACATTAATGAAGTACCAACTTCCTCCTTACAGCTAAGACAAATGGAAATAATCAAATTAGAAGAACAACGAGAACAGGCTAAGAAAACCCATGCTCATCATCAAGCACTAGTAAAATCCTCTTTTGATTCAAACATAATGACTAGAAAATATTTTTCAGATGGGTGATTTAGTTTTAAAATGGGACAAGGCTCATGAAGAAAAATGGAAACATACAAAATTTCAAAGAATGTGGCTTGGTCCTTTTTAAATTGTAGAAGTCATAGGTCCATCAACGTTTGTGTTACAGGATTTAACAGGTAAGAGAGACTCTTTGCCTGTTAACGGACAAATTCTCAAGAAATATTTTCCATAGAAGATTATTCTTCTATTTTGTAGAGTAATTGTTTTTCTTTTCATAATAAAACCAGTTGTGAGTGGTTACATTATACATTTACGAATAAGACACCAATTCTCTTTCAGATTTTGATTTTTCACTTGTATAAATAGCAAATCTTTTGGAAAACTGTTCTTTATTATTGAAAGATACAGTTAAAGACTCTAGCCTAGATATGATACTAGTTTCAACTTCATAAAGTTTGATGAAAACAACCTTTAGTGAAGAAATTGTTTTATGACAGTACAATGAAAGGTATCAATAACAAAATAAAGATTCTCTATAGAACAACTATTTCCAAAAACTATACTATTGTCGTCCAGAGATATCTTAAGGAAACAATGACTTCCTCCCTGCTAAGGAAATCACAACTTTTAGAGGAACAACCCAAGGATACACTTCATCTTGAAGAATAAGAGGTCTCATCACGAGTCGACTTATCATAATCATAGATATTATAACTTGCTGACTTTGCCAAATACTGTACACCAAAACAGGGCAATGACTCAAGATTTTTGCAATCAAAAGACAAGGGATCTCATCACGAGCCAGCTTGTTCAGCAAAGTTATAAATCAAGTGAATGGCTGTGTCATAAATTGGCTATCAAACCAAGACATTGTTCTTTAAGAGTAAAAAGAAAATCAAAGCAATAAATGTGGATGTGGATTCTTCTTTGAGAGTTGTAGGTTGCTTTAAGCAGGATACAGGATCATTGCTGGGTAACAAGTAACCCTGTCGAGGCTATAAACGCCTGCTGGTAGTAGAGGCTCTACCTACGACAAATGAGCATATTTAAAACTGGTTTACAGAGAAGATTTTGTTTTATCTTTACAGACCAAGTAATGACTGATGTAAATACAAGGACTAGCTTGAGGGAGCAAATAATCAAAGTTGAAAATAGATGAAACAAAAAGTCATTGATAGGTTAGAGCATAATGTACTTTATCTTTCCATAATAAAGTTTAACTTTCTGAAAAATTTTCTGTTTTGGAAGTTTAGAAAATTCAATAGAAAAACAGAGATAACTGGTTCTTCCAAGTAAATCGCCAATTGTTGTGGCCACCAACAACCCCCCTCCTTATATGGTGTTATTGCTAATACTAAATAAGTGGGGACCCTTAGTAAAAAATTTAAGAAAATTAATTAGTGCTTATATTTCCTTTTGGATAAAGCTTACCATCATGGACTTAGGAAAATACCTTTGAAAAATATAAAAAGCTTAAGTTTCATGATGAAGAAAGTAAAGTCACTCCTTAAAGAGATATTGCATCGCGCAAAGAATGATAGGATACCTTCTTATGAGCCAAAATGATAAAAAATGCGAGATTGCGATGTGAAACTCCATCGCATTACATGCATTAATGAGCACTCACGTTGGAAAACGTTAAAATCGCTGATATGCGATATCGCATATCGCATATTGCAAAATCGCACAAAATACACATAACGATTAAATGATTAAGCGATCTGTGATCTTGCGATAATGTAATAATGCGATGCAAATCGCAGAAACATTCCATCGTATATTTTCCTGGCTCAGTATTCAAGAAGAAGCTTTTTCCATAAACCAAGAACTAGTTACGTGCTTAATGATAATTAATGAGTTATATGCTAGTTGTTAATAAAATATGGTTTTGTGTTTATCGAAGAGCCAGTTCACGTAAGGTGGCATGTTTTTGCATATCTTTGGCATTTAAAGCTTTCCTGTCATTATTTTTATCATTACTTTCACCTCATTTGTAAACTGCAGGAACGAAGAACACAAGGTTATACAAGGCGGTATGCAGGAAACTATGAGGAAGAAAGGGCATGACTCCAATTTCCATCTGGGAAGGCACACCTAATCTACTTAAGGAAGAGAATCCTAAGGTAATGGGATTTGCGGCTACTTCAGGCCCATCAAGGTCATCAGAAACATCAGTTACAGATTTAGCTCGTTCATTCTTGCACTGGATAGCGACAAGGCCCCAAATTCTCAAATACACGGACAATGTTGATGACAGAAAGGAACAGTTTAAGACTCAGGTCAAAAGCTTGCGGAATCGGTATCTTCACAAAGCTTGAGCTTTATATCTCCCAAAAGGCGCAAAAGGCGAAAAACGCGCCAAGGAAGCCCGAATCAAAAAATAGAAGCAGTTTCTGATGCGCAGCGCTAATCGCGCATCGCTAAGAAAACTTGCTCAAGAAGGAAAGCTTCTAATTACTCAGTCACCTGCAAGCCCCGAAAATTGCAAAAAAGCAATGATAAAAAACAAACTGGAAACAGAAAGCTAAAGAAAAGGCAGAAGCAATCCAAGTGTTAACTAAGTTGAACTGGGATTATTACTGGGCATACACGGTAAAGCCACATAGTCAGTGGATGACTCTCAAAGTATATCATCGATTTTGCTGAGAAGATGGTGCCAGCTCTTGCCAATTCTGTTTGTTTAGCTCAACTAAAAGCGAAAGACAGTCAGCCGACTCTACTCAAGCAAATACTGAATACTTGTGACATTAAGGAGCAAATGCAGAAATAGTTAGATGATAGATTTAATTTTAGAAATAGTTTTACTTTATTTTTGCCTAGAAAAATGACAGTCATTTAAACCGCATCTTGAATTTTTGTAAATAAGTTATTTTTAGATTTAGTTAGTAGTATTTAAACCCTTCTCATGCATTTAGAGAAGGGTCCAGAAATTTGTCAAAAACTTGTCCTCAGAACATGCACTTTTGCACCCTCCGAGGACGTTTTGATGAATGAATGGAACAGGATTTGTTGATGTTTGCATTTAATATCTGCTACTGATGTTGCACTTCTGTACTCTTAGTGAATGTTAGATCAAGGAGAGATAAATCATTGTCGCTTGAAGCTCATGAGTAGGACTGGTTATAAATGGTACTTTTATCTCTTAACCATTTCTACTTATGTATTAAAGTGATATACAGTTTTTAGTTGTTTATATATTATTGCATGAATCCCTGAGTTATCATTAGGCACTTTTGTACGGTGATAGCTATTTATTTATGCTTAATGTATGAATAGCTCATTATGTGATATGTTTTTCACAACTGTTTCGTCTAACTTTTTATACGAAGTGGTTCATCCTTATTGATTTCTTTTCTCATAATAGCTGAATGATCTTTATTACCAGTTGTTATTTGAAATCTTTTTAGATCACATAATAGAAGAACTACACCCTGGGTTAGTATACACTTAGATGTTGCTGCTTATTAGAATACAATAGCATAGCATTAGATTAAAGTTAGAATTAGAATATCTTAATTAGGAACTCTTAGATCAGGAACATCAAATTCTACACACACACACTCATAAATTGGGAAACTGGTCCCATATCCCCAATCGGACCCGCTATACCAAACGGATAAGGAGCTGCCAACCAAGGTCCGGACCGAGCGGGTATCCCCCTTGTTGTAGACTCGATTTTCGGGGCTTCAACAGCAGTAAAGGTGAAAGTGATTGGTGAACCAACTGAACAACTATAGAGGAACATCATGGAAAAGACGTGGCTTGAACAAAGGCCATCATAGGAATGTAAGGGAGATATTTTCCTCAACCATCATTCAATTTTCCTTATTTCTTTTATTCTGTAATTTCTGTATTTTAAAGAAAGGAATAAAATCCTTTGTAATGAATTAGGAAGCAAACCTCCACACACCGAGATAGCCTTTCAATTAGATAGTTGGAGCTCGGCTGATATTTTTTTAATTATTGTTCAAAGCTTCCCCTCTCCTTCTAAATAGAGGGAAGAAACACCTAAATGAGGTTCCCAAATTCGGCATTCTAGAGGCCCTCTGTTTGTAGAGAAAGTGGTTCCACTTTTGTTCAATTTTCTTGTTCATGTGGTTCTCGGGCATGTACAGTTGTTAAATATAATGGAATTGTGATTTGGACTCCATCTTCAAGGATTAATGAATAAGTTTTATTGATTCCAATCAAGGAAATGTGCAATATGTTTTCCCCTTTGTATATCACTTCATTTATGTCTTTCCTCCTCTGAAATCGTCTAATGAAGCTGTTGGTTTCACTCTCATTCATGGTTGTATGTTTGCTTCTAAGTAGTAAAAGTACCTATGTAAAAATAGATTTAATTGTGTTATTTGATAACCCTAGTACCTGTATGTAAAAAAAAGATTTATTTATGCTAATTGGTGATAAATGTATTCATGAGGCATAGAGCTTGAAACCTTAATTTGCACTCCACTTTTTCTACATTTTCACATCCTCACTCTTCCATATTTCTATTGGAGATTGTTGCTTAGGATTATGTGCTGTGTCCAGCCCTCTGCATCGATTTCCCTCCTTTCCTTCCTCTTGTTCACCTATACTACAACAACAATGTTAAGATGAATATTGTTGTGTGTCTTCCACCAAAACCAAGACATTTCTCTTTGAGATTAGCCATACCTACCAATGTTTGTTTACTTTAGTTTACCTTGGCAAAGGGCCATTGAACCAAGCCCCTGAATTATCTCTTTTCAAACTACATGAAATATGGAGTGCAATAGAAACCCCTCAGATAATCTCCAAAAGTACTCCTCTTGGATGCCATAGGCACTGGTCTCCTATCAACCCAGAGGTTGTCTCTAGGAGGCTTATATATCTTCTAAAGAAATTGTGTGACAAGATATAGAAAAAGCTTCAACATCGTTTTGGTGCCATTGTCGGGGAACGAATGAGAATACTTTTTCCCGGGTACGAAAATTTTTACATTCCCTCTGTTGGGTGAGCAAGGGAAGTGTGGGTTGAAGATATCTCACCTTGGCGATTCCACTATTTGAATATTATTGTAAACACCCTGGAGAATCCATTGTCTATATCCTTATTTGGTCATCCTGGCTTTCAAGAGGCCTCATACTCACTCTAATGCTAAAAAACATAAATCTTCCTATGTATTTGAACATGAGATCACTCACCTAAAGGGTTTTCAAAATGGCCATTCCTACATTCTTGGCCAACAAATTTTCCCCACAGGAATTTTTTTTTTTATTGTTGGTTATCCCAATCGTGTCCCTTCAGTTCATGAATGGTATATTGATTTTGCCTAGGTTCAGTGGAAACACTGATAGAAGGTCAGACCAACACCTCAAGGATTTTCATGTATACATGGAACAACTGTGTATTTTTTTTGAAGATGTGAAAATGAAATTGTTCATGCATTCTTTAGCTGAAGATGCTAGACATTGGCACAAAACAGTGCCTCGTGGCAACATATTTTCCTTAAAGAGCTTTCACATAGCATTTAATCATTTTTTCAAAAGATTATATTTGCCGGATGCTCTGTCTGAAGATTTTTGTGCACATTTAATGTTGAAAATATTTATGAGGTTAATGATACTGCTGAAGATGTTTGTGGGGCTCAACTCCAAGAAAACATATACTTGCATTAAGAGGCATCACCCAGCGATCAAGAAAGGGGAGAAGGAGACATTATCAAGTTGCAAAGAAACCCTCAGAGATCTCATTCTATTGAATTTGATGATTATCCTTCTTATGATTCGTATGAATCCGATGCGATGTTTGAGCAATGATGGAATACAACAGTCTCAGTCTTGGGAAGATTCAAAAAAAGAGGAGGCCCACTAGGAGGTCAATAAAGAAGCTCCAGTTTACGATCCACATCCTTCAAATGGAGAACAAGTTCAAGAAGTTGATATTAAAATCGATAAAGATTCTTTGATCTATAATTTAGATGATCCAGAGGAGGCTGAGATTGTTGCAGACTTTTAAAAAGATCTTCTTACAAACAAGTGGGGAGAAGATTACCAACAAAAAATCCTTCGAAAGGATCCCATAGTTGAAGAGCCAAGAAATGTCTGTGGCTGCCTATTGTAGAAATATTTCTCCCTAGAAACTATTCAAGAAAGGGAGAAAACTATAAATTTTTCTCATTAGTTCCATGATCCAGTAGCTGACTACATGGAATCTTTCTTTGGCCTACAATAGTATACATCAATTTCAAGGTATGTGTCAAATTTTTCGTCTGAAGTTCTTATGGGGTGCATGCCTATTTTAGTCACTGATTTTTAAGAACACATTCAAAATAGAAGGTTCATGGAAGATATTAAAAGAGTTGAGCATCAAATATCAAGTTGGGGGCACATATAAAAATTTTTGTCCAAAGATTTTATGTGGTACATGCCTGTTTTAACTGTTGAATTTCTAGAGAACGATGGCATAAGGTCTAGTACTATGATTTTGAGATGGTATCATTGGAAGTTTGAATTCACTTGGGTGAATTGAGCCTTTTACATAAGTAGGAGATGTACTTAAATCATATCACCAGGTGAGCATTTAATTTCCAGTTTCTAGAAGTGATGGTTCTACATTTTAGTGTTATGAGGAAAGGAATCCCAGCAAATAAAGTTCCATGGAGATTTTCCAGTTTTATAGTTTCAATATATATTTTTGACTCCATGTCCAATGGTGATGGCTATTAGTCTACAAGTTCTCAGCACCTTTCCAGCAAGGCACTATCCCCAATTGGAACCAGTGTTGATACTTACTGCAAAATGTGTTTCCAGTTGTCCAAAGCGTAAATGAGTAGAGAAGATTGAAGTCATTTTCCAAGCTGCAAAAGGAATCAATGCCTACATCAAACCCTCTATAGTAGAAATTTATTTAAACAAGCTTTCCATCGACCTGCGGAAGTCCAAAAATGGACTCATGGATAAAAATATATGGTCTGCTAAAGTTTCAAGGATTAAAGCCTCAGGAAGGAAAAAATATCGTCGATAACAACATCAAAGGTCCTGGAATGTCAACAATCACCTATTGGAGATTCTGCATGTCGAAGGTCCAATACATTGGAGCAGGCAGTATCAGAGCTCGGAGGAGATCAGTTTGTCGCAATATCACAACATCAGAACACAAGCAATCAGAGAATCCAAACTTTTGAAAGTGTAAACCGTTTAAAAGTTGAGATATTCAAAAAGTTCTGATAGTGTTAAAAACCATTAGGAACGCCAATAAAGGATTAAAAAAACAATTTCATCGCAAAACCAATGGTGGGTGGTCCCTTTTATCTCTCCTCTAGCGGGACACATGGCAACACATGATTGGTTCCGATAAAGCTATAGTGGCATCCGATGTCAGCATGATGTGGTGGTATGATAGGACACGTTGCAGTTAGTTTTTCTATTTTGAGGGGGCCTAAGGAGACAAACCTGGGTGACACGTGTCACCCCTCACAAGGTGCCACATGGAATGATGACATCATATCGGAGGTTGCATATCGGAGTTTGAGGATGTCAGTACTTTAAAACAATTGATACTTGAAAAAGTTTCAATAAGGGGGATCTGATATTGGGTTGGAACCGCGGTTGCAAGGAATCAAAGAAACACAGGCATGGAGCTGAGGTCGAACACCAAGATCTATCGGCATATCAGAGAATTAGAATATCACAACTCCAAATTTATTTCCCCAATTGGAAACCTTCGATGAGAGGGGCTTCGATATTTGGCTAGCGCATGGTCAAGAGGAACTTAAAGAACCTCGAGTGCTAAGCACTTAACAAAGGAATAAGGGCCCCTGGGCAGGAACAAAATTCCCTAGCGCCTTAAGGCTAAGCCTTCAGTCACTACACGTAGTCCCAAAGAGGAAAATAGAAAGGGGCTAAAAAAAGGGGGCCAAGGACATCAAAACTTTATTTTCATAATGTCTTTAAGAATAAAAGTCCCAACAAGTAAAAGTTCTGATATAAAACTATTGCAATAATACATGACATATTGGGCTCCTATAGTGTAATACAGAGAGTTAAAGATGTATGGGTCGACAAATACAATATTTAATATGGGAACTAAGGAATTGATCTCACGTGTAATAGTGATAGTCGAAGATCGTTGGGTCAAGGCAACAAGGACCACGATCCACAAGAAAGAGTGTTGGGTCTGCCTTGAAGTGATACAAGCCATCTTTATGCTCCAATTCACGTCCTTAGTGAGATAAATGTAGGTATGGTATTTAGGATGTAGTTTACAGGTCACGTGAGAATTGATTTCTCAGGATGGAGCTCCACACAGTCAGAAAATGAAATACTGCCAGGTCGATACCCATTTCTTCTCTGTGACAAGCAACTGGCAGTTGATCGTGCCCAACTTGAGAGAGTGGGGAATTCAAGCAATTAAGGTGAAAGCAACTGGTGAACCGGCCGAGAAAATAAAGAGGAACATCATGGCAGATACATGGCCTGATCAGAGGCCATCACAAGAATGGAAGGGAGATATTTTCCTCAACCATCATTCAGTTTTCCTTATTTATTTTATTATGTAATTTCTGCATTTTAAAGAAAGGAATCGAATCCTTTGTAATGATTTGGGTTGCAGACCTTTGCACGCCGAGATAGCTAGTTGATTATACAGCTGGAGCTTGGCTGAGATATTTTGTAACTATTTTTCAAAGCTTCCCCTCTCCTTATAAATAGAGGTAAGAAACACTTAACTGAGGTTCCAAAATTCTACATTCTAGAGGTACTCTGTTTGCAGAGAAAGTGGTTCCACTTTGGTTCAATTTTCTTGTTCATGTGGTGCTTGGGCATGTACAATTGTTAAATGTAATGGGCTGGTGATTTGGACTCCATATTCAAGGATTAATGAAGCGGTTTTGTTGATTCCAATCAGATAAATGTGCAGTATGTTTTCTCCTTTGTAAATCACTTCATTTATGTCTCTCCTCCTCTGAAATTGTGTAATGAAGATGTTGGTTTCACTCTCATTCATGGTTGTATGTTTGCTTCTAAGTAGTAAAAGTACTTGTGTAAAAACATATTTACTTTTGTTATTTGATAGCCCTAGTACATGTATGTAAACACATATTTATTTATGCTAATTTGTGACAAAAATATTCATGAGGCATATAACTTGAGACCTTAATTCAGACTCCCCTTTTTTTGCATTTTCACCTCCTAACTCTTCCATATTTCTGCTGGAGATTGTTTCTTAGAATTTTGTGCTATGTCCAGCCCTCTGCATAAATTTCCCTCTTTTCCTTCATCCTGTTCACCTATACTACAAAAACAATGTTAAGCCACATATTATTGTGTGTCAACCACTAGAACCAAGACATTTCTCTTTGAGATTAGCCATACCTACCAGTGTTTGTTTGCTTGATTTTACCATGGCGAAGGGCTATTGAACCAAGCCCTTGAATTATCTCTTTTCAAACTACAGGACATATGGAGTGCAATAAAAAATCCCTCAGATAATCTCCAAAAGAACTCCTCTCAGATGCCCTAGGCACTAGTCTCCTATCAACCCAGAGGTTGTCTCTAGGAGGCTTTTATATCTTCTAAAGCAATTGTGCGACATGAGATAGAAAAAGCTACAATAATAAGTAGATCTGAAGCATGCTACATAATAAATCAAATTTGAAGTTGCTCAAGTAGAGATTGTTTAGAGATTTTTTGCATTTTTTGGTGATTCTCACATTTGTTTTGCAGGAGTTGTTGTTGTATTTGGAACATGGACATTGTGTCGTATGTTGGTAATTATAGTATGCAACAATTATATTATGATGTGAGGGTTTGATATCATGATTGGTGATGGTATTTCAACTTTGATGTGGTCATTATTTTGCTACTTTGGAGAGCATATGATTGTGGAGTTTATTTTGAGTTGATGAGGAGATTGTCTTGCTCTCAGAGATCCTATTGTAGAGTTGAGTCATGTTGAGCAAAAAGTCTTGGGATTTGGTTTGAAAATAGAATAAATGAGGTTTGCATAGAGTAGAGGAGCAGTGACTTCATAGATGTGGAGCAGTGATTTTGAAGTTTCAATGAAAGGAACAATAGTTGGATAGTCCAATAAAAGTTGGGAGAGGATTGGTTGATCTTGGTGGATTTCAGCGGATGGTAGTCTTTCGATTTGATCAATAGAATCAAGTCTCTAGGTTGATCAGAGTTAGTTGATTGTATATGAGGTTGAGTCTCGATGTTGATGGGAGTAAAAAAATCTATCTAAAAGACATGTTTTTCTTAATAGAAGATTCAAAGCAGTGCAACAACAACAAGGGTAGTTTTTTGCCCGATGAAGGGTTTTCCACCAAATATCTTGTGTCTCATGTGTGATGGTTTTTGTGGTTGTGTTTGATGGGTTTTTTCTCTCATGGATGTTTGATTTATCTGATTACATTATTATATTCATGTTAGCTTAAGGGGCTTGGACCTAGGTTCAAAGTGTAATGTGCATCAACAAAACCCTCAACCACTGCCCTTTTCGGTAAAGACCTGCAAGCAGATCGTAGTCTCACCCGAAGAGGTTATGGGAGGTTGAAGAACTAGGTTTCTGCAGCTAGAGGGATATGTGCACTGTGGCGCCCGTGTGTTTACTTATGTCTTAGACCTACATACAACTTTTCATGCATAAATAAATTCACATTGATGATTTACTTCACATATTTGCACTTATAGCATAAACATATCATAGAATAGTATAAAATTTATTCTTTTGCATCATTCATTAAAAATCATGCATACAATATGTATAAACACAGATACATAAGATTTTTTCGAAACTTCTTCTTCTTTTATTAAGATATATATTCAATACATATAACTTCTTCGACTTGCTAACCCAACTGCAGGTGGTTTGCACACTCAGTTGTAGAATATTCAAGGCCTCCATGCACTTAGCTACAGAGCCTTCTCCTAAAGCTAAAAATAAAGACTAAAGATAAAATATATCAATGATTCATCTATGACTTTTCTCCTTTCTTCCTTTCAACAAGGCACTATATGTATTATATACATTTCATTACTACAAGACCATGGTCCACATACCATGGATCTGACAAAACAATGAACTAACACCTAATACCATTACAAAACAAGGGGCTTTGACCCACCCCAAAGCCCCTAAACATCGCATTGTAAATATAACTTAGCGGACTCGGCTCCTCAAAATGTGGAGCCTTTGACCAAAACTGGACCAAGTTGGGCTGCGCCCAACAAGCCCCCAACACTCACGTGTGACTCGTCCTAAGTCACTTAGCTATGAAGCCCTTGATCATTGCTACGATCTCATTGTAGACTGTGTTGTAGTGGTGGACTATTTCTGCCACTTGTTTCTCCTCTTGGTGCACCTCCTCTAGCAATGCTTATGTAGTTGGACCAACAATCTTCTGCAGTGTTTCTTTCTCCCTTTCCTTTAACTGCTTGAACCTTCCATCCACTACCTGTGAAAGTTGGAGGTTCTCATCCTACCATGGTTGAGTCCTCACTTGAAAGATTTGCTTCTTTCTCCAAAGATCTTCTATTTGTTTCTGGGGGTTCTTTCCTTTAGTAATGATGGAAAGCCTCTGCGAGACTGCTAGGGTCTTCACAATTTCTAAGATCTCTTCTTTCTGCTTCTACTTCACCTGTATCTACTCCTCGATCTTAAGAATATTTGGATCTTCCTACAATGAGGTCCAAATTTTCATAGTGTCATCTAGTAATTTTCCATAGTCCGCCACTGTGTCGGAGATTCCTTTCAAAGCTGATTTTAAGTCCTTCTCCCTCTACTCCCGTACTCCCTTTTAACAGTATATTTTTCTTTCCAATGGTCATATTTCCATCCAAATTCGACGAAAATTCCCTTGTGGCACAATCATCCTTTCTTTTTCGCAGGTCCTTCGAAATTTGTCATACTCTTGAGTGTCACACAATAATGTTCCTTCAACGAAGTCCCTTTCTGCAGAGTAGTTTATAGTCCCATGCCCACTTTCAACCACAAGTGGCACTAAGAATTTCTTCCCTTCATTTTTCAGTGCGAATTTCCAGGGACAAAATCATCCCTGTATACTTTCAATCTGCTACCATTCACTCATCCTGGAATCAGCTGACCATTTAACTTCACGAGCTAAACTGCACCACCATCAAAGATGTCCTTGATGATATATGGCCCTAACCAATGTGTTTTAAATTTTCTTGGGAACTTCACGAATTTGCTGTCATATAATAGTACAATATCTCCTTCCTTGAATGTCTTCTTCTTGATGTACTTGTCATGCAAAGCCTTCTCCCTTGCTTTCTGTACTTGCTGATGGAACCATGCTATGAACCTGTCTTCTTCTAGAGCCAATAACTGTGACATCCTTTCCTTCATAATGTCAGGGTCTACCATATCTATGAACACTGCAATCCTCAAACTTGGCATAATGTACTCCATAGGCATAATTGCCTCTTGTCCATATACCAACCTAAAAGGTGTCTGCCCTGTCAATTTCTTGGATGCTGTCCTATATGCCCACAACACCGTTGGAATCCTCAGATCCCAGTCATCTCTGTTTGCATTTCATACCTTGGTCAAGGAATTCTCCAGAATATTATTGAAAGCATCTGCTGCGCCATTTACCTGAGGATGATAAGGAGTTCTCTTCTGGTGGTACACATGAAATTCCTTAATCAATGCTTCAATGGTCTTATTCTATAGGTGTGTCCCTTGGTCACTCATTAGAATCTTTAAGTAGCCAAATCTGGACAGTATATATTCAAAGATGAACTTCAGAACAGTTTTTGCATTGAAAACCTTCATTGGCTATGCTTCGACCCATCTTGTCAAGTAATCAGTTGCAGTGATTATATACCTCGCACCAGCCCTTTTCCCTGGTGAACTAATAGGTCCAACAAAGTCAATAACCCATTTTTCAAAAGCCTGCAAAGTTACCTGTGGTACTAGTGGCATCTCATCTCTCCTAGATGGCTTCCCTGTTCTTTGACATACATCATATGCTTGGCAGAATTATTTTGCATCCTTATGTACTGTGGGCCACCATAACCCAACTCTCAAGATTTTCTATGCAGTGGCATTTCCTGCATAATGTCCACCTGCGACTCATCCATGAGATTTTGTTAGAATACTTTGTCTTTTGTGTTCAGGTACATATCTGCGCAGTATTTCATCTAGCCCCATTTTGTACAAGTGTCCAACAATCAACGAGAAATAAACTGCCTTGACTACCAAATACTTCTTTTACTTCATAGTGTACTCTGCGGGTGCCATTCTCGTAGCCAGAAACTGAATAATATCCACGAAATGATCATCTACGACTTTGATTGTGAATAATTGTGCATTAGGAAGGTAATCGTAAATATTTGTGGGTTCTTCTCCTGACTTTATCCTTGATATATGATCAGGCATGATATTTAATCTTCGTGGCTTCACTACAACCTCAAAGTCATACTCTTGGAAAGGTAGCAACCATCGACATATTTTTCCTCCTAAAATAGGCTTATTCACCAAATATTTGAGTGCGGAGTGATCAATGAACATATTGAAATGCGCTCCCAACAAATAGTGCCTGAACTTCTGTAATGCATATACCATAGCTAACCCTTCTCTTTCTATTGTGCTATAGTTCTTCTTTGCCTTGGACAGTTTTCAACTTGCAAATGATGTGGGGTGATCAATTTCTCTTGCTCCTGGCTGCACTAGTACGATACCCAACACTATGCAAGATGCATCAACATGCACTTGAAACTCCTTATTCTAGTCCAGGAAAACCATAATAGGCATAGTTACCATCTTCTCTTTTAGTACATCCAAACTTTTCTAGCACTCTTCGCTCCACTGAAATGTCACCTATTTCTTCAGAAATTTCTCTATTGGCGTAGTTATTTGTAGATACCCCTTTATAAACATTTTTTAATAGCCAGTGTGTCACAGTGCATGTGCAGTTGTCTTACTATTTCCGGTGCTGGAAAGTTCACAATAACTGTGGTCTTCGCGAGATCCACCATTAATCCCTGCTTACAAACTACATGTCCCAATAATATACCAAATGGTGCACAAAAGATGCACTTTTTCAAGTTCAATGATATCTGGTATTGTGTACATGTATCCAGCATTAACCTCAAGCTCGTCACATGCTTCTTCAACATCCTAGAGAATGTCCAATCGTCAAATTAAACTTCCAAAATTTTGTGTATATATTCTTTGAAGGCTGCAACTACAACTATGGAAAATATGGCAGGAGCATTCTTCAAACCCAAAGGCATCACTGTGCACTAGTAAGAGACCCATTATGTAGCAAACGTTGTCTTATGACTATCATCCTGCGCAATTATGATCTAATGGTACCCTAAAAATCCATCTATGAAATAATAGACCTCCTGTCCTCCTACATTGGCCAATACTTCATCTCTAAATGGTGTAGGGAAGGGGTCATGCAGACATGCATCATTCAATTTTCTCAAGTCCACACAAATTCTGATTTCCCCTTATGCCTTCTTTTCCTGAACCACCATGGGACTTACCCATTTAGACTCTTCGAAAGGTTCAATGATCTCAACTGCTATCATCTTGTCTAATTATTCCTTCACCTTTTCCTTATATTTTGGATTCATTCTATAAGGTCTCTTCTTGACAGGCTTTACGTAAGGTTTCAGAGAAATCTTCATAACTCCCAAGTCTCCCATTATGCCCTTCATATCTGAGAACTTAGTGGGAAACAACTCCTGGTACTCATGCAAAAGATATATTATCTTACTCATTGTGTCTTCATCTCAGTAATCTCCTATCCTTGCAAACTTCAGCTCATCCTCTGATCCTATATTCACCATCTTTGTCTTTAGCGGCTTCATTATATCAGACATCCCGATTTCAAGTCCATTCACTTCGAGGTGACCTTCAAATTCTGCGATGTCAATATTGCGAGGATTTTCCTCCTCTTATGCAGTGATTGTTAGCTTATGGGGGCCTGACCCAGGTTCAACGTTAGTTAGCCAAACAAATCCCTACACTACTGGCCCTTTCGGTATCAGCCCACGGAGTGCGGACTGAACTCTCACCTAAAGCAGTATGGGGGGATGCTAGAACCAATTTTCCGCACCATTGAGATGAATGGGATGTCAATTTATTCAAACTGTACCTGCCTTCATGCAGGTTGCTTATCCCTCTGTTCTACCCTCTAGTGCCTTCATGAACTATTATAATCGGTTTTCACGTAGCCCTAACCAGGGGTTGATCTGCTTTCGCATTACTATGGCAGTGAACTGTGATATTTCCCAAACTACGTTAAGCATCTTACTTATCTTATCAACAGATCTTAGTTAGCTTCGCATAAACGTATGTTCTTACTTGCGTTCACTTAACCAATACAATTATACACATTCGCACATCATATAAGTATTAGAAGTGAAATTCATACCCAATATAACAGATGCATAAATAGGAAATAAAGACACAGAAATTATAGAACACTTCTCTTTATTGATAATTCCAAATGATTACTGACTCGACTCGCCCTGCGCACTTAGCTGTAGGGGTCTGTGCACTCAGCTGCAGACTTCTAGGCCTCTGCGCACTCAACTGCAGATCCTCTACCTATGCTACGACCCAAACTTAGACTTCTACTCCAAAGATATGACTAAATTATTTGTCATTGATTAGTTGATTTGATTGTCTTAACTTACTTAGAGCTTCACTCTATTTATACAATCCCATGGTTTGCAGACCATGGGTAGATATTTTACAACTGACATTACATTATCAAAATAAGGGCAGAAATCCCTATGACTCTTTAACAACTACGCGCTCCGCGACCACAAAATGTGGAGTCTTTACATTAGGATTACAAAATTGGACCAAAATATGGGCTTTAAGCCCAAAAACTACCCTTGGGGGTTCCTGCCCCCAATAGGCCCCCAATACAAACATCGTGACTCGCTCTCAAGTCACTTTGTAGGTGCGAATATCTTAGCGCAAAGACCTCCTAGATCTCTTTGGATTGCTGCAACTTTAGGAGCGCATTGAGCGGCTGCCTACTGAACTTCGTCCACGTGTTGTTCAGTGACCGTGCTACTAAACTGTTGCCCTGAATCCTTTGCTGAGTTTCTTGCAATTGCACGAGATTTGCTTCAATGGGGGCTGTAATTGTATAAACCTCATCGATCCATGGTTGTAGGCGCGCTTCTAAGACTGCTTCCTTATGTCAAGCAGCATCCACCTGTTCCTTGACTGCCTTTGACTCCTGCATCCTTAAAGCCTTTGTGTAAAGGAAACTGTCTCCGCGGTCCCTTTTACTTCGTCGTACTTCTGTTGTAGCTCACGCACCTCTGTCTCTAGGCGCTCTACATTCGGGTCCTCGCGTAGGGTGGTTAGGACCCTGAATGACTGTTTGAACAGTTACATGCAGTCTGCCATTGTGATGTCAACCGCTATTGTTGCTGCTGTAGTAGTAGTGGTTCTTTGTTCCCTAATTTCCGGTGGTGTTGAAGGTTGAGCCTTCAAATATAGTTCTGTGATTTGTAGGTTCAGCTCCAGTTGAACCCTGGCCATCTCTGCTCTAAAGTCGCGCGCCCCTATGCCCAATTTGCGGAAGCACGCCTCCACCAATTCTTCTGCCTGAATTTCCATCTCTGGGACCATCCGACAGGATTCCTCTACAACTTGCATTATCTGTCTCTTCTTCTCCACAGCCTCGTTGTGATGCAGGCCCAACTGCTCAATGTTGATGTGCTTCTCGCTCATCACCTACAGTGCACGACTCTCCATGGCTCGAAGTTCTGCGGTGACTCCATCCTGTAAAAGGTAGAGCGTCTCCCGAGGGAGCGCAGACATGTTTAATCCTACCCCTTTCATACTGCTAACCATAGGCCTGTCGACCTAATTTTTCGTAGTGAGTGCCCCATTAGGTAGCAGTACCGCGTTGGTCACCCTTGTACGCAACGTCTCTTCGGCAGTCGAAGTGCCGATCACGACGCTGGTGGACACTATGTCAGCCTGTGGAGTGCGTACCTACAACTTCTGCAACTCTGTCCTGAGAACCCCCAATACCAACTATTGTTGTTCTACAAATTGTTGGAGGGCCTCCGCGGTGACATCCCTCACCATTTCATTGATGTCATGCAAATCCCCCTCAGTGAGGGTGATTGGGTCGAAGGACGTTTTGGATGCCTTGGTTTTCTTCCGTGGCACTGTCTGCTCTCATGGTTGTGGACGCTTGAGCTGGGTGGACGTCGTCTGCGGGTTTGCGCCACCTTGTTCTATTTCTATCTCTGGTTCAGGTGAAGGTGACTTCTGTCCTTTGCGCTCTTCTTCTCCTATTTTCTGATGTTCCGTCAACTTCACAGCATTGCGCGCTACCTGGGCCTTTGCCACTGCTTCCTCTTTCCTGTGCTTCTTTGCGAGCTGTGCCATTCAAAGCTTTGTCTCTTCCTTCTTGCGCTGCACAACGGACTTGTCCATTTCCACTGTGGATTCAGCTGGAGCATGCCACTTCAGTGGCCAAGACTCAAGGACTACGAATATTACATCGTCAGTCGCCAAGTATGGTAAATCATGCCACGTCTTCATAGGGTCCTACCACGCCTTGATGAAGACATGGTGGAAATCTGCTTTGAACTCTGAAAATCTCTGTATACTGTGGGAAACAACCGCGGCTTGCGATTGATCCCCATCTAGATATTCATCTCCATTAATATCCAAAATATCTTGCTTTCCTTTATCCTCTGCGCGTCCCTGGTCGCCCACAACGAAGTGTACTTCGCTGCATCTGGAAGGTCCTGCACAACCGAAGGGAATTGGATATCTTTGGGCAACTCCCATGCCACTAGTAGTATCGACAAGACGAGCCATGCGTAGTGAAATATTTTGCCTTCCTCCTGTGCCTTGTGACAGTTTGCAAGGAACTTGCTGCATAGATGGTTCGCCCAGTTGAACTGGACTCCTTCCACACATTGGGCCGCGAGTGCAACCACGGGCGCGGGCACCTCATCTGCAAGGCACTTCTGCATTACCTTCCTTTCTAGGATTTGTGTCGCGACCTTAACGACAGGGTTGTTAATGATGGAGATGGCATATCCTCGCTTCTTCTTCTCCAACTTGAACCTCTTATTCATTGCTTTCGTGAGGGCCAACTCGTCACCTTTTCCCTCTGAAATGTGAGTTGGATCATCTACTGAGTAGGGAAGCCATGTAATTCGATGAATGAGATGGTTTGTGATGGCGATGGGCTCCTCTAGCCACAAGCACCCATCGTGCACCAAGTAGAGCAGCTACCTGATGACAAAGATGGTCACTGGGGTACGGTGGTAATGCGACACCCAGAGCAGGTTTAGAAATCCTACTTTCTCTACAACTCTGAGCCATGTGCATGACTCTAATTGAATTGTTCCAACAGTCTCGTCAATCCTCTGGCGCATTAGCTTTGCAATCGCTAAATGCGGGAACTTCTCGTGGTCTACGAGGTCCCAATCTTCAAATTTCAACACAGGAACTCGGCCCAAGTGCGGTCCCTCAAAAACAATATCGTCTGGGAGAATCAAAATTTGCAGAGAGTTCTTTCTCTCATGTATATCCTTCAACACCTTGGATTTACCCTTGCGCGGCGGAACATATTCTGGAAATTGGGTAATAGGGTCCGCACCTTGGGTTTTAATGTCCATCTCTACATCCTCCTCCTCCACCAGGATTTCTTCAAATTCTTCCTCCTCGGCCTCCAGATTAATAGCCTTCCCCTTTTCCTGTAGGGTGAGCTTGGTCCTCAGTGGATTTCTAGGTGAGATGCACACCGAGATCGTGAATAGTGACTGTAATGGTCACTTTCCGGCAAACCTGCGCACGAGCGCAGCGGTATTCACGCTGTCGCGGACCCTGTGACACTTCGCTGCTTTCCGTAGTACTGAAATTGCGCAGCTCTCAGGTAGTGTAGTTTATAGTCTCGCTCCTCCTTTCAGCTACCTGGAGCACTAAGACTGTGCTCCTATCGGCTAGTCAAATGGTTGGGCCACTTGAGTATGGCTTCAAACGATTGCCATTCACTTTTCCTGGGAAGGGATCTCCATTTAACTTCACCAATTGGACCGCGCCACCATCGATAATATCCTAAATAACATATGGCCCCAGCCAATGCATTTGGAGTTTCCCTGGAAATTTATCATACTTACTGTCATATAACAGCACCAAGTCATTCATCTTAAAGATGTGCAACTTAATATGTCAGTCATGCCATGCCTTTTCGCGCTGCTTTTGGACTTGTTGGTGAAATCTAGCCAAAAATATTTCTTCTTTGAGCTCATCCAACTGCGCCAGCCTCTCTTCCAGTGCTCTGTGATCCATCATTTCTATGAGCACTGCTATGCGCAGAATAGGCATGATATATTCCATAGGCATTACAGTTTCAACCTCGTAGACCGGCCTAAAGGGTGTTTGTCCTGTTAACTTCTTACAGGTCATCTAATAAGCCCGCAATATTGCAGGTATGTGCAGGTCCCAATCACTTTGCTGAGCATTGCATACCTTGGTCATAGCGGTCTCCAGTACTTTGTTGAATTCTTCCACTGTCCTGTTAGCCTATGGGTGATAAGGTGTGCTCTTTTGATGGTACACCTGAAATTCCTCCATTAGTGCGCTGATCATCTCATTCAGAAAGTGTGTACCACAATCACTCATTAAGATCTTTGGACAACCAAATCGCATCAGTACATGCTCAAATATAAAATTTGTGGTAGTTGCACCCGTACAATCCTTCACTGGCTATGCTTCTGCCCAACGAGTCAAGTACTCCGTCGTAGTGATAATATACCTCACACCTATCTTTCCTTAGGGATGAGTTAGTCCTACAAAATCTATTGCCCACTTCTCAAAGGGTTGCAACATCATTTGTGGATTCAAAGGAATTTCATCCCTCCGTGATGGCTGTTGAGCCTTGAAAATGTCATTCATTTCCATTACACTTTCACTATTATGTCCATTATATCACCTCCACTTCACTACTATGTCACCACATTCATCCCACTTTCATTATCATTGGGTCACATTTATGTTTTTCCAATCTTTATTAATTCTAAGTCTTTTAAGTGAATTTGTGGTTAAAAATTAGAAAATAATGTGCATATGCTTATACCTAACAAATGGGTTGAGGTTGTTGACATGTGTAGGTTGAAAGGAGACTTCTAGAAGACCCTTATGTGGCACTCTAAGGCTAAATTCGAATTTGGTTGGAAAGAATCATGGGATCATGAGGATATGTTTCACATCTCCTAATTTTATTTTAACTCTAAGAAGACATGTGTCTTATCAGTTCCTATTTTGATTAGGACTCTAGCGGTAGAGGGAGAGATTCATGGACTCTCATTAATAAGATGGCTCTCATCTTTTTGTATAAATAGGAGATCTCTCTCCTTCATTTGTTAGTCTATTTTAGCTTAAGCTTGTTAGTCCCTAGTTCTTAAGTTTGTAATTCTTCCTTGATGGCTTTTGAAAGCTTTGGAGAACTTTGTTGTACTTTGTACTTTTGAAGAAATTGAATAAAGCTTTGATGTTCTCAACATGGAAGGAGATGTGAAGTAGATGTCATGGAGCATATTAGAATGTAAGGTAGAGTAGATTTCATTTTGTAAATATTGCTTTGATTTCATTATGTTATTTAATTGCTTTCAAGTTTGATAGATTAGATTTTTCATTCATGCAATTTTAATTCATGCAAGTGGCAGAGGGCCCCTGCACACTAAAGCATTGTATAGTTGTCATTTAATTCTGCATTTAATTTTGTTATGCCTATGTACATTAGCTGTACATAACAAGCTGTTTTGATTACTTTTGTTTTACATTAATTTTGTTATGCTTCTGTATATTAGCTGTACATAAATTGCTTTCAAGTTTGATAGATTAGATTTTTCATTCATGCAATTTTAATTCATGCAAGTGTGTTCAACCGGTTGATTGTAGATTAGTGATGCACATAGCCTTTTAATGACTAATGACATGATAGAATCATCTTGTCCTTCTGCTGAAGCAGCAAGGATACTGGGTCTCATAGTCACTAGCTCATTGTTTGGTTATTGCATTTTATTTTGATTGAACTAGCTGTATATTTACACTTTTGTTTAAATACTAATTCCATCAATAACATGTTTTAAGTTCTTTTGAAGTGCTAAGTTTTGGAAGTTACCATTAGGGACATAGGCCTTGTCTTGAAATCTTTATCCATACTTGTCCTTTAAAAGTATTCTTAAGACCTTAGAATAGGATTTCCATTTGCATTAAACACTTTATAAAACCAACAAGAACAAAACCCCAAAAACAACATAAACTATAAAACAACGAAGTAAGAGAAAGGTTAACTAAGCACATATGGTGCACCACACTTCATCAGTTTACGATACCCGGATTGATAATTTATGTAGAGCAATTTAAGACGTTAAATTGACTAGACAATGGCCTACTTGTTCTTTGACATACGTCGCACACCTTGCAATATGCTTTTGAATCCTGATGAAGGGTTGGCCACCACAACCCTGTGCATTGAATATTCTGTGCAGTTGCTCTTCCTGCATAATGTCCTCCCACAGTGCCCCCATGAGTGTCTGTGAGGATGCTGCTTCGTTCAAACTCAGGTACATACCTTCGCAGTATCTCATCATTCCCCATCTTTTATAGATTCCCAACAATGATAGAGTAATCTACTGCGCGCACCACTAATTCCTTCTTTTGCTGGACATAGTATCCTCCCGACCCAGTTCCTGTTGTTAGGAAATGTATTATGTCCTTGAAATGTCCATCCATGATGCACACAACAAAAATTTGTGCATCAGGTAATCTTTCCTCCAAATTAGTGGGTTCCTCCCCTGTCTCGATGTGCGACAGGTGGTCAGGTCTCGCGTTCAACTGTCTAGGCTTCACAAAAACTTCAAAATCGTATTCCTAGAACAATAATAGCCATATGCAGATGTGCCCCCCCAACACAAGCTTATTAACCAATTACTTCAAAGCGGAGTGATCTGCATACATCTTAAAGTGACCTCCTAGCAAGTAGTGTCGATACTTCTGGAGCGCATACACCATAGCTAGTCCCTCACGTTCAATGATGGAATAGTTCTTCTCTGCTTTGGATAATCTGCGACTTGCGAACGTGACAGGGTGGTCCAAGCCTTCTCTGCCATCTTGTTTTAGTATTGCCCCCAACGCTATACATGACACATCAACATGTACATGACATTCTTTCTTCCAGTCTGGGAAGACTAGAATCGGTGCGACAACCATCTTTTCCTTTAATATATCTAGGATTTTCTTACAGTCATCATTCCAGCAGAACAAGACATCCTTTTTCAACAATTTTTCTATTGGCGTGGTGATCTAGGCATAACCTTTTATAAACTTCCTGTAATATCCCGTATGTCCTAGGGTAGCACGCATCTGTTTCACACTCCATGGCACTTCCAAGTTCAGAATTACCGTGATATTCGCGGGGTCTACCATCAGCCCTTGTCTACAAACCACATGCCCCAATAAGTTCCCAAAAGGAATGAAAAACAGACACTTCTTAAGGTTGATCACGATCTGGTATCTTCGACAGGTATCCAGCATCAAGCGTAAGCTTGCTACATGGCACTTAACCAGTGCAAATATAGTCCAGTCATCAAAATAAACTTCCAGAAACTTATGAATATAGTCCTTGAATGTTGCAACAACCATGCGTGAATAGATAGCCAACACATTCTTCAGCCCAAAAAACATTACAGTGTATTGGAAGCAACCCCACTCAGTCGTGAAAGTTGTCTTGCTCCTATCCTCCAGCATGATTTTTATTTGGTGGTACCCAGAGAACCCATCAGTGAAGGAGTATGCTTCCTGGCCACCTACATTTTCCAACACTTCATCTGTGAATGGAGTTGGGAAAGGATCATGCACACAAGCATCATTTAGCTTCCTAAGATCGATGCATGTCCTTATCTCATCCTTCTGCTTCTTCTATTGCACCACCATTGGGCTTACCCAATCGGACTCTTCCACAGGCTCAATGATGCCTGCGGCTGGCATTTTGTCTAGCTCTAAGCGAACCTTCTCCTTGTATTTCGGATTTAGGCGGTAAGGCCTCTTCTTAACTGGCTTCAAGTCAGGTTTTAACATGATCTTAATCACTCCTATATCTCCGATTATTCCTTTCAAATCCGTAAACTTGGTGGGGAATAAGTCCTGATATTCACAGAGTAATTCAACAACCTTATCCATTGTTGCATTGTCCTAGTAACCTCCAATTTTTGCGAATTTGGGCTCTGCCTCCGTACCAATGTCCACCTGTATAGTTTTCACCAGAGCAGTTATATCAGGGTTCTCTATATGCGGTCCTTGAACTTCGCAGTGGCCTTCTGTCTCTGGAATGTTAATCTTCCACGGATCTTCATCCTCTTCTTATGCAGTTACATTATAACATTCCAGTGCGTGACTCACCTGAGTAGCCCATTCAGGCTCTGTCAAGTCTAAAGGATCCTTTGGGATCCTAAAGATGGCTGCTTTCACCTCTTGTAGTGCTTCCTCAATACCGTCAAACCCGTTCTCAAAATTAAATTTCATCATGAACCCTTCGTATAGGATATCACATTCACTTGTCCCATGGCGAAGCTCGGTTTCTACATACCAATTCATTGGAATAACATCCAAGGTATGACAGAATAGGTGAACCCACTCAGGTTGTGGCTTTTCTCCATAAGCCTGCATCCACTTGGCCAGATGCACACACAGATCATTCTTCCCCTCGTACTTGTCTGTCAGTCACATCTTAGGCTTCCCAAATCATTTTTGCATCATTTTCCTACATTCGCACCAATCATCGAAAATCCCCTTGTGCGTACCCCACCATCTTGCGAGTGTAGTGCGCAGTACCTAGTTCAAGGTCTGAAATCGTTGTTTTTCTGGCACTTCCCTTTCAAATGCATTCAAAGATACATCTACCTCATTTAGACCATCATAAATAGGCAAATTTCTTACCTCTAACGATATGCAGCGCAACGATTGGGTCATCATGTTGCAATTTAGCGTAGTTACTTTGTGTAACCGATTCTATTAGCGTTCTATCTCTTCATCGAAATCCGAAGTGCAGGAGCTATCGTGCTCCCATGTAATCTTCCCATTCATGGTGGGATTCACCCAGTCTTGGTCTCGTGCTGTTATCTTATAGATGCAGTCCAGATCATCATCGCTCTCATAGTCGTGGACCAAATCTGTATAGCGCAATCCTTCAACAGGATCGAGGGGTATTATTATGTGGAGTGACTTCTTCTCAAAAATCATCTTTCACTTCTTGAGATTGATTACCTCATTCATATCATTAGCCCAATCAATTCCCAAGAGTGCGGGGTAGGGATTGTTGTCATCAACAATCTCTATGACTTCAAAATCTACCAGTGCGCTTGCTCTCTCAATATCCACGGTTACTCCCTGCAACCACCCCATGGGTATTATTTTTTGACGATTCACCATCTTTAGCTGAATTGGAGACCATTGTAGCACAGGTCTCCCCATTCACTCCCATGCATATTTAGGCAGAACATTCACATTTGATCCCAAATCTAGAATGACTTGATCCATTTCTTATTCTCCAATCTGCAGGGTGAGTCTCATTTCTCGTCCCATTCTTGTCTTATGCTTTCCGCTCTTGCGGACTATGCACGGTTCACCTGGTGCGGTCCCAACACATCTATTGATAAGTTCTTGTAACCCTTTCACAACCTTACTATCGCGCAGTAACTTCATACAGGTTTCCAGGAAAGTTGTGAGCATGGATGGGTCCATCTCTGGCTCAAGCTTATCTTTGCTTCCTGAAGTGGAGGCCTCAATGAAGCTCTTCTTAGCTTCCATGAAGGTTTCCCGAGCGCGCTCCAAATAAAACTTGGCTTCTTTCGTCGGGGCTTTGCGAACCCATGTACTGTCTTATGATTGTTTTCCTTTGTCATCTCCCATTGTGATTCCACTTTGGAGCACCATGTTTGTTACACTAAAAAATGTCACCATGACCACTTACAGTTAGTATGGCTCAAATCAACAGTCATGCTACCCTCTTAGGCAAGTCTCATGCCTCTGTTATCCATCTCAAACTCAAAGAAGAGAGAAAGTCTTGTAAAAACTATGTTTATCTCTGGGGTCGCAGGTTCTCTCTAGCCTTACCTGCGGGGACGCTCACCATGTTCACAAAATCTGCGTCCATGGACGCTCTGTATGTTAAGGGACAGGTGCGTCCCTCTGTAAAAGGCAAAATGCGCGAGTTTTATCTTGAAAAAGTTACTTGTGGTTACTTCTGGAACATTCTAGAGGTCGGTTTGATGAAATGGATGCGCCTCCAGTTGGTTCATGTATCTCTATTAATGGGGAACTTATCCCATCAATAAGGGAGCTATCCCACCCATAGAGGGGGATGATCCCATTGATAGTGGACCTGAATAACCTCTTTACAGCACTATAAATAAAGGCATTGAGCCAGAAGGAGGAGAGGTTGGAGCTATACATTTTCTTTGGGTAAATGCTGCAGGATTTAGGTCTTCCATTAGAGCCTTTGTGAGGAGAGATTGTCTTCACTTGATTCTACTTGGGAGAGGGTGAGCTTTGTCAAAGTAGAGGAAAACCCTTGATGGACCCTGGGAGGAACTTGCGCAACACCAAGGCCAGGTTGTAAGAGTTTCTTTGTTTCGTTATTAATACAAACTGGTTTATTTTTCTCAATAGCTTGTGTTAATGAGTTATTTCATGTGTTCCTTGGTCTGCATGTTGAATATATGTTTTATTATATGAAATGCAAGTGCTTGGTAATTGTTTGATTGTTTGTGGTTGCAGGAATTGACTTGAAGGAGGAGCTCATCCGGATCGTCAAGAACGGACTTCAACAACAGCGTTTTGGAATAAGGTAAGCCTAAACACTTGCAGTTTTCATGTTGTAAAAGGTGTATTTAGAGAAAGATCACTCCATTTTGTCTTGTTTGTCATTAGAATGTCTTAGACTTCTAGGAAGGTCAGTCGTGTCCGCACCCTTGACAAATTCCGTGTGACAAATTGGCGACTCCGCTGGGGAATCCATTAATGAGAAAGTCTTTTCCTTTGTGTGAACTTTGCTCTGAGAAAATCATTTTTATTTTCTGGTTTTTGACTGTGAGAATTAGTATTTGGGTGGCTTAGCTTTAGATTTAGTTAGATTTGGTTTTTCTTAACTTTTCCAGAAGGACGCACCCTCTGAGTACTGCACAGTGCGTCTTTGGACACGCTGTTGCCGTTTGCACAGAGCGGGCCCGCGCCTGTTCTAACGGGTTGCCTGCGTCTTCCTGTAAAAATTTAGGAAAACTCCATTTTTGCTTTAATTGCTTTTAGATTTTGGTTTTTCTTAGTGTTTTCTGCCCAGATCCTTTAGTACCCTGTCAAAAATTTTCACCTGAACTTGTTTCATTAGCATTCCTGCTTTTAGCTTTCATCAATTGGGTGTTTTGAGTCTCTTTTTTGAGAAATTCTTAATTTGATTTCCTTTGGTCATTATGAGTGTTAATCGCCTTTGAGTGTTTTTATGTTTTGATCTTTGGAACTCTCACCCAATTTTCTCGACTTGCACTTGATTGGTTCTTAGATTACATTAGAATCATCTTGTGTTTGAGAATTCTCTTGCATAGATCACATTTGCATAATTAGAGTTCTCAGTTTCAGAATATGAATGAAAAATGTGCATAGATTACATTGGCATACTTTTCATGTGAATTGTGCATAGATTACAATTGCATAGTTTACATTCTGAAAAATCAATCGTAGATTTAGATCAGTTTTCTTTGATTTGAATTTACACAAAAATAAAAATAAAAAAATGGTTTGGAATTGATTTGCATTAGTTTTTCTTGATAAAATTAGTGCATTAGAGAATTTGTTATATTTTCTCTTAATGATCAATTTTTTGCATTGTTGGAAGTGAATGGAAACTCTCTCCTTACTTTAGTTAGCATTCATCGAATTGAAAAGATTACATTATCATATTCGATTGCATTCAGTTGAGTCGGGTCATAACACCATTGGTTTCATCTCCATTTACCCATTTGAGTAATAACAACCTTAATAACACAACGCTTAATTAAAATTCATCTAGTAATTTTTATTTTTCTAGGGCTCTGAAACACCAACATAGCTTAGGCTAGGGTCTTGGAGTAGGTGAGTACTTAACTCTCCAAGACTACAAAACCAAACAGATAGTTTATCTTGAGTAGATCAAAACCAATTATTTCAGTTACACTCTGGGAAAGCTCCTCTTAAAGGAGAAGCACGAGCTCGTGTCCGAACCAGTGAGGGGATCATTCCTCCCTCGTTGGGAACGACGCCAGACAGTACGTATTACAAACGGTAAACCTCGGATTAACCATTGTCGAGGAGCCAGGGGTCACTTATCGGTAAACCTTGGATTATTGTCAAGGAGCCGGTAAGGGGATTGAGCTTGTTACTCTGCCCTTGCGCGTTGTCGGAGTTTAGACTGTTCCCCCAGGTGTAATTGTTGTGATTGGTAACCTTAGTGACCATAATCTCTAGGATTCTACCCAAGGTGACGGTGGAGGGAAGGTCCCACTGTACCTGGAGCAGACGTCGGCTATACTCACTTGGATTTTCTGGGGGGTTCACTTCACTCGAGACGGTTAAAGTGGAGGAACTTGGTCCAGTCTATTCATTAAGCAGGTTGTCGGCGTAACTGTTCCACCCGCCATTTCTGTACTGAATCCAGCGAGGTTGGGCTTCATCACCAACTAGCATTTTTGGTCCGGAAGAATACTGTTTGTGTGTGGTTTGACTCCTAGATTTGATAGCGCGTGTTAATTTGTTTGTTTTTACTTTTAGAGACCATAGGTGTGAATTGTGAATTTTAATTGTTAGGTGTAAATTGTGAATTGTTAATTTTAGTTTAAAATTGTTAATAAAATTCACTGAAGTTGAATATAATGGCAAATGTTCCGGAATTTATCAACCTAGGAACCCCTCCTAATGAGAATCCTAGTACTTTTCCTTACTTTGGAAATGTTGGTCCTCCTTATATGGCTACTTTGTCATTACCTGGATTTACAATAGGATTACCGATATGGTTATTTTCAACTTCGTTGGCCCAAAATACTCCAATTGTTCCACCTCAACCGGATGCTTCACCTCAACAGAGTTCACCATCTCAACATCACCAACCTTTTGTTGACCCTTTACCTTCTTCGCCTAATTTTTCTTCCTCCATTTCTTCCTCTTCGCCTGGTAAAAGCCTTGATGCCAGTAACCAGGAGGCTAAGAAGAAGAAGAAAGGGAAGAAGAAGAAGAGGAAGAAGAAGCAAGATAAGAAAGAAGTCAACCAACCAACCATGGCTGTAAGTGTTAGTTGTGTTGAGGAAAATTCCGACATGCACCGTAAACCCAAATACCCTTGCAAGCTTTGTAAGGGTGACCACTTCCTTGTCAATTGTCCTGGAATTCCAAAGGTCTTGGAAGTATGGTCAGAAAAATCTCATCAACTTTCCGTTGATCCATCAACCAGTGATAGTCAGGTTCCTGGGAAAAAGGGTAAAGTTAGGTTTCCTTGTAAGTTATGCAAAGGGAGTCATCAAACTCACATTTGCCCTCACATGGATGAAGCCTCAACATTGTTGGAAAACCTTACTGTTCCACAGCAAGAATTTCCAACTGGTTACCGTAAACTTTCTCCCAACCTACCGTCAAATGACGGAGTGATTGATTCAAATTCAAATACAGTCGGTCACACTCTCCCTTTGGAGAGTGAAACTCATGTCACTCAGGTTGATGATCCATTAGTTGATCAAGTGGTCGATTCAATTTCACATTCGGTCGATCACACTCTCCTTTTCGAGAGTAAATTTCATACCGCTGATGTTCTTCTTATTACATCGGATTCTTCTATGCCGGGGGGCATTTCACCTGTTTCTACAGAACCCCCTCCAAGCACTGAGGTCTTTTCCTTTGATTGGAATAGACTGACAGAACCTCGTCTTCCTTCCTCCATCCCTTTCCAAATCATTGTCAAGGCTGATGGTAGGGACATACATCGTACTCAGGTAGATGAAGGTGCTTCTGTCAGTATTTTATCCTCAACTGTTTGGAAAGCTTTGGGTTCCCCTCAGCTTGCGCCTATTACGCAGAATCTGAAAGCTTTTAACAGAACCATCAGTGAACCTTTAGGGATTCTTCCTAAGTTTTCTATTACCTTGGAAGGTAAAACTGTCTGTATTGATCTTATGGTAGTTCGAGGTCCCTTGGATTTCAATTTACTCCTTGGGCGAGACTATGTTTATGCAATGAAAGCTGTCGTATCGACACTCTTTCGCGTGATGTCTTTCCCTCACAATGGCAGTATTGTGACCGTGGATCAGCTTTCGTTCCCTAGTCCTGTCTCAACTACCAATAATATGACACCCCTAAATGTTCCTGATTCTAAAGTGGTATCTACCTCGCCACGGGTTAATTATGTGGCAACCGGTCCCATGTTTTCAGTTACCGAGATAGGTGAGCCTCTCACTGTTTGCTCATCTTCCTTTGATTTAGATTCGGTAATTGACATGGAAAACTCTATGGGATTACTTGAACACGATGTTCTTATCCCTTTCGAGTCCCTTGACGTGTGTTCCTTCCAGAGAACTATTCTTCCTTCTGATGAAGACCTCTTGGAAGCCATGATCAAGGAGTGTCCATTGACATGTCTTTCTTCCAGTTGGAAGCCATGATCAGTGTGTGCGAGGATAGTTTTTTCCTGTACCAACCTCGTTAAAAAATGAATCAGTGTGTACGAGGATAGTTTGTTCCTCTCTCAACCTCGTTAAAAAATGAAACTGGATGGTACGAGGAAAGTTCCTTTTACTGTGTCAACCTCGTTAAAAAATGAATCAGTGTGTACGAGGATAGTTTATTCCTCTCTCAACCTCGTTAAAAAATGAAATTGGATAGCGAGGAAAGTTCCTTTTACTGTGTCAACCTCGTTAAAAAATGAATCAGTGTGTTCGAGGACAGTTCCTTTTCCTGTGCCAACCTCGTTAAAAAATGAAACAGGCTAGCATGAGGATAGTTCTTTTACTGAGTCAACCTCATTAAAAAATGAATCAGCTAGATTTTAGGCTAGGTAGATTATAGAAAGTAGGGTTATGAGGATAGTTCCTGTTACTGAGTCAACCTCGTTAAAAAATGAATCAGGTTTGAGGATAGTTCCTGTTACTGAGTCAACCTCGTTAAAAAATGAATCAGGTATGAGGATAGTTCTTTTCTTGTGTCAACCTCTTTAAAAATGAAACAACTCCCTTTTCAAGTTAAATATTGAAAGTAAACCTTCATTTCATCCAGCCGGTTGAATGCAATGAAGCCTGGGGGGCATGTACCTCGCTTTGCATCATTATGCTGGGGGGCATGTGAACTTTTTGAGCATAGTTCCTTGTCTTGTGTCAAGCTCGTTAAAAAAAGAAACAAGGGTAGGTTAAGTAGGTAGATTGTAGAGTATTCATGAGCATAGTTCCTTGTCTTGTGTCAAGCTCATTAAAAAATGAAACAAGGATCATGAGCATAGTTCCTTGTCTTGTGTCAAGCTCGTTAAAAAATGAATCAAGGTTTTTAGAATAGAGTTTTTTGTTAGGTAGATTGTAGAAAGTAGTTCTGAGCATAGTTCCTTATCTTGTGTCACGCTCGTTTAAAAAATGAAACAAGGGTTTTGAGGATAGTTCTTTTCCTGTGTCAACCTCACTAAAAAATGAAACATCTCCCACAAGTCTTTCCAAGATCTTGAAAGTAAAGCTTCATTCCATCCACCTCATTGAATGCAATGAAGCTTGGGGGGCATGTACCTTGGTTTGCATCTTTATGCTGGGGGCATGTGAACTTATAACAAGCATAGTTTTTCGTTTCAAGCTTGCATAAACATGAAACTGAATCCGAGCATAGTTCTTTTCCTGTGTCAAGCTCGTTAAAAAATGAAACAAATCCTCCTCTACTTGAGTCGAGAGATTGACTAGATCTCGTAAATGTTAAGTTGTATATTTAGGTTAGTTGTTTCGGTGTTTTGCATAATTTTCTTACAGTTTTAGGTCAAGTCTTTCAAATGATCTCGTACTTGAACCTTCATCTCATCCTACTGGTTGAATGAAATGAAGCTGGGGGGCATGCGCTCTAGCAGTTACGCTTAGGGGGCATAAAGCATAGTTTTTATCTGTTTCAAGCTTTTGTAAAAATGAAACCTATCTCGAGTCAATTTCAGTTATTTTCAAGACTCGTTAAACTCATGAAAATACCGAGATTATTTTGCTATCTTTCATTCTCGTAAAACAAATGAAAATGCCGAGTTCTTTCTGTCTTTTCCTGCTCGTAAATTAAATTGAAAGTCGGCCATATGAGTACATTTTTATCCCTTTTTCGAACTCGTTAAAACTTACGAAAAAGTGAAAACCATGAGTACATTTTTATCCCTTTTTCGAACTCATTAAAACTTACGAAAAAGTGAAAACCATGAGTACATTTTTATCATTTTTTCGAACTCGTTAAAATTTACGAAAAAGTGAAACCTTGGAGTTCTCTTTTAAGCCCTTTTCAGACTCTTAAAACATGAAAAGATCGCCGAGCGTTTCTTTTACACTCGTTAAAACGGAATTAAAAGACGGTCCCCTTTTAGCTCTTTTCTGACCGCAAAATCAGGAAAAGATTGCCGGGTTTTTGTCGTTTCAAACTCGATAAGGAAATAAAACGACGTGTCCTTGATCGCTTTTTACTTTTCAGGTCAAAGACACTATTATGAAAGTACTCCTTGGTCGCAAGATCAAGCGGTTCCCCCAGGTATTATTTTATACTTTTTCGGGCTTGAGGGACACAAATATACGAAAAAGTTCAACGTGGAGTCTTCTTTTGTTTTTCAGACTCTCTAAAATTGAAAAACGCCGAGTTTCTCCTATACTGGGCTCGTTAAAATTTCACAGTAAAGGACCTGTTCAATTACAAACAGGAACGAACCACTCCTTCCTAGGGTTCGAATTTAAACTAGGTTGGACTCGTCCGAAGGATGAGCTTATAATCAAGCATATGTTATCCTCCTCAAGCTTGTTAAAAATAAAGAGGTACTTGCCAGAAATGGTGGGGGAAAAAAGAGAAGAATGAACCTATTTGTCACCTTTTGTCTCAGAAGAAACTTTATTACCGCTCTTGAACACGACACTTTTCATTCACCTGGGTTGGGAAATCTTTTACCTCACAGTTGACCAAATCATTTTGAAAGTCTTTAACCGGGTTCCAGGGGTTAACTTTGAGTTATACGTCACCAAGCCATCTGTTGTGTCGTTATGTGTTCAAGAGGTCTGCAAGAAAAAAACTTTCATCTGCAAAATACTTGTCATCCATTTGACCATCCCTGAGTCAGTCCTTACAGCAACATTTCTTCAACTTGAACAATGATTTCGTGTTGCGGGCTTGCCTGCAACGGGTCACTTTCTATCGACATCGACACATTATCTAGAAAGATGACTTAGGAATCGACAGTACCTTGAAGTCTGCATGCATCAATGGCAGGTTTCTCGCCTTTGACGTCAGTTTACATCATTGACTTTCGATCAAAGGATTCCGTGAAGTGTTCGACATCAAAACATCTATTCACATTTCACGGGTTGTGCTTGGTACTTTGAGAACCATTGACATTACTGGTGGTTTCTCTCACGCTTGTTAACAGTTTACATCATTGACTGGTAATCAAGTGGTTTCTACCATGTTCGACATCGAATCATTTAATCACATGGCTAGAATCGTGCCAATTCGGGAAGTAGAAGTGAAGACCCTGGATCTAGTTTCTACCATCCAGGCTGCGAGGAGTTTTGTATTCATTATCTATATAGACTAATCATAAACAGATGGCTGCGTCCATACTGTGTCTACAAAAATCTATAAAAATGATGTACTGCAAGATCATTCCTGTATCAGAATAGTTAGTCCATTAGTTAAAGTTTTGAATCTGAGTATGGGAATGCCTACCTCAGTGATGATATAATCTTATCCATGTATTTTGTGTTGAAAATTGCAGGTTCCAACCAGGCCATCCACAAGGCAATCCTTGAAATGATAAAGCGCTTCACCCTTCCTAGAATTACAAAACCCTATTCTATTCCAGGCTTCGCACTTTAGGGGGCAATCTGTTACACTAAAAAATGTCACCATGACCACTTACAGTTAGTATGGCTCAAATCAACAGTCATGCTACCCTCTTAGGCAAGTCTCATGCCTCTGTTATCCATCTCAAACTCAAAGAAGAGAGAAAGTCTTGTAAAAACTATGTTCATCTCTGGGGTCGCAGGTTCTCTCTAGCCTTACCTGCGGGGACGCTCACCATGTTCACAAAATCTGCGTCCATGGACGCTCTGTATGTTAAGGGACAGGTGCGTCCCTCTGTAAAAGGCAAAATGCGCGAGTTTTATCTTGAAAAAGTTACTTGTGGTTACTTCTGGAACATTCTAGAGGTCGGTTTGATGAAATGGATGCGCCTCCAGTTGGTTCATGTATCTCTATTAATGGGGAACTTATCCCATCAATAAGGGAGCTATCCCACCCATAGAGGGGGATGATCCCATTGATAGTGGACCTGAATAACCTCTTTACAGCACTATAAATAAAGGCATTGAGCCAGAAGGAGGAGAGGTTGGAGCTATACATTTTCTTTGGGTAAATGCTGCAGGATTTAGGTCTTCCATTAGAGCCTTTGTGAGGAGAGATTGTCTTCACTTGATTCTACTTGGGAGAGGGTGAGCTTTGTCAAAGTAGAGGAAAACCCTTGATGGACCCTGGGAGGAACTTGCACAACACCAAGGCCAGGTTGTAAGAGTTTCTTTGTTTCGTTATTAATACAAACTGGTTTATTTTTCTCAATAGCTTGTGTTAATGAGTTATTTCATGTGTTCCTTGGTCTGCATGTTGAATATATGTTTTATTATATGAAATGCAAGTGCTTGGTAATTGTTTGATTGTTTGTGGTTGCAGGAATTGACTTGAAGGAGGAGCTCATCCGGATCGTCAAGAACGGACTTCAACAACAGCGTTTTGGAATAAGGTAAGCCTAAACACTTGTAGTTTTCATGTTGTAAAAGGTGTATTTAGAGAAAGATCACTCCATTTTGTCTTGTTTGTCATTAGAATGTCTTAGACTTCTAGGAAGGTCAGTCGTGTCCGCACCCTTGACAAATTCCGTGTGACAATGTTTACGTTCGAATCTTCCTCGCGTGGCTCAGACCTCATCATCTGCAGGTTTTGAGTCAGGGGAGGTGGTAGCGCTTCTTTGTCACGTATCCTGGCTATCAACGTAGGACAATCTTTTGTTCCGTGATCAAACAATGTGCAATACTTACATGAAGGGTGCATTGGATTATTGCAATCGTGGGCATAGTGTCTTGGCCCTCCGCAATTGTATAAAATCAACTGTTCGCGACCTCTACCATCTCCTCCTCCACCTCGGCCTCATCTACGCCCCTGAAATCCTGTCCGCGCCATCCCTACATTCTGGTCAAGGGGCCACATTTCAGCCTGAACCCTTTAGGTGGGTGTTCTATCCATCATCAATTCATATCTTCTCAAGTATGCTTGTCATGTCCCACCGACCTACAAAAGTTGCAGAACAACTGTAGCAGAGTTTGCGTATACTTCTGTAATAGGTGGCAGTTATCCATGGCATGCTTTCTGGCTATTTGACAGATAGTGCACCACAAAGCAGGTGTCACGCTAGGTCCTTCTTGAGATTTCAGCCTTAAAGGCATCGGTCCTCCTCCTGCAAGGTAATTTGTAAAGACCGGGCAGTGGTCTTTGTCATGGCCCTGACTTTTCCATTTCACACACCATACTTCTTCACGTACCTTTGGTCGAACCATCCTATCCTACTCCAAGATTTGCATCTCAAGGCACAGATTCTTCAACTGTGCGTGGATCTGCTAAACTCCTAGATTAGGATCTTGCATCGGAGTCTCATGGAAATCTCCAAGGCCTTTTCTTGAGTTTTTATCTTCTGTTGCGATAGCGCACTCCTTAAATGTGGTAGTAGCAAAGCTACAAACCACTCGCGATGTTGTCCATCTGTCAAATTCATGTTGGCTTCGCGGATCGTACATTTTAGCCTCTAATCTAGTTCCCAAGGCGTCTCGCCTGGTAGCATCGTGATCTCTTTGAATCCCACAATTGACTGCGCTTCAGATTTAGGCATGCTAAATTCCCTATTCAGTGCTGTTTGGTTGTCCGCTATTCTAGCATTCTGATTATCGTTGGAGTACTTAATATACCAGGTTAGCGCGTGATCTTGTAGGGCACTAACCAATGTTTCCTTCTTTATGTTATTATCTATGAAACCTTGTGCTTCCCATACAGCCCTTACAACGAACTAGAATTGGTATGGATCCTCATTTCTCAAATCTTTGAACACAGGCAACTTCACTATGTTTGCCATACTGAATTGCGGTGGTGGTGGAGGTGGTACCGGTGAAGTTGGAGGTGATGGCGGTGAAGATGGAGGTGGTGTGGGCGGAGGTGGTATTCTTGGAAATCCCTGTCTTATCAATTGAATAGTACTTCGTGGAGAGACCTTCACGATCCCTTCTTCATCTCCTTACAGAGGTGAAATCAAGGGGCTATGCTATGGACCCTTATTTCCTTCGTTTCTATAAATTCTTCCACTTCCCATAGACCCGAATTATCAAGGTAGCTGCATAACCCGTTTTTTGCACAACAACAATTTAATCCAAGTATTCAGAGATTTTACGTACTTACCTCATGGTCCTTTGAGAAAGCATCACTTTGCCTTGCTATAGCTGACTGAGGTGTTGACCGCGAACTCAGTAAAAAATCCTCCTATAATGCGATCGAGCCAATGATCGACGACACATGCGATCTTATCCTCCGATGCCTCCAACCTTCACACTAGCTGTGGGGTCCACACAATAGGACCATCAAGCTTCCACCTTCCTTGGCTATTTGCTAGCTTCATGATCCACTCGTATAGCTCAGTAGGGAAGGACGCAAAAAATATTTTGTGGATCTCCATATATAGGTAGCTGTCTAGCCACTGTTCTTTTGACAGTCACAGGTTTCTGTTCTCCTACGCCGCGAACTCATGAATTCTTCTGTCCAACCGGCCTTAGATTTATTTCTTAGTTGGATTCTAGTGATACAACATCACACATCTCTCATGCAGATTCCGGTCCCGACAACAGAACAATTTGTTGGCTTATGGGAGCCTGACCCAGGTTCAACATTAGTTATCTAAACAAATCCCTACACTACTGGCCCTTTCGGCATGAATTCGCGGAGCGGAAGCAGTATGGGGTGATGCTGGAACTAAGTTTCCGCACCCTTGAGATGGATGTGATGTCGGTTTATTCCAACAGTACCTACCTTTGCACAGGTTTCTTATCCCTCTGTTCTACCCTTCAGTACCTTCGCGAACTGTTACAATCGGCTTTCACGCAGCCCTAATGAGGGGCTAATATGCTTTCGTGCTGCTAGGGCAGCGAACTGTGATATTTCCCAAAAGACGCTAAGTACCTTACTTATCTTATTAACTGATCTTAGTTATATTCACGTAAATAGATGTTCTTACTTGTATTCACTTAACCAATACATTTATACACATTTGCACATCATATAAGTATTAGAAGTGAAATTCATACCCAATATAACAGATGAATAAATAGGAAATAAAGATGCATAAACTATAGAACACTTCTCTTTATTGATAATTCCAAATGATTACAGACTCGACTCGCCCTGCGCACTCAGCTACAGGGGTCCACGTACTTAGCTGCAGACTCCTAGGCCTCTGCGCACTCAGCTGCAGAGCCTCTACCTACACTACGACCCAAACTTAGACTTATACTCCAAAGATATGACTCAATTCTTTGTTATTGATTAGTTGATCTGATTGTCTTAACTTACTTAGAGCTTCTCTCTATTGATACAATCCCATGGTCTTCAGACCATGGGTAGATCCTTTACAACCGACATTACATTATCAAAATAAGGGCAGACAACCATATGACTCTTTAACAACTACGCGCTCCGCAACCATAAAAAGCAGAATCTTTACATTAGGATTACAAAATTGGACCAAAATATGGGCTTTAAGCCCCAAAATTTCCCTTGGGGGATCCTACACCCAACAGTGATATTGTACATTCCATTACATTATGTAACTACGTGACCCAATCAGGTTGCCAAATAAATGGAACTTTGTTCTAAAAAATCTTCTTCTTAACTATTTTAAGGGATGCATATATATGTGGACAATCATCTTCAAAACTGAATGTCATTATAATCCATCTACCATCTCTGCCCAGCTTTTAGTACCATGTCGCAATTCTGTTTCCAAATACCAATTTTGAGGAATTGTCTCCAAGGTATGGATGAAGCCATGCACCAATTATTCTCGTGGAATTTCTTTCCATGCTGTCATACAAAGCTGTATATGTTCTCTAGGATCAGTTTGACCATCATACTTATCTTCCAGTTATGTTTCTACTTTTCCAAACCTTACCCGCTTCAGTCTTTGACATTGTTGCCAATCTCTTGTATTCTTCTTATGTGTACCCCACCATCTAGCACGAGTAGCTCTTAGGGCTAGATACAGAACTAACAACCTCTGACATTCTGGCACCTGTATTTCATAATCTCGAAAGAAAGTACTGACATTACCCAAACCATCATAAAAAAGGTAAAGCACATACCTCTGTTGTCATACAATACATTGCTTTAGTGATCCTTGCGCATCGCCTTGTAGACACTTCATCTAACCTATTTTTCCACTTTTCTAATTCCTCTTCTGAATTTGAAGTGCAATCATTGTCTTTCTCCCAACCCAATTTTCCATCTATAGTAGGGTTGATCCATTCTTCTCCTTCTGTTGTTATCTAGTAAATGTTTTTGATGTCATATGCGTTGTACTCCTCTTTGATAGGTTCAACTTACCTCAATCCTTCTGATAGATCTAATTGAACAATGACTCTCATATTGTTGCTTCCAAATATAATTTTCCTTTTATTTAAGTTAATTATAGCCATGTTAGCAAATTCCTGAATTAATCCAAGCAACATAGGATAGGGATTACTATCATCCACAATTTTGATCACTTCAAAGTCAGTAGTAGTGCACACTCCTTCAATGTCTACCGTGATACGTGACAACCTTCCTAGAGGATCAATCTTATGTTGGTTTGTCATATTTAGCTGGATTGGTGACCATTGCAACTTCGACTTACCCCTCAATTCCCAAGTCTTCTTCTATGGGACGTTGGCATCAAATCCTAGATCGAGGATAACCTGATCCATGTCATATTCTCCAATCTGTATAACAAGGCTCATTTCTTTTTTCAGTCTTCTTTTCATGTCGATGTAGGTTGTTTATTGTGCGCATCCTTCTCTATGACACTTCCTTAGAATCATAAGAGTCTATCAATTCATGCAATCCCTCCACAAATTTCTGGTTTCTTAACAACTTCATGCAAGTTTGTAGAAAAGACTTCAAAATATTTGGATCCACATCTTGTGTCCCAGCTGGTAATATCTCACAGTTATTATTATGAGTTTTCTATGCAGTATATTTCGAAGACCCATCATCCATAAATCTTCACCTTGCCTCCATGAATACTTGCTTTTTCATAATATCAAATATAGGAGCTTTTTGAGTAGTTTTTCTTAACCATTTAGCTTTAGCTTCCTTTTTCCCATCGACTTTATCATTTCCATTTGCAGCTCTATTTCTTGTTACAATGTCGATGCATGGTTGATCCTCCCTTGGCTCAACGGTCATCATTTGAAGATTTTCTATGGGTTGTTGGTTCCCCTTCTTCTCTATCTTCGCAATAAGGACGAGACATTCTTCTATCACGTGATCAAAAGACTTACAGTAGCTGCAGATTGTCGTAGGGTTCTGACAATCCCTTGCGAAGTGTCCTGCTTGTCCATAGTTATAACAGATAATCTGGCCACATCCTCGACCATCTCCTCATCCTCGTCCTTGGAAACCTCCTCGAACAACATATTGGCCTGGCTCCTCATGTGTATGCCCCTCAGCTTGCAGTCTATAAGCATCGGTAGTGCATTCCATCATCAATTCATAACTTCAACAATTTCTTTAATCATGGCCTACTAATTTACACAAGTTGCAAAACACCTTCTTTGGGGTTTGTATGTACTTCTGTAATAAATAACAATCTTCAAAGCAATGTTGGCCTCTCATTTTACAAATCTCGCACTATAAACTTGATCCTGAGTTCACTGGATTAGGTGCTCCACTTTCCAAGTAATCTTTGAACGTAGGGAATTGATCCTTACAATGGCCCTCTGCTTTACTTTTTGTGCACCATACTTCTGATCTAGTCCCTTTACCTTTCTTGATATCTTTCAATTCTAAGGTTAAATTTTCTAGCTAGCTTTGAATCTGATATACTCCTACATGAGTATCTCCAATCGGTGAAGCTTCCAACTTCATCACAATCTCCAATGCTTCAACTTGAGGCACGATCTTCTGCGTGTCGAGGGTAACTTGATATGTGGCAGTAGCATGGCTATAAACCAATCATGTTGTTCTGTAGGTATGTTAAAGCTTACTTGTCCCATTAATACCTTGAATCGTTGATCCAACTTCCACACAGACTTAGTAACCGACTGTTTGATTTCCTTCAGTGCTTTAATGCACTGTGATTTTGAATTTGACTTCTTGAATTATGATACCATCACTTTCTTAATATCATCCAGCGAAGCAACCATATTAGTCACAGATTATTTTATGTACCATGTCAGCGCCCTTTCTCACAGCTTCGTGATGAGTTGCCCCTTATTTACATCTTCGTCAGTGATTTGTCTCGTTTTCCATATTACATTAGCTACAAACCAAAATTGGTCAGGATCCTTTGATCAAAGCCCTTTAAATGTAGGTAGCTTAATCTCATTGACCATTTTTCTTCTTGGGGGGTTGGGGGGAGGGGGAGGGGGAGGTGGTGTAGGGGAATTATGGGGAGGGGGATGGGGGTTAAGGGGATTAGATGGATGGGGAATCCCAAAGATGCCCTGACTTTTCTCAACTCCTAACTTCAAGGTGCCTTCAGGATGGGAGGGGGAATACTCGGGTTGTGGGGTTACTTCCTTCTTCTTCACTCTCAGACCCACCTAGCAAGGGACTATATTCAGTCTTAATAAAGTTCTTTGGTCCGTGCTCTACTCTATATCACTTCCCACTTCGCGTAGATCCTAGCTCAAACTTATTCCCTCTTCATCCAAACATTAATCTGACTTCATTCATAGTATGCCCTTTTAACATAAAATCATTTTAATCCACAACTTCAAAGAGTTAAGGTACTTACGTCACAGACCCTTGAAAATATCCACTCAGCTTCGCTTTAAGATATAGTCATGTATATTGCGAATTCAGTGATAAATCATCCCAAAATGCTATCATGTTAGGGTCCAACCCTAACCCCTTTATTTATGTAATAAACCCAATAGGGTCGATTCATAGTCATAGTTAGTTAAGGAGTTAATAAAGTCTGTATTAATAATTGTAAGTGGTTGACCCACATTTAAGAAAGGAACCAAAGTTAGTTGCAACGGGCCATAATTATTAAATAAAGTAGTTAACCCTTGTTATGCAAAGGACCATTAGTCGTTAGGTTGTTGAAGGTCATTTAGCTATAAATAGTCATAGTTAGAAGGGAATGTGTTGGGAACGGGTTCCCCCAAGGACATTTTTGGGGCTAAAAGCCCATGTTTTGGGACAATTTTGTAATAAAGTTCTAAAGTCTCTGCATTTTGTGGTCACGGAGTGCGAAGGTGTCAAGAGTCATAAACGGTTGTCCGCCCTTATTTCGTGAAGTGTAATGTCAGCTGTAAAGATCCACCCATGGTTTGTGGACCATGGGATTGTATAAAAAGGAGCTAAGTAAGTAAGCTCTAGGGCGCTTTGAATCCTTCAAAAACGACCGCTCTGTGTTTACATAGAGAACGTTGCAATACATGGAAAAATCCACAGAAAACTGTTCATCCGGACTTGAAATTCTCATAACCATACTTTATAGCGCCATCGGGTCCACTTGGGAATCGATATCGCATATCGCAATTGGCCTGCCCCTTTGTATTTTGTTAAATAATGAAATATGCATAAATACATTGAAAAATGGCATTTGGCGGATCTCACGATCCATACAATATGGTTTATAATGTCATCGGGTCCGGTCCATCGGATCACCCATATATATATATATATATAGATGTGGCCCCGCTCCAATGTGTTGTGCCGACGCGATACTGCGATGCGACAAGTCACAATCGCAGATCACACAAGTCTGAGGCCTCCTCATATACATGGTTCATGCCAATGCTGATTGCGATTGCCGATTCGCCTGTCACCACCAATGCAATATGCCGATCAGATCTAAACTATTGATCGGCCAGATCCAACAGTCCATGTTCAACCATTGTTTAAGCATCTGATAGCTCTATTTCATGGTTTTTCTTCATGTTTTCAGCCTCCGATAGTGTTATCTGCCGATCTGATATTTCCTCTTTGACCAATCAAATAGGGCCACGTGGCCCAATCATGGCTTGCCATGTGTCAGCTGCAGATTGGTCCATGAGCCTATACTAAAGATCAAAATTTTCAATATAGCTCAAAATTTAATGAAATTGCCTCCTTTTCTAAGGATATTGGGCAATTTTCATTATACAATAACTCCTTCATCCGGAGTCCGTTTTCACCCATTCAAGTTGTGTTGGATTCAGAATAAGAAGATCTCTGCAATGAGATGATTTCTAAGAGTAGTCTGTGACTTTTATTTTCCTCTAATTTACAAATGATTTGTGCCATTTGGCACCTTTTACCTCTTACATGAAGTCTTTTATACTTAGAGGTTTATCCAGGATCTATTTTTGGATCACGCCTTCCCACTAAAAGAAATTTTGGTCTCCAAAAGACTGATATACTGATCTGAATAATAAATGAGAGTGACTCACCCTCTTCTTTCAGCCTCCCTACACTTGCCTTTGCATAGTGCCTCTGAACCAAAGTTTCTGACCACTCCCACTCTCTGGATGTGCTAGTCTTCTTGGGAAGAACTATCTTCCTCCTTGCCTTCCTACAGAACTTCTACTCAAATGGTCATAGAAGGTAGTTTGAGCTTCTTTTCCTTGATCATTGATCCAAGGTGGCTCAACAAATGTGAAGTACATCTTCTCCACAAAACTTTCATTTGTATCTGTTTGACAAGTTGCCAACAATAACTGTTAACAACAATAGGCATACAGACAACAACTGGATTGGACTAAATCCTGCTTCAACAAAAGAAACAAATTTCACATCTTGTGAACACCTCCATGTCTTACATCTGCATACAAATTATGGACTAGATAACAAGCCCACAAAACATGCCTTTAAATAGATGACCCTTAAGTCAAGCATGTAGAAAAAGACCATTAGGACTCTTTTTTCAAAAGATGAAACACTTCATCATTATCTCCATTTTGAGACCAAGTTAACTACTTCCAAGTCAACATGGCATCACATGCATGTCAAAGCAATCAACCCTGCAAGTTAATTACACATACATGTTTAAAAACAAGGAAATCATCAACATCCCTATGCTCATGCATGCATTTCATCATTCAACTTTCACTTAAGCACACTGTACTTTCGAAGTCGTAATGAAACATAATGTAGATGCATCAATAGACATGCAATCTTAATCGGCTAAGAAATCTAACTATTCCTTACCAATCCCTTTCAAACGTATTACCCTTGCCTGCACATCAGCATCAACATGTGAATCATTTTGAGACACATCATTCATGGAATCTTCACTTCCATTTCTTCCATCTTCTCTTTCCACTTTCTTCAGATTTGGTGGAAGCATTGTTGGATTTAGTTTCCAACACTTTGCAGCAATATTTCCTTGCTTATGGCAGTAAGTGCACTGCATGTGCATCCTCTTGATAGTATGATTTGCCTTGTCTAATGGACCTTTAGCTGCTTGCTTCTTTTCCTTCTTCTACTTCCTGTATGCGGCCATTCTCTTCCAACATATAGAAACATCATGGTTATCCAAACCACAAAAGGAACATGCAACTCTTTCCCATACATAATTAGAACCAGATTTATACCTGTCTCTTTCACCTTTATTGCCTTCATGAGGAGGTGAAGCAAATGAATAAGTGGATCTCTTTGGAACACCATCAAACTCTTCAAGGCTGTTAAAGTCTCCCCAACTCTCTGGTTCAAGTGTGTGCTTTTGAACACCTACATCATGTAATTGATGTTTCAAGCTATTGTGTTTCTCTTGGATACAACCTTCACACTTCTGAGGTAGAGGACATGAAATGAAACTCCTCCTTGGGACTGTTTCAATGGCTTTCATGGTAGCTTTGGAATTCTCTCCATAAGAATGTCCATAGCCAAGACCCAAATATTTAGGCCTTTCCTCAATCATTATTGGTTCAACAATACCTTGTGCATGCTTTCCCAAGCCCTTTCCTTCATAGCCCATCTTGGACATTAGCTTGGAACCTATGCCTTTAGTATGTTTCTCAAAAGAACCAATATAAGCATTCTCAGAAGAATTTGAAGACAAACTGGAATGGCTTACCTCTTGTTCAAGCTGGTACTTGACTAAGGCTTCTTAGGCAACAAAGAGTTGTGTTTCCAACTCATGCATCCTTTTCAGGTTCATATTTGCAATATGAAGTTGCCTCTCCATTTCATGCAATTTGTCAGCTAGCAACTGCTTCTCTTCCTTCATGGAATTTAGTTGCTTTCTAAGCATGCTTCTCTTCCTTCCATCCTCATACATTTCTCTCACCATATCCATCATGGTGGACAATTCTTGCTTCATGTCTTCATCAAAGAGTATCATGAAGAGAGCAGAATTTGAGGACCCACTTGTAGAAGTTGTCATTATGCCAATGAACAAAAAAAAAACTTCAACAAGATAAATAAAGAGCTTATTTAAGCAACCTCTTGCAACAAACCTCGTGTGCTTTGGATTGCCTTGAGGTCCTTTGGGATAGAAGAATGCCTTCAACCCTTCTCCTTCTTGTCCTTCTTGGATTGAGCTATCAATAGCTTTCCCTTCACCTCTGCAAACTCAGCCTATATTCAGTCTGCAAACAAGCATACAATCAGCCTCGTGTTGTTCAAACACCTTTCAGACAAGCAGTCTTTTCTCTGTCAATTTAGCATTCTGATATAACCTTCTTAAAGGTGTGGTTAATCAATCTTAAGCTCTGATACCACCTGATCTGAAATGGGTCTCTTAGGCTCTTTTCTAGCTTACGAGAACCTCTCCCACTTCCAAAGCTTGAATATTCCCAAATCTATTTGATTAACCAATGCAGAATTAAGAAATGCTTGAAAATATAGGTGTATGTTGGTATTTGATTTTAAACTGATTACATGCTTTAAAAATCTGCTGTTTGTGCTGATATGTGAATGCGCTTAAATTGATATATAAATGCATATAACAGTAAATAATGCAATAGTAAAAATAGACACATAAGACATCAAATTAATTTGGATTTCACCCACAAGTCTTGGGCTACATCTCCGTGAGCTCTAGTTAATTCAACTAGGCTCTCTGGGATTATGGTATTAGTCTTTTTTACAAGCTCTTGGCCCAGCTCCTACTGTTTTGTACAAAAACAATGGGTTCAGACACCATTTAATCCCCTCTAGCTCTTGAAGCTTTGGCTCTTGGCTCTTGGGCTCTTTTGCTCTGGCTTCTTGGCCCTTTAGCTGTTTACAGCTCTCCCTTTGGGCTTTTCACTTGAACACCAAGTGACTCCCTTAGCTTTTGTGCCGTCCCTTTGGCTTCTGCACTACCTCTTTCACCTTGGCTTCCTCTTTGGCTTCTGATTCCACCGTAAACCCCTCAAGGATTAACAACAACACCCCTAGAAAACCCAACAACCCTCTATCTTTGACATTCATGGCTTTTAAGCCAAAATGGCACTGTTGATTCATTTCCCTCTCGGGCTCTTCGTCTTCCTATCACATTCTGCTCAAATCCCATCTCTGAGCATTAGCAATCATTACTAAACACCCTCGGGGATGAATGCCACCTATTTGGTAACAAAAGGGGTCTATCAGCGCTTTGAATCCTTCAAAAACGACTCCTCTGTGTTTACACAGAGAACACTGCAATACACGGAAAAATTCGCAGAACACTGTTCATCTGGACTTAAAATTATCATAACCCTTCTTTGTAGAGCCATTGGGTCCGCCTGGGAATCACTATCACATATTGCAATTGGACTTCCCCTTTGTATTTCGTTAAATAACAAAATATGCGTAAATACATTAAAAAATGGCATTTGGTGGATCTCACAATCCATACAATATGGTTTCTAATGTCATCAGGTTTGGTCCATGAGATTGCCCATATATATATATATATATATATATGTATATATATATATGTATATATATATATATATATATATATATATATAGATATATAGATGTGTCCCTGCTCCAATGTGTTGTGCCGACACGATACTGCGACGCGACAAGTCGCAATAAAAAATCGCACAAGTCTGAGGCCTCCCCATATACATGGTTCATGCCAATGCTGATTGCGATTGCCGATCTGCCTGTCACCGTCAATGCGATATGCTGATCGGATCTGGACCATTGATCGGCCAGATTTGATGGCCCCTGTTCAACCATTGTTTAGCTCTATTTCATGGTTTTTCTTCATGTTTTCAGCCTCCGATAGTGTTATCCGTCGATGCAATATTTCCTCTTTGACCAATCAAATAGGGCCACATGGGCCAATCTCGGCCTGCCATGTGTCCGCTGTGGATTGGCTCGTGAGCCTATACTAAAAATCAAAATTTTCAATATAGTTCAAAATTTAATGAAATTGCCTCCTTTTCTAAGGACATTGGGCAATTTTCATTTTACAATAACTCCTTCATCCGGAGTCCATTTTCACCTATTCAAGTTGCGTTGGATTCAAAATGAGAAGATCTCTGTAATGAGATGATTTCTGAGAGCAGCCTGCGACTTTCATTTTCCTCTAATTTACAAAGGATTTGTGCCATTTGGTACCTTTTACCTCTTACATGAAGTCTTTTAGACTTATAGGAATATCCAAGATCCATTTTTGGATCAACGGGTTAAGGCTACGTGAAGGTCAATTGTACAACTTCGCTGAGGTACTAAAGGGGGGAATAAAGGGGTAGACTCATACAACCCTAAGGCTTAGCGACCTGCGTGAAATTAGGGGCTGAGGGTAAAAATCGACATCACGACCATCTCAGGGTGTGAAAACATGGTTCCAACATCCCCCCATACTGCTTCGGGTGAGACTTCGGTCCACGCTCTGCGGGCTGATGTTGAAAGGGCCAATAGTGTAGGGATTTGTTTGGCTAACTAATGCTGAAACTAGGTCAGGCCCCACGAAGCAAACAAATGGTTCTGTTGCTGAGACCGGAATCTGCATAAGAAATGTGTGATGTTGTATCACTGGAATCCAACTAAGAAAGAGGTCGAAGACTGGTTGTATAGGAAGATCCATGAATTCATGGCACATGAGAATAAAAATCTGCCGTTGATAAAGGAACAATGGCTAGACAGGTACCTCTATACAGAAGTCCACGAGATCTTTTTCTGTTCCTTTCCAGTTGAGTTATACGAGTGCATTGCGAAGCTAGCAGGTAGCTAAGGAAGCTGGAGACTTGACGGTCCTATTGTCTGGACCCCAAAGTTAGTACAAAGACTCGAAGCCTATGAGGATAAGATCTCCCATGTTGTCTATCATTGGTTTGATCACATCATAGGAGGATTTGTGACTGAATTTGCAGTCGATACCTCAGTCAGTTACAGTGAGGTGGAGCAGTGCTTTTTCAAAGGTCCGTGAGGTAAGTACTTGAAGTCTTTAAATACTTGGATTAAGATGTTATTGTGCGAAAAACGGGTTATGCAGCTACCTTGATGTTTGGATCTACGTGAAGTGGAAAGACTTATAGAAACGAAGGAAGAAGGGGTCCTGAATATAGCCCACTGATTTCACCGCCATTGGGTGACGAAGAGGGAGTAGCGTAGGCTTCTTTGTGAAGTGCAGTTCAGTTAATAAGATAGGGATGCTCGCAACTGCCACCTCCACCTACAACACCTCCAACTTCACCACCGTCACCTGTGACTTCACCCATACCACCACCACCTCCACTACAGTTCAACATGGAAAACTCAGTGAAGCTGCCTTTGTTTAAGGGATTAGGAAATGAGGACCTGGACCAATTTTGGTTCATCATGAAAGATATATGGGAAGCTCAGGGCATCAAAGATGATCACATCAAGAAGGAAACATTGGATAGTGCTTTGCAAGATCACGTGCTAACTTGGTACATCAAGTACTCTAATGATAACCCAAACGCTGGGTTGGCATAGATCCAGACTGCGTTGAATAAAGAGTTCAGTAGGCCTAAATCCGAGGCATAGTCGATTGTTGGGTTCAAGGAAATCGTGATGAAACTAGGTGAGACACCTTGGGAATTGGATCAGAGATTGAAGTGTAAAATCCACAAAGCCAATATGAACTTAACATATGGACAGCACCGCAAATGGTTCGTGGCTTCACTCCTGCCTCACCTAAAGGTTGCACTGTCACAACAGAAGATTACGACTTAGGCAGAGGCCTTGGAGATTGCCATAAGACTGCATGAAACACTGATGCATGATCTGAATCTGGGGGTTCAACAGATCCACACGCAGTTGCAAAATCTTTGCCTTGAAATGCAAAGTTTGAAGCAGGACAAAACAGTTCGAAAGGAGGCACACGAAGAAAAATGGTGCTTGAAATGTAAAGTTCAGGGGCATGACAAAGACCATTGATCGGTCTTTGTGAATTATATTGTAGGAAGAGGACCGATGCCTTTGAGGCTAGAAGCCCAAGTAGGACCGATCGCGGGGCCTACGTTGTGGTGCGCTATATGCAGATAGCAGGAAAACATACGACAGATAACTGTGATTTGCTGTAGAAGTGATCTGAATGGAAAATGGCATCAACCCATGTTATTCATCCACCTATGTTATTCATCCACCCATGTAATTTACCCATGGTATTGTAAGTGGCATCCACGCATGGTATTTATCCACCCATGGTATTCATTCACCCATGGAATTGACCTGTGGTATTGTGACATCCACCCATGGTATTCATTCACCCATGGAATTGACCTGTTGTATTGTGATATCCACCCATGGTATTCATTCACCCATGGAATTGACCCGTGGTCTTGTAACTAAAAAATACTATAAGTAACAAGTCGCATTTTGTAAAAGGACAGATTGTCCACCACAATGTAGTCCTTACAATTATTATCTATTTTAATAAAAAAAAATATTTGTTGTTTTGTTTATTGGGCATTCTACTCTTTTTCTTCCGGAAATTTTCCAGATCTTGGGGGCCTTCCCCCCCCAAGATCCATTTCAATGTTTTAGATCTTGGGGGTCTCCCCCCAAGATTCAGATCAGTGGTATCAGAGCAGGTTATGATTCCATGGGAATGAGGGTTTGATGCATATTTTAGTTTCAAATTTTTCATTAATATTCAACAAAATTCAGGCACACGTTGCGACCTCCACAAAGCACTTTCTTGGGCCAAGCAGGAAGAATTTTTCTTTTTTCATTTTTTTTCAGGATTTTTTTTTTGGGCGGCAAGTTTGCAGATCAGATCTAAAACATTTGGTGCAACATTTATGAAAAAATATAACATATCTGGATTCCTTGAAAAAAAATACAAAAATTCAAAAAAAAACTTCGGCCAAATCGGAGTCTCGATGAGGGAGATATCGCTAATTTAAAATCAGATGTGTTGTAGAATTTTTTTCTGACAACAACTGGTGGATAGCGACTCTCCTATCATTTTTTGAAGTTTTTGTGTAGAATTTCAGAAAAATGGTTGTAGATCTGAGCTCCTCTTGAAAAATCACCCAATTTCAAAAATAAAATGGATCGAATTGAAGTTCGGATGTGGGAGATATCACTGATTTAAAATCAACTATTTTTTTTTTCAGAACTTTTGTGACAGTGGAAAAATTGCAGTGCAAATCTAAGATTCTAGAGTGTCCAGATAAGGATTTCCAACAAATGGGAAGATAAAAAATGGTCCTTCTGCTTCCAAAAACAGGTTATAATAAATATTCTGAGTTATATTGACTGAGTTATGTCCATTTTAATTTTGGAGTAGCATTCGGAGTGGGTTCCCATTGGAAACGTGCCCTCCCACTCCACTTTAGTAAGCACCTACTTCACATTCATCAGTTTCAGCATAGCAACATTCGGCTTGGGTTATTTGGAGACGTGCCCTCCCACCCAAGATATGTAGGCACCTGCTACTTCACCAACAACCAACATCACGGTTATGGGTCAACCACACAAAATCCTTGTCATTGAAGTCCATTTGTTAGGCCGCACACTGTTGGTATCACAGTTGGTCACAAGCATTACAGGGTATCTCTATCCTCGGATCTTTGTTTGTCATGGTTATGGGTCATCCACAAACCCACACTTCATCGAAGTCCATTTGCTAGGCCGCACACTGTCACTATCACAGTTGATCACAAGCATTACAGGGTATGTCCATCCTCAGATCTTCATTCATCATGGTTATGGGTAATCTACAAACCCACACTTCATCGAAGTCTATTTTCTAGGCCGCACACTGCCAGTATCATAGTTGGTCACAAGCATTACAGGGTATCTCTATCCTCAGATCTTCGTTCATCATGGTTATGCATTAACCACATAAAACCCTTCTCTTCAGTGGCTCTTCATATTCAACAAAGGCTTCGTAGGAGGGAACTTCATGCAGTGGGGACCATTGGTTCTTAAGGATGGAGGAATGATCCGAATGGAAAATGGCATAAACCCATGGTATTCATCCACCTATGTTATTCATCCACCCATGTAATTTACCCATGGTATTGTAAGTGGCATCCACCCATGGTATTTATCCACCCATGGTATTCATTCACCCATGGAATTGACCTGTGGTATTGTAACTGAAAAATACTATAAGTAACAAGTTGCATTTTGTAAAAGGAAAGATTGTCCACCACAATGTAGTCCTTACAATTATTATTTGTTTTAATAAAAAAGATATTTGTGGTTTTGTTTATTGGGCATTCTACTCTTTTTTTTCTAGAAAATTTTCAGATCTTGGGGGCCTCCCCCACAAGATCCATTTCAATGTTTTAGATATTGGGGGTTTTCCCCCAAGATCCGGATCAAGAAGTTTGAAAAAACACCGCAACAACTGTTCTGCAACTTCTGTAGGTCGGTAGGGCATGATGAGCGCAACTGCTAAAGTTATGAATTGATGATGGACATAACACCTGCCTATAGAGTCCAGGCAGAAACGCGGCCTCCTGACCAAAGCATTTGGATGGCGTGAACAGGCTTTCAGGGGCATGAACGAGGCCGAGGCGGAGGAGGACCTGGTAGAGGTTGGGGACAACTGATTTGTTACAATTATGGACAACCAGCACACTATGCTCGTGAATGCACTAACTTGACACATCCGTCTTGCAAATATTGTACTCAGTTTGATCATGAGACAAAGGACTGTCCTACACTGATAGCAAGGATACGCGACAAAGGGGTGCTACCACCTCAGCTGACTCAGTAGCTGCAGTGAGGGCTGTGTTGGAAATAATACTACGAGAGGGGGGTGAATCAGTATTAGCAAGTCAATAATATTTCATTTCCATAATTAGATTCATATACGCTACTTCAGTTAATTAAACTTGCATGTATACGTAGCTGTATGTAAGGCAACTAGCGTATACTCTTCAAACTTATTACTTAGTTAATTCATCATATGTTGATCTTTAATCTATGCATCAGAACCATATAAACAGTAACCAGGTGTAGTAAAATAGAACAAACAATCGCACACTTGAACACAAGATATAAGGTGGAAAGCCAATGTGTGTGAAAACCACCTGCTGCAATTGTCTCTATCTTCTTTTAATAAGAAACTTCTTTTTACAATTTTTGTACTGGTGCATACTTATAGCAGTACGCAGGCTTCTACCTGCAGAAGGCTACAACCTTCTCTCATTCTCCAGCTTCTCCTGGAAGGGAGCTACAACCCCCTAGCTCTTGTACTAGTTGTTGTGTTTACTAGTACGTAGGTGCAGGCCTACAGAAGGCTACAACCTTTTCTTTTCTTCCAGGGACCACGTTTCATAAATTTTCAGACTGGATCCATCAATAACATCAATCAACCATCAATTATATCTGCATCAACGAATCTCCTTTTCACCAACCAAAACTGAATCAATCAATCACTTCTCAGAATGCTGTAACCAGAATACAGTAACAGTGACCAGAAACTAAGCCAGAACCCAAAACACTATAACAACAAACAGAAGTAGCTAAAGCATGTTTTATTAGGTATATGCTACTTCAATGTGTCGAACCTGCATAGATACGCCGTTATCTCAAGGCGAACCAACATATACGCTGTTTTGATATGCAGAACCATCGTGTATACGCACCTTTGCTAAAGTGAACCTATGTACAGATCTATAAATGATGATTTAAACTTTACAACAATTCCAGACGTTAGTTATACCCAGATCATCATATTTACAGATTACAACATGCGCCAGTTATTCAGATAAAGATCAACACAAAGATACTTCTCTTCAAGCCTTAAGATCTTGACCCATCAATAGAACTTATCCTTCATCAAGCGCTCAGGTTCATCCTTGATTCAGATCCAACTGTGCACCATAACCCAATGGCCTGTATTCTAGATCTTTCTCTTCATTAGATATTCAATGCTTGAATGCATTTGCCTAATGATCTTCTCCTCCTTTTATAGTCTTAGGCCTTACTCAATACCATGGTCCAAAACCACTTAGAATCAATACCTTGGACCAAATACCTAGGGTCAACACTTCAGACAAGATACCTTGGACCAATAACATTGATCAAAATACCATGGACCAAATACCACAGACCAAAACTAAGTTTTCCAACATGTACACTGTTTTTGGGAAAAGTATCCAATTCGGAATGCCCCTATCCCACTCTAAGGTGTGATAGTGCCTTAGCAACAAACAAGGAAAACTATCTTCGTATTCTTCTTTATGAAATGTAAATGGAGAAGAAGGATGTAACTAACCGGTTTCTTCCGCTAGTTTGTCGATCCAATCGCTCTCTCCTTTGTTCGCTTCCCACTGCTTGCTCTTTCACTGGTCCAGCTTACACCAAGTTCCTGCAAGATCACAAGAGAGGAAAACTACACAAAAGACATAGATTTACATTCATAACTAGTTTAGGATCAAATATAAACTAAATGTGCAAATATAACAAAGCATCATTGATATACAAGCACATAGGAGAAACTCAAATAGTTTTATTGATATGATAAGAAATTCCAAGAGGAGATACAACCAAGTGAGTCCCGATCCAGCATCTACCTCCCAGCAAAGGAATCCCTTCCTCTCCTCCAACAAAGCATAAATCACCCAATGTACTAATATCAATCTCAAAGCAACAACAATTCTTTGCAAAGTACAAAATTCCAGCCCCCAGGACCTTTGGGTGAGAGATCCATATATATATGTAAGAAGAGAGGATGAGTCAGCTTATGTTTTGACTTGTGGCTTCTCTCTGTCAGTTCTTGCTTTCACTTGGAGGTTGAGAGCCTCTTACTCATCACTAGTCGAATTCATTGAGGCAAGTGTCAATGAGGAAGATTTTGGAAGCTTCCAGTGTCTGTACACCTTGCGGAATGACATTTCCATTTGGCATTTCTCGCTCAGCGCACCGTGGTAGTGCTTTTAGGTGCGTTGCAATGCACCTAGCTAGTGTATTGGGGTGCATTGCAACGCAGGCAGCTAGAAGAGCTTCTGAATTGATCTTGAATTGACTGTTTTTGAGTGGTTTTTGGTGGAGAACTTCTGGGAGAAGCTGTCATTGGTTGACCTTGTTCCTTTAGGGGCAGGAACAACTCTTTTAGGGACTTTGGATCCCTTGAATTATGGACATTTCATGCTCAATGTTGTAAGGCACAAAAATGTCTATAACAGTTGCCCCCTAAAGTATGAGGCCGTTTATCGGGTGAAATGCTTTATTAGGAGGATCTGAAGTTCTTCCAATGCTAGGAGGAGACTTGTAATAAGATACAATACAATACATTATTTTTCATACTATTTTCATGATCTAGCTGAGGCGGGCATTCCCATGCTCAGCTTTATAAATTCATTTTTCTGTACATAGAACAGACAATCGTCTGCTGGTAGACTGATGATTTTGATGAAATCATCATCCTTTTGGTAGGATGATTATCTGTGCTGCAATGTTGTACATGTCAATGCCTTTATTTTTTCTGAATATATATCGCAGCCTGGATGGATGAAACTAGATCCGGGGTCTTCAATCTCGTCTGATCTTCACTCTAAGTACAAGTCGATCCATGTGAGAAATGTTCTGAAGTCGAACATGGAAAGACATCGCTTGATTACTAGTCAATGATGTAAACTGTTAACAAGCATGAGAGGAATCACCGATAATGATAATGACCCTCAAGGTACTGCAGTACAATTCACGTGGTGTGAATAAAGGACTTGGCGTCGAACACCACGCAAAATCTTTCGGTCGAAGGTCATTGACGTATACCTGTCGCCGGAAGTGAGAAACTTGCCATTGAGGCATGCAAGCTTCAAAGTACTGAAGGGGGTGTTCCTAGATCAACTTCTTGGATAATGAGCTGATGTCGACAAGAAGCGATCCGTCAAAGGAGGGCCTTAATGTATCCCACATCAGTGACACGGAACGGAGCAAACGATTTTTATGGAGGTGAAAACGATCTGATGATATATGGTTCAGGGTGACGGTCATGAAAGAATGAAAGATAATGTATGGTAGTGGATGGGACACGGTTGACTTCTCTGGATGACTTCTCTTGAACATATCGGTGACACTTATGTAATGGATTGGTAGCATTTACCCCAAAGATGGATGGTATGGCGAGACCATGGTGATGTGACCGGTGAATGAAACAACCCAACCCGACTCAGGCACGGAGTGGAAGTGTCATGTTCAAGAGCGACTTGCTACCAATAAAAGTTCTTTGAGTTTCTTCCCAATTTTTCCCCAGTCATTTCTGACCAGTACCTCTTTATTTTTGTCAAGCTTGAGGAGGATAACATATGCTTGTTCTATAATTTTCCCTTCGGGCAAACCCATCGCTATGTTTTAACGAGCCTAGCGATAGTGAAACTCGTTCTCGTCTAAAGACAAGTTTGTCGCTATTGATCTTTTTAACGAGTCTAACGACAAAGATAACTCGGTCCTTTTCATTTTTAGAGAGTCTGAAAAAGTACGTAAAGATAACTCCAGAAGTCCTTTTTCGTCATCTAATCCCTTAAGTCCGAAAAAGTATAAAACAATACAGAAGGGATGAATTTTCGATAGTTTTAACGAGCCGAACAAAACAAGCGCTCGATCTTTTTGTGCAATAATCACTCAGGTCCAAAAAGATTAAAATCTAGAGGAGGGATAGCACTTCCGGTTGCTTTAATGAGCTGGAAGGCCAAAACTCGGCAATCTTTTCATATTTTACGAGTCAGATGAAAAGAGCTTAAAGAAGACTCGTCTTTTGAGGAACGAGTGATAAGACGGGTAGCAGCTGATTCCAGGTAAGGGTTGGAACTTTCCAATCACGGCAGTGTCACAAGGATGGCTAGTGAAATCACTCTTCGCAGCTGTTCCTCAAAATGGGTAAACAATCAAATCTAGGTGAATGATCGGCCAATGGAAAAGTGGAGGTTACGATGCAAACACGACCAAGGCTTTAATGGCTGATAATGTTACATTCACGGTGGTTATTTACCGGAGGATAGTTCATTTTTTAACGAGCTTAAACGCGGGTTGAAACACTTGCTCGATTTTATGTTTATTTTTTAACGAGCATGAACTATGCGCTAAAACTGCTCGATCTTAAGTTTGCATGCCCCCAGCATAATAACACAAATCGAGGTGCATGCCCCCCAAGCTTCATTGCATTCAACTCGGTGGTTGGAATTAAGGTTTACCTTTGAGATTTCAAAAGAGGATTTGTTTCATTTTTTAATGAGGTTGACACAGTAAAAGAACTATCCTCATGACTCCTTGCTTCATTTTTTAACGAGGTTGACACGAGATAAGAACCGTCCTCGGAGTCCAAATCCATTAGATATAGAAGGTTTCATATTCCACTGTGGCCACTTCCGCCAGATTACTCGGAGGCGGTAGGGCAAAAGTACCCATTAAGGCAGGGTCTTTTAGGAGAGCTACTCCGATATTTTGGAGCGAATGATTGCTTCCATGGATCATTGGAATGCTTCCAGAACCATTGTGGAGGAAGTTTTGCTGATCGACGATTGTAATCCCTCCTTGAAAGGGAAATGCAATCTTTCTGAAATCTGTCGACACAACAGCTGCCATGGCATATATCCATGGTCTTCCTAGTAGGATGTTGTAATCAAGATTCCCATCTATGACTTCAACATCTATTTCTACTGTTTTCCCTCCTAGTTCAATTTTCAAGTTATTTAGGATACCATATGGGGTATATGTCCTTCCATCGAATGCTTTTAACGTCGTCGTAGATCGTGACAAGGTTGGAGATCCTAACGTTTTCTAGCAACTCATCGACATAATACATGTAGATTCCCCCTCATCAATAATTGTTCGATGAACAGTTTTGTTGAGGGCTTTCACTTGAATAAGGAAAGCTAGTTGAGCTGGTAACTGAGGGTCATATCCTTTATGATTAAAGGCCACAAGATTGGAATCCATTGGGTCAATCCCACCTATTACTGATAATAAAGCTTGCTCTTGGGAGAGGCAATTTTGCGGTACCTCAAGTGTCGACATAGCGGACGACGATTGGGCCAGGTCCTCTATTATATTATAATTCTGTGCTGTTTTTGCATGAGGATTAAATGTCGATTTGTGCACTACTCCCTTTGGCGACTTTATCATTTGTTCAGAAATGATGGGTGGCACAACTTTGGTCAAAGTTGTTTTCAAACTACTAGGTTGTTCATTAGCCTTGTTATTCGACACCTGTGGATTCCCGTAATCTTTATTCCTTGCCAAAGCATCATTTTGCTGCTTTGAGATAGACAACATAAGCACTTGGGATCGGGAAGCATTTTGATTAGCAACCAGTTTGGTTCCCGGGCTTGGAAACGGATCAGTCAATACTGCTGAGGTTTTTGAACTCTTAAAGAGTTTCTTAACTTCAGCTATATGTGGACAATCTCTCGTCCAATGATCCTCATCGCATATATGACACCCCGCAGGGGGTTTCCTTTTTCTCCCTTTCTTTTTCTTCTTGCCCCCTGGTTGCTTCAGTTGTTTGCCCTTGTCGGTCGACACAGCATTTACTTCCGAGGCAAGAAGTTCCTCATTTGCATTTTGACTGGAAATGTTACGGGTCTTTTTAGATGTAGCCTTTGTCGATTTCGTGTCTGTCGCGCCAATCACGCCATTGACGACATGAGAGTCATTGTTTGATTTAGGAGGAGGAGGAACTGAGAATTCCGGTCTAGGGGCATCAGGTATTTTATCGTAGAGCATGCCAGACTGAGTGTAAATCAAGTCCAAATATTGCGCACGAGCGATAACTTGCTCTTCTGTGACGACTCCCCCTTTTGCCACATCTTCCGTGATGGAAGGCAGTAATGACTTAATAAACCATTCAGCTAATAGCTGATCGGGAACATACGTTTTCACCATTCTACGACGACGTCGCCATTCATGTATATGATCAGATATGTGAGTGGCCGTTGTTTGTTTGAAGTTGGTAAGAAGTTCGGTTCCCGTTTCGTACCTTATCGGTAACTGAAAATGGGTTAAAAAGGTTAGGGCTAGGGTACTGAAGTTGTCGAATGAAGCTCTAGGCAATTCTATATACCATTTTGCTGCCGGACCAGTTAACGTCCTCTGAAAAAGGCGAAGCCTAATCGAATCATTGTTTAGGGTGTTTGATGAACACCACAGATGAAAGGTCATCACATGATTCGACGGATCTTCACCCGGATTTCCATTAAATTTAGGAATATTTGATGGAATTTTATGCGGAATCGTTGGCCACCAAGGGGCATAATAAATTGGATCATTCGTCAGCCGGTTTAGATCTGGTAATTCTAGAGTTGCTACAAAGGGCAACTGTTGATTCAGGTTAGGCGAAGCATACCCAGGATAAGATGGAATCACTTGAGCAGTGGGTCTTTGCATACCAGTATAATGTGTTTGATGCTGGCAGCTTTGACAAGGTTGATGGGCATAACCATTATAGTATGGTTGTTTATAAGCACTTTGGAAATGCAGTTGCCCATTACTTACAAAGACTTTTTGCTCAGGTCCTTGATATGATTGCTGGAATTGCGGTTGTTGAGATTGAACCAGCCCTGGTTGTTGGACCATTTGCTGTTGTCAAATACTGGATGATTGACCAAGATGAGGAGTCATAGTACTTGCTTGAGCCTGAGTCGCTCCAGATAAGGAGTCACTAACCTGAGGTTGTGATTGAGTCATTGAGACAAGAGGCTGTTGTATTGCAACCTGAGAAACTTGGGGTTGACATACAACAGGTAGCGCTTGTACTTGCGATGCAGTCACCATAGCAGGCATAGTGGGAATATCCGACACAGGGTGGACTGGTTGCATTGAATATACAACCCTTGGTTGTTGAGGCAGTATTGGTACCCAACCACTGGACGTAATTCCAGTTTGACCTGAATTTTGTTGTAAACTCCCACATGGTTGTTCTCCGGGAGGGAACAAAGAAAAGGCATACTGCCCTCCATATGGTGGCAATCCAGTACTTAAAGGGTAGATTGGCCTTTGAAGACACATTGGATCAATTTGTTGAGTTTCAACATAAGAAATACCAGATGATAATCCAGATGAAGAAGTAGGAACTAACCATGTCGTCGAAGCAGTCCCTGATTGGACTTCGGCTTGTTGTTGATAACTTGCCGGGACAGATGGTATACCATTGAACATCGTTGGAATAGCAGTAGGAGGCTGTGCCACTGCTGTATCGGACGACACAGTCCTGGATGTCGACGGTTGTTCAGACATATCTAGTCTATCCAAAAGATTTCTTAGCGATTCTACAAGAACTTGTGATGAACGGAGACTAACTTCGAAGATCAACGAGGGGATGAATATTCCGTTTAAAATAAATTTTAACGACGCTTGGACACAACTTGATTTTTCAGTTTTAAAGAGTCGAGAAAAAGCAAAAGATGACTCTAGTCTCCTTCGATGTTTTAACGAGCCCGAAGTGACAAATGCTCGGATGGACTTTTTCCGTTATAGAGTCTGAAAAAGGCCAAAAGGAACTGCTCTGGAGTTCTAGGTAGAGGGTGTGCCAAACTTTTCGCAAAACCGCAGAATACTTTTTAAGGTACGGGCGGTCAATCTTCCCGAATGGTGTGTTCAGTGCATTGCGATCAGTAGGGCGGCCGACACGGCTTCCTATGGATAAAGGTTTTATGCCTATAGGGGTCTCCCAATATATACTCGACGGTACGTGGGAGCACAATCCGTACTGGCGCTTATCGTCTCTCAGGAGGAATCACCCAACCATTAGCGAGATCGACAGTCACCAGGTTTTACGATGCCGGAACACGTCTCTAGCCTAGACCTCTATGTTGTGCGTTATGTTACAAAGCGTTGTTAAGTTCATTCAATTTATTTTAGGTTGATCTTTCTTAGAAGTTTGCCTTTTTGGATCACCACAAGATGTATATATACAATTCCTAAATGCAGTCTAAAGATGATAAGCAAGCATTTATCTCTTTTCAACAATGAAAATCCTAGCTACAAGGGGAAAAGAAAGACACAATCTTTTCTCAAAGAGCAAAGAGCACACTGTAAAATGCACTTTTCCTAAATCAAACCATACAAACGATCAATATGAAAATGCACAAATGCATGTATTTGTTTTCGATTTCTTAATATTGATGCCTAAAAAGAAAGCTGTTGTACAAAATTTGAATTCGATTTCAAGTGAAAACACAAACAAGTTTCTTTTTGACCTCAAAAAGACGATTACGACACTTATGATTTTGAAGTAAACACTTGTTTCGACACTAGAAATTCATAAATTCAAACCAAAAGACAAAATTAAAAGCCTAATCAACTGTGAACAGCAAACAAACTCACTCCTAAGATCAAAATGACACTTACGACAGGTCTAGATCTAAGGGCGACAGTATGACTAGTTTACTTTTGTAATGGGAAACTGCAAATGATGTAACAAATACACAAAAACAAATACAGTTTATTTATACAACTGAGGTGGAATTAAGGCAAAGAAAAGGGGTTTCAGATAGGTAAACACACTGATAACAGGCTGCAAAAAACATAGATAAAACTGAGCAAAAGGAAGCAGGGAACCACAGCTGCACAAGGCAAAGGCTGATCAGCGCACCCCCAGCACAGAGAAACTGAACTTCATCACAGGTAGCCTTCATGGGACCTGCGTTGAAATGAAAAACCTCTTCACAGAGTCTGCGCCGAAGCAGAAACGAGAGTTGTTTCTGGGTTCCGGGTCACGGTTTGCAGTTTAATCTACAGTTTTTGGCCGGATAAAAGCTATCAATTAGGTACAATTAGAGGGATGATTTAAAGGAGGACTAAGATCTATCACAAAGGGCTGTTAGATCACTTGTGGATCAGCTATTCAGATCATAAACAGGCCCAGCGAATGGACTAGAGTAGCAGATCTCTACTTTGCATTTGAAAATGGCAAATGCAGTTCGATTCGGCACTCCTGAGTTTATGAGAAGAACAACAATAGAAACACAAATAAACTAACAAGATACGATCCCCAGCGGAGTCGCCAATTTGTTGTTGGGAAAAGTATCCAATTCGGAATGCCCCTATCCCACTCTAAGGTGTGATAGTGCCTTAGCAACAAACAAGGAAAACTATCTTCGTATTCTTCTTTATGAAATGTAAATGGAGAAGAAGGATGTAACTAACCGGTGTCTTCCGCTAGTTTGTTGATCCAATCCCTCTCTCCTTTGTTCGCTTCCCACTGCTTGCTCTTTCACTGGTCCAGCTTACACCAAGTTCTTGCAAGATCACAAGAGAGGAAAACTACACAAAAGACATAGATTTACATTCATAACTAGTTTAGGATCAGATATAAACTAAATGTGCAAATATAACAAAGCATCATTGATATACAAGCACATAGGAGAAACTCAAATAGTTTTATTGATATGATAAGAAAGTCCAAGAGGAGAAACAACCAAGTGAGTCCCGATCCAGCATCTACCTCCCAGCAAAGGAATCCCTTCCTCTCCTCCAACAAAGCATAAATCACCCAATGTACTAATCTCAATCTCAAAGCAACAAAAATTCTCTGCAAAGTACAAAATTCCAGCCCCCAGGACCTCTGGGTGAGAGATCCATATATAGATGTAAGTAGAGAGGATGAGTCAGCTTATGTTTTGACTTGTGGCTTCTCTCTGTCAGTTCTTGCTTCCACTTGGAGGTTGAGAGCTTCTTACTCATCACTAGTTGAATTCATTGAGGCAAGTGTCAATGAGGAAGATTCTGGAAGCTTCCAGTGTCTGTACACCTTGAGGAATGACATTGCCATTTGGAATTTCTCGCTCAGCGCACCGTGGTAGTGCTTTTAGGTGCGTTGCAACGCACCTAGCTAGTGTACTGGGGTGCATTGCAACGCAGGCAGCTAGAAGAGCTTCTGAATTGATCCTGAATTGACTGTTTCTGAGTGGTTTTTGGTGGAGAACTTCTGGGAGAAGCTGTCATTGGTTGACCTCGTTCCTTTAGGGGTAGGAACAACTCTTTTAGGGACTTTGGATCCCTTGGATTATGGACATTTCATGCTCAATGCTGTAAGGCACAAAAATGTCTATAACATACACGCCTTTCCTTTCGTGAAAGTGTGTGTGTACGCTATACACGTCTTTTGGTCTGCGAACCCGTGTGTACACATGACTGGGTCAATGGGGAACCTGCCTATACCTCTCTTTCTTCTTTCTGTGAGCCTGATCTGTGATCTGTCATCTATGTGAGTTGCCATCAAGGACAACACCTGTGTCATAATGCCAAATCTGTATCATAATGCCAACCGGCTGAGCCTCGCGAAGAGGTTCTGAATGTGAATATAGTGCTTCGAAGTGGAATTACAATGGGCAACGATAAGGGGAAACAACCTGAAGATAGTGCATGGGTTCGTAGAGCTCTGATGAAGGAGGCTGAATTTGATTTGGATCACGCACGAGAAACCTTCATGGAAGAAAAGAAAAGCTTCATTGAGGCCTCTACCTCAGGGAGTAGGGATAAGCTTGATCAGGAAATGGACCCTTCTATGCTTACTACCTTTCTAGAGACCTAGATGAAGCTGTTGCACAATAGAAAGGTTGTGAAGGGGTTACAGGAGCTTATAAATAGATGCGTCAGAAACACTCTGGGTGAACCGCACATTGTACAGAAGATTGGTAAGAATAAAGCAAGGACAGGACGAGAGATGAGACTGACCGCACAGATAGGATAATATGAAATGGATCAAGTTATTCTGGATCTGGGGTTAGACGCGAACTTTTTACCAAAGCAGAATTGGGAGCGGATTGGAAGATCCGCGGTGCAGTGGTCTCCGATTCAGTTAAGTATGGAAAATCAACAGAAGATCATCCCCATGGGACGGCTGCAAGGAGTAACTGTAGATATTGAAGGTGTGAGTGCATTGGTTGACTTTGAAGTGATAGAAATTGTGGATGAAACAACCCCTACCTTGCACTCCTTGGCATTGATTGGGCTACTAGCATGAACAGGGTAATCAACCTAAAGAGGCGAAAGATAATATTTGAAAAGAAATCGCTTCGTGTAATAGTACCCCTAGATCCTGCTGAAGGATCTCACTATAGTGAACCAATACGCGATTATGAAAGCGATGATGATTTGGACTACATATATAAAAGAATAGCGCGAGACCAATATTGGGTGAATCCGACAGTAGATGGATGAATTACATGGGATTGCGAGAGTTCCTGCACCTCAGACCCTGATGAAGAATTAGGGCGCTCGCAGAATTGGCTACATGAAGTAACCACACTAAGCTGTAAGATGATGACCTAGTTGTTGCGCTGTGTATCGCTAGAGGTAAGAAATATGCCCACTTATGATGGCTTGAATGATGTAGATGTATTTTTGGATGCATTTGAGAGGGAAGTACCAGAGAAGCAGTGCTTCCAGGCTTTGGACTCGGCACTGTGCGCTATGCCTACGAGATGGTGGGGTACGCACAAGTGTAGCTTTGACAATTGGCGCGAGTGCAGGAGGATGATACGAACACACTTTGGGAAGCTAAAGGTACGAGTGATAGAAAAATTTGATGGGAAGGATGATCCATGCACACACTTGGCCAAATGGTATAAGGATTATGGAGTGAAGCCCCAACCTGAATGGGTTCACTTGTTTCATCACACCTTTGATTTCATCCCGATGAACTGGTACTTGGAAATAGAGCTCCGCCATGGTATAGGTGAATGTGATATTTTGCATGAAGGATTCATAATGACGTTCAGCTTCGAAGACGGGTTTGATTGTGTTGACGAAGCGCTACGAGAAGTAAAAGCAGATATCTTTAGGATACTGCAGGATCCTTTGGATCTCATTCAACCTGATTGGACTAATCAGCTGAGCCACACGCTGGAATGCTATAATGTGATAGCTGAAGAAGAACACGAGGATCCACAAAAGATTAATATCCTTGAAACTGAGGGTCACTGCGAGGTTGAGGGACCACAGATTGAGAATCCTGATATAACCGCACCACTGAAAATGAAATAGGTAAATATTGGTACGGAGGCGGAGCCCAAATTTGCGAAGATCGAATATTACTAGGATGACGTGACGGTAGCTAAGGTCGCCAAATTTCTCCTCGAATACTAGGATTTTTTCCCTACCAAGTTCACGGAGTTAAAGGGGATAATAGGAGACCTGGGCGTTATGAAGATCACATTAAAACCTGACGCAAAGCCGGTTAAGCAAAGACCTTACCATCTCAATCCAAAGTATAAGGAGAATGTCTACTTAGAGCTAGACAAGATGCTCACGGTAGGCATCATTAAGCCCATAGAAGAATTTGATTGGGTAATCCCAATGGTGGTACAGGAAAAGAAGCAGAAGGATGAAATACAGATATGCGTAGATCATAGGAAGTTCAATGACCCTTGCGTACATGATCCCTTCTTGACTCCATTCATGGATGAGGTATTGGATAATGTAGGTGGCCAGGAAGCATACTCCTTCACTGATGGGTTCTCTGGTTACCACGAGATCAAAATTGCACCTGAGGATAGAAGCAAGATGACCTTTGCGATTGAGTGGGGATGTTTTCAGTACACTGTAATGCCTTTCGGTTTGAAGAATGCACCTACGATTTGTTCGCACGTAGTCATTGCTGCATTCAAAGAATTAATTCATAAGTTTCTCTAGGTGTACTTTGATGATTGCACTGTGTTTGGGTTGGTAAAACGCCATGTGGCAACTTTGCGCCTGATGCTAGATAATTGTCGAAGGTACCAGAATGCGGTCAATTTGAAGAAATTTCTGTTTTGTGTTCCTTTTGGGACTCTACTGGGTCATGTGGTTTGTAGACAAGGACTGATGGTAGATCCAGCGAAGATCACAGTGATACTTAACTTGGAGGCACCGAGGAGTGTGAAACAGTTGTGCGCAACCCTAGGACATACTGGGTATTACAGGAATTTTATCAAGGGATATGCCCAGATCACTGCGCCTATGTTGAAGTTGTTGAAAAAGGATGTCACGTTCTATTGGAACAAGGACTGTTAGAAAAGGTTGGACGTATTGAAAGTAAAAATGGTCACCGCGCCGATTTTATTCTTCCCGGATTGGAAGAAGGAGTTTCATGTACATGTAGACGTGTCATGTATAACACTGGGAGTAGTACTGACACAGGATAGCGCAGGAGAATTGGACCATCCTATAGCTTCGAAAGCAAGAGGTTATCCAAGGTTGAGAAGAACTATTCCAACAATGAGCGTGAAGGGTTAGCGATGATATACGTGCTCCAGAAGTTTAGACACTATTTGCTGGGTGGACATTTTAAGATGTATACGGATCATTCTGCGTTGAAATACCTAGTCAATAAGCCTGTGCTGGGGGGGAGAATCTGTAGATGGTTGTTATTGTTCCAGGAGTATGATTTTGAGGTTATTTTGAAGCCTGGGTGACTGAATGCAGGACCAGACCATTTGTCGCGCATCAAAACGGGCGAAGAGCCCACTATTTTGGAGGAGGGATTGCCTGACGTGCAACTATTTGCAATGCACGTTGCGGATGGTCACTTTGAAGACATCATACACTTCCTAACAAAAAGAACCACCCTGGAAGGCTACACCGTCTAGTAGAAGAAGGAGTTAGTGGTGCGTGTGGTAGACTTTTTTGTCATTGCCATACATCTATACAAAATGGGATCTGATGAAGTATTACGATGATATGTACTAGAGTTTGAAAGGAGCATTATCCTCACAGATGCTCATGTGGGTGCCGCGGGAGGCCATTAAGCAGGAAGGGCGACTGCATAGAAGATTCTATGTGTAGGGTTGTGGTGGCCAACCCTCCATCAGGATTCAAAAGCTTACTGCAAGGCGTGTGATGTGTGTCAAAGGACTGGTAGGCCATTGCGGGGAGATGAGCTGCCTTTGAACCCATAGATGACGTTGCAACCTTCCGAGAAATGAGTGATAGATTTTGTGGGACCCATTCAGCCCCAAGGAAAGAAGACAAGAGCGTGGTAAATTATCACTGCAACTGAGAATTTGACTCGATGGGCAGAGGCACAACCTGTGAAGGATTTCACAGGCGCGACTAGTGCGAAGTTTCTCTTTGAGTATGAACTGACACGATTTGAGTATGTAATAGAAAAGCATGCCTTATCACCCATAGGATAATGGGATGGTGGAAGCATTCAATAAGGTGCCGGAGAATGTGTTGACCAAGGTTTTCAATGCTCAGTGAATTGATTGGGACCTACGCATACCTGCAATAGTATGGGCCTATCAGACGACATGCAAAAGTTGACTAGACAGACACCCCTTAGGCTTGTATATAGTGTTGAAGCAATGATTCCCATGGAATACATTGTGCCTAGTCTGTGCATAGCGGCACTCACGGGTATGATGGATTGCGGAGCCCTAGAAGAGAGGCTCGTGCAACTTGCTAAGCTTGAGGAAGAGAGATTTCTAGCTGGATTTCACCAACAGGTCCAAAAGCAGCGCGAAAAAGCATGGCATGATCAGCACATTAAGCTGCACACCTTTAAGGTAAATGATCTAGTTTTGTTATATGACAGTAAGTTTGATAAATTTCTAGGGAAGTTTAGAATGCACTAGCTAGGGCCCTATGTCATTAAGGAGATTACAGACGATGGAGTAGTTTAGTTGGTTAAATTGAATGGAGATCCCTTCCCAGGAAAGGTGAATGGAAGCTGATTGAAGCCATACACCGGTGATTCAGCCAGGTGACTATATGAGGGTAGCATAGTCTTAGTGCTCCAATAGCTGAAAGGAGGTGCGAGACTATAAATTACACTACCCGGGTTGGGAAACTGCGCGATTGGAGGATTGTGCGGGACGAGGAAATGTCATAGGGTTTGTGATAGCGTGAAGAGAGCTACGCTACCTAGGGAGAAATCACGCAGGTAAGCCAGAGAGTGACCGTTAAAGTCACTGTTCATGATTTGATGGTAGGAATGCAGCCAAATGGAGCAGGCTACCGGCATTTAAGACAAAATTTATGGGTAAGATCCTTGGAAATTTTCCGCCAATCCAACATTAATGAACCGAATGTGGGGGGAACAGTCGGATTTGAATTCAAAATGCCCTATAAATTACAGGTGGAGGCCCAATGAAAAACACTTGGCATTTTGAACATTGCGTTGGTGAGCTCTCAGACGTGCATGATCCGCACATTCCTCGAAGCATTGCTCGACTACCCAGTGTTTGGTTAATTCCCAGAATCCAATTGCAAATTCATGTGTAATTTTATCCCCAGATCCAAAGCTATGGACACTTAAGTAGTGACAGCCGAGGGGTCTGTGTTGGAAGTTGTTAGGGAAGAAGAGGGAGCTGCTCCAGAGGTTGCAGAGGTATTTGCGAAGTTCCCATGTCACCACGGACACCTAGACCGAAGCCGATCACAATCAAGGAGAGTGAGAAGGATAAGAAGGGCAATCAGGCTGCGATACCGGTGCACGCATCACTAAGAAGAAACCCACTGAAGGACAAGCCTACTGCATAGGAAAAGGGCAAAGCCATTAACTTGGAGCCAGAGGAGGAGAAATTGAGGACATCCCGATGGATGATGAGCAATTGGGCATGGAAGTGGAGGAAGTTGAAGTTAAGGCTTCTGACCCTGTCACTAAGTTGCCCGAATACGTCCCTCCATGCAAGGACAAGACCAAGGTGCCAAAGGACATTGACGAGAGCAAGGTCACCTTGCACACCCCTCTGTTGCCAGACGAGATTGTCTTTGAAGGATCACGCGTGGAGCAGGTTCCTCTATTAAAATTGGAATATTGGGACTTAGCTGACCATGAGAAGTTCCTGCACTTGGCGACAGAGCAGCTAATGCACCTCATTGTTGACACAACCACCGGGATGACTACTTTGGAACCACAAAAGTGGCTCAGGGGAGTAGACAAGGTAGTTCTGCTCAACCTGCTATGGGTGTCACATTACAATCGCACCCCCATTACAGTATTGGTCATCAAGCAGTTGCTATTCTTGGTGCACGATGGGTATCTGTGGCTGGAGGAGCCGATACCCATCAATGCCAGATTGATCCATAGGATCACGTGGCTGCCCTACGTAGGGGAAAATCCGGCCATGATGTTTGGTAGAAAAGGTGGTGAGCAGGCCCTCATGGAGGCCATTAAGGATAAATTGAAGCTCGTAAACAAGCCACGAGGCTATGCCATCTCTAGTATTTGTGACCTTGCAGTCAAGGTGGGCAGACAGATTTTGGTAGGAAAGGTTATGAAGAATTTTCGCGCAGATGAAGTACTAGCACCAGTCGTTGCTCTTGCAACCCAATGCACTGAAGGAGTCTAGTTTAATTGGGTGCATTATCTCTACGGTGAATTCCTTTCGAACTGACACGAGGCACATGAGCTCAGCAAGACCTTCCACTATGCGTGGCTCTTGATGTCTATTGTGCTGGTAGCCTGGGAGCTGTCGGAAGCCAGTAAATTCCCCTTGGTCGCACCGAACCTATTAGAAGCAACTAAGTACGCTTCGCTGAGGGCGACCAAGGATGCTCAACGCATCAAGGATAACAAGAAATTCTCGATCTTGATCGAAATGAACATCTGCATGGCTGTCAATCACAAACCACGATTATCACCTACTATGTTTACCAAACTGTAGGAGTATGCAAAGTTCAAGGCAGAATTTCACCACGTATCGATCAGGGCATGGAAGGACCCTGAGCAAACATGGTATGAATTTCCTTACTTGGAAACAGACGATGCAATTGATTCGGTTCTTGATCGCTGGTTGGCAGAGTGGCGCACTACCTCAGACTTGGCGGTGGGGTCGAGACATTTCGCCGTGCAGTGCAAAAAAGACGAGACCAAGCTCAAGATGGTGCAGCTGGCTTAGTAAAGGAAGAAGGAGGCCACTGACAAGGCCTAGGCAGAGCACGATGCTACCCGATAGACGGAAAAGGAGACAGGTGAAAGAGAGCATGGCTCTGACAAAGGCGTGAGGTTGCCTTCACCCGAAACAGAGGAAGAAATGGACGAGAAAACAGAGCAGCATGGCGTAGACCCGCAGATGACGTCAGACTACGTCAAGCATCCAAGGGAACAATAAAAATTGGGGTCGAAGAAGAAATACGAGGCTAGTAAGGCGTCGCTAGACCCAATTACCCTCACAGAGGGAGATTTGCATGACATTAGAGACACAGTGCAGGATGTCACCGCGGAGGCACTACAACAGTTCGAGAAGCAGCGACTGCTACTCTTAGGGGCCATCCAGATGGGTCTACAAGAGATGCAGACCCACGCATCACAAGTTGGCATGGTGTCCACCAACGTCACTATTGGTACTTCAGAAGCTATCGAGATGCTGCGTGTGAAGGTCTCCCGAGCGATAGTGCTGCTGAATGGAGCACTGACCACAGAAAATGAAGCTGATAGACCCACTGTTAGCACCCTCAAGGGAGTGGGTTGAAAATGGTAGTGCTCCTTGATGAGGTGCTCCACCTACTGCAAGCTGGAGTGATCGCGGAGCTAAAGGCTCATGAACACTGCGCTTTGCAGGTGATCAGTGAGTAGGAGATTAATAATGAATAGATGTCGCTGCAGCAAGACACCTCCCTCACTTCCATGGTGGAACTTACTAACACAAATATGCACATGATTAAGGCCGTGAGGGATTCTTGCTGAATGGTTCCCGAATTGGCCATTCCTAAGGAGGTGGAGGTAGATGAACAGGTCTACAAGCTTACTACAGGGGTGCGTGATGCTCGCACAGAGTTGGCTAAGGTTCAGCTGGAGCTCAACCTACAGATTACAAATTTATAGTTGAAGGCCAAACCATGAACTCCGCCAGAAGTAAAGGAGCAGCGTGCAAGCTTTGTCACAGAGGTGATAGTGGCGGTAAACAGTGCAGTAGCAAACTGCACACGGTTGTTTGAACATTCGTTGGAGGTCCTGATGAGCCTATAGGAGGACCCTAATGTATAATGGTTGGAGACAAAGGCGCGAGAACTGTAGCAGTGTTATAACAAAGTAAAAGGTACAACGCGCACCGTTTCTCTCACGCAAAGACTAGCGAAGGTGTAGGAGACCAAAGAACTGAAAGAACAAGTAGATGCAGTGTAGCACAAAGAGGTAGTGCTGAAGGCGCGCTTGAAACCCTGGTTGGATGAGGCTTATTTGGTCATGGCCTCTATTGAAGGAAAGCTTGCTAATTTGCAAGCGACTCAGTAGACACTTTAGGATGACCGTTCAGGACCCATGACAGAGCAGATGGTCGATGAAGCGAAGCAGGTGGCTGCACAGTGCATCGCCGAGGTTGCCATCATATAGGTCAAGCTGGGAGGTCTTCGCACCAAGATCTCTGCGCTCGCAAAGTGACTCGAGGGTGAGTCACCATGTTTGTGTTGGGGGCCTGTTGGGAACGGGTTCCCCCAAGGATAATTTTGGGGCTAAAAGCCCATGTTTTGGGACAATTTTGTAATAAAGTCATAAAGTCTCTACATTTTGTGGTCGCGAATCACGAAGGTTTCAAGTTTCATAAAGGGTTGTCCACCCTTATTTTGTAAAGTGTAAATTCGGTTGTAAAGATCCACCCATGGTCTGCGGACCATGGGATTGTATAAAAATGAGCTAAGTAAGTAAGCTCTAAGTACTTTGAGGGAGATAAGGAAGAATTAAGTGAGGAATTAAGCATTGGAGTCTAAGTGTTCTCGGGTCTTAGCGTAGGTAGAGGCTTTGCAGCTGAGTGCGTAGAGGCCTAGGGTGGAAGTCAGTGGTTGAGTGCGCGGACCCCTACAGCTGAGTGCATAAGGGCGGATAGAGTTCGTATTAACTTAAAGATATCAATAAAGAGAAGTATTCTGCAATTGCTATGCATTTAGTTCTTGTTAATGCATCTTCTTATATTATGTTTTGGGTTTAATTTACAATGTTTATGTGATGCGCGAATATATGTGATTATATTGGTTAATTGAACGCAAGTAAGAGTATCGTTTTATGCGGTGCTAACCGTGATTGATTAGTAAGATAAGTAGAACACTTAATATAACTTGGGAACCTATACAGTATGTTGTCATAGCTGTGTGCAAGTACCTGGATCACGGGTTAAGGCTACACGAAGGTCAATCGTACACCTTCGCGGAGGTACTGAAGGGTGGAATAAAGGGGCAGAATGACAAAGCCCTAAGGCTTAGCGACCTGCGTGAAAGTAGTGGCTGAGGGTAAAAACCGACATCACGACCATCTCAGGGTGCATAAACTTGGTTCCAACATCTCCCCAAACTGCTTTGAGTAAGACTTCGGTCTGTGCTCCGTGGGCTGATGCCAAAAGGGCCAGTAGTGTAGGGATTTGTTTGGCTAACTAACGCTAAACCTGGGTCAAGCCCCATGAAGCCAACAGAAAGATCATCGAGTCTTATTTTGTAATCGATCTCTACTCTGCTAGAGGTTGCCCCCTCAAAGAGGCAAGTGAACATTGATTTTATCTCTAAATAATAAAATACTTGATGTTTTTCTCATTTTATTTTGTGTTCTGGGTTTTATTTCTTCACATATTTGGTATTTTGGAATTTCTCGCAGGTCAAGAGCTTAACAAGTGATATCAGAGCACTTTCTAGGGCTAGTGGTACCTCCATTTTTGGTAGAATTGTTTTTTAGCCTAAAGACATGTTCCGATGTCTTTAAACGACAGGATCTGTTGTTGAGCGCACAAACTTGCGGCCTTTGGGAGGCATGCACACAGGAAATACAAGAGCTGGTCATGCTTGTTGGACTCCCTTATAACCCCTGTGGGTACCCCTTCGAGTAGTAGCACATTAGACAGAACTGCGCATGGACTGCCTTCCACTTACCCTCTAGGTATATCGGAAGCCCCTAGGCTCACCTAAAACCTCACCTTAGATAAGCCATTAGCCGTATTGCTGCTATAGTATATTGAGAACAACACTCGGGGAGATTAATCGCACGTACAATAGGGTATTCGGGTAGTATGGCTAAGGGTATGGTTGATCCTCCTTAGTTAGCACCCTGAAATATTGGGCTGAGTACTATTGTTGGACCCTTATGTATATTGCGATCTGTAGCACCTGACACTCCTTTGTCACCATAGTTCCCTCGACTCTCTGAATATTGCCCATTATCTTATTTGCAAGATTAGATCCACCAGTTGGGGTTCTACCGCAACATTACGATTCAAATCTAGTAGTTGGGGTTTTGTCACCGCTGCCACAATCAGAGCCACCAATTCGGGTTCTATCGCCGCACTACCACTCAGATCTAGTAGTTGGGGTTTTGTCACCGCCACACAAATCAGATCCACTAGTTGGGCTTCTGCTACCACATTCCAACTCATATTCATCCGTTGGGGTTTCGCAGGCAGATCTGACCCTCTGCGCAGGAAGGCTTATGGCTGCTATAGTCTGGGCCTTCCCAAGACGCTTACAAGAGACTTAGCCCATAAGATTTAGGATGAAAAGTTGATCGCAGTGGTACCATTCACTTGTCAGCTTGGCCAACGAGAAGATCGAGTGCCTTGAAAAAAAGTTGTATTCTTTCCAGGAAGACATGTAGAAAATTACACAATTCATTTCACAATTCAATACGAGCATGTCAATGTTGCATCCGAAGGCACATGGTATTGATGAACACCTTGAAGGAGAATATTGTTATGAAACCAGCTCAAGAAAAGATAGAAAAGATAGATCAACGCCTTAGAATTCAGCCTCTTCGAGGGGGAAACCTCCTTTACATTACATAAATGAACAATTCTTGGATGATTCAAATGACAAAACCTCCTTTCTATATATAGGAGTCTAAGGAGTCACAATATAATCCAGCTGACCTAACAATAATAATATAAAGCCACAGAAATAACAATAGAGGGATTCTATGGGGCACAGTAATAACAATATGCGGGCAATAGGGGCACAACAATATTAATAAGGGGTATAAGTACAATAGTAATGGGGTAATCACTAGTATTATAGGGACCCAACATGCCCCTCTCCTTCAAAAAAGTGTTGTCCTCAACACTTGAGTAGTTCTGGATACTTCTGCATAAAATTCTCATCCTCCCATGTGGAATCTTCAGCGGATAAGTTCTTCCACTTGATAAGATACTCTGAAATTGAACGATTTCGTAGCTGTCGAGTTCTTGTTTCTGTGACTGCTTCCGATTCCAATATAATTTTTCCTTCCTCATCAAGTTTTGGAAATATTGTTTGAACTAGGAGCTTGTCGCCTATAACCTTCTTTAAACATGAAACATGGAAAACTGGGTGCAATCGAGAAGCTGCAGGAAGCTCCAATTTGTATGCCATAGTACCAATCTTTTGCAACACCTTGTACGGACCATAATACTTTGGTGATAATTTATTATCCTTCTTAGCTTGCTTGAGGGACATTTGCTTATATGGTTGTAGCCGTAGGAATACCCAATCACCTACATCAAAACTTCTTTCACTGCGATGTTGATCTGCCTGTTGTTTCATTCTATTATGTGCCAACACGAGGTTATCCTTTAAGAGTTGGAGGACTTGTTGTTGATGTTTGATGTGATGTTCCGCTGCCTGAACCTTAGAATTTTCTCTTAAATATGATGTGATGGATGGTGGTTGATACCCATAAAGTGCCATAAATGGGGTCATTTTTGTTGCTGTATGGAAGGAAGTGTTATACCACCATTCAGCCAGAGGCAACCATTTGACCCATTGTGTTTTTTTATCAGATACAAAGCAACAAAGATATCCTTCCAAACATTTGTTTACTATCTCAGTTTGCCCATAAAATTGAGGATGATAAGATGAGCTATGAGCTATCTGAGTACCAAGACAAGAAAATAATTATGTCCAAAAATTTCCAGTGAAAATGGGATCTCTGTCACTTACAATAATCTTTGGGATTCCATGTAGCTTTTGAATTGTTTCCATAAATGCAGTAGAAACTGTACTGGCTTTAAATGGATGTGATAATGCACAAAAGTGTGCATACTTGGTAAGTCTGTCAACTACCACCATGATGAAACTCTTTCCTTCAGACTTGGGTAAACCTGTGATAAAATCCATTGAAACCTCCTCCCAACGTTGGCTTGGAATGGATAAAGGTTGTAGTAGACCCGGTGTCTTAATTGTTTCAACTTTATTTTGTTGGCAAACCAAACATTCAACCACAAACTTTTGAATATCTGATTTAAGGCCATCCCAAAAAAAATCCTTCTTAACCCTGTGGTAAGTTTTTAAAAATCCTGAGTGCCCTCCTAAGGGAGAAGTGTGCACTTCCATAAGAATCTTTTGTTTTAGCTGGGAATTCTTACAGAGGTATAAGCGATCTTTGTACCATGACGAATCATTTTGCCAGCTAAATGTACCAGATGTACTAGAATATTGTTGTAACTTTCGAATAAGTGCCCGCACTTCTTCGTCATTCTTCCATTCCTCCCTTGCTTTGTTTATCCAATCTATTTGGATAATAGAAATGGCACACAACAATGCTTCCACATCCTCCTCCTTTCTTGAGAGTGCATCTATCACCACATTTTGCTTCCCTTTTTTGTAGATGATTTCAAAGTCATAACCCAACATCTTTGTGACCCACTTTTGTTGCTCTTTAGAGGATAATCTTTGTTGTAAAAAGTATTTAAGGCTATCATGATCTGTTTTTACCTTGAAGTGTCTACCCATTAGGTAGGGTCGCCATTTCTTAAGTGCATGGAGTATTGCCAACGTTTCCTTCTCATAAATAGCTTTGCTTAAAAACTGTCCCTTGATTGGACGACTTTCAAAAGCAATGGGTCTTTCATCTTGTAGTAGAACAACACCAATTCCATTTCCTGAAGCATCACATTCCACAATAAAGGTTTTTGTGAAGTCCGGTGTAGCTAGGACCGGTGCTTGGCACATTGCCTCTTTAAGATGTTCAAAGGCCTTTGTTGCTTTCGGAGTCCAAGAAAATGCATCTTTCTTCAATAATGTTGTTAGAGGTGCTGCTATTCTCCCATAATTCTTAACAAACTTGCGATAATACCCTATCAACCCGAGAAATCCTCGCAGATGCTTTATGGATGTGGGGATTTTCCATTCCTTAATGGCTTTGATTTTGCTAGGGTCTACCTTAACTCCTTCATGAGATACAATATGACCCAAATATTCCACCTCCTGGACTCCAAAGAAATAGTTGGATCTTTTTGCATGTAATTGCTTCTCCTTCAATAGTTGTAGCACCTTGTCAACATGTTCAACATGATCCTTCCAAGACTTGCTGTAGATTAGTATATCATCAAAAAATACTAACACAAATTTTCTAAGGAATGGTTTGAAAATTGAATTCATCAAACCTTGAAATGTTGAAGGTGCATTGGTAAGGCCAAAAGGCATGACCAAAAATTCATAATGACCCTCATGAGTTCTAAATGCTGTTTTCGGAATGTCTTCAGTCTTCATTCTGATTTGATGATATCCTGAACGAAGATCCAACTTGGTGAAGTAAATTGATCCATGCAATTCATCCAGTAATTCATCAATGACAGGAATGGGGAACTTATCTTTAATAGTGAGTTTGTTGAGCTCCCTATAATCCGGACACATGCACCATGATCCATCCTTCTTGTGCACCAATACTACTGGAGTAGAGAAAGAAATTTGACTCGGTTGAATTATACCAGCCTCTAGCATTTCTGCAACCATACGTTCAATTTCACTCTTTTGGACATAGGGATATCTGTACGGCCTGATGTTTGGAGGAACACTTCCTGGAATTAGATGAATAGAATGATCATGATCACGCATAGGTGGGAGACCTTTGGGAGTCTCAAATACCTTGGAATGATTGTCCAGGACTTTTTGGAGATCTGGAGAAATAGATGATTCCGATGTGGAAACATCTAGTGAGCATAATTGTGCAATTACACCTCTTTGCTCCTTTTTTAGAAGCTTTGTCATACTATTAGAGCTGATTATCTTTCCTAGTTTCCCTGCAATACCCATTAATTCAACTTCCTTTCCTTCCATAGAAAATTTGATGAAAAGTTCTTGAAAATTAAAAGCTATTGTACCCAGGGATTGTAGCCATTGGACTCCTAGTACAACATCAGCACCTCCCATTGGAATGGAAAGCATTGGGCTAGTCAATACATATTCTCCCATGGATAGCCTGATATTATGGCACTTTCCAGAGCAATTTATTGTTCCTCCATTTGCAATAATCACTTGACACTCTGATGCTGGATATAGGAAGCAATTCAATTCTTTTGCTACCTTACAATGAATAAAATTGTGGATGCTTCCTGAATCAATCAACACTATTACCTTTTTCTTCTTGATTTGTCCTTCTATCTTGATGGTTTGAGGAGTGGTAATTCCCACCAATGCATTACAAGATATGGTCGGATTTATTTTTTCTTCATCTAGGCTTTGTTCTTGGAGTATATCCTCTTCTTTTGACCTTTCTTGCCCATTTTCTTCTTCCTCTTCACAATCTATGTAGAATAATTTCTTCTCAGCACACTTATGACCTTTAGTGTATTTGCTATCACAACTGTAACAAGGCCCTTTCTCTCTTTTTTCTTCCAATTGTTGTGGTGTCAACCTTATAGGTTGTGGAAGACTAGGGGCAATAACACTTCCATCTTTATAGTTGTGAGTGGTATGCTTCCTGGTTGCCATAATTTTGCTTTCCATTTTTCTTGCTAACCTGAATGCCTTCTCTAATGAATCAAGTTCCCAAAGGCGAACATCATGTTGGATATTATCCTTTAAAGACCCTATGAACACATCAATCCTATGCTCCTCTAGAATATCTTTTACCCTTATGTTCAATTTTTGGAACTCCTCAATGTGCTCCATTATTGAGCCCTTTTGTTTGAGACTTATCAATTGGCTAAAAAAAGTGTTGCTTTTTGTATCCTCATAATGTGCTATCAATTCTTCCGTAAAAATTGCCCAAGTGATAAATGGTTTACGAGAGCAAAGCCATTGATACCATACAAACTTATTTGATTCCAAATATAAAGTTGCCATACGTACCTTTTGTGTGTTTTTCACATTATTGAGATCGAAGAATTGCTCCATATGTAATATCCATGTGGCAGGATCCTTGCCATCAAACTTCCTCATATCGATTTTTGGAATATGGTGAGTCTTCAATCCAACTTTAGCGTCTATGGAATCATGATTAACATTTCTTTTGTTCTCATCATGAGTTTCCTTTAGTACCCTTTCACCCTTAGGGACCATTTCTTGTAGCAACTTATTCATATTTATCTTCAATTCGTCCATGTCTGTCTTCAAATCTATCTTCAAATCATCCATCTTAGCTTCCACGTCAATCATCTTAGCTTCTACGCCTTTCTTTAAACAGTCCATCTTAGCTTTTACACCTTTCTTTAAACCATCCATCTTAGCTTCTACATCTTTCTTTAAACCATCGATCTTAGATTCTGTTCCTTTTTGTGCAAGGGACAGTTGTTGCACTTGGTCTTGTAATTTTGATATATCATGTTGCATTTCTTCCTCTTCTTCATGAGTCAAGCTAGAGCTTTCAGGTTCCTTACTAGGTGTTTTCATTTTCTTTCCTCGGGGCATCAGTTCTCGATAATAATGCTCTACTATGCCCTTTGAATTCCTTCAAAATAAATTTTCAAACCAAGCTTAAGCAAAAATTTAAGAAACTCTACACACCTTTTTTCACTTTGTAGGAGCTCGATATTGCCTCTGATGTATCTCCTATTTTGAATTTGTGAGCTATATTAGCCCTCTGTTTCCTCTTTCCAATGCCACAAGTCTGACCCAAATTGGATTCTCCAAGGAAGAGTTATGTGAAATATCCCACAATGACTTGCTTATAGACTAGTTAAGTAGAGCGAACTTGTACGATGTTCCACGAGTCATTGTTTCAACCTTTGGATTTGAAAGATGCATACAAGAAACTACGGTCCGTCCTCTTTCTGTACCTACTTATGAAATTTCAATCCGATCCCCAGAGAGAAAGTTATGACGATTTTCCCCAGGTCATCTGTTTTGAATGTAATTCAGGAGTCTGCAAAAAGACCAACTTCCTCAGATCATATCTCTGCAAATGTTGCGCGAAAAGCTCTGAAATTCAGACCTAAGGTTCAGCGTGATTTCTTCTCAAATGGGTTTTTTTTGCGACTTCTGAAACGTCACAGAAAAACGTTATAGTGAAAATGCCACGATGACCTGTTTGGAGCAGCGAAACCCTAGAATCCAAAGCTCTGATACCAAATGTTATGAAACCAGCTCATGAAAAGATAGAAAAGATAGATCAACGCCTTAGAATTTAGCCTCTTCGAGGGGGAAACCTTCTTTACATTACATAAATGAACAATTCTTGGATGATTCAAATGACAAAACCTCCTTTCTATATATAGGAGTCTAAGGAGTCACAATATAATCCAGCCGACCTAACAATAATAATATGAAGCCACAAAAATAACAATAGAGGGATTCTATGGGGCACAGTAATAACAATATGGGGGCAATAGGGGAACAAAAATATTAATAAGGGGTATAACTACAATAGTAATGGGGTAATTACTAGTATTATAGGGACCCAACAAATATTGCCATCATATTCACTTCTATGTAAATCACCAACATTCCCACCCTTGGCCACCCAAGTTGGACATGTATAAATTTGATGGCTCTAATCCGACAGTATGGGTAGCAAAAACAGAACAATATTTCATTCTGAATGATATCCATGATGATCCAACTAAACTATGCGTGGGATCCCTTTACTTGGACCAAGAGATATGGCAATGGTAGCAGTGACATCAGAAAATATATCCTGGGAACATAACTTGGTAGGTGTTCTCAAAATCCCTTTGTGAAAGCTTTGACCAAGAATCTAATTTTTTGGGTCATCTTACTAAGCTCTGACAGACAAGTTCAGTAAAAGGCTACATTTCAGCCTTTGAGACATTGGCCATCCAAACAGAAGGTCTAGGAGATGAATTCTACTTGGAATGTTTTATAAGTGGTCTCAAAGAAGCCATCCAAGCACATGTCCAGATGCACCACCCACCTACATGGATAGATTCTTGCACAAAGGCTATCGAAGTGGAACGTGATTTAGTTGCCCAGTCTACTTGTCCAAATTTCATAGCCAAGGGACGCCCCACCCAGGCTCAAGGCCCTACTCAAACACTTAAGGTTAAAAAGGTGTCCCTGGCAGAAATGGTTGAAAGAATAAAATAGGGATTGTGCTACTACTGTGATGACAAATAATCCCCAGGGAATAAATGCAAGGAACCAAAATTCTTTCAAATTGATGTTACTGATCACAGCTCATCAGAGGAAGTCCCACCCCTTGGAGGACTAGAGAACGAATTTGAGGAAACCCAATAGGACAATGAGCTCACAGCTATGCCAAAGGAACCAGTTATCTTGCTACATGCTTTGGCGGGCATTTCTGCGCCCCAACCTCTCAAAATCAGAGGCTTTATTAAACATCGCCCTGTAGTAGTATTAATTGATAGTGGCAACACTCATTACTTTATCCATCAGCGAATCCTAGCATCAGTCCTTATTCATTGTAGTGATCATGGTGCTCTAGAAAGATGGGGAACGATGCATGTGTCTAGACTTTCGAGTCCTCATCAAACTCACTGTCAAAGAGAAATTCCCTATCCTGGTTGTTGATGATATACTTGATGAACTACATGGTGCTCAACTCTTTACTAAGCTAGATCTTCGCTCTAGCTATCACCAAATACACATGAAAGAAGTAGACATTCCCAAGTCTTCTTTCCGAACTCATGAAGGCCATTATGAATTCTTGGTCATGCAATTTGGTCTCTGTAATGCCCCATCCACTTTTCAAAGCCTCATGAATCACCTGCTGAAACCATATCTCTAAAAATTTGTCCTCATTTTCTTTGATGACATTCTCATCTACAGCCTAACCTAGGAAAAACATCTTCATCATGTAGACTGGATCTTACAACTACTCTGGAATCACAAATTATTTTTCAAATTATCCAAGTGCTCTTTTTGCATGGAAGAAGTCGGGTATTTGGAACACATTATGGGTTGTGAAGGTGTCAGGGTTGATCCCAAAAAGATACAGGCAATGAAGATTGGTCCCAACCAAAAACCTTGAAGAGTTTGAGGGGATGCTTGGGTCTTACTGGCTACTATTGCGAATTTTTCTACAATTATGGTCGCATTGCTAGACCCCTCACTAACCTTATCAAGAAAAATTCATTCCTCTGGACTGATGCAACACAACAAGCATTTATGGCTCTCAAATAGGCCATGTGTTCCACTCCAGTATTAGCACTACCTGACTTCACCAAATATTTTGTGATTGAATATGATGCTTCAGGTACTGGTATTGGTGCTATCTTAATGCAGGAAGGTCAACCCTTGGCTTTCACTAACCAACAACTGAGTGGGAAACGTCTGGGACAATCTACCTATTATCAGTCCTCCGGATCTCTAAGGCTGAGGAAGAGTCCAGTTGAGGTAACCACAGACCAATCTTTTGACTTGGTAGCTAGCCCTACCAAGCTGGACAGGGCTATCTCCAAAGGATCACAACCCAAAAGGGATGGATGGATTAGGGTTTTAGGCTAGATATAGTAGCTCAGGGTTTTGATTTGATTTGATTGGGGTAGTCATTGGATTAGTGAATTAGGTCAGAGAGTGAACTAGGTTAAGGCAAAAGAAAATCATAATTGCAGACATATGATGGGGCAAGGTAGGCAATTACTTTAAAAATTTGTAGTATATTGATGGACTGGTTTAGACTGATGAGGTGCTAAAAATAGAATGACAATCATGAATTCCTTTTAAATTGAAGAAATGAAACAAATTATGATGATTTTCCCAAAACATAGCATAGAAGATGAATTCTGCTTATCACACCTTAAAAATAAAACATATTTAGAAGTGAAATGGATCATGGAAGATACAAAAAATTCACACACATGTAACTGAAGAAGAAACAATATCAAAATACCATGCCACAGGAATCCCACCAAAATAGCTGCAACTCATCCAATATATTCCATGCCAAAGTCTGAAACACTAGTACAACATCCAATGGAGTCCAACTTGTAGAATGACTGAAAAAGTACATGATATAGGCCTCAAACAAACTCCTCCCAGCCTTAGGGGTCGAATCCATGAGAGGAGGAGTAGTTCCACCAAAAACTAAACTGATAGCTAGAGTGTAGGGTGGTCAAAGTGACTCATCCCTCACTTTTTGGAAACTGATTCATTACATCACAAAAAGAGTTTTCACCTAATGTATTTACCCTAGATAGTACTAAAAACATCATTATTAAATTTACATCCATCAATTACATTGGTAAAAACATGATTTGTCAAGGTGAAACTCTCAAACCTGAGAAAATTTACAAAATTAAGAAACTCAGAAAATTTGTGTCAGAAGCGCAGCGCCACTATCCTAAGCACATCTCCAACTTCATCTCCACTTTTGAGGGGGTTCCTGGTGTCCAAATTGAGCCTAGGATAGCTCATTGGAAAGCCTGTCCTATCTAGTTTCCATATCTACGTTTAGTTTCTAAAATAGGCACGTTTTTACCCTCAAAAAATTGATTCTCCCAAGATTGGTAAAAAGCACAGGGACAACCTCCAAAACAGGGCAAAAACATGATTTTTTGGGCGTGATTTGACATTTTGACTGCCCCTTTGACCAAAAAAATCTTAGAAAAGTGGTTTTCCTGACTTTATTTGGCCTTTTTGAATCCAATGGTGGTGATAGTTTTGAATTTGGAGGCTTTTAGGAAAAGTGCAACGCATTGGGAAAAAGTGCAATGCCTTACCCAGAAGCGCAATGCTTGTGTTAAAAATGGCAGCGCCCGCAACTCTAAGCGCAACGCCTTCCTCCTAAACACGATGCCAAGATAATTTTTGCCTTTGAACCTGCAAAACTGACTTTCTGAACCAAGGGAGTGTGAGCTCGACCTTTGAGAGTGAAAATTAATTTGTTTTCGATGTCTTGGTGGCCTTTATACTTCATGAAATTGTTGATTTGGGCCTTAGGACCCACTTTATTCCTTTTGTCATTCACTTTACTTTTGGAAACTATACCTTTACACTTGACTTTTTCTTTGACAATTTGATCACTTGATATACATTGAAAACACTTTGACCTTTGACTTTTGGTCCTTTGGCATTTTGGAACTGAGTTGACAACTTGGGAAAAGTTACTTATTACATATAATGACATAAAATTACATAAATATAAAAAATAGGATTACATCTCTATTTTTGGAATAAAATTACAAACTGGAATGAAATTTTTACTTGAAATCAAAATTAGAACTCTAGAAACCATGGTTACATGCTTGTAAATCCTCTTTAACTGAGAAAGGGATATTATTTTGTTCACTCTCATACTTTTTCTGGCCTTATGCAGTGAAATGGTGTTTTATTGGACCTTGGAAAAATTAAACCTAAATACCTAGTGGGACCTTGAATGAGAAGACTCCAGGTGGACTTTACTGACACAAAACATGATGAAATGAGCCTTTATAGTCAATGTATGCTCAGTAAGACACATGAAGGTAGGCCATCAAATTTTGATTTTTTTTAAGAGAGTAGGGATTTTGACATAGGGCTACCATCAATGAGTAAATTTTTGAATGAGGAACTAGGTGGAATGACAAAAATTTCAGAATGGGACCCGAATATGATATAAAAGAGGAGTTTTGATCACTAATGGTAGGATGCAAATACTAACTCTAACATTGGCCTTATTTGGGGATGACAACTCCTTGGTGGTGTCAAGAACCCCATAGACAAAGTGCCTAACCATGTGGGCCGATACAGTCAAAAACTTAAACTGAAATGCATGACTAAATTCTGACAACTTGAATAACACAAACTAACTTGAAACTGACTTACTTAACTAATGACTGAACATTGAAAATGGCAGAAAATCAGTGAAGCTCCATGGCCTTCACTTCGGGCTCCGAACTCCAGTGATTCTCTACTTCACACTTGTAGAAAGTTAAATTGTTATGTACAATGAAACCGAGACAATTCAAAAAAGATAGTGCTTAAGGAGCCTACCATTGACTAGTCCTCCTAAGCATGGTTCTCCATTCATCTCATCCAACAAGAAAGCATTTTGTCCTCGGAAAGTTGAAATATGATAAGGGCCTTTCCACAGATTTTCAAATTTACCATGCTTGCCCTTGTCTTCGTTTCTGGCGTCCTCAAGAAGCACCACATCTCCAATTTTGAAATCATCCTCCTTTGTTTTCGGGTCATAGATTTAATTTATCCTCTCATGGAGCTTAGAGGTGTTCTAAAATACCTCGTCCCATGTCTGTTGTAGGTGAATCATTTGATTCATCCGACGTTGTATATCATTCTCTTCACTTCCCAGTTCTTGTAAGAATTTCAGGACTGGGACTGCTAATGATGAACGAAAAACAATATCTACTCCATACACAATTTGAAAAGGAGAAAGTCCAAGAGATTTCTTACTACTCACCTAATCTTCCCACAATACATTGATCAGCTTTTTGTGTCTATTCTTTTTGTTGGTCTCCAAAATTTTCTTGATGGTATTGATTAAGGATTTATTGGAGGATTCTTCCAGACCATTTCCTTGTGGATAGTGTGTTGTAGAATGTCCCAACTTAATGTTGTATTTGTCACAAAACTCAGTCATATTTTTAGACTTGAATGCTGCCGTGTTGTCTGTGATGATCTTATTAGGACAACAAAAACAGGACAAGATATTAGTTTGTAAAAAATGAATGATAATTGAATTTGTCGCTTGCCTGGTTGGAATCGCTTCAATCCACTTAGTAAATTAGTCTGTAGCTGCCAATATCCACTTGTGTTGTGCGGATGATGATGGGTTAATCTCGCCTATGAAATATAGGCCTCACTTATGAAAGGTGAATGAACTGATATCAGTTGTAGAGGCAAAGGAAGAAGTTTTCTTTTACCTTGGAAAACTTGACACTCGTGACAACTCATCACTGTCTTGTAGATATTTGCAAAACGTGTGGGCCAATAGTAAACCGCTCTCATTACTTTTTGGTTGTGGTATTCCAGTACAAGTGACCCCCACAAAACCCTTTGTGGAAGTCCTTTATTACTTATTTAGACTCATCTTTGGTCAAACAGTTCAGCAACACACCTCTAGGATATTTCCAATAAAGTGCATTGTCGATAATGCAATATTTAGAAGCCTTCAGCTTCAATGACCTCCTCTTAGCCTTAGACATCTCTGGAGGGGGATTTAAATGTTGCAAAACATAAATAATATCATAATATCATGGAGATGATAGAAAGATATGAGATACTTGAATGAGATCTACTTCTTCTTGATTGTCAGACAATGTTGCTACAAGGTTGATATCTAGAGCATGGAGATTTGACTCAGCCATGAGTTTGGCTAAGCCTTGACCCTTGATCAGCTTGGTAGGTTTGTGTTAGGTGCCTATAATACTAGTGATTCCCCCATCACTATTGTCATTGTATCCCTTATTTTTATTACTTTTCCCCTATTGTTCCCATATTGTTATTAGTGTGCCCCATAGAAACCCACTATTGTTATTTTTGTGTGCCCTTAGGTTATTACTGTTATGTCGACTTGATTATATTGTGATCCATTAGACTCCTATATATAGAAGGGAGGTTTAGTCATTTGTATCCTCCAAGAATTGTTTATTTGTGTAATGTAAAGGAGGTTCCCCCTCGAAGAGGCTGAATTCTAAGGCGTTGATCTATCTTTCCTATCTTTTTTTGAGATGGTTTCGTAACATTTGGTATCAGAGCTTTAGATTCTAGGGTTTCGCTGCTCCAAAGAGGTCATCGTGGCATTTTCGCTATAATTTTTTTTATGTGATGTTTCAGAATCTAACACAAAAATACATTTGAGCCAAAATTGTTCTGAATTTCCGATCAGAATTTCATAGCTTGTCTCGCTAGATTTTCGTAGATATGATCTACAGAAGTTAGGGTTTTTGCAAACTCCCAAATTACATTCCAAATAGGCGACCTGGGGAAAATCGACATAACTTTTGTTCTGAGCATCAGATTGAAATTTCGTCAGAAGTTTCAGAAAGAGGACGGCCTGTAGTTTTCTGTATATCAGTTTTAGTTACTAAGGCTGAAACAATGACACGTGGCACTTCGTACAAGTTCACTCTACTGAACTAGTCTATAATCAGGTCACTGTGGGAGATTTGGCATAGTTCTTCCTTGGAGAATCCAATCTTGATTAGACTTGCAGGATTAGAAAGAAGACTCAAAGGGATATTGTGGGACGTGATTTCAGATATTCGAGATTTGCAGTTACAAACATAAAACAGATTCGATATCGAGATTTTGTAAAGTGAAAAAAAAGGTGTGTAGTTTTTTTTTTAATTTTGCATAAGATTGGTTTGAAAAATTAGTTTGAAGGAAGTCCACGGGACTAGTGAAGAATTATTAGCATTACTTGATGCCCCAAAGAAAGAAAATGGAAACAACTAGTAAGCAACCTGAAAGATATAGCATGACTCGTGAAGAAGAGGAAGAAATGCAAGATGATATATCAAAATTACAAGACCAAGTACAACAAATTTCACTCTCACAAAAGTTAACTGAAGCCAAGATGAATGGCGTGGAAGCTAATATGAATGACATGCAAGTTAATATGGATGGCATGGAAGCTAAGATGGATGGAATGGAAGCTAATATGAATGGCATGCAAGTTAATATGGATGGTGTGGAAGCTAAGATGAATGGCATGGATACTAAAATGAATGGCATGGACGCAAAGATGGAATAATTGAAGATAAATTTGAATAAGTTGCTACAAGAAATTGTTACTAAAGGTGAAAAGGGAGTAAAGGAAACTCATTATGAGAACAAAAGAAATGTTAATCATGATTTCATAGACTCTAATGTTGGATTGAAGACCCACCATGTTCCAAAAATCGATATGAGGAAGTTTGATGGAAAGGATCCTGAAACATGGATACTACAGATGGAGCAATTTTTCGATCACCATAATGTGCAAAACACACAAAAGGTACATATTGCAACTTTATATTTGGAACCAAATCATTTTGTATGGTATTGATGGCTTTTCTCTCGTAAACAAATTGTCACTTGGGAAATTTTTACGGAAGAAATGATAGCACATTATGAGGATACAAAAAGAAACACCTTTTTTAGACAATTGATAAATCTCAAACAAAAGGGTTCAATGATGGAGCACATTGAGGACTTCCAAAAATTGAACATAAGGGTCAAAGATATTCCAGAGGAGCATAGGATTGATGTGTTCATAGGGATTTTAAAGGATAATATCCAACATGAGGTTCACCTTTGGGAACTTGATTCATTGGAGAAGGCATTCAGGTTAGCAAGAAAAATGGCAAGCAAAATTATGGCAACCAGGAAGCCTACCACTCACAACTATAAGGATGGAAGTGTTGTTGCCCTTAGCCTTCCACAACCTACAAGGTTGACACCACCAAAATTGGAAGAAAAAAGAGAAAAAGGGCTTTGTTACAGTTGTGATAGCAAATACACTAAAGGTTATAAGTGTGTTGAGAAGAAATTATTCTACATAGATTGTGAAGAGGAGGAAGAAAAGGAACAAGAAATGTCAGAAGAAGAGGATATACTCCAGGAACAAACCCTAGATAAAGAAGAAATGAATCTGACCATATCTTGTAATGCATTGGCTGGAATTACCACTCCTCAAACTATCAAGATAGAAGGACATATCAAGAAGAAAAATGTAATAGTGTTGATTGATTCGGGAAGTACCCATAATTTTATTCATTGTAAGATAGCCAAGGAATTGAATTGCTTCCTATATCTAGTACCACAGTGTCAAGTGATGGTTACAAGTGGAGGAACCATAAATTGCTCTCAAAAGTGCCATAATATCAAGCTATCCATGGGAGAGTATGTATTGAATAGCCCAATGCTTTCCATTCCAATGGGTGGTGCTGATGTTGTACTAGGAGTCTAGTGGCTACAATCCTTGGGTACAATAGCTTTTAATTTTCAAGAACTTTTCATGAAATTTTGTGCAGAAGGAAAGGAAGTTGAATTAAGGGGTATTGCAAGGAAACTGGGAAAGATAATAAGCTCTAACTGTATGAGAAATCTTCTAAAGAAGGAACAACGAGGTGTAATTGCACAATTATGTTCGCTAGAGATTCCCACATCGAAATCATCTATTTCTCCAAATCTCCAAAAAGTCATGGACAATGATTCCAAGGTATTTATACTCCCAAAGGTCTCCCACCTATTCGTGATCATGATCATGCTATTCATTTGAGTCTAGGATGTTTTCTTCCAAACATTAGGTCGTACAAATATTTCTATGCTCAAAAGAGTGAAATTGAATGTATTGTTGCAGAAATGCTAGAGGATGGTATAATTCAACCTAGTCAAATTTCTTTCTCTACTCCAGTAGTATTGGTGCACAAGAAGGATGGATCATGGTGCATGCATCTGTATTATAGGAAACTCAACAAACTCACTATTAGAGATAAATTTCCCATTCCTGTCATTGATGAATTATTGGATGAATTGCAAGGATCAATGTACTTCACCAAGTTGGATCTTCGTTCAGGATATCATCAAATAATAATGAAGACAAAAGACATTATGAAAACATCATTTAGAACACATGAGGATCATTATGAATTTTTTGTCATGCCTTTTGGCCTTACCAATGCACCTTCTACATTTCAAGGTTTGATGAATTCCATTTTCAAACCCTTCCTTAGAAAATTTGTGTTAGTATTTTTTGATGATATACTAATCTACAACAAGTCTTGGAAGGATCATGTTGACAAGGTGCTCAAACTATTGGAGGAGAAACAATTATATGCAAAAAGCTTCAAATGTTTCTTTGGAGTACAAGAGGTGGAATATCTGGGTCATATTGTATCTCATGAAGGTGTTAAGGTAGACCCTAGAAAAATTAAAGCCATTAAGGAATGGAAAATCCCCACATCCATAAAGCATCTGCGAGGATTTCTCAGGTTGACAGGGTATTGTTGCAAGTTTGTTAAGAATTATGGGAGAATAGCAGCACCTCTAATGACATTATTGAAGAAAGATGCATTTTCATGGACTCCAGAAGCAAAAAAGATCTTCAAACATCTTAAAGAGGTAATGTTCCAAGCACCGGTCTTAGCTACGCCGAACATCACAAAAACCATTATTGTGGAATGTGATGCTTCAGGAAATGGAATTGGTGTTGTTTTAATTCAAGATGAAAGACCCATTTCTTTCGAAAGTCGTCCAATCAAAGGAAAGTATTTACACAAAGCTATTTATGAGAAGGAAATGTTGGCAATACTACATGCACTTAAGAAATGGAGACCCCACCTAATGGCAAGACACTTCAAGGTAAAAACGGATCATGATAGTCTTAAATATTTTTTAGAACAAAGATTATCCTCTGAAGAGCAACAAAAATGGGTCACAAAGATGTTGGGTTATGACTTTGAAATCATCTACAAAAAAGGGAAGCAAAATGTTGTGGCAGATGCACTCTCAAGAAAGGACAAGGATGTGGAAGCATTGTTGTGTGCCATATCTATTATCCAACTAGATTGGATAAATGAAGCAAGGGATGAATGGAAGAATGATGAAGAAGTGTGGGCACTCATTCAAAAGTTACAACAAGATCCTAGTACATCTGATACATTTAGCTAGAAAAATGATTAGTTACGGTACAAGGATTGCTTATACCTATGTAAGAATTCCCAACTCAAACAAAAGATTCTTATGGAATTGCACACTTCTCCCTTAGGAGGGCACTCAGGAATTTTAAAAACTTACCACAGGGTTAAGAAGGAATTTTTTGGGATGGCCTTAAATCGGATATTCAAAAGTTTGTGGTGGAATGTTTGGTTTTCCAACAAAATAAAGTTGAAACAATTAAGACCCCAGATCTATTACAACCTTTATCCATTCCAAGCCAATGTTGGGAGGAGGTTTCAGTGGATTTTATCATAGGTTTACCCAAGTCTAAAGGAAAGAGTGTCATCATGGTGGTAATTGACAAACTTACGAAGGATGCACACTTTTGTACATTATCGCATCCATTTAAAGCCAATACAGTTTCTACTGCATTTATGGAAACAATTCAAAAGCTACATGGAAACCCAAAGATTATTGTAAGCGACAGAGATCCCATTTTCACTGGAAATTTTTGGACATAATTATTTTCTTGTCTCAGTACTTAGTTAGCTCATAGCTCATCTTATTATCCTCAATCTGATGGGAAAACTGAGATAGTAAACAAATGTTTGGAAGGATATATTCATTGCTTTGTATCTGATAAACAGATACAATGGGTCAAATGGTTGCCTCTGGATGAATGGTGGTATAACACTTCCTTCCATACTGCAGCAAAACTGACCCCATTTATGGCACTTTATGGATATCATCCACCATCCATCACATCATATTTAAGAGAAAATTCTAAGTTTCAAGCAGTGGAACATCACATCGAGCATCAACAACAAGTTCTCCAACTCTTAAAGGATAACCTCACGTTGGTGCAGCATAGAATGAAACAACAGATAGATCAACATCGCAGCAAAAGAAGTTTTGATGTAAGTGACTGGGTATTCCTACGGCTACAACCATATAAAAAAATGTCCCTCAAGCAAGCTAAGAAGGATAATAAATTATCACCAAAGTATTATGGTCTGTACAAGGTGTTGCAAAATATTGGTACTATGGCATACAAATTGGAGCTTCCTGCAACTTCCTGAGTGCACCCTGTTTTCCATGTTTCATGTTTAAAGAAGGTTATAGGTGAAAAGCTCCCATTTTAAACAATATTTTCAGAACTTGACGCGGAAGGAAAAAGTATATTGGAACCGGAAGCAGTCACAGAAACATGAAATCGACAACTACGAAATCGATCAATTTCGGAGTATCTCATCAAGTGGAATAACTTATCCACTAAAGATTCCACATGGGAGGATGAGAATTTTATACAGAAGCATCTAGAACTACTCAAGCATTGAGGACAATGCTTTTTGAAAGGAGAGGGGCATGTTAGGTCCCTATAATACTAGTGATTCCCCCATTACTATTGTCATTGTATCCCTTATTGTTATTATTGTGCCCCTATTGTCCCCATATTGTTATTAGTGTGCCCCATAGAAACCCACTATTGTTATTGTTGTGCCCCATAGAAACCCACTATTGTTATTGTTGTGCCCTTAGGTTATTATTGCTATGTCGGCTTGATTATATTGTGACCCCTTTCACTCCTATATATAGAAGAGAGGTTTAGTCATTTGTATCATCCAAGAATTGTTCATTTGTGTAATGTAAAGGAGGTTTTCCCCTCGAAGAGGCTGAATTCTAAGGCATTGATCTATCTTTTCTATCCTTTTGTGAACTGGTTTCCCAACATCTTGATCTCAAGACCATATTCTTATAATGCTGCTATCCATCTACCTCTTCTACCTTCCAAGTTATTCTGCACAAGAACTTCTTTTACCGCTACATTAGGAACATAATCAAGAGTATGCAAATGTAAAATGTAAACTCTAAAATCTTTCATGACCTCTACCAAAGCCAAGGCTTGTTTCTCAATGATGTTGTAGTTAAGGGCTGCATCCATGATATTGCGATTGAAAAATGCTATTGGCAGCTCGATTTTATCTCTTTTTTGCATTAATACTACTGCCATGGTATGTTCAGAAGAAAAAACAAAATTTAATAAAATCATTGGAGTAGCCGGGACTAATTAAAACAGGGGCAGTGGTGAGGGAAAGCTTTACTGCATGAAAGGACTTGCAGGCTTCTTCGGACCACTTTACATCATTCTCTTTTTTCAATATATTTGTCATCTCTCTAAGATGTTCAGGCAAATTAGGAATAAATTTGTGTAAGAAATTCATCTTACCACTGAATGCTTTGATTTCTTTCTTGCTGTGAGGGAAATCAATTTGCTGAATATCTTCTACCCATGAAGGGTCTATCTGGATGCTGTCCTTTGAGATGATGTGGCCGAGAAGTTTGTCTTCCTCCATAGCAAACAAACTTTTCTTTGGATTGAGAGAGATCCCAAAATTTCTACATCTCTGAGAAATAACTCTTAAATGATGCAAATGTTCATCATCTGAATGTGAAAATACCGTTACATCATCTAAATATATAACTAAGGAAACATATTTTTCATTGGGAAAGGCTATGTCCATGGCACGCTGAAAAGTTGCATTTTTGAGACTGAATGGCATTTTTGCATATTTGAATGTGCCCCAAGGTGTGGTGAACACTGTCTTTTCCTAATCTTCCTCATGCACTAAAATTTGATTGTAACCGTAATAGCCATCCAGTAGTTACATCGGGGAAGCACCAGAAGGATATGGTCCATTTTGGGAAGTGGATAATTATCTTTCATAGATACTTTGTTTATGTTTTTGAAGTCTACGCAGAGCCTAATTTCTCTGGTCTTCTTTCTCGCCGGGACTATATTTGACATCCAATCAGAAAATCTGATGGGAACAATGATTCTCGCCTTAAAAAGTCTATTAATTTCTTTCTCTATCGATGGAAGCAACCTTGGGTCAATCCTTCTTAGATTTTGTCTAAAGGGTTTTTGATCCGGTTTAAACGGGATGGTATGCTGAATTATTTTCTTGTCATACTCCTTTAAATATGCATAATCCCATGAGAAAACATCAGAAAATTCAGACAATAAATGAATATATTTTTCTTTTACCTCGGCAGATAATGTTTTGGACAAATTGATCATTTTTGGTTTGTCTTTTGTTCCAATTTTCACGTCTTCAACAACTTTCTTTGTAGGAACTAATGTAGGCTTCCTTGCTACATCATATTGATCAAACAAATCTTCCAAAGGTATAAGACCTTCCAGAATATTGTTGTCCTTCAGATGTAGTATATCAACTTGGTTTGCCTCGATGACTTGATCATCCTTGTCATAAACTTCATCCATGGAACAATTCTCAAACTCTACTTCACTCTGGAGAAATTTATTTCCATGCTTGTCATCCTAGAATACTTGCCAATATTGCAAGTTGTCAGGAACAGAGGGCTGATGCTTTACATGAATCTCAAATTTCGTGTTTGAAAATATGGGGATTTTGAAATTGCTTGCAGTTGTAGCCAAAGAATCTGCCATAAGATTCTGACTCCTTGGTACAACTGAAAGTATATATTCCAGAAACATTCTCAAAATATATAAAACAACATTTCTATATTGTCTCATCCACGGATGGTGAGCTTTATATTCACCTTTAACTTGCTTGATCACAAGTTCTGAATCACCATACACAGAGATTCTTTGTGAACCCAATATTTTCAAGATCTTTAAGCCTGTGATTAACGCTTTGTACTCCGCCTCATTGTTAGTGCAATAAAAAGATAACTTGTATGTGAATAATCTAACATTTTGAGGGACCTCACTTTGCTGATGATGTGGAATTCAGATCCAAATGGCAATGCCTACCCCATATTTCCTGAGAGCACCGTCAAAGTCCATGGTCCAAAGACTGTGCTCCTCTTCCAAGGGTTGTAAATCTAGTCTTTGCTTTAGGTCAATTTTCTGAACTTTCACTTCAGGTTGTTCTGAATTTTCCATTACCTTCTCTGATGGTTGTTTTGAGCCTTTCTCTGCCTTGTCTAATGGTTGTTTTCATGAACTTGGTAGATTTTCTTTTTCTTGATCTAAAACTGTCCTTATACAATTGGAAATCTCCAGTACATCTTTTATTTCCACAAGCTGACTATCTACATCATTCAATCCACTATCATTATATAAAATAAATGATTCTAAATCTGTATGTACAACATTTATAGGATGGTTATTCAACCTCTCCTTGCTAGTTATCATGAATTTTATTTTGGTTTCTTGGTACAATTTCCTGTTGGTCGGATAAATCGATCTTGCGGACAAGGTTGATCTCCCTAGTATCAAAAGATATCTAGAAACAAGCAAGACAAGAAAATCTGCCTTTCTCTAAACATATTGCGATTCATTAATAAAAACTATAGAGGTGTTTAGACCCTACCTTAAGTCCAACGCTAGTTTGTAGCAGTCATGCTTCAACCATCCGAAAGAGTTTCCTTTTGAGAACCTGCAATCACAAACAAGCACACATCAAATAACACCTGCATAACTAATATCATAAATCATGTTCATTATGGTGATCAAGGAATCCATAAAATAAACCATAAAACACAGCTTATTGAGAAAAATAAACTTATTTGTATTAACTTTTAAATAGAAGAACCTTACAACCTTTGGTGCCTTGATGTTGTATAAGCTCTTCCCAGGGTCTGAAACAGGAATCTCCTTTACTTTGACAAGCCTCACACTCTTCCAAATGAGATCAAAGAGGTAGTAATCTCTCCTCACAAAATCTCAATTAGGAAGACTAAGTTCCAACAGCATTTCACCTCAAAAATATTCAGCTTTCAACCTTTTAAGTAACCAGCCCAATGCTTCATTTTATAGTGCAAAGGAAGGAGGTTACAGGTCCACCTATGAAGGGATAGATTCCTCCTTCAAAGGGATAAGCTCCTCACATCAAGGGGTTAGCTCCTTAAGGTATGGGATGCATGAACCTTAAAGGAGAGAACTTGCCACCTCAATATTCCTTCCAGAAGCTTCTAGAAATGACTCAAAGTGAGTTTTTAAGAATATACTTGTGCCTTTTTGACTTTTACAGGGGTTTGCACCCATAACACAGAGACAGAGCGGTCAGGTGCGCAGGGGACATGACCTTTAGGTGCGGGACCACAGGTAATGCTAAGAGAAAGTGCGGAACCAAAGTTTTAGAGACTTTTGAGGGTTTCTCTTATTTTAAAGGCTTGATATGAAGAACTGAGGCTTAAGACTTGCAAAGGAGGAAAGTATGAGTGGTAATGGACTCACACAGATTGCAGAATGTCAAGATGACAATTTTTGTGCAACAGATTGCCCCCTGAAGTGCGAAGTCTGTAATAGATGAAGATGAAGTCTTTCATGTATGAAGAGTGAAGTACTTTATCATTTCAAGGATCATCCTGTGGAAACCCCAGTTAGAACCTGTAAAAACATTCAATGCAAAATATATATATGTGAACATATCATCGCTAAGGTAAGCATTCCCATGCTTAGATCAAAACTGACTAGAAAACTAACTAAACTGCTTTGATACATGAATGATTTTGTAATACATCACGAGTATAGACATATATAGACACAATATGGGCGCAGCCATCTGTTTATGAATAGTCCACTATATAATGAATAACAAAATTCATCGCAGCCTGGATGGTAGAAACTAGATCCAGGGTCTTGATTTCTACTTCCCGAACTAGTATGATTCCATCCATGTGAATGAATGTGTCGAAGTCGAACATGGTAGAAACCACTTGATTACTAGTCAATGATGTGAACTGTTAACAAGTGTGAGAGAGACCACCAGTAATGTCAATGGCTCTCAAAGTACTCAATACAATCCATGAAATGCGAATAAATGAGTTGATGTCGAACATGTCATAGAATCCTTTGATCGAAGGTCAATGATGCAACCTGTCGTCGAAGGCGAGAAACCTGCCATTAGGGCATGTAGATTCCAAGGTATTGACGATTTCTAGATAATGAGCTAAATTCGATAGAAAGCGATCTGTCGTAGGCAATCCCACAACACGAAATCATAGATCAAGTTTTGAAGAAATATATTTGGCAAGGACTAACTCAGGGATGGTCAAAATGGATGACAGATATTTTGCAAATGAATGGTTTATTTGAACTGACCTCTTGAACACATAACGACACTGCAGATGGTTTGGTGATAATTGACCCAAAGCTAATACCCAGAAACCGGCTGAAGACTTTCAATATGGTTTGATTAACTGTTAGGCAAAGGATTTCCCAACCCAGGTAAACAAAAGGTTTCGTGTTCAAGAGTGGTTGACTGCTTTTCTAAAACACAAAGTATAACAAACAGGTTCATTTTTCTCTCTTTTCCCCCACCATTTCTGGAAAGTACCTCTTTATTTTTGACAAGCTTGAGGAGGATAACATTTGCTTGGTTATAAGCTCATCCTTCGGATGAGTCCTACTTAGTTTAAAATTCGAACCCTAAGAAGGAGTGGTTCGTTCCTGTTTAAAATTGAACAGGTCCTTTACTCTTAAATTTTAATGAGTCCAGTATAGGAAAAACTCAGTTTTTTCCAATTTTAGGGAGTCAGAAGAAAAACTTAAGAAAACTCCATGGGTGTCCTTTTTCGTAAATTTGTGTCCCCCAAGCCCGAAAAAGTATAAAATAATACTTGAGAATACCGCTTAACCATTACGATCAAGGAGTACTTTTCATAATTAGTGGCTGCGATCTGAAAAAGTAAAAAAGCGATCGAAGACACGTCGTTTTATAACCAATATCAAACTTGAAATGACAAAAGTCCGGCGATATTTTCATGTTTATATGGTCAGAAAAGAGTTGTAAGTGGACCGCCTTTTTAATTCTGTTTAACGAGTTTAAAAGGGGAAAAACTCCGCAATCTTTTCATATTTTACGAGTCAAAAAAGAGCTTAAAGAGGACTCCAATGTTTCGCTTTTTCGTAAATTTTGGAAGAGTTCGAAAAAGTGATAAAAGTACTCTTTTTTGAAAATGATCAATTCTCCCCGAAAAATCAAATATTCTACACAAAATCTCAAAACATTATTCATACCTGTTTAAAATAAATAAAAATGCATCAAAAAGTTACTTTTTTAAAGTGAAAAATAAATAAATTAAAAATTCATTTATTCAAAAAAGCTTATAAAAAGGGCTTTTCTAAATTCATTTTTACCGTTTGATTTCAGAATGAGAAGTGAGAGATTTTGGGTAAGAAACTTCCTGTGAAGATTGCGGAATCCGTTGGAATCGAAAACCGTCAGCTCTAGGTAATCCACATCATCCCTATCTTGCATTTCAACTGTTTACATTTCATTTTTAGGCTTTAAAATTGATTTTTTAAGGAGAATTTGCTTTAGAAAAACACTCACGAGGGTCTGCAACATGCGACCCCTGCGGACCTTGACTTTTTCTACAAAGGAAAAAGTCATGGGTCCACACCTATTGATTACGACGAGTGCGGACCTATGCATTGTCCGTAACCAGTGGGTGCAGACCCCGCGAAATAGGTTTTAAAATTTCAAATTTCTCCATTTCCGCCCAATTTTTTTTGAACTAAATTGTTCTAATATGTCTTTTTTGCAATGTAGGACATACAAAATGCTTATTTGGCGGGAACGCGAGCATGAGGATGTGGACCTTGCCGCAATAAATCATCAACCCACATTGGATGCATTGAGAGCATGCAGACTGTTTAAATTCTGGGCCATACCCGGCATGAGGGCCCAAGTAGACTTCTTGCAATGGCTGGTAGACAGGTGGAACATACAGGACCAGTGTTTCATGATTGGTGGCCACCGGCTCGAAATTGAGCTAGAGGACATATATTTTTTGACTGGTTTTCCCAAGAGAGGTGAACAATTATCTCTTTTCGGGACTAGGCCAGGTGGCCAGTCTGTCGCTAGTCTCCGATTGGAGTTTTGCAATGATCAAACAGAGGAAAAATGGATCGATATTAAAACTATCTCCCATCCTGAACTTAAGGTTATTGCATTCACTGTCACCAGACTATGTGGGAGTGCAGCATTGCATGTAGCTACCGGATCCCAGATGCGAATGGCAGTAGACTGTTATCGAGGTACCATCTTCAACTGGTGCGAGGCTGTGTTGGTGAATGTAAAAGGCCAACTAACTAGAGCAAAGAACGGGCAACTAAAAAACTTTGGATATGGTTTCCTGGTCATGAGCTTTGGTCTAGAGAGGGTCCCTATGTTGGTTCCATAGCAGCTTTCTGTTGAGGCTGGTCTTCCTCAAGAACCTAGGATAATGCGTTGGGTTGCAGTGATGGCCCATCATCCTGAGGAGGGTTCAGAGGTTGTTCGATTTCCGCCTGAGTATTTTCGTTGGTTGAGGAACCAACTTTTTGTGATTCAGGATTTTCCATATGTTGGGATGGATTATCGTGGTGACCCAGACATGATTCTTCCACCAGGAGAGCAGTGGGATGATTCAAGTAAAATCATTCTCAACATTTTCTAAGTTTTCTATTTTATTTTTTTAAATCGTCCAAAATTGATAATAAAAAGTTTTAAATGTAGATGTGGGTCCACGAAGACCAGCCGCTCTCCAACCTTATGAGAGGAGGCACCCAGCTGCAGCAGTACTGGCCCCATAGGACCAATCTACAAAGACCCTAACTGAATTGGAGAATCATCTAGAGCGTTTGACAGTAGATATTCCAGAGAATGGCATAGATGATATCCCACTTAGGTTACAGCGATACGTGATTGGGGTCCCAGGACCTTTTAGGAGGTTCCTTTGTAGGGTGGCCCGAGCAGTGGTTTCTTATCATGATCATCACCAGGGATAGGATGATCGCTTTTGTAGACTCATACGACATTTTATGTCTTTTTGTACTATCATTTTTGCCAATCATAAGGTGTTTTTCAACCTATGATCGAAGACGATGTATATTTGACACACTTCTATGCTATGATATATCACTATTACTAGCTATCTTGTATAACATGTTATGGAATGTTTTTAAATTTACTGTTTTGATTATTGCAAATGTCTATTTAACATACGAGAAGCAACTGCATCTGCTAATGTATTTAAATATCTTGGAATATGCTGATATTCAATGTAGTCAAATTCACGTTCCAAGAGACGAACTCTCAAGAATAATCTTAATAACACTAGATTTCTAATGGCATAAACCCTGTTAAGCTGTAATACAATGAGTTCAGAATCTAACCTAACAATCAAAGTCTGAATCCCAAATGAGATGGATTCAGATAATAACTCAATCATTTCACTAAACTCTGCAATGTTATTCGTTGTTTGACCAAGGCTTACCCCATGCATAGATACTAACTCATCAGAGGGTGAATAGATAACCCAAGCTGCGGAACAAATGTTCCATGTATTATGACAAGCACCATCAGCAAAACCAATGTATGTTTGAAGAGACGTCGACATCTGCAATATCAAGAGTAAAATCAAGAAAGCAGGAATAATGATGAAAGAACTCTCTAAATTAGGCACAAATTTTTAATCTAAGACACACCAGCTAGAAAGAAACTAATCTAACAAAAATCTCCACACCAAAATTTAAGCATAATATCTCTTCAGATAAAGCCCATTTCTGGGTTTACCCAAAGAGACACTGTCAAAATCTACTAATTCATAGGCCCCTTTTGCCAGCTTTCGCTTAACAATATAAGGACCATGCCACATAGGTACAAATTTTCCAGCCCCTAGCTTATCGTTTGCTTGATCGTATAGTAAGACTAGGTCTCCTTCCGAAAAATTACGAGGTGTAACATTTCGGTCGTACTGAGATTTTATCCATTTCGCATGAGTTTCGATTGCTAATGTAGCATCACGTCGATTCTCATCTAGCTGAGCTAAGTACAACAAATGTTTCTCCTCTTCAGAAGTGGCTGGGAGTAATTCTATGGCTATTTGCAATGATGAAATTTCGCATTCAATGGGTAACACTACTTCCAAACCATAAACCAGTTGAAAAGGAGTGAAACTAGTTGATGTTTTTACTGAGGTTCGATATGCCCAAAGTGTTGAAAATAACATGTTATGCCAATTCGACCTATGAATACCAATGATTCGTTGGATCATAGTGACTAGAAATTTATTGATAACTTCAACCAGACCATTGGCCTGTGGGTAATATGGAGTAGAACTATCGTGATGCAGGCCAAGTTGATTTGTCGGTTCAGTCATCATGATTTTTCGAAAATGGCTTCCATGATCAATGATAATAGCTTGAGGAACACCGAATCTAGCAATTATATGATTGAAAACGAAAATTGTAGCAGTTTTGTCGTCTGCTGAAAATGTAGGCATCACCTCGGCCCACTTAGTAAAATAATCTACTGCAAGGATGATATACGCATGCCCCCCGGCCGAGTGAGGGTTACATGTAATAAATTCGATACCCCACTTTGTGAAAGGACCGACAACAATTATAGGGTGGAGAGGAATGGGTGGAGCACACATCTTACGATCAAAAATTTGACAATTGTGGCATTTCCAGACTGCATAGATACAATCTTTGAATAAGGATGGCTAAAAATAACCAGCGCGCAATATCTTTTGGGTTGTGGCATACCCAGACATATGACCGCCACATGCTCCAGAGTGACAGTCATTCAGAACCTTTTCAGCTTCTTCATGAGTTAGACAACGTTGGAAAATAGAATCCACCCCACGATGATAGAGTGTATCTCCAATAATAGTGTATTGTTGGGATTGGAAACGTATTTTCCGTCGCTGAGATCGTGAGATTTCAGGCCGAAAAGATTGGGTTTGGAAATAAACAATAATATCTCCATACCATGGATCAAGAGTACTGATACGAAACAAGGATTCTTCCGTAATGGGTTCTTCCACCACAGTTTCAGTATCAGTACGTGGGAAATCACACATTAGTTCCGCAAAAACCAAAGATTTCTTTGCTTTGGATTTTTCAAATTCCAAGTCAAATTCCTGCAGGATAACTATCCATTTGGAATACTTGCCCCCTAGCAATTGTTTGGTCAAGATATACATCATAGGGTTACAGTCAGAATTACTATGGTTTTGCGTAATAAGATGTAGTGACGAAATCTTTGGACAGCTTGAACAATCGCCAAGGCCAAATTCTCCACATGCGAATATAAGCTCAGTCGGATTCAGAGTTCGACTAAGATAGTAAATCACATGTTCACTGTTGAATTCATCCTCTTGAACTAAAAACATCCCAATGGTGGAATGAGAAGTGGCGAGGTACAAATAATAATCCTAGTTGTAGTTGGGAGGATGAAATAATAGTGCATGGGTCAACGTGTGTTTAAGTGCATCAAAAGATTTGTCAGCTTTTTCATCCCAAAAGAATGGAGTATTCTGTTTCAACAACTTGGTAAAACCTTTTGTTATCTCGGCGTAGTTAGGAATGAAACGACGTAAAAAGTTTGCTTTCCCTTGCAAACTTTGGAGTTGGCGAAGAGTCGAAGGAGGAGGTAATTTGACAATACCTTCAACCTTCGAGGGATCGACACGAATGCCAGCTTTTGAAATGACAATTCCCAGTAAACAACCCATTTCTATACAGAAAACACATTTGTATGGATTCAGCCTAATCCGATAATGCCTACATCTCATAAAGATTGCTCGTAAATGAGTGAGATGATCGGCTCTATGTAATGAATGGGCAGGTAAATCATCAAGATAAGGCTACACAATGTGCTTGATGTGATGAAATGCGTAAGACATAGCCCTTTGAAAAGTTTCTCCAGCGTTCTTCAATCCAAAAGGTAATTTTCAATAATAAAATGTCCCCCATGGACAATTGAAAGCCGTTTTTGGTTGATCAGCAGGGAGTATGTTGATTTGAATGTAACCGGAAAAACCTTCCATAAAGGAGAACATTTCACTGTCGGCACAATCATCTATAATTTGATCGATATAGGGGGTTGGATAATTGTCTTTAGGACAAGCTCGATTAATATCCCTATAATCGATACATATTCTTATTGTTCCTTGATTTTTGTTAACAGGAACAATATTCGATACTCAATCCGTTAAGGGAATTGGATAAATGAAACCTGCACGAAGTAATTTCTCAATTTCAGCTTTAATAGCAGCAACTTTTCGCGGGTGTATCTGACGCAAACGTTGCCGAACAGGTTTAGCATCCGGGTAAGTTTTAATTTCATGGACAATAATTGATGGATCGATTCCTGCCATTTCTTCATATGACCAGGCAAACACGTTGCAGAATTCTTGAAATATGGCTTTATAAGTTTGGATTTCATCGTCCGTACAGAAAGCACCAATATGAATGTTTTCAATAATTCCGAGTTTAACTGAAATGTAAATATTAACCGTTCAAGAGATATTTCCCAAATTTAACTCAAAATCAGGATGTTGCAATGGATTCTGTGGTTCTTTGACATAGTCAGTGGTAAAGATAGATGAAAAATCATTTTCAAAAGGATCAAGTTCAGGTAAAAACGAAGATCGATGATGAAGATCTTCCCATGGTAAATCATCAACAGACAAAAGTTCACGAATCTACTCATTAGTATGAACAAGATCAGAAAATGTTGTTGAAGCTAAGGTTGATATTGAAAGTGATTCCCCATGGACCACATTCATTGCATCAGTTTCGGTTGGACAAGAGTTAGAAAATGACTGTACAGCCTGATATGCAATTTCAAAGGGACTCAAAGGCATCGCGTTACCAAATGAATCCACCTCAGAATCGGAAGGTACGATCCAAGGATCATCAAAAGCAATAGTGTTCGATGAAATCATATGAATAGTTGCAATAGAAGGCGATGCGTTAGAAGGAGGGAAGGAAAATTTTCCTAGTAAACCAGAATATTTAATCAAACCTACCCCAAATTCCTTGTAAGGGATAGTTGTTTTACTAACATGTTGAATACTATCTGAAGAGGCTGGGTCGGATGAAAAATAAGTCAACTGGTCTATCATAACAATCTTTCCATTATTAGGAAACTTGATAAGCCGAAAGACCGATGAAACAATAGCAGTCATAGCGTAAGACCAACTGCGACCCAAGAGAAGGTTGTAATCTAGAGGGGCATCAACCAATTCCACATCTAGATTTACAGTTTTTCCTTCAACCCCTATAGGGAAATCCTGCAAAATGCCAAAAGGATGGAACCCTCAGCCATCAAAAGCCTTTATAATCGCTGGGGACTGATTGAGTGTCGGAGAACCAAGCGATCTCCAACACTGGATCGACATAATACACGTAGAAGCTCCCTCATCAATCATAGTCCGAAAGCAAGGTCTGTTTTTGACTAACACTGGAATCTGGAAAGCCATTTGATGAGGTAGGCAAGGTGTACTATTCTCTAAATCGAAGATTATTAGGTTCGAATCTTGAATATCAATAGCTCCTATAGCCGACAATAGTAATTTACGCTGTGCTGGGCATGATTGCAGCACCTCCAAAGCCGACATTGCCGAAGGGGAAATAGCTAAGTCTTCAACAATGTTATAATTCTAAGCAGCTCTCGCATGTGGATTGAAAGACGACTTTCGAGGTATACCTTTTGTAGGCGGTTTGATTACGAAGTTAGGGTTAGGTTTCTTGATCTGTAGCGGATCAGAACCAGAAGGAGTTGAAGTTGATGGCTTTGCATTAGAAGATTCTGATTCCTTACCACCAACAAGATTTTTACTACCATAATCTTGCAATCGCATCGCAATCCTGACATGAGACATCATCATAACGGGTTCTTTTGAGGCATTTGAGGAAGAAACGATCATCTTACTATCTCGGCTAGGAAAAGGATCCTTCAAGACAGCAGACGTTTGAGAACCTTTGATGATTTTCGAAACCTCAGCTCGATGTGGGTAGTCTCTTGTAAAATGCTTCTCATCACAAATGAGAGAAGGATAGCGAGGTTTATGTTTCTCATCAGTAGATTCACTTTTATCTGATTTCTCTTTTGAATTTTGTTTATTTTTCTTCTTCCCCTTCTTTTTACCACCGGATTTTGATTTGGCCGTAGATGATTCTACGACATGGATATCAACAGGAATTTCAGTGGAAGAGTCTCCTGTCGGGGAATCTGGTAAAGTTATAATAGGAGAAGAATTCTTTGAAGATTTCTTCTTTCTTTTGGTATTAACTGAACCAATCATACCATCAACGACATGAGACCCTGAAGGAGTTGCAGTTATTTGATTACGTTTCGGAAGGTTGGGGATTTTTTCATGTAAATTACCCGGCTGCGTATAAACGAGGTCAAGGTACTGAGCCTGAGAAATTACTTTCTCTTCAGTAACAACTCTTGCCTTAGCTACATCTTCAGTGATTTTAGGTAATAATGATTTAACGAATCATTCTGCTAAAATTTGATCCGGAATAAAAGCTTTCACTAAACGTCATCTATGTCGCCATTCATGAATATGATCAGAAATATATGTGGATGTGGATTGTTTTAATGAAGTTAATAATTTCGTGCCATTGTCGTATCTGACAGGCAATTGAAAATGAGTTAAGAAAGAAGTGGCTAACAGACTAAAATTATAAAAAGAGCCCCGTGGTAACTCAATGTACCATTTGGCAGCAAGACCAATCAGAGTGCGTTGAAAAAGACGTACATGACTTGAATCATCGATAATGAAATTAGATGCACACCAGAGGTGATAAGTCATCACATGATTTGAAAAATCTTCTCTTGACTTACCCTCAAACTTTGGGATATGACTGGGCAACTTATTAGGCATTGGTAGCCAATACGGAAGATAGTAAGTTGGATCGTTCGTAAGGCGCGACAAATCATATAAATCTAAAGTTGCAATAAAAGGTAACTGATGGTTAGGGTGTGAAAACCTTTGGTAACAAGACCAGCCCTAGGAGGAGGATATCCAGGATAACCTGGAATTGGATTTTCATTAGGAATATTATATCCTCTCGGAAAACCAAGATTAACCGGACCAAACTGGGGTTGTTGAGGTTGCTGATAAGTATATCCAGGGTACGGTTGATACTGATAAACTGGGTTTTGTACAGTAGGACCAAATTGATACTATCCCTAGTACGATTGATAAGTGAATTGTAGTTGACTTGTGACAACCGTACTTGGACTAGGTTGTCCTACAGGCATCTGAACTGAAGTCTGAACTGTAGGTCCTGACTGTGGTAAAGAGGCTTGAGGAGTTTGCACTGATACAGGAACAGTAGAAACCGGAGCTACCGATACTCCAGAAACAGGTGTGGGTGGTTGAATAGACATTGCAGTAGTTGCAGCAGCAGTTTGAAGCGGAGTTCGAGGTGAACTAGGCCCAGGCTGATGAACTACACCAGGTGCAAAAGTTTGAACAGTAGGCTGGACAGGTTGCTGGGTTGGACCAGAAACCAAAGGTTGTCCAGGTTGACTTGATAACTGCACATTCAGCTGCAAAGTCTATTGAGTTTGAGATGGATCCCACACCATGTTCATTCTGGGGTATGGACCCATAAAAGGTTGTGCATATTGAGGACCATAACCGGGTTGAGCGTAGGGTTGATAATTAAGTGGTACATTTCTAGCTCCTTGTACAAATGGTTTACCAGAAGGTGGTTGGAAACCTTGAGTTGGGTACTGCCCTTGAGGTTGATAACCTTGAGGCATGTACTAAAACTGGGGTTGACCTTGAGGTATATAGTGATACTGGGGTTAACCTTGAGGTATGTATTGAGTCTGGGGTTGACCTTGAGGGCGGTTGGAACAGTTACCCCGACAACCTGCTTAATGAAACAGACTGGCACAAGTTTCTTCACAAAATTGTCTCGAGTGAAGAGAACCCCCCAGAGAGTCCAAGTGAGTCTAGTCGACGTCTACTCCAGGTATAGTGAGACCTATCCTTCACCGTCACCTTAGGAAATAATCTTAAGTTTATGGACACTAAGGTTACCAACAGCAACAAATACAACTGGGGGAACAATCTACGATCCGATCTACGTGCAAGGGCAGAGTAACAAAGCTCAATCCCCTTGAAGGCTCCTTGACATGATCAATCCGAGGTTTGCCAACAAGTGACCCCAGGCTCCTCGATAATGGTTAATCCGAGGTTTACCGTTTATAATACGCGCAAGTATTCTATCTTTCCCAATGAGACAGACTTGATTGTCTCAAAGGTTCGGACATGATCTCATGATTGAATCCTTTAAGAGAAGCTTCCCAGATTATATCAACTACAATTGGATTTATTTCCTACTGCAAGATATAGCTACTTGTTTGTTTCAACTATCTTGGAGAGTTAATTACTCCCTACTCCAAGATACTAGGCTAAGCTATATTGGTGATAAGAGCCCTAGGAATAAAAAAGATTGCTAGATCAATTTTAATTAAGCATTACTTTTATGAGTTGTTTCTTAAGTCAATAGGTATGGAAATGAAACTTTGATGGTGTGAAGAATCGACTCCAAAAACACTAAAAATGCACCTAAAATGATAAACAAATCGTTTTTCCTTCAATGAATTTCTAGCTAAAAGAAAGAGTTTGAGAATGCAATTCTTTGAAAAACAAATCTTTCTTTCAACATGTAAATGAAAAGAAAATCTTTTTGTCTTTTTCAATAAGAACTCAAAATGAGACTACTAATTATGCTCACAATAAATCCCTTTCTTTTTCAACACTCAAAAACTACAAAAAACAATTCTTTCAAAAGAGATTCTACAATTTCTAGAAAACACTCAAAACTACAAAAACTAATTTTGAGATCTAACAACTTCTAAAAACCTAATGTATAAAAGCTTCAAATATTTTTGAGGACGTTTTACTTATTTATTCAGTAAACTAAGGATTAATTCGTTCAGAATAACAAATCAATCAAAAAACATCCAGCTATGTTTTCTTTTATAAAAATGAAATTCAAAACTTATAACCAAGTTCGTTCAAAGATTTTCAAAGAGAAAAATAAATATATTTCTCACCAAAGGCAGATTTCAAAAACCAGTTAGACTCATCAAGAAGACAAAAAGACACCAGGGTAATCTAAGGTTTCTTAGGCTTCTAATCTTTGAGTCACTACATAGACTAAGTGAAAACCAATCCAGGCATGCAAAACTTCTAGAAAATCATCTAAAACAAAAAAAACCAATGGAATTTACTCACAAGAGATTTTTGACAGAACACATGCAGATCTGGGTAGACAGTAAAAGCCATAAATGAAACCTAAACTTAACTGGAAGAAAACATTTTAGGTTTTTCAAAAAATTTCACAGGGTCCGCAGGCTTCCAGAAGAACCAGATGCGGTACCGCTATGTGTACTAAAGGAAAAGTGCGGATATGCTCGCACTGTCTGTTAAAAGAAAGTGCGGTCCTCTGAAAACTTCGAAAAAACAAAAAATAATCCAGATCCTAAAAACTAGCCAATCCCACACACACAAGCAAAAACCAGAAATAAGAACAAGTTTTTCAAGTCAAAGAAAAAGGAAAACCAAAAACCAAATTCAGTTCCCCAGCGGAGTCGCCAATTTGTTGGCCAGATAAATCGATCTTGTGCACAAGGCTGATCTCCCTAGTATCAAAAGATATCTAGAAACAAGCAGGACAAGAAAATCTACCTTTCTCTAAACATATTTCGATTCATTAATAAAAACTATAGAGGTGTTTAGACCTTATCTTAAGTCCAACGCTAGTTTGTAGTAGCCATCCTTCAACCATCCGAAAGAGTTTCCTTTTGAGAACCTACAATCAAAAACAAGCACACATCAAATAACACCTAAATAGCTAATATCATAAATCAATAAATAAATAAATAAATAAAATATAAAAAAATAAAAATAAAAATAAAAATAAAAATAAATTAAGCAAATTAAGCAAATAAAACAAATTAATCAAATAAGTAAATAATTAAACAAAGAAATAAGTACATTAAATTAAATTAATAAACTTATTAAAAAAAACTAAAAATAAAAAAAAAATATAATAATAAATAATAAATTTGTTAACTAATCTATTCGTTTAATTAACTATCAAAAATTAGTTAATTAAGTAAAACATAGTAATTAATCAATAAAAAAATAAAATAAAATAAAAAATAAAAAATTAATTTTTCATAAATTTATTAAACCTAATAATTAATTCAAGAAATAGAAAAATAAGTAATTAATCTGTCCCTGTAAACTTATTAATTAATGAATTAATTAATCATATTAATAAATAAATGAATAAACATATTAATAATGAATACATAATTTAATTAATTAATTTGATTAATCAAACAAATTAATTTATTATTTAGACAAATTAATGAATCAATTGAACCAATAATTTAAAATAGAATTAATAAACATAATAATTAATTCTATAGATAATAAAATTATTCGATTAAGTTATCCCCTTGAATAAATTAATTAATTAATTAAAAATAATAATAATAATAATAATAATAATAATAATAATAATAATAATAATAAATAAATTAATTAATTAAATAAAAAGATAAGAGCCGACCTATTTTCTTATTTCTTTTGTTTAATAACTTATATATATACCCTAATTTTAGCTCTGGGATACATCATTATGATTTTAAGAATATCTATTGACGCATTCTCCCTTGATGATGGACTCACTTGGTAGTCCGAAACGTTGGGTTCATAAAACTCTACAACAGGTCATTCCTCCTCTACCTAAAATCATAAATCATGTTCATTATGGTGATCAAGGAATCCATAAAATAAACCATAAAACACAACTTATTGAGAAAAATAAACTTATTTGTATTAACTTTGAAATAGAAGAACCTTACAACCTTTGGTGCCTTGATATTGTACAAGCTCTTCCCAGGGTCCGAAACAGGAATCTCCTTTACTTTGAAAAGCCTCACACTCTTCCAAATGAGATCAAAGAGGTATGTAATCTCTCCTCACAAAAGCTCAATTAGGAAGACTAAGTTCCAGCAGCATTTCACCTCAAAAATATTCAGCTTTCAACCTTTTAAGTAACCAGCACAATGCTTCATTTTATAGTGCAAAGGAAGGAGGTTACAGGTCCACCTATGAAGGGATGGAGTCCTCCTTCAAAGGGATAAGCTCCTCACATCAAGGGGTTAGCTCCTTAAGGTATGGGATACATGAACCTTAAAGGAGCGAACTTGCCACCTCAAGATTCCTTCCAGAAGCTTCTAGAAATGACTCAAAGTGAGTTTTTAAGAATATACTTGCACCTTTTTGACTTTTACAGGGGTTCAAACCCATAACACGAAGACAGAGCAGTCAGGTGCGTAGGGGACATGACCTTTAGGTGCAGGACTGCAGGTAATGCTAAGAGAAAGTGCGGAACCAGAGTTTTAGAGACTTTTGAGGGCTTTCTCTTATTTTCAAGACTTGATATGAAGAATTGAGGCTTAAGACTTGCAAAGGAGGAAAGTATGAGTGATAATGGACTCACACAGATTGAAAAATGTCAAGGTGACAATTTTTGTGCAACATTTCCTCAATTTCCTAAAAATCGGGATGGTGGCATAGGAGAAGTTTAACTACAGTGTGCCTATGAGTTTCTCTACCCAGGACCTTGACAATAACATACCAAACCGTGGTGGTATATCAGCGACCACCACATCCATCAAGACAACCTTTGCTGGTATTTGGTCCAGGGATACTACCAAATATTTGATTAGACCAAGACAACGGACCTTACCAAATCAAAAGAGTACAAGTCATGGTATTCATGAGTTATATCTAGACCCAAGTTTTCGATGATGGCTTTGGGCATTAAATTATGGGAGGCTCCAGAGTCAAGCATGGAGTTATGAAGAATGTACTAGTAGATTCTTAAACTCAGGTAAAATGGAGGAACCTCACTATCTTCTGACTGGCCATCTATGGCTGGAACAAATATTAATTCAGGCTGGTCATATTCAACATTAACCATGTCAGATAAAGGGTCAACTTTCAGCATTTTAACTATATCAGACTTATAATGGCTATTTTTGACTAGTTCAGTAAGAGGGATTGACACTTTCAACTTTGAAATTTCAGTTTCTAAATTGAATGAGCTAGATTTATCTACCTCTCTTTGGATGATGTCTCTTTTCTCGGGAAAATCTTTTGATGTCTGATCCTTCTTCTGACTGTCGTGATCCTTTTTTGGATTGCTTGTAGATGGAAAATTTACTTTGTTTTGGTTAGCTGATGCCAACTCTTTGCCTTTACTTTGATTACCTGGAGGATTTGTCTTCATTTGGGTATGCTTTTGCTACGATGTCCTTTTCTGAATGGGAGTGATCGGGACATCCCTGTTTCTCAAGGAATATTTATTTTGCTGAGAGCTGAGTGCATTCAAGTATCCTCTTTGATAATCATCTGATTGGGTTTCCAATGCATAGTCATTCGCCAGTATGTAGTTTTCATCTTTAGGTTCCTCCATCTTCTCAACATACTTCTCATTTTGAGTCAAGAAAATGGGATGGTGATGTTCCCTAAATAAGTGGTTTTCTTCGACAATTGGGTCTATTTCATCCTTTGATTCTCCTTGAGCATAATTTTGCTACTAGGGTGTCTGAATTTGTTGCTAAGATGTTGATGCCTCAGGAGATTTCTTCTCTCTTTGTTTTATCCTGTATTGAGGTTGTTGCTAGTTTTTGAAATTCAGATTCCTGACTTGTGGCTCCTGCTGTCTATCTGAATTTATCATTCGGTTAGCCATCCTCTCCATGGTTCTGATCAGAGAATCTAGTTTAAGATTGGTGGAAGAAGAGGGTTCTTCTTTGATGGTTACTTTCTTCTTTGGTTTCTCATGTTTCAACTGAAACTTTTTAATCATCAAGTTTTCTTCCACGCTCACTGCATTATTTTTCATTTCTTCCAGAGTGGTAGGATCTATTTCCGTAGTTGATAAACCATCTCCGGATCAAAAGCATCCGGATAATGTTGAAGTGCCAAATCAGGTGGAGGTTTCATGTTATCTGGAATGGAATTGTAAATCTGATTGAACCTTATAGTAAACTCCTGAACCATCTCGTTAGGATTCCTTTTCAATGTATTGTATTCCGCCAAGATCTGTAATGGATTTTTCTTTTCCCGCCACCTGGCTAAGAACAACTCATTTAACCTCTGAGGAGTATCAATGGAGCCAGTTGCCAAACCACAGAACCATTTTTTCACATCTCCAGAAAAAATTTGAGCCATTAGTCTCATTTTGGCATCGTCATCATCAACCTCCTCTAAGTCAATGAAATTAGCCATCTTGTCAATATGTTGTTGTGCTATGACTCCCAGGCTTCCATCAAAAAGAGGAAGTCTCTGGCCATAGGTCTGAGGTAAAGCTACCAACTGACTAGGTAATTGTAAGGGAGAAAATCTCGCCATGACTACTGGGGGAGGGAGTATGGAGATTACAATGGGTTGAGTTTGTTGTGATGAAGATGGAGGTGCGGATATGGTTGTTTTCGGAGGTGCAGTAGATGGTACAGTAGAAGGTAAGATTTCAAGTTTATACTAGATGTAGGCTTTTTCTGTAGTAATCTGTAATTGATCGGATTTGAAGTTTCTCAAAATTAGACCAAACCTCGTGCTCAAGTTTCGAAGACTGTGATGTAGCAGAAGGTTGATTAAACAAAGATTTTGAGTCGGGTAAGTATGAATCAAACTTTATGGGATCAAACACTTCCTCTGTAAGACCAGACTCAGACTTCAAATGAAATAGCGATAGCTCAATTTTAATATCAAAAGGAATATCCTCAATACTCAGTATCTGTTGGCTTATTGGGGCCTGACCTAGGTTCAGAGTTAAGTTAGCTAAAAAAATCCCAGTACCACTGACCTTTCGGAAACAGTCCTTGGAGCGCGGACTGAGGTCTCACTCGAAGTAGTATGGGAGGGTGCTAGAACCAGGTTTCTGCACCCTAGAGATGTCTGATGAGTTCAAGTGGTCCGCGGGTCGACCCTGCGTGCACGTCGCTACACGCACTTTCCCATACCTCTCAGCCTGAGATGTTGCCTTCGCGCAACCCTACTCAAGGGATGAAGACTGCGCTTTTGCGTTATTACCCAAGACTTCACTGATATTCTACTGTTAGTTGATTAACTATACTTAACAATATAAACCATTCATACAGATGCATGAAGTAAATAAACAATATATTTGCAATTTATATCAAACATGAATTAACCCAAGAATAGATACACAAATTGGTAACAAAACTTCTCTTTATTAATTTCTTCCTCGGTTACAGACTTGACTCTGCCTTGTGCACTCAGCTACAGGGGTCTGCGCACTCATCTGCGGACTACTAGGCCTCTGCGCACTCTACTGCAGAGCCTTCTCCTATTCTATGACCCAAAGACACACTTAGTCACTCATACTCTTTCTCTTTCTCTCTACTACTTTGCTCTCTATTACACTTAGAGCCTCACTCTATTTATACAATCCCATGGTCCGTGGACCATGAGTAGGCCGACATTAAATACAAAACCAGGGCGGACAACCCTGTGACTCTAACATACTTCCCCGCCTGCAATTCGCGGAGCTTTACAACAATATCAGGTCAAAACTTGGGTTTTGAGCCCCAAAACATGCCTTGGGGTGGATTCCATGCCCAACAGGCCCCCAACACAAACATCATGACTCGCACTTGAGTCACTCTATCGGCGCGACAATCTTTAAATGGAGTCCCTCCAACTGTTCGCGAACTATGCTGAGGTCAGCAATGCACTAAGCTGCTGCTTTCTGGATCTGCTGCATCCGTTGTTCCAAGACCTCTGTGTCTGAATTGTTTCCATACATCTGTACTGGTATCTGCTGCAAATGTTTATAGTCCCGCGCCTTTGTCCGGTTCCTTGGAGCACGAAGACTATGTTTTTTCTGGCTAGTCAGATAGTCGGCCCACCCGTGTCGGGCTTCAAGCATCTGCCATTCACCTTGCCTGGGAAAGGTTCTCCATTTAGTTTGACCAGCTATACTGCGCCTTCTTCTGTGACCTCCTTAACGACGTATGGTCCCAGCCAATGCATTCTGAACTTTCCTGGGAATTTTTCAAACTTACTGTCATACAACAACACTAAAGCATTTACCTTGAAGGTGCGCAAATTAATATGGCGATCGTGCCAGGCCTTTTCACGTTGCTTTTCTACATGATGATGAAAACCAGCCAAGAACTGTTCCTCCTCAAGTTCTTCCAATTGCGCGAGCCTTTCTTCTAGAGCTTCGCAGTCCTTCATACCTTTGGGTGCTACTATGCACGGACTAGGCTTTGCATGCTCCATAGGGATTACAACATCTACTTCATACCTCAACGTCGGAAGTGCCCGCGCGGTCAGGGTTTTGCACATGGTCCTATAAACCCATAGAACTGCTAGTACGCACAGGTCCCAGTCAGTGCATCTCACATGGTGGACCATGTTCAGTACTTTGCATACTTTGTCAACAACTTTCACACGGATAATTTGTGGTGTGCTTGGTCTTATCATACTTCGTTGTTCGTGCCATCGTCTTGCCCCCTCCTGCTTGTTGGTCCTATTTCCTATCGCAAGGATAGTGTGCGTTCGTGCAGGTTCTGTACCATACGCTTGTACCCATCTAGACAGGTGGGTGCGTAGGTTGTTTCATCCATCATACTCGAATTTCATCCACATCTGAGGTTTTCCAAACCGCATGAGCATCATTCTCTTGCATTCGCGCCAGTCCTCAAAACTTCTTTGATGAGTACCCCACCATCTTGCGAGAGTTTCGCGTAGTGCCCATTTCAGAGCATCAAATCGCTGTTGTTCTGGCACCTCTCTTTCAAATTTGTTTAGGAAATCATCCACTTTGCTCAACCTGTCATACATAGGTATATCTCTTACCTCTGTTACCACAAAGCACAGCGATATTGTCATCATGTTATAGTTGAGGGTGGTTATTTATTGTAACCAGTTCTGTCATCGTTTTATTTCCTCATCCGAATATGAGGTGCACGAGCTTTCACGCTCCCATGAAATCCTACCATCCGCTGTTGGATTCACCCAGTCCCGCCCCCATGTAGTTATCTTGTAGATACAGTCTAGGTCGTCGTCGTTGTCGCAGTCACGCACCGGCTTTGTGTAGCGCGATCCTTCCGTAGGGTCTAAAGGTACCACTACGTGGAGTGACTTTTTCTCAAAAATCATCTTGCACTTCTTTAGATTTATCACACCATTCATGTCAAGGGCCCAATCTATTGCCAGTAGTGTGGGATAGGGATTGCTGTTATCAACAATCTATATCACATAGAAATCTGCAAGCGCACTCGCACCTTCGATATCCACCGTTATTCCTTGTAGTCTCCCCATAGGTAGGAGCTTTTTCAGGTTCGCCATTTGCAATTGAATAAGAGACCATTGTAACGCAGGCCTACCCATGTGCTCCCATGTCTGCTTTGGTAGGACATTCGCGTCCGATCCTAGATCCAAAATCACCTGATCCATCTCATATTCCCCGATTTGCGCAGTAAATCTCATCTCCCTTCATGTTCGCGTTGTGTGCTTTCCTAGCTTCCGGACTACACGCGGTTCTCCCAGACTAGCACATATAGTGATGAGTTCTTACAGTCCCTTCACCACTTTGCTATCCCATAGCAACTTCATGTATGTCTCCAGAAAGGTAGTGAGCATTGATGGGTCCATCTCTGGTTCTATTTTGTCTTTACTACCTGAAGTGGAGGCCTCTATGAAGCTCTTCTTAGCTTCCATGAATGTCTCCTTAGCGCGCTCCAAATCAAATTTTGGTTCCTTTGTTGGAGCCTTGCGAACCCAGGCACTCTCTTTGGGCTGCGTGCCCTTTTCATCTCTTGTCGTGATACCACTTCAGAGCATGATGTTTACATTCGGGTCCTCCTCGCACGACTTATACCTCATCATTTGCAGGTTTTGAGTCGGGGGACATTGGAGTGTTCCTTTATCGTGCAACCTCGCTATTAACGTGGGACAGTCCTCTATCTCATGATCAAAATGGGTATAATATAAGCATGATGGCCTCGTCTGATTTGTACAATCATGGGCATAATGCCCTGGCCCTCTGCAATTGTAACAGATCAGCTGTATGTGACCCCTTCCTGGCCCCATTCCACCTCGACCTCATCCTCGCCCCTCAAATCCAGTGCACACCATACCTGCATTTTGATCAAGGGCTCGCGTTTCGGTTTGAAATCTGTAGGTAGGAGTCTGATCCATCATCAGTTCATAACTCCTACAGGTACGCTCATCATGGCCTACTAACCTGCAGAAATTACAGAACAACTGTTGGGACGTCTGCGTATACTTCTGTAATAGATGGTAGTTATCTGTAGCATGCCTCCCTCCTATCTGACAAATAACGCACCATAGTGCAGGTGCCATGCTCGGCCCTGCTTGTGCGTCTTGTCTCAATCGCATTGGCCCTCCTCCTGCCAGGTAGTTCACAAAGACTGGAAAATGGTCCTTGTCATGTCCCTGGCCTTTGCACTTTATGCACCAAGCCTCCTCATGCGCTTATGGGCGAGTTGTCCTATCTTGTTTCAATCTCTGCATCTCAAGACATAAGTTTTTCAACTGCGTGTGGATCTATTGGAATCCCAAGTTAGGATCTTGTATCGGGGTCTCGTGCAGTCTCATTGCGATCTCCAAGGCCTCGGCCTAAGTGGATAGCTTCTGCTATGAAAACATGTTCCTTAGATGCGGCGTTAGCGACACTGCAAACCATGTGCGGTTTTGCCCATCCGTCAAGGTCATATTGGATTCAAAAATCATACACTTCAGTCTCTGATCTAGCTCCCAGGGGGTCTCACTTGGAAGCATCGTGATTTCCTTAAATCCAATAGTCGATTGTGTCTCTAATTTTGGCCTGCTAAATTCCCTGTTTAGCGCAGCTTGGATATCTGCAATCCCTGTGTTTAGATTGTCATTGGAATTCTTAATGTACCATGTCAGTGCGCAATCCTGCAACGTGCTTACCAGAGTTGCCTTCTTTATATTGTCATCCGTGACTCCTTGTGCTTCCCATACCGCCTTTACCACGAAACAAAATTGGTCTAGATCTTCATTCCCTACTCCTTTGAACACCGAAAATTTTATTACACTTGCCATATTGAACTGTGGTGGTGGCGGAGGTGGTGTGGGCAAAGATGGGGGTGAAGATGGTGAAACTGGTGGTGGTGTAGGTGGCGGTGGTATGCATGGAATTCACTATCTTATCAGACTGATCACACTTCTTAGTGAAACCTTTGCGAGCTCCTCCTCGCTCTCCCTCAAAGGTGAAATCAAGGGACTAGTCTCTAATTCTTTGCTACCTTCGTTTTTGTAGATCCTACCAATTCGTGTAGTCCCAAACATCAATTTATTCACATAACTTTCTTTTCACACAGTAGCATTTTAATCCAAGTGTTCAAATAATTAATGTACTTACCTTGCGGTCCTTTGAGGAAGCGTCATTCTGCCTCACTGTAGCTAACTGAAGTATCTACTACGAACTTGGTGATAAACCCTCCTATAATTCAATCGAGCCAATGGTCCATAGCGCGTGTGATCTTATCTTCTGATGTTTTCAGTCTACGCATCAACTCTGGAGTCCACACAATAGGTTTTTCAAGCCTACACCTTCCCTAACTGTCTGCTAGCTTCGTGATCCACTTGTACAACTTAGACAGGAAGGATACAAAGAAAATTTAGTGGATTTCCATATATAAGTAGTGCTCTAACCACTCTTCCTTCGATACTCGAATTCCTATTTTCCTACGCTGTGAACTCGTGAATCTTTCTGTCTAACCACTCTTTAATTTCTTTCTTTGTCTGATTCCAGTGACACAACATCAGACATCTCTTATGCAGATCTCGGTCCTATTAATAGAACCATTTGTTGGCTTATTGGGGCCTAACCCAAGTTCAGAGTTAAGTTAGCCAAACAAATCCCAGTACTACTGGCCCTTTCGGAAACAGTCCATGAAGCGCAGACTGAGGTCTCACCCGAAGTAGTATGGGAGGGTGCTAGAACCAGGTTTTCGCACCCTGGAGATGTCTGATGAGTTCAAGTGGTTTGTGGTTCGACCCTGCGCGCACGTCGCTACGCGCACTTTCCTATACCTCATAGCCTGAGATGCTACCTTCGTGTAGCCCTACTCAAGGGCTAAACGCTACGCTTCTGCGTTATTACCCAAGACATCACTGATATTCTACTGTTATTTGATTAACTTAGCCTACTTGCATGTTGTAAGTTACACTTAACAATATAAACCATTCACATAGGTGCGTGGAGTAAATAAATAGTATATTTGCAATTTATATCAAACATGCATTAACCCAAGAACAGATACACAAATTTCTAACAAAACTTCTCTTTATTAATTTCTTCCTCGGTTACAGAATCAACCCCTGCGCACTCAGTTGCAGAGGTCCGCGCACTCAGCTGCAGAGCCTTCTCCTACTCTATGACCCAAAGACACACTTAGTCACTCAAACTCTTTCTCTTTGTCTATACTATTTTGCTCTCTCTAACATTAGAAAACTAGGGCGGACAACCCTGTGACTCTAACATACTTCCGCGCCCGTAATTCGTGGAGCTTTACAACAATATCAGGTCAAAACTTTGGCTTTGAGCCCCAAAACATGTCTTGGGGAGGATTCCATCCCCAACAGTATCTGATCTGGAAAGGAAGTGGTCCTTTCCAACTTTTTTCTTTCAGTATCAGGGAAAGGGACTTTAGGTTTTCTTAAAAATCTTTCAGGATCATCAATAGGAGAAGGAGGGTTTGGGTCAGGGTTTGACCTGGTATATCTTTTCAGAGCCAGAATATTAACAAGGTCAAAGAATATGTAAGGTAAAAGAATTTAGACTTGAGCAGAACAAAGAAAGCTTCAAACTTCACCACCGTGGAATTTCTTTCAATAGAAAATTTTAACAAATAGAGATCAAGAGCTTACCAATGAAATGAGGTTTGATTTGAACTTGTGATTTATGAACTTCTTTGCTTTTTGAACAAGCTTTGAATATCTTCGACTGAATCAATTGGATCAGGATGCGGAATTGGATATTATTTGTCTTCTTGAAGCCAACTCTACAATATTAACACTGCAATTATGGAATCCGCCTTTTTGAAACGTAGTCCCATCATCCAAAGGAACAAATTCCAATGAAAACTTGTCGTACACCCAGGGAAAATGAATCTTTCATTCCCTAGAAATGGTGCTAGTATGTTACACTCCTACGGATCTCTAAGGCTGAGGAAGAATCCAGCTGAGGTAAACACAGACCAATATTTTTGACTTGGTAGCTAGACCTACCAAGCCGGAGAGGGCTGTCTCTATTATGGCTCTAATACCACTTGTTATAGATCTGATATGAAAAGATATGAAAATACAAATATACCCAGAAATAATAAGATAGAAATAGATAGAAATGGTTCTTTATTGATCAAACCCTTAAGGTAGGGCAACACCATACATTCACTCCTTAAGGAAGGAGAACACTCCACAAGCCATATGCCTGTTCATACAATATTCCTTCACATTCTCAATGTGGAGTCTCTAGCCTCTATATAGGCCTCATACATACAATACCATGGGTCATTACCATGGTTCCCTCAATACCATCTATCTAATACCACGGACTTATTACATTATTGCTAACTACTTGTGGTCCCTTACACGATACGGGTTAACCACCTGATTTATTACTATTGCCCTTCCCATTATTACATTATTCCCTTGGATACCTCCCTCTGTACCCCATATTATCCCCCCTAGGTATACTACATTCCACCCCCCTTAACATGTTTCATCTCCGAAACATGGGAAGAACACAAATAATAAGATCTACTCAAAAGAGTAGTCCACTGGTACCATGCACATGCATCTGGCCATCCCAGAGAAAGGTGAACCCTTGATCTCGTTGGTGCTTCACTCGCTTGAGATGGAAGTTGACCCTGGCGGCTCTTCTGTGTGGATGTGTAGCAGGTGGATCGTCGCCCCTCTCTATATGCCATGCGGGGATTATTGTCCTTGTGGATAATTTGTTGCCATCTTGTTGGTTGTTTTCTTGCGGGGTGATGTGGGTGATGATATGTTGAAGTTTTAACCAACAGTGTATCTTTCTTTAATTCACCACCAAATGGAGCCTAAGTGGTATCTGGTACATGTTGTGGTGCCTGTTGTTGTTTCTTATCTTCCAATATTACTTAAACCATTGAGTCCTCATCTGATGTATCAGTACCTTTAACCTTTTCTGCTTTAGCCTCTGTTTGTGTTTGATTGTCGACCATCAAAGGCTCATCATCTGATGTGTAAGTGTCATTAGAGCTTTGTGTTTCTACCTCCATAGTCTCTGCTTGGGTCTTCATGGAAATATCCTGCAATGTAATTTTCTTCTTTTTATACCAGAGCTTTAGGAATTTCTTCTGCACATTAATATTGATAGTACCCACAGATTCCATCCAAGGATATCCTAAAACAAAATCCATGTTATCCATATTTAAAGTATAAAAATCACAATGCAACACATACTTATCCATAAAAAGCTTCAAATCTTTATAAACTTGCACATCCTCATCATTAACCTGTGTGTTTTCAATGTGTTTTGCAGGCACTTGCAATTTTTTTGCAAAATTTGACATTTATGAGATTTTGCTTGCAACTAGGATTTATAGACATAATGATCTTCTCCTTCTAAATCAATCCATGAACCTGCAATAAGGAGATACCTACAGAAAGTAACCCTTTAGGTTTCTTGGTTTCCTTCTTTCCTGTAAAATTAAAATCTTTGCTAGGTTGTGTGTCTGTCTGTTTGAGTTTAGTAAGAGGTCCCCCAAAATTAGATTTAGGGTTAAAGTGGTCACAAATGGATTTTGTGAACATCTGCCAAGTAATTGTCCTTGGATAGCGTTTATAATGCTCCTGCCACCATTGCCATGTTGCGTGGTCCAAGTACATGCTTCCCACACTCAGCTGAGTCGCATCATCTATGATGTGATTCAATGTGAAATATTGCTCCATTTGTGCTAGCCATGTGGCCGGTTCAGAGCCATCAAATTTGTTCATCTTGCACTGGAATGTCGTATTCGCGCTTCAGCTGTCTCGCTGTCACAATTTTTTTTGAAAAAAAGAGCTGATTTTAAATCAGCAATATCTCCCTCATCCAGACTCAGATTCGACTGATTTATTTTTTATTTTTTATTAATTTTTTATTTTTATTTTTATTTTATTTATTTATTTTATTTTATTTATTTATTTTTATTTATTTATTTAATTTTTTATTTTTTATTTTTTATTTATTTTATTTTTTATTTATTTATTTTTTATTTTATTTTATTTTATTATTTTATTTTTATTTTTATTTTATTTTATTTTTTATTTTTTTTTATTTTATTTTTTATTTTTATTTTATTTTTATTTTTTTTTTTTTCTGAAATTGAGTATTTTTTTTCCAACAACTTAGATCTGCAATTAGATTTTGCGAATTTTTCCTCAAAACGTATAGATCTGATCTGTAAACTTGCCGCCCTGAAAAATGTCTGCAACACAACTGATTTTTAAATTAGCGATATATCCTTCATCCAGACTCCAATTCGGCCGATTTTTTTTTAAATTGAGTATTTTTTCACCAAAAACCCAGATCTACAATTAGGTTCTACAGATTTTGCACTGGAACATACAGATCTGATCCGCAAACTCGCCGCACTGAAAAATGGTGCAACACCACTGATTTTTAAATCAGCGATATCTCCTTCATCCGGACTTCGATTCGGTCGATTGTTTTTTTCAAATTGGGTATTTTTGTGTAAGGAACCTAGATCTACAATTATATTTTGAAAAATTTTCACCAAAAAATACAGATCTGATCTGCAAACTCGCCACCACAAAAAGTTCCTCCAAAAATAAAAAATAAAAATTCTCTGCTTTGCCCAAGAAAGTGCTCCGATACCACTTGTTATAGATCTTAGATTTGATATGAAAATATAATACAATGCAAATAAACCCAAGAAATAACATGATCTGATTATAGATAAATGCTTCTCTTTATTGATCAAACCCTTAAGGTAGGGCAACACCATATATTCACTCCTTAAGGAAGGAGAAAACTCCACAAGCCATATGTCTGTTCATACAATATTCCTTCACATCTCTCAATGTGGAGTCTCTAGCCTCTATATAGGCCTCATACATACAATACCATGGATCATTACCATGGTTCCCTCAATACCATCTATCTAGTACCATGGGCTTATTACATTATTGCTAACTACTTGTGGTCCCTTACATGATACGGGTTAACGACGTTATTTATTACTATTGGCCATCCCATTATTACATTATTCCCTTGGGTACCTCCCTCTGTATCGCATATTAACCCCCCTAGGTATACTACAGTATCCAAAGGATCACATCCTAAAAGGGCTGGATGGATTAGGGTTTTAGGCTAGATATAGTAGCTTAGGGTTTTGATTTGATTTGATTGGGGTAGTCACTGGATGAGTGAATTAGGTCAGAGAGTGAACTAAGTCAGGGCAAAAGAAAATCAGAATTGCAGACATTTGATGGGGAAAGTTAGGAAAATATTTTAACACTTTGTAGTATATTGATGAAATGGTTTATATTGATGAGGTGCTAAAAAGAGTATGAAAAGCATGAATTCTTTTTAAACTAAAGAAATGAAACAAATTATCATGATTTTCCCAAAACAGAGCATAGAAGATGCAGTTTTCTTATCACACCTTGAAAATCAAACATATTTAGAAGTGAAATGGATCATGGAAGATACAAAACATTCACACACATGTAACTTAATAAGAAACAATATCAAAATACCATGCCACAAGAATCCCACCAAAATAGCTGCAATTCATCCAATATATTCCATGCCAAAGTCTAAAACACTAGTACAAAATCTAATGGAGTCCAACCAGTAGAATGATTGAAAAAGTACATGATATAGGCCTCAAACAAACTCGTCCCATCCTCACAGGTCGAATCCATGAGAGGAGGAGTAGTTCCACCAAAAACTAAATTGATAGGTAGAGTGTAGGGTGGTCAAAGTGACTCATCCCTCACTTTTTGGAAACTGATTCATTACATCACAAAAAGAGTTTTCACCTAATGTATTTACCCTAGGTAATAGTAAAAACATCATTATTACATTTACATTCATCAATTACATTGGTAAAAACATGATTTGTCAACGTGAAACTGTCAAAACTGAGAAAATTTACATAATGAAAAAACTCAGAAAATTTGTGTCAAAAGCGCAGCGCCAACTTTAGCTCCACTTTTGAGGGGGTTCCTGGAGTCCACATTAAGCCTAGGATAGCTCATTGGAAATCCTAGCCTATCTAGTTTCCAAATCTACCTTTATTTTCCAAAATAGTCAAGTTTGACATTCCAAAAGTTGATTCTCCCAATATTGGTAAAACACGCAGTGCTAGCCTCCAAAATAGGGCATAAACACGATTTTTTGGTGTTTTTTGACCTTTTGATTGCCCATCTGACCCAAAAAATCTTAGCAAAGTGGTTTTCCTCTCTGTATTTGGCCTTCTGAATCCAATTGTGGTGACCATTTTACATTTGGAGGCCTCTAGGAAAAGTGCAACACATTGGGAAAAAGCGCAACGCCTTACCTAGAAGCACATCGCCTGTGTTAAAGAAAGGCAGTGCCCGTAGCTCTAAGCACACCGCCTCCCTTCTAAGCACAACGCCTTCCTCCTAGCACAGCACTAAGATAATTGTCAGACCAATATAACTCCTCAAAACATAAACTCTCTATATTATTCATTCAAGTTATTCATTATTATATACAAGAGGGAGTGACTGTTCGGTTCATCTCCCGACTCTCTGTTTTCTCTATTATTTATTTACATTTACATTATTTACAGTTGTTCACCCAATCCTTAATATTAGGTGTCAACATTCCCCCCTTAATATGAAGGAGCGTTGGTGAGTCCAAGCATCGTTTTGAATCTTTCAAGCTTTTCTCTTCCAAGTGCTTTGGTTAAGATGTCTGCAATTTGCTTATTAGTGGAACAATGGCGGAGATGGATTGTTTTGGCCTCAACATGATGTCGAATCAAATGATATTTAGTATTGATTTTCTTTTTTTGATCATGGAACTTTGGGTTCTTGGCCAACTTTGTTGTAGATGTATTGTCAATCATGAGTGGAGTTGATTGTACTTGTTTTACCTGCAAATCTTCAAGAATTTTCCTGAGCCACACAATTTCTTTAGTTGCTTCAGCTGCTGCCACGTATTCTACCTCTATTATGGAATCTACTGGAACTGACTGTTTGCATGATCTCCAGGAGCAAGCTCCTAATCCAAGACTCATAGCATAGCCAAAAGTAGATACCCTTGTTTCTTTATCTCCATCGAAGTCTGAATCAGAGTATCCAATCAAGCTGAAGTCACTCGCCTGTGTATACTTAATTCCAAAGTCTTGAGTTCCCTTCAAGTACCTTAGAACTCTTTTTGTAGAAGACCAATGTCCCTCACATGGTTTTTGCATAAACCTGGAGAGGATTCCAACAGCAAATGAAATGGCTGGTCTGGTGGTAGTCAGGTAGTTGAGACTTCCTACAAGCTATACTTTGTTGCATCCTCAAATTATTTTCCTTCAATGGATGTGAGCTTTAAGTTTTGTTCCATTAGAGTGGTCAGAGGATTGCATTCAGTCATGCCAAACTTGTTCAACAGAACTCCAATGCACTTCTTTTGAGAAAGGAATATGGACTTTGGATGTTGAGTTACTTCAATACCAAGATAGTAATGAACATAGCCCAAATTAGTCATTTCAAAACCTTTCTTCAGTTCCTTCTTTATGGATGCAATGTAGCTTTCATTTTTCCTTGTCATCAAAAGATCATATACATATACCACAAGATATACAACTATTTTTCCAACCTTCTTTACAAACAGAGTTGCATCATCAAGATCATAATGTTTGAAATTGAGTTTCAGAAGATGCTCAATTAATTTTTCATACCAGGCTCGTGGTGCTTGTTTGAGGCCATACAAGGATTTCACAAGTTTGCATACTTTATTTTCATGTCCTTTAACAGCAAAACCTTCAGGCTGGGACATAAAAACATTTTCTTTTAGATCTCCATTCAAGAAAGCGGTTTTTAAATCCATTTGATGGACTTTCCAACCATTTTGAGCTGCTAGGGCAAAGAGTGTTCAGATGGTAGCCCATTTTGTTGTGGGGGAAAAATTCTCCTCATAATCAACCCCTTCCTTATGTGCATAACCTTTTGCCACAAGTCTGGCTTTGTGCTTGTCAAGTGAGCCATCAACTTTATAATTGTTCTTGTAGACCCACTTGCAGCCAATTGGTTTGGTTCCCAATAGAGGATCAACCAGCTTCCAAGTGCCATTCTTTATGAGGGCATCATACTCCTTTTGCATTGCTTCTTTCCATTCATCATGAGAAGCAGCATCTTTGAAGGAAGTTGGTTCAAAATCTGTAGACAAATTTAATTCACAATCATAAGAGACATCCATATCAACAAGTGAATCATAGTCATCTACATTACCTCCATTTTTTTTATTTGAATTTGTAGTTCCTATTTTTGCAACCTCATTAGGGTGAACACTTTCAAGTGTCTTTGTCAGCCACTATGGGGGACCTTTCTCAGATGGTCCAGGCTGCTCTGTTGACTGAGTTAGGGCTGAATCAAGATCGAGTCTCCAAATTCTGTCAATCACATCACTCAAAGTATCATATGTTGCTGGAGATTCATGTAGGGGAGAGATTGCTTCTAAAGAAGATTCCACAGGTTGATCTAGTATAGGAATCCCCCCTTCAAGATGTGGAATTTGATTATCAAATTCTTGAAATGATTTTGTAGTTGTGAATCTATCCAAGCAATCAAGTTTCCTTTTAACAACATTGTCAGTTTTGGATGATTCAAGAAAGATTACATCTCTAGAGACAACAAACTTTTTATTGACTTCATCATAGAGACGGTATGCTTTGGAGGTGTTTGAATAGCCCAGGAAGATACACTTACGACTTCTTGCACTAAGTTTGTTTCTATGTACTTTTGGTATTAAGGCATAACAGGTGGAACCAAAGACCCTGAGATGCTTTACCGAAGGAATGTACCCATACCACATTTCATAAGGAGTCTTGTTTCTAATAGCATTAGATGGACATCTATTCTTTATATATACAACACATAGAACAACATCAACCCAAAACATTACTTTTACATTTTTGAAGAAGAGCATGGAGTGTACCATATTTAAGATTGTCCTATTCATTCTTTCAGCTACTCCATTCTGTTGGGGATTATAAGGCATAGTTGTTTGATGTTTGATACCATGTTGGCGAAGATAGTTTTCAAATTCATTTGAAGTGTATTCTTTTCCATTATCAGTGTGAATAGAGCCAATATGAGTTTTTGCATCATTTTCAATCCATGCATGAAAGTTCTTGAATGTTTGAAAAGCATCATATTTGTTCTTCAATAAATATACCCAACACATTCTGGTGTAGTCATCAAAAAATGTCATCATATATTTATTTCCATTTGCAAAAGAGACAGGTATTGGACCACATAAATCTGAATGAATGAGTTCAAATTTTCTATGTGCTCTGGAATGTGAATCATGGAAGAGTTGTTTGCTATGTTTTCCTAGAATACAAGCATCACATTACTTAAGTTTCCTAGGAATTGTAGGCAATCCACCAACACCATTTTCCTTCAACAAGCGGAGGCTGTCATAGTTCAAATGTCCAAATCTAGCATGCCATAATAAACTTGATGGAAGTGTACCTTCTTCATAATGAGAATTGTATGAGAAATGTTGTGCATGAGCAGAGGTACCTTGCAGCTTGAGGAGCCTTTCTTCTTCTATTCCCCTCATGACAAGTGAGTGGTCAGATGTTTTTCTTACCTCAAGCTTGCCATCAAACATATGAATGGAGTGACCTTGCTGGCGGATGTGGACCAAGGACAACAAGTTTCTCCTCAGCTGTAGGAGATATAGAACATGATGCAGAAGAAAGTCTAGAAGACCAGGCAATTTAAGCTTGATTGTGCCAAGCCCTGATGGCTTGAGTTTTGATTGGTCTGCAAAGTATACTGCTCCATCAACTTGTCAGTGAATTCTTCAAAAAAATATTTTCTATGTTCATGTGGCAAGTTGCTACTGAGTCAAGCAACCAATCATTTTTCCAAGAAGCAAGTGAAGCATTAAATAAGTCTTCATTTACTCCAATATTACATTGTGCCACAACATAATGAGTTGATTTAGGTGCTTTACCTTTTTCTGTGTTATCAGTTTTACCTTTCTGTTGGTTTCTTTGCTACTCAATTTATCCCAAGGTATCTTGCATGTGGAGGCATCATGTGATCCATTTCTTTTATAGCGTTTGCAGTGCAAATCTGAATTTTCTCCTTGAGAGTGTCTACCCCACCCCACCTCTGAAATATCTTCCTCTTCCTCTGGAAGATTCTTTAGCAGGATTCTTTTCTTTATGAGCAAAGCACACAACCTCTTCAGAAGATTTGGGGTTGTTTTCTTTCCAAAAGCTTTCCCTCTTTCAGCAAATTTTTTCACAAGAGAGTCAAAGGTAATATCTTTGAGATTTCCATTTGCTTGCAATGACTCAAGATAATTAGAATAAGTAGGATACAGTGCCTTGAGAAAAGCAATCAAAGGAATATCCATTTCAAACTTAGTGGCTTTAATATCATGCATTATTGATTTTACTTCAGATTCCAGAGCAAGAGGATCATTATTTTGTAATTTAAGGGTGAAGAGTTTAATCATGAGTTGAACAATTTCAAGTGCAGAGTGTGAGTCATAGAATTCTTTCAGCTTTTGTAACACTTCAAATGCAGTTGATAATGGTTTGATGTGTTGACTTACCTCTTCTCTTACAGATGTAGCGATCAATGCATATTCTTTGCTATTTTTATTCTCCTAGATTGTGAGCTCTTTGTCAGAGGTAGGTTCAATAGGGTCCTTATCTCCTTCTCCAACACACACTCCTTTCCACAGATCATTAAAAATAAGAGTGTGCTGGATTTTCCTCAACCATTCTGGATAATTCTCTTTTCCGGTGAGAGTTATTCCCATAATAGATATGATTGAATGCATATCGAACAATGTAATACTTCAGCGTTCACCCGAATACAAGTATTAGAGTCTGACTGTAACTGTCTATGGCAGAAATGAACAATGGATGATGAGTGGCAGATGAGCTGAGGATGAGCCGTGGATGAGTGGAGAAATAACAAATGTGGAGGAGGACCATTGGACAAAGTCCAATCATTAACGGTTACCGGGGTCGAATATCGACGGTCATCGAGTCGAAAATTAGGGGCGAAGAAGTCCAAATGTTAATGGTTACCGAAGAGCGGTTTTAGGGCGGTGAACGGTATATCACGCGGGCTCAAGGCGGTAAAAGGTTTGGAGTGGGGAGCATGTGATTCCATAGAACGACGGACACGTGGTTCTGAGGAAAGAGAAGAAACCACTTATATCATGTGAGTAACGGTCGAGCATGAGGGCTGTGTAATATTGATGTGGGTCATCAGATCTGAGGTCAAGAGGTCTACGTTCGACATTGAGCACGTAAAACCTCGGGAACTGTGTTCGAGTGGGGTCCAGTAAGTGCGTCAAGCAATAGGAAAAAAGATGCAGCGGTGAATATATCAAACGATGGTGAAGTATGGTGAATGTGGTAAATACGGTAAAAAATATAAACAGTTACATGTTGTTCTTCAAACAAAAGTTCAGCAACAAAATCAAGCCATTACAGTACTATTTAACACAACAGAAAAGTATTCAAACAATGGGCATAAAATTTCAGCCTACAAGAGTTGCAAAATAGAGAGTGAAGGAGTTAAAAATTAAAGGAAAGGCCAAAAATGGCACTTGCTCTGATACCATGTCAGACGAGGATATAACTCCTCAAAACAGAAACTCTCTATATTTTTCATTCAGGTTATTCATTGTTATATACAAGAGGGAGTGACTGTTCGGTTCATCTCCCGACTCTCTGTTTTCTCTATTATTTATTTAAATTTACATTATTTACAGTTGTTCACCCAATCCTTAAGATTAGGTGTCAACAATAATTGTTTCCTTTGAACCTGAAAAATAGACTTTTTGAACCAAGGGAGTGTGAGCTCGATCTTTGAGAGTGAAATAAATTTGTTTTTGATGTCTTGGTGGCCTTTATACTTCATGAAATTAATGATTTGGGCCTTGGGACCCACTTTCTTCCTTTCATTATTCACTTTACTATTGGAAACTATACTTTTACACTTGACTTTTTCTTTGACAAATTAATCACTTGATATACATTGAAAACACTTTGACCTTTGACTTTTGGTCCTTTAACATTTTCGAACTGAGTTGACAGCTTGGGAAAAGTTACTTATTACATATAATGACATGAAATTACATAAATATAAAAAATAGGATTACATCTCTGTTTTTGGAATAAAATTACAAACTGGAATGAAATTCTTACTTGAAATCAAAATTAGAACTTTGGAAACCATGGTTACATGCTTGTAAATCCTCTTTAACTGAAAACGGGATATTATTTTGTTCACTCTCATACTTTTGCTGGCCTTATGACGTCAAATGGTGTTTTATTGGACCTTGGAAAAACTAAACCTAAAGACCTAATGGGACCTTGAATGAGCAGACTCCAGGCGGACTTGACTGACAAAAAACATGATGAAATGAGCCTTTATAGTCAATTTATGCTCAGTAAGACACACGAAGGTGGGCCAGCAAATATTCATTTTGTTGAGCGAGAGTAGGGCTTTTAACATAGGGCTACCATCAATGAGTAGCTTTTTAAATGAGGACCTAGGTGGAATGACAAAAATTTTAGAATGGGACCCTAATATGATATAAAAGAGGATTTTTTTATCACTGATGGAAGTAGGCAAATACTGACTCTAACACTGCCTATGAACAAGAGATGATGGCCATCTTACATGTAGTGGATACCTGGCGACCATACTTATTGGGATGATGTTTCCAAATCTGCATAGACCATCAAAGCCTCAAATAGTTTTTGGAGCAACGTGTATCCTGACCACAACAAAATAAGTGGTTCGTCAAAATGTTGGGATATGATTATGAGATAATTTACAAGAAAGGGCATGACAATGTAGTAACAGATTCTTTTTCATGCCAATTTGAGGATGAAAGCGCCCTACTATCAATCTCTCTTCCCATACCAGATTGGATTGAATAATCACGCAAGGAATGGTTTTCACATCCCTCTCTCTCCCAAATCATTAATAGAGAAGATCCTAATTCCTCAGTTGGATATTATTGGAAGGATGAGATTCTTAGCTATAAGGATCGAGTAGTTATATCACTGACATCCACCCTAAAAAAAAGCACATTTTGGCAGAGTTGCACTCATCTCCCACTGCAGGCCATGCAGGCTTTCAGAAGATTTATGCTCGCACTCGTCATTTCTTTATTTTAGACGGGCATGAAAACTAACATTCTTACTTTTGTAGCTAAATGTGATGTTTGTCAATGCCACAAAGGAGAAACAGGCAAGTTACCAAGAACCTTACAACCATTTCCAATCCCTGCCTCCATCTGGACGGATGTTTCTATGGATTTGATTACTGGTCTCTTGAAGTGAGGCAAAAAATCAGCCATCATGGTGGTTGTGGGTAGACTTTCTAAATATGCTCAGTTTTGCGCTCTACCCCACCCATTTACCCCCACTTTGGTGGCTCTAGCGTTCATGGACTAGATCTTCAAACTGCATGGCATGCCCACTTCCATTGTGTCTGATCGTGACCTGACTTCAACCAGTAACATTTGGCAAGAAATTTTCAAGCTACAAGGAACCCAACTCCAACTAAGTACTTCCTATCATCCCCAAACCGATGGTCAAACTGAAGCAGTCAACAAATGTTTCGAGACATACCTGAGGTGCTTCACTTCATAAAAGTAGCATCAATGGGTACAGTGGCTACCTTTAGCTGAATGGTGGTATAACACTAACTATCATGAAGCCACCAAGATGACTCCATATGAAGCATTGTATGGTCAACTCCCACCTTCACCTATTTCTTATATCCCTGGATGCTTTAAGGTGCAAACATTTGATCAAATCCTATAGAACCATGCAGCCATGCTAGCTCATCTCAAAGATAATCTCCATCAAGCTCAAAATCGAATGAAGCAACAAGCAGACCAACATTGTTCTGAGTGCACATTTCAAGAAGGGGATTAGGTATTCCTGCGACCACAACCATATAAGAAAAAATCGCTCAAAGAAAAGGGCTTCCAAAAATTAGCTCCAAAATTCTACGGACCTTATCAAATACTTCAGCGCATTGGAGCAGTAGCCTACAAGTTGGTCTTGCCACCAACTTCAAAAATCTATCTGGTCTTCCATGTATCATGCCTCAAGAAAGTTCACTTTGGCTCCAACCTAAACAGGTCCTCCCTAAATTGCATGAAGAAGGTTCACTCTGGCTCCAACCTGAACAGGTCCTTGATACTCGAGAATGACTTCTGCGCAGTCGCACTATCAAGGAAGTCCTCGTCAAGTGGAAAGACACCTCTCAAGAAGATGCAACCTGGGAACCAACCACTATTCTTCAGCAGTTTCCACAGCTTCAGCCTTGAGGACAAGGTTGCTTTTGATGGGGGAGGGAATGTTACGGTCCAACCCCTAACCCCTTTGTTTATGTAATAAACCCAATAGTGTCGCGTCATAGTCATAGTTAGTTAAGGGGTCAATAAATCCCATATTAATAATTGTAAGTGGTTGACCCACATTTAAGAAAGGGACCACAATTAGTTTCAATGGGCCATAATTAATAAATAAAGTGGTTAACCCTTGTTATGCGAAGGACCACTAGTCGTTAGGTCGCTATAAATAGTCGTAGTTAGAAGGGAAAGATCATCGAGTCTTATTTTGTAATCGAGATTTGCTCTACTGGAGGTTGCCCCCTCGAAGAGGCAAGTGAACATTGCTTTTATCTATGAATAATAAAATACTTTCTGTTTTTCTCATTTTATTTTGTGTTTTGGGTTGTTTTTCTTCGCATATTTGGTATTTTGGAATTTCTTGCAGGTCAAGAGCATAACATATCGATCCAGAAATCAACAACCATTGAGATCCTCTTATTGACGTAGTTGAGTCGTTGTATCAATACAGGACTCCACTCCATATGTTCAGCTCCCTTAAAATAAGTCTTCCTCTCAGTCAACCACTCGTACAATTCTATGTGAAACCAACCAAATAATATTTCGTACTGCTCTTCGAATATATACATCTGCAACCAACTTTCAGATGACAATCACATATTTTTATCTTCTTGAACTACAAATTATCACTCTTTTTGTTCAACCCACTCCTTGATTTTCTTCTTCGATGGACGCCAAAACATATCCCTCAAATAGATCCTAATCTCAGCAACAAAACCATTTGTTGGCTCAAGGGGCTTGGACCCAGGTTCAAAGTGTAATCTGCACCAACAAAACCCTCAACCACTAGCCCTTTCGGCAATGACTTACAAGTAGATCACAGTCTCACCCAAAGTGATTATGGGAGGTTGTAGAACGAAGTTTCTGTACCTAGAGGGATATGCACATTGTGGTGCCCACGTGTTTACTTATGTCTTAGACCTATCTACAACTTCACATGCATAAATAACTTTGCATAGATGATTTAATTCACAGATTTGTACTTATCGCATAAACATATCAAAGAATAGTATAACATTTATTCTTTCGCAAAATTCAGTAAAAAGGATGCATAAAAAAATGTATAAACATAGATAATAAACACAGATACATAAGATTTTGCCAAAACTTATTCTTATTTTATTAATATAGATCTTCAATACATATAACGTCTTCGACCTGCACATGCAACTGCAAGTGGTCTGTGCACTCAGCTGTAGACTCTTCAAGGCCTCCACACACTTAGCTACGGGGCCTTCTCCTAAAGTCCAAAATATAGACTAAATATAGAAGATATCAATGATTCATCTATGACTTTTCTCCTTTTTTCCTTTTGACAAGGCACTATATGTCCTTAAATACATTTCATTACTACAAGACCATGGTCCAAACACCATGGATTCAACAAAACAATGAACTAACACCCAATGCAGTAAATATAAATTTGGGGACTCCACGCGCTCCACTCCTCAAAATGCGGAGCCTTTGACTAAAACTGGACCAAGTTGGGCTGCGACAAACAATTCATGTGATGATATAATATATTGTTGGTTATATGCATGATTCAATAAGTGAAGTAATAATTGGTAAAAATTGTATACAAGTCACACCACTGATTCACCCTCCCCTCTTAGTAGTGCTCAAAGGTTTCCAACAATTTCTCCCGTTCATTTCCAATTATGCTTGTGTTCTTTTCTATCAAAGGGACGTGGTTTCTTCATCCATCAAAGTTAGAGAGAGAATTCAAGGAATAGAAGGACCCTCCAAAGGACATTTTGGAGCCCACCTACTTCCATTCACTCTCATCAAGGTGGTCCTTCATGTTTTTTTCCTTTCAATTGCATAATGATATGAGTATTGTTGCTTCCTTCCATTTATTTGATTTGAATGATATTTTTATGGTTAAGTTAATAGTTGATTATATGTATGCTTTCTCATTTCTTAACTATTTTCATATTCCTCTTGTCCTTGTCCCACATCTCACATTTGTTTGTTGTTTATTTCATCGACTAGCTAAATGAATAATTTTTATTCACCATTGCAATTAAAACCTCATTCTACAATGACAACTCTATTTCAATTTTTGGTCATCATATATAACTCATTAAGTTGCTTTTGCTTATAGTGGCTTGTAGGATCATTTACATGTTTGTAATTTCCTTATTCACCCATAGATATAGGTTTTATTTTTAAAAGCGCAAGTTTTTTGAAACTTGTTGGTATTTCATGCACTTTTTACATTATCATCCACATAATATTCACAAGAAATTTTTCACAATTCACATAGTTCATGTAGGAGTGACAATGCTAATCTTGTGCCACATTTTCATTTATAAAATACATTATTTTTATGCATGAGAAGCACAACCTCTCTATGATCTCCTACACAATTCCATCCAAATTCATTTTTTTCATAGTATTGGATAGATTTTTATGAAGTCTAGTATGTATTTTTTTTTTTTTTAGGAATTATTGATTACTTTATTTCTACTAGTTCATCTCATTTATGTGATTAGAAATTAAACAAACCTAGTTGGTAGGGAAAGTAACCATACTTTCTAGTACTCGCCACCGATAATTTTTATTTTATGTTATTTACATTTCACTCAAGTTCAAAATTTTCTTCATTAATTTCCATCAAACATTTATTAATTTGATTATTTAGTTGCTAAATACACAAAGGAAATAACTAGGTAAGGAATGACCACTATGATGTAACTAGTTATCTTTACAATTTTTTTTCTTAAGTAATTTTGTTTCAATGTCTTACATGTAAGACTTATTTCAATAGTGGTTGTTTATGCTATCACTATCACACAAACAAATCTAAAAATACTCCCATAACTAAGTGTGCTTTGTGCTCATTAAAAAAAAAAATGGAAGTGTGAAATATCTCCTTCATCACATTTGAATTCAAGTTGTTTTTCATTTAAATTGCATACATCACTTAGGAAATTAATTAGGAGGATAATGAACTAGTGGCTTAAGTATCTATCTTTGTCAATTTCTCAAAGTAGTGCAATTTTACTTTTCATAATTTATTTTTAGGCATCACAAATTCAGGTCTTGAGCTCACACACAAATGAACTAAAACAAATTTGGTGAATCGAAAAGTTCATGACACTAGTTAAACCCCCTAAAATTTAAGCAACTTAATCATCTATTGAGTTAACTCATACATTAAGGTGAAAAAACAATTTATAGCCAAGTTAGGATTGTGGGGATAGATATCCAAATAACTCTCAACAATTGTTTCTCATATTAAACATAATTGTTTTCTTAGGGAGCTTGTAAATCTTTAGATGAAATGTACAAAAACTAAGATAATGGGACCTGCTATATTGTGTAAACGTTGTGTTTGGGTAGTTTAAACAAACCACAAAAATCTTTAAATATATGTAATACTCCTTCACTATTGGAGATCAAATGCATTGCCTACTTTTGTAAAGTTATTTTAGTGACCAAAATTAGGATTACCACTCAGTGGATTTCATGGGCTATGGAAACACCCAAGGTAAATAATTTAAATAATTGTTGTCTTATAAAAGTTCTCATCACACCTTAACTATAATTGTCTCTATCACACCTTAACTTTCCATTGTTGGTGGACTTCATCACCATTTATTAAGAGATTTTAGAAGGTCCGATTACAATTTCCATTATTGGTGGACTTCATCCCCATTTATAAAAAATTTTGAATGTTCAATTAAAATTTGAGTGGAAGATAGATTGTTAAATTCATATGAATATGATCTCACTTTTTCAAAATATTGCAGGAAAACCTTTCCTCAAAGATCTACATTTTGAACTATTAAAATCCACTTGGAAATCACATTGTGCATCGTCGAAGCCCCTTTTCCCCTTGGAATCATGCCTTTTGGACCTACTGGGAGTCCCATCACTCATATTATAGCCATGGTTGTAGACATCGTTGTGTTTTTGTGCGTAACACCATTGTACAGATGCAAGCTACCTACAGGGAGTCCCATCACTCGAATGCCCAAGTTCTTTTTGCTACCATTACAAAAGAAATCTCAACATGCCTTTAGATATGAACTTGGTTTATGAGAAGGGGGATGGGGAATCCATCAAATTAGGCCAAAGGCTACTATCTAACACACATATGTTTTAATAAGATCTCTCTGCAGTTTGAGATGGCATTTTGTTGTTGGTAAGTTTCTTCTAGAAACAATTGTGTAGATTATAACATAAACTTATGCTCGAATTGTGAAATTTTATTTATTTACTTGAATTTCACTATTTAATCTACCAGCAATTTAAATGATTCTACATGCAATGAATAAAATAGAGTATTAGGTGTTTAGATTTCATAGCAATACCTTGAGATTACCTTGTGTTTGGAGTTCTTGAGAAGTTTCTAATCTTATGTATTTTTTGGAAATGAACATTTAAGCAAAGGATAAGATATTCATTTGATAAATTTTATTTGAAATGCCATTAGGATTTTGGACAAAGCAACAATAATGGTGCAAACCTTTTCTGAACATAACACTAATCATACCAATGTATGGATTATCGGTGGAAATTCTACATTGTAACTGAAGTAGAAGAAACCAAGCTTATATTGAGAATGGTGCCAATCTGGTTATCTTGCTTAATCTTTGGAATAATAGTTTCATAAGGCACATCAATTTTGATAAAGAAAGGCACTACCATGGAATGTAATCCCTTTCAGTGTATTTTGGTTAATTCCTTAGTTTTCTCTGCTTGGAGTAGCATATGTATTTACACTAGTAGGGATATAGGAATATTTCTATGATCAGGTCCCTAACAACATGAGAAGCTTGGGAATTTTCTTCTATATAAGTGCTATGGGAGTTGGCAGTTTTCTCAACAGTCTTCTCATCACCATAGTTGTTAGAGTGAGAAAAAGAGGAGAACATTCAAGATGGATTGTGAATAATATAAATAAATCACATTTAGATTATTTTTATTAGCTTTTAGCTATACTCAATGTTGAAAATGCAGCAAGAAAATCTAGTTTTGACTTGGCCTTGGTCAAACTGGATTAAAATTTGAATTTCTACTTTAGCAAAATACTTGGAGGTAGTTAACTGGGGTGACATGACACTTGTCACTCAATTAACTCAGTTAATTCGAGTTTGGGAAACTTGAGTTCATTTTAGCATGATTGGTTGCTAATTTGTAGCAATCTATTTTAGTTATTTTCAGTTTAACTAGTTCTAACTGTAAGAAGAACTAGTGGAGGTCAAGTTTTGGAAGTGAAACTTCAACCACAATCAATGATCAACTAGTTAACTGATCAATCGACCCAAAATAATTGTTGCATGCAGAAAATTCGAGCTACCCAGTTGAGATGGAGATTCCAAGGTAGTGTACTATTAGTTGTATCATATTCCAATGTGTATAGGTGGTGCATGTAGTCATAGAATTACTCTCGCAATTCCATGGCGTGAAATTCCTAAAAAATAGGTGCAATTTCCCAAGGGATGGTGCAAAGAAATAGGATCTTATAGGGCTTGAAAATTGACTAAGTGTTGCCCATAGTTAGTCAATTACGTAGAGGGACAGATTATACATCTTGCAGGGTGTGCTTAGTGTTTTGGGAAGTTTTATTGTCTACGGATAAATGCTTAAACCCCTAGACTAGTCGCTAAGTCTAGAACAACAGTGCAAATAATTCTCTACCTTTTCTATAACCAATATATTAAATAAGATAGTAATGAAGCCTACCTATAGATTTCACTTACACCTTATATCCCTTGACCAATTCTGTCGCTCCTTTTTGTACTTAATATTCTTGAAAAGTACTTGCACACAGACAGAAGACAAAAACCGATCAAAGCATATGATAGTGATCTATTGATTAAACGTAGAATGGAATCAAGTTCATAATACACATATGAAAGCATCAATGAACAATACAAACATATGGAAAAAGCTTTGAACACTTTATTAGTAAAAGGAAGAGTTACAACCAAATTTTCTTGATTTAGTGTCACTCCTCCAGTTCAATCCCATCCTCTCCTCATAACAAGAAAGACATTTTGACATCATTACAATACTTGAAACCAACTCAAGTCTCATACTAGCAGCATCTCCCTATAATTCAATGATTTCCATCCCCTGATCACTTAGATGAATGGTCTTTTTATAGGTGAATGAAGGAAGTTATGCCATAAATGGTGATAATGAATGCCCTCAAAAACTTAGGATTTAGTTCCATGGAGGAAGGGATAAAGGGATTGATTTTCCTTAACTCCCTACCTCATCCAATTTTGAACTCAAAGGAGTGGATAGCCTTGGGAAACTTCCAGAAGCATCCTATGGATAAGAATATTCCAAACCCCAATGTAGATTTCGCTCAAATTCGCCTAGTGCAGGCCAAAGAGGGCTCAAGTGTGCTGCAATGCACCCTGGCAGTGTACTGGATTGCACCGCAGTGCACCGTAATAAAGGCCTGCCTACATTGATCTTCTTAGAGGTAGTTTTTGGATGATTTCAGTCATGGAATCTCTTGGGAAGGAGGCATTCTGATGGTTGAATTCATTTAGGGCATGTAACAACTAAATTAGGGTTTGATGGGCCCTAATAGTACTGATCTGTAAGTTGGGGTTGATGTGCCCAAATGGATCTGTAACAATTTCCCCCTAAAGCATGAAGTCGTAAATATGTATGTCGAGTGAAATGATTTATCATGTGGAGAGGAGGTTTCGAAGCGGAAGGTAACATGCATCAATTACAATACATATATCATGATAATTTGATTTTTTCTCATGAACTTGTTGAGGGAAGGCATACCCATGCTCAACTTATAAAATTTCATTACATTTACAAATATAGTCGTCTATAGATATAGACCCATGAATGGATAACCATGAATGTAAGGCCATTCTACATTTGATTTAGTACTCCTGAAAATATCACAGCCCGGATGGATGAAACTAGATCCGGGATCTTCAATCTCGTTCAATCTTTTGCTCAAGTACAAGTCTAACCATGTGAATAGATGATCTGAAGTCGAAAATGGGAAGACATCGTCTGATTACCAGCCAATGATGTAAGCTGTTAACAGACGCGAGAGGAATTACTGATAATGATAATGACCCTCAAGGTACTATAGTACATTTCACATGGTGTGAATAAATGATTTGATTTCGAACACCATACAAAGTCTTTCGATCGAAGGCCAGTGATGTCAACCTATCGCCGGAAGTGAGAAACCTGCCATTGATGTATGAAAGCCTCAAGGTACTGAAGGGGTGTTTCTAAGTCAACTTCTTGGACAAGAAGTGACTCATCGTAGGAGGGCCTTGATGTATCCCACATCAATGACACGAAACGAGGTAAATGATTTTGGAGATGAAAAATCGATTGATGACAGAAGGTTCAGGAATGGCGGTCATGAAAATGAAGGTTTACGGTATTGTAAAGGATGAAGTTTGAATTGAATTACTTCTCTTGAACATGTCGGCAACACTAAGATGAATTGGTAGCATTGACCCAAAACAAAGAAATGAATGGTATGATAGACCAATGGTGTGATAACCATCAAGCTGAATGACCCAACCCACATAGTCACGTGATGAGGTGAAAGTGACATGTTCAAGAGCGACTTGCTACCATAAAGTGTTTTCCCCTTTTTCCAATTTTCCCTAATCATTGCTGACCAGTACCTCTTTATTTATTATCAAGCTTGAGGAGGATAACATATGCTTGTTGTATAATTCCACCCTTAGGGTGAATCCATCGCTATTTGATGCTTTAACGATCTAGTGAAGGTGAAACTCGGTCTTGTCTAGATGGACAAGTTTGTCGCTATTTGATGTTTTTAACGAGTCTAATGACAAATATAACTCGGTCCTTTTCATGTTTATAGAGTTTGAAAAGGGACAAAAAGGAAACTCCAAAAGTTCTTTTTTGTTGATTAATCTCTCAAGTCCGAAAAAGCATAAAATAATACAAGAGAGATATCATTTCCAATCCTTTAACGAGCTGCAAAGGACAAGCGCTCGACAATCTTTTCATGTTTAGAGAGTCTGAAAAGAGCTTAAAGAGGACTCCAAAGGGGCTCCTTTTTCGTTTTTAACAAAGCTTGAAAAAGAGATAAAAGTCTTCTTTGTGGTCAAAGATGTTCAATTTACATTTGAGCACATCAAATTCAGCATGTCAGTTGTCAATCCTACTCAAAACACGATTAAAAATAGATTAAAAATACCTGTTTCATGGATAAAATGAATAAAAACTAATGTTTACTCAATTAATGTGCAAGAAATAAACATAAAAACAAGTTTTACCATTTCACATTTACCCTTTGATTTTGGTGCTTTGGAGTAGTTTTAACCTCGAAGTTCACCAACTGATTGCGGAAGATTCAGTGGACCATTCCTCGTGCCATCCAAACCAGGTAGGAGCTATCTCTATTCTCTTTCATTTCATATAATTCATTTTCAGTTTCAGGCAAAAATTTTGAATTTTTGGGGCCCCTAGGGTTTGAATTTTCCAATCTGGGTTCAATGCACACTTTCATCATCGAAAGGTGCGCTACGCTGCACTTACTGAGAAGGCTGCCTGTATTGTAGCGCACTATCCCTAAGGCTGGGTTGTGCTGAGTGCAAAACCCAATTTCATTCAACTATTTTTACCCAAAAATTCCTCTGTTTTTTTGCAAGAAATGGATCCTAATTTGCCTTATGGTTGTATTTTCAGGTATTCATTGGATCAGAATGATGATTACATGGAGAGAATGAGAGCACGAAGAACAGGATATGATTTCCCTAAATAACCAGGGCACGGTTGAGGCCCTAAGGAATTGCGGGTTACTCAAATATTTCTGATTACGTGGTACGAGGTAGCAAATTGAGCTTTTGCAGTTCCATGTTCGTTCATGGGATCCTACTAATCAGTCATTTCACATTAGAGACAAAGTGGTCTCAATTACCATTGATGACATTTACTTTCTTATTAGATTGTCGAGGAGAGGTGCCCCCATCTCACTTTCTGGATTTGCCAAAGGGGGTGAATCAGTGAGAGATTACATACGACAGTTTTGTCAGCCAGGTGCACAACCTAGCAGGGATGGAAAGATTAACATCAGGGATGTTAGTGATTTACCATTGAGGATGATCCTCTTTACCATTTCCAAATTGGCTGGCAACACGACACTACATTTGGCAAATAGATCATACATGCAGTATGCATTAGAGTGTTTAGAGCCAAAAGTGTTCAACTGGTGCGAGGTAGTACTTTCATCCTTGAAAGAACAACTAACCAAGGTGAAAAGCGGAAGGAAAAATAACTTTGGCTATGGGTCGATCCTAATTTCTTTCTCCTTGGAGAGAATTCCACTTATGCAGCCACAACATGTTTCATTGGGTGTATTTGGACCTAGGGATCCACAGATGCAGAGATGGGTAGATCTTATGGCTAGGCATGCTGATCAATCATTGATCACATTTACCCCTACATTCTTTGAGTGGCTTGATCGACAGGATATGGCCATCACAAAGTATCCATATTTAGGGATGGATTTCCACAGAGATCCAGACTTGATGTTACCAGTTGGAGCACAGTGGGGTGCTATAGGTAAATTGTTTGACCAAAGTGTTTTTTGATTTTAAAGTTTCTACATTTTTTTTGTTTTTGATTATTTCCAAGACTAAACAAAATAATTTTTTATGTATGTAGACATTGGACCTGTTCGACTTGTGGGACACCAACGAGAGGCAGCTGCGCCAGCACAGAGACCTATTGGGAGAGTAGTTCTCTGAGACTTAGATTTAGCCGAGACACTGGCTGAACTACAGGACCACATAGAGGGTTTGACCCTAGGCATTCCGGATGTCTGGATCAAGGAGTTGCCTATGTGACTGCAGTGCCACACCATTTGGTGTGTCGAGTCATTCGATGAGACTTTTACGCATAATAGTATAGGCTGTGACTTGTTACCATGAGCAGCACTAATAGATGTTTTCTACATACATTTTGAATTTTTGGGTCAGATGACCAATTTTTGTCTTAGACACAAACTGTTTGTAAAACCTTTTAAAACAACTATCTATTTTACTTTCATAGTTTTATTATGGTTATGTGATGCAATCCTATTCAACTGATGATGTGAATTGAAAATATTTACTTTACATATGTTGCAAATTTCTATTTAACACATAATTCGCTAGAGAATTAGTTAATGTGTTTAGATTTCTGGAAATATGTTGATATTGAATGAACTCAAAATACCTTTCCAAAATATGAACTCTAAGGAACACGCGATGAATTGTTGGGTTTCGGATGGTATAAAGGCCAATAAGTTGTAGCACAACGAGTTGTGACTCCAGCCTAATGATGATTCGGCGTATGCCAAGTGAAATGGCATCAAAGAGAAGTTCAATCAACATGCTATACTCAATGATATTGATCGTCGATCGACCAATACAAATCCCTCTGAAACTCACTAACTCGCCGCTTGGAGCAAAAATGGCCCATGTTGTAGAGGATAGGTTCTGTGTACTATGAATAGCCCCATCGGCTTAACCAACAAATGGTTCCAAAAAGTCCGACATCTGCAACAAATGCAAAGTGGATTACTTAACCAAATAAGAACTCTAAAAGAAACACACAACACACACACATGCAATCAAAGCATATATACAGTGAGTTTTACTACACTTAACTAAGCATAGTAACATTTAAGGTACAACCCATTTCGGGGCTGCGACAATGGAATCCCATCATAGTCCACTAACTCGTAGGCACCTTTTGTCAAAACATGCTTAACAATATAAGGGCCCATCCATAGCGGTTCAAATTTTCCTGCTCCAAGTTTATCAGACTCCTGATTGTAAAGCAAGACTAGGTCACCTTCTGAGAAGACACGAGGCTTGACATTTTTATCATATTGCGCCTTAATACATTTCTTATGCACTTCGTTAGCCAATGCAGCATCATGATGGGTTTCATCCAGATGGATTAACTCCAAGAAACACGCTTCTTCTTCAGAAGTGTCGGGTAACAGGTCAATCACGAGTTTGAGAGACGAGATTTCACATTGAATTGGTAAGACTACTTCCAAACCATACACCAACTGAAAGGGTGTGAATCCGGTCGCATTTCTCACCGAGGTTCGATATGCCCACAGAGCCAAGTACAGGATTAAATTCCAATTTTGTTTATGAACTCCAATCATTCTTTGCAACATGTGCTTAAGGACTTTGTTGATGGCCTCAACTTGTCTATTAGCTTGTGGGTAGTATGGAGTAGAACTATCATGTGACAGTCCTAACTTGGCGGTCAACTCAACCATCATGTGATTGCGAAAATGCAATCCATGATATGTAACTATGGCTTGTGGTACACCAAACCTAGCAACCACATGGTTGAAGAAAAACAAAGTAGTCGTTTCACCACTATTGTTCAATGTTGGCATCGCCTCGATGTTATAGCTCCAAATATTGCCCTTGGTATTTGTTATGCTTGGTTTACGGCCTAGGGCAACCCCTCCTTCTAGACTTGGTCCAAATATTTTAAAAACAATGTTTTACTTCCTGTACACCACTTTTCCCTGTGATAAAAGCGTGTACACGCAGGTTAGTCTATACCCAACCTGCGTATATGTGTTAAAACACTTTAAAAAATTAAATTTCCTTTACTATGGGCGAAGTTCACGACTTTTACTTGTTGATTACCTCCTAGTGCCCGTAGCCCAACTATTACCAACTGTTTCCCAACTAAAAAACTAATTTGGGAGAAGTATTAAAAGACTTCAATGGGAAGGCCTTAAGGAGGAGAGAGATGATAGAATTACTATATTGAGATTATCCCCTGATCAAGTCTGAAGTATCCCTGTGCTTCAAGCACTTCCCCAAGTTCAGGAAACCCTTGTTTCCTTGAGTGTTGATATTCTCCCACTTGCTTGAGATATCATGGTATTGGTTATGGAAGGAGGCTGTTGAAGACTGGGACTGGACGAACCTGGAGGATGGTTCCGCTTTGAGCCGGAAGAGGAAGACTCAAGTGAACTCTTTCCATGTTTATTATAGTTTTCTACAATAAAAAGAAACAATGTCTTGTTCCTGAGATCGACTTTGTTTATGCATCAGATGTTATTGTTATGGTTTATGTATGAATGACTATTTTGATGTATAACTAACCATTTACTTATATGATATAAAGTTGATTTCACTAAAATGCTTTATCTATATGCTGCTATGTGTATTCAAATTGGTTGATTTATAGATTCGAAGATCATCAGGAGTTGCATAGGGTTTAAACCCTGGATGGAACTACCCAAACGAAGGACATTCGGGTATGTTCATCCTTGTATAGTTTGTTTATTTAAGCATGTTTCCTGAGTTGTATGCGTGTTTCTTGCTGTAGATTAATCTTGCTCTGTTGGGGTTATGACCCAAAGCCCTAGGGGACTTATTCCCTTAACAAAATTTCTGACTCCACTGGGGATAACAAAATATTTATTCCTAGTTTGGGTTCTTCAGTGTCAATCAGGGCTCAGTTCTTAGTTTTCTTGCTGTGACAATATTGCCCGCTCCTATAGGAACTCATACTTCAAGTCTGATCTTTTCCATCAAGCCTCATTTTTTATTTTTCTCGTAAAACTTCATATACGCACCTTTGTCTATTTACAGAAGTGTACACATGCTTTTTTCTGTGAACTGAAACCACATATACGCGAGTTTCTTTTAGTAGAAGCGCATGTACACGCACATGTGTAAGGACACAGTCACATATACAATTTTTTTCATGCTTTTTTCAAATCTTTCTGCCTAGAAGGATTTGTTTCTTGGTCTGTGTGGTTTCTGAGTGGTCAGTTTCTATCTTCATAATTTAATTATTCAGTGAGCTTATTGTTTCGACTTCTCTCCTACTTTGAAAATTTTTGGCCTTGGTTTGCGTTAGAGTGAGTTTTATGATTTGTGTTTGAACACACAAGGCTTCTTATAGAGGTTCTTGATTGTTCTAGTCTTCCGGAATAGAAGATTGTTTGCAATCTTTGTGTCAAACTTCATTATTGGTCTGCATGCTTTGCTTCCCGTCATTTTTGTGGCCATACACCTTTTCTTACTTTTCAAAAGTTTCTTGTTGATGAATTTGAAAGTGTGTCTTTCCTAATTTCTTGATCAATTTCTCAAAGCTATTTTTGCTGCTTTTGGATCGTTTAGTTCAGGTTGAAACATCTTTTTTGTTCAAGTTTTCATTCGTGTTGAATTGATAACCTAAAAAGCTTCCTTGTGCTTTGATTTCGGTCTTTGAGTCTTTGATAGCATTTTGAGTTATTTTGAAAAGTTGTTTTCATTGCTTCTTGAAAAAGAAAAGTTCTTCAAAAACATTGTTTTTTCTTTCTTTTGCCGAATTTCATTTTGGTTTCTTTGGTTTTGTGAAAGTGAATTGTGAATTTTCGAGATTTGCCTTTCTTATTTGGAGGAAAATTTGTATCTAAAACTTGCATTCTCTTCAAACATTTAAGTTGGCTTATTAAAAAGTTTTAAACAATTGCTTTCATATCTTTTTAGAGTAATCTAGAATTTTGCATCATCATATACACCTTGCATTAGGGTAGTTTTGCATTATTAAAGCATCAATAGTTTTTTAGTTTTTGTGAGTGTGAAGTCTGCTATAAGAAAAGAAAAAGAAAAAAGTTTTTGCTTTATAGAAGTTTCTTAGAATCCAGTAGAAGTTTCTTTTCATCGAAGAAAAAACAAGTGCATTGCATATAAGTTAGTTTTTCATTAATTTATTTTGCGTCATACAAACACCATCGGTTTCATTTCCATATTGTCCCTTTGACTTAAAAGAAAAACCACTTAAAATCAAGCGCTTAATAAAATAAACTAGAACTTTTTTGTATTGTCAATCAGTATACACCAACAAGTTTTAGGTTTATTTAGGGCCTTGGATTAGGCGAGAGGAGAGTAAACTCTCCAAGGCCATTCTAAATTTTAAAACATAGAATTCTGATTAAAGAGTGAAATCCAATAGCGTTAGGGAGATTGGGAAAGCTATGTGACTGGGAGTTAAGCATGAGGATTTGTGAAGATAAGGACGAGAGATACCCCCTCTCTTACTTGTCAGATCTTACCTCACGATTGTTCCACCCAACTTCTGATACGAGTTGGTATCTTTAGTTGCCTATCCTAGGGATCTACACAGGTGGCTGCAGAGGGGAATCCCGTGGCACCTGAGGTTGACGTTGCATCATATTCAATGGTACTTCTGGAGGGCACCCTTACAAAGCTTGCAGGCTGCATTGGTAAAGGCTGTTATCTGGAGGTCAGCGTAAATACCTCTGATACCTTCACTAGTATACCTGGGGCGTAATTACCCCAGTCTATTTTCGGAAGGCCCTTATTATTCACTTTCTTGTATTTTGGTGTCTGGTCCTAATCACCAGGAGCAAAAATACTTGGAAGTTGTTTGATTGTTGTTTTCTTTAGGGACATTTTTAGTGCGTGTTCTGTGCTCCTAGTCGACCTAGCTTTCAATTTTCTTGAGTCTTTAAGTAGATCTTATAAAAATAATTCAAAGTGGTTAAACGACCACCTTGATGGTCCCGTAGACTTCATGGGCTTTCACCTGCGAGTCCATAGCCTTCTCCTAGAAGGCGTAGGAGTGATTTTGCCAGTGGTTTTCAACCAGTGGCAACAGGTGCATCCGAGATTGATCCTCCCCTTGGGGGCATTAGTTGCCAAGATAGACCTGGTACTACGACAGTGCTAGAGAGGAACACACCAGTTCTTTCTCGAGTACTCTTCTAGTTAGAAGATAGTATTGAAGTAGAAGAGCTTTCAGAGTCAATTGTGGCTCTGAATTCTCCTCTCCATTTTGATTATCCAGATGTATTGTTATACGTTGGAACTCTAACTGATAGGCCTTAAAGCCCAGGTTTACACACATATATCCCTTAGATGACCACTGTTGGAAGCATGGCATGCACCACGAGTGCTACAAGTATGCAGACTCCCATGTCATTACAAGTGGGAGGAACTTTTTCACATCCCTTCTACATCCTTATTTGGGTCTACTGCCAGCACATCCTTATTTGGGTCTACTTCCATTCTGTCGATGAGTGGAAGTTCTCAAGCGAATGCATCCAGTTTTGGATTCTTCCCTTTTATAATGCCCTCTCAAGGTATTCCTTCAGTTCCATTAAACGTACCATTAACCGCCTCCACGTCCATGATAAGTGGATCAGCTTCTTTTCAGGGTTTCCCATTTGGAAGTGGTCATATACCACATTCCAATCCGACAGTAGGGTCTATGCCTTTTCCTTTCACAGGTCAAGGTAGTAATCCTTTTCAAAGTTGGACAAACCCTGCAGTTAGTGGGATAGGAACTGGGAATCAATTTTTCAGCCAGCAAGGGAATGTGTCGTATTCCTCAGTCAATTCATTTCAAAGTTTTTCACCCTTAGCTAACGCTTGGAACCCTTACCAGGGGCTGTCAGCTACTTAGAATAATTCATTAGGGGGAAACTTTACCGGTTGTTATCACTCAGATTTTCCTTGAAGTTGTTGGAAGAGGATAGGGGTCCGAGGTAACGACAAACCAACTTTTAGGTACAGAATCTAGCTAATCTGTACCTAGAGAGGGCTCTCTCTTTATGATTTAGCTTGGTTTCTAAATATATTAAGCTAGCTATTAAGTTTAGTGGTTTTGTTTGAGTTTGGGTGGTGAGATTCAATAGCAAAGGGGTAAAACTGAGTAGCTTAGTCCATTGGGCTAATGGAGTCAAAGAAGATGGCTTAACTGGGTTCAGTTTCTTAACAAAAGATGGTTTCACAGGGCAAGATGGTCAAACAAGGAACAAATAACAACTTGGAATAGATGGAATGGGCTTAAAATTGGTGAAGGGAAGTTAAGAATCCTTCAACATATTTAAAGATGGAAACTTGAGTGATTACCACTAAAGAGCAATTAAGTATTCTTTAATAAATAATCAAAATGAAAGAATTAGAAAACAAGAGCAATTAAGATTTCACTGTTTATACTAATTCAAAAGAAAAATGGAGAATAATAACGATTGAAAACAGAGTGAAATCAAGCAAATTATGGATGATTCTTTTTCATTTATCATTCATATTTGAAACATGAGTGATATAATAAACAAGAAAAACTTTAAAACATAAGGTATGGAGGACTTATTGATTCGGTGTTTGCTTCAAGAAATATGTGAAAAGTCCTTTGCTTCAATTCTTTATCCAAAAAGCCATACAAAAGTTGGTCCAACAGCACTTTATTCCAAAATAGTCAATATTGCAGCAATGTCTAAGAATCCACCCCAAAATACTTCAAATGAAGAAGTATTTATACTAATTGTAAACTGAAATATCTTGAAAAAATATCAAGATTAGTTTCACAAATATCTCTAACTGTTGACATTAATAGAACTAAAACAAAGGACATTCAAAACTAATGAATCTATTTGGCACTATTTATATGGATTTATGGTGAAAAAGAAGAGAAAGTCGAATTTGGTAGCAACTCTTAGTTGATGATGAGGCATCCCAGTCACTAACTGCATCCTTCCTTTGTGCATTCTGCCCCAGAAATTATGCAAACTTAGGGTCCAATGATATGCTTGTATATCTCAATCCGTGATATATATGTAAAAAGTGAAAGAAATTTTTGTAGATAGGATTGTTTGTGAGATAAACCTCTCTCCGTTTCCCAAAATTCATCTCCAGCTATTCACAATATTCTCTGCAAAAAGATGTAAAAAATACGACTTTGCACAAACTGAAAAATAGGCTGTGAAGACATGCACTTATCTACCTCTCGGTAATACCTGTGTAAAAAGTGAGATAGGTGTTTGTAGATTGGCATGTTAGGAACGAACACCTCTTCCCATTTTTCGAAATAATTCTTGTATTAGCCACAATAGTTTATGCAAAACTATGACTTACACAGGAAATTTATGGAGAATGTACCATTTTTGCTCTAATTTCATCTTTTAACCTTAAACTTCTTTTGATTGTTTTTCACTTTTACTTTGGATAAACTTCATTGTAGCTGGTGAAAGTATTTTCATCTTTTTTTATCCCTCAATGTCTTCATGTTTACTTTTACTCTTTACTATTTACTTTTTACTTTTACCGCTCTGTTTTTTCATTTGTCTTCACTTTGACATGAATTTGTATACTTTGTTTTGTAATTGTATTCCATGTTGTTTATCTTCATGCTAGCTGATTTTCTTGACTTGGTCTTCAATCTGATACTCTTTAACCCTGATACACTTTGACTGTTCTTTACTGTGTCCTTTTACCTTCAATGTGTAGTTTAGGTGTTTACAGCCCGTTTCAACAGTGAATCGTTTAATTTCCTGTTTCCTTTGCTTGTCTTTCAACTGTATGTTTTATCTTCCATCTCTATTTGAATAGATTTGATAACACTCTTGGAGTAAACAGGTCTTATCACTAGTATTAAGACTGTTTATCCAAGGATGTGGTCTTCTTATCACCTGTAAAACAAAACAAATTGTTAAGAAAGCATTGGTTTGCAGGGGAGGTCAAAAAGGTTTCATTTGAGCTTGAGAGGTCTTTGGAGTGAGTCTAGAATGCTTTTTGGGAGGTAAACCATGCTTGAATTGGTTAATAGAGGCTTCAGGTGGCGCAGATGGGTTACTTAGGGTTTTACTACACAATCAGGTGAAAACGAGCAAAACTGGGGTTTTTGTGTTTAAACGGGTAAATGGTTGGTATTGGTGGGTGAATGAAAATGACAACTAGTAGCAACTGAATGATGAGACATTTTTTTGTTTAGTAGAAGGCGGGAAGCGGTTTTCTATCGCACCGCTTATGGGGAAGGGGCGGTATTTAGCGTTGGGCTAGCGATTCCATAGATCGGTTGACATGTGGTGGGGTACTATACAAAAAACACTTTGTGATCACGTGCTAACGCGTGGTCACAAAGGTCTGTGTGATATGTATTATAGCCGTTGTATATGGAAGGAGTGATCGGATGGTTGTCGGGGAGTATGAAGTGATGGGGTTTTAACAATGGCAGGCCCGATATATTTAAGAATTATTTAATCACATCGGGGGTAGCGGGATTGGACGGGGAGGCTGTTAATTAACCGTGAGGGTTAATTAATCCTGTTTAATGCGGCGAGGGATTAAGGTTCTTAATGAATTACGTATTAACTCATTAATCCTTTTTTAAATGCTGATTATGGTTGTATTCAACTGGGGCGGGATATATAACATTTTGGGAATATTTAATATATTAAATAATACGGGAAAGGGTAAATATTGTAAGGGATTTATACAATATAAGTTAAAAATTAATATGAAAATAAAACGAAAGCGCTAAGTATAAAAACAGTTGACTTGCGTAGTTAAATTTAGGCTCAGGATGAAAAAGGTTTTATATGAGAAATATTTGCCAATTTCCTAAGTAAAATAGGGTTTTACTTAGGAAAAGAATTATGAAGGTGAATGAAAGATCTTATGAACAGTTTTAAGTACTTTAGGCTTTATAAACTATTGGGCCGAGGGTCTGGTCCCTCCAAAAGTCGGAGACATGCTCTGAGCCCCCTAAACTTGTTTATAGGTACCTTTAGCACTTAGGGGAAATAGTGAATTTTTTGGGAAAAATGGAGTAAGGAAGTTAATTAGTTTGACTTTGTCTCCCTGATGTGTTGTCTCCAATGTGAGTTGTGCTTTGTCCAAGTGATGAAAGTAAAAGATTTAAGCATTAGACTTAACCATTCACCATGCATTTATTCTGCAACCACCATCTACTTACCCTACCTACTTTATCCTAGCATTTTTACTTCTTTATAAGGGTGCACTTAAACTGGCAAACCCTTATCACACTTTCTTTTTCTTTTACATGCAGATATCTATCTAAGTCTAGCCTTATTACATCCAAGGGCTCAGTTTAAACTATTGAGCTCCTTTTCTTCACTCTACCTATCTACTTATCTGCCAAGATTACATTGTTTAGTCAGATCTTTATTTTCTAGTTCTACAACATGAAATTGAAATATGAACTAGCCAAGCTTAAGCTGTTTGACTATTCATAAATTGTGGCATAAGTGAAAAACTACACACAATTGTTTATTCTACAACAGTAAAAGGTAGTGGCATTTATACTTGCACACTTTCCTTGGTCTTTCTTTTTGGTGGGGTTCATTTTCTTTCATTTTTTTGACCATATTTATTCTTTTTACCCTTTGAGTTTTCTTTTAGGGTATACCCTCTTCACATTTTTTAAATTTTATGATTTTTGAAAATATGGAAAACGTTTGCAACAAGTAAGGTATTAACATATTACATAGCTCGTCAATTCAATCATGATATATGACACTTATTGGTATAGGAGCATAACACTGGCTCCACTTGGGGATGGATTTTCCTGGTGGAAAGTCAAGAACAACAGATCAGATGGCCTCTGAATGACTTTGATTGTGCTCTACAGTCTTCTTTTCCTTGCTGCTTTATTTGTATGTATGACAGTAATGTTTCTGGAGCTTAGGACCTTCTCTTCGGGCTTCAACTTTACAATCTTACCATCCAGTCAACACAAAACGTTTATTCTTCCTTCTTGAATCCCACTTGAGCACCTTTTCACTTAGGTAGGAATTTTTAGCCTTGGTCTTTTTATCAAAAAATCTTTTTAACCTTTTCCTACACAACTTGAGATCTGACCTAAAATTAAAAGGTGCTGCAACCTTCAAATCAAATTAGTAACTAATCAAGATCTTAGGGCCTTTTGATTGGATTCAAATCTTTAAGGATTTATTTCATAATCTACTAAAAATTGAATTAAATCAAACTGAAATCCTACCTACTTACTCTAATCAACTTTCAGACCGCTGTTTAGGTAAAATGAAACAACCAATGCAAACACTCAAGCATCATATACATTGGTGACTTTTGTTGCTTTTGCTTTTTGGTGTTTAAAATTGAGGTCTCGCAATCAAATATAGCTTTGTTAACCTTTGAGAAGATCAGGAAATTCCTGATTTCGTTTATTGAATCTAGAAACTGTATAAAAGGATCTTGTAACATATATACACTATTCTTGAATTGATTCAAACAACTGCACATCTGTTTTGTATGGTCTGCATGCCATGAAACTGAAATATCACTTTTATCTTTCTCACCCTGCATGTTTTCAACTGATATTTGTGATGATATTTTTATTGATTGTAATGTCTGCCTGGTGAAACTATTATCATCTTGATTTTGACTCTCATAGTCTATTAATGGAGAAAAATTCTGATTGCATTCATCATTCAACCTATCAGCTATTGGATCATAAAGAACTTGGAAGGATTGTTGCAACTTATTACATATAGGTTCAAATGGAACTTCATAGATTTCTACAAGATGCTCCTCCTTTTCTTTAAAAAATTTATACCACATTTCCTTTAAAAACTGAAATGATTCAAAACAAAGAGGTAGGGAATCATCTTAGATCATTTGATCATATATTCCAGCTTCCAAGTCGTCTTCTGTAACCTGACATTCAATGGAATTTTGGGGCTGCAAATCTAGATATGAGAAGTCTTGAACAAAGATTTTATTGCCCTCTAGATAGTTAATATCAAGACTTGTTGACATTTGATTTCTAATTGCATGATAGTTATCTCCGATAAACTGAAACGAAGAAAGAAAAATGGTAAAGTTCCTTCACTGATTTCAAAATTTTCTACACTTTCCTCCTCATTCTCATAGCTAAAATGAACAAGTTGATCACTATTTTCAAGCTGTTGAACCTGAACTTCCTTATTCCCCAAACTAGCCTTTGATTGCTCTGTAAAGTTAGTTTGGATTTGAAGAACATAATTATCATCATACTGATCATATTTGGGCAAATCATCAAAAGAAGTAATGTCATCAAACATACACATTAGATCAAGAGATTGCTCCTCCACATATTGCTCTATGAATATATCTTCTGATCTATGGTAGTTGGAATTAATAGGGATTTTTTCATGGATGTCAACATCTTCTTTTTGTGAAACAAATGTGTCATGGTGATTTTGAACAAAACATTCAACTTTCATTGTGATTTGATGCATCATTTCCTCTATTTTCTTTATCAAAATGTCAAGTTTTTCCTCTTTTTCTGCTTTCAACTTTTCTCTTCTAATTTGCAGATTAACTTCTACATCTACTGCCATGTTCTGCATCTATTCCATTGTTGAGGGGTTTCTTTCTCTTAGATGAAATTCTATCTCTGAATCAAATGCTCTTGGGTAATGCAAAAGAGTTGAATCAGGGGGAGGTCTTATATTTAATGGTATTGAATAATAGGCTTGATTAAATCTGTCTGAAAATTGTTGTATTGTTTCATTTGGATGTCTTTTTAATTGATTATATTCTTCTATGATTACAAGAAGATTGAATTTGATTATCCATCTATCAAGGAAGAGTTTGAGAAACTGTTGGATATTTGAGATGCTTGCCTCATGCAGGGTTTTGAACCAACTCTTGACTTTGTCTTGCAAAGAAAGAGCAAAAAGCCTAATACTAACATCCTCTTCATCTACTTCAAATAAGCTAATATAATATTCAAAAGCTTGAATATTTTTTTGAGTAGTGATAGCATTCTCTCCATCAAACCTAGGGAGATACTTGGGATAATCATTAGGGAAAGCATGGAGTGTAGGAGGCAAAATGAGTGGTTTATATCTATTAGGAACTTTATGAGGTACTGGAATATGTACATGGATTGTATGATTAGTCTTAATTTTTTGATTCTCCTCAATTAGAAAATGATCTTCATAAGAATTAGAAGACTGTTGTTCAAATGTGTAAGGAGACTTTATATCTACATTTTTCAAAGGAAAATAATAAAAATTTAATCTAAAATCATCTCTAAAATACAATATACATTGAAAAACTTTATCAATGAGAAAGAACATAATGTCTTGGATAACAATCCAAGTTAAAAGCCTGATCTTTTCACACAGTTCTTTCAGGTTCATTTCTCCAGTGGAGTCTTGATTGTGAAATTGATTTGGAGTCGCCAGGTGGATGATTTTAACCTTTGTGTGTCTGATCCCTGTCCACCATCATAGATCAGATCTAAACCTATAAAACAATTCTAAAGAAAAAGTCAGTTCTCCAGGAAGCCAAATTTTGAGTATTTTATGCTTATTTTGCTTTTTTTATGAATTTTGAAAACAACTTCTATGATTTCTTTAAGAGGCTTTAGATATGAGATTTAAACTTTCTTAAAGATTTATTTGACATGAGGAACTGGTCGAATGTTTGGAAACCAGATGTTTAGTCCATAAACTAGACCGGAGATATACTGAAGAAACATTCATTTAATATGCAATTGCAAAGCAAGAGTAGTTCAAAGGCTACCTCGCTAACTTCAGGCTTCGTCTGTAGTTTATAAAGTAAACAATAGTAACAAACAAACTATTCGTTCCCTAGCAGAGTCGCCACTATGTTATCACTCAGATTTTCCTTGAAGTTGTTGGAAGAGGAAAGGGGTCCGAGGTAACCACAAACCATCTTTTAGGTACAGAATCTAGCCAATCTATACCTAGAGAGGGCTCTCTCTTTATGATTTAGCTTGGTTTTGAAAGATATTAGGCTAGTTGTGAAGTTTAGGGGTTTTGTTTGAGTTTGGGTGGTGAGATTCAATAGAAAAGGGGTAAAACTGAGTAGCTTAGTCCATTGGGCTAATGGAGTCAAAGAAGATGGCTTAACTGAGTTCGATTTATTAACAAAAGATGGTTTCATAGGGCAAGATGGTCAAATAGGGAACAAATAACAACTTGGAATAAATGGAATGGGCTTAAAATCGGTGAAGGGCAGTTAAGAATCCTTCAGCATATTTAAACAGGGAAACTTGATTGATTACCACTAAAGAGTAGTTAAGTATTCTTTAATAAATAATCAAAATGACAGAACTAGAAAACGGGAGCAATTAAGATTTCACTGTTTATACTAATTCAGAAGAAAACATGGAGAATAATAACGATTGAAAACAGAGTGCAATCAAGAAAATTCTGGATTATTCTTTTTTGTTTATCATTCAGATGTGAAACATGAGTGATATAATAAACAAGGAAAACTTTAAAACATAAGGTATAGAGGACTTATTGATCCGATGTTTGCTTCAAGAAATCTATGAAAAGTCCTTTGTTTCAATTCTTTATCCAGCAAGCCATACAAAAGTTGGTCCAACAACACTTTATTCCAAAATAGTCAATATTACAGCAATGTCTAAGGATCCACCCCAAAATACTTCAAATGAAGAAGTATTTATACTAATTGTAAACTGAAATATCTTGAAAAAATATCAAGATTAGTTTCAGAAATATCTCCAACTGTTTACATTAATAGAACTAAAACAAAGGAAATTTAAAACTAATGAATCTATTTGGCACTATTTCTATGGATTTATGGTGACAAATAAGAGAAAGTAGAATTTGGTAGCAACTCTTAGTTGATGATGAGGCATCCCAGTCACTAACTGCATCCTTCCTTTGTGCATTCTGCCCTAGAAATTCTGCAAACTTAGGGTCCAATGATATGCTTGTATATCTCAATCCATGATAGATATGTAAAAAATGAAAGAGTTTTTTGTATATATGATGGTTTTTGAGATAAACCTCTCTCTGTTTCCCAAAATTCATCTCCAGAGATTCACAATATTCTCTACAAAAATATGTCAAAAACAGGACTTTGCACAAACTGAAAAATAGGCTGTGAAGACATGAACTTATCTCCCTCTCGGTAATACCTGTGTAAAAAGTGAGATATGTTTTTGTAGAATGGCTTTTTAGGAACGAAAACCTCTTCCAGTGTTTCGAAATAATTCTTGGATTAGCCACAATAGTTTCTGCAAAACTATGACTTAAACAGGAAATTTCTGGAGGATGTACCATTTTTGCTCTAATTTCATCTATTAACCTTAAAATTCTTTTCACTGTGTTAGCCTCCTGTTGCAACAGGGTTGCATTTTTCATGATTGACATTTTTACATGCCAAATATGTCATACTTTGCAGGCTGCAGTGTTCCATATTTCCACAGGATGTCATGAAGAGTGCTAGTCCAAATGGCACTGCTGTATTTCAATTTTGATGAGTTGTTCCAGTTTTGAAGAGTTTTCATTTAAGGGAGGTCCAAACAGTCTAATCTTGGTCTCCTTACGTTTCAATATCCTGTTTTAGAATATAGAGAATGTATCTATCCAAACAGTTTAATCTTGGCAGATTTGTAGATAGGTAGAGAATCAAAGGGACCCAACTGCTTAATCCGGGCCCTGGCAGAAATAAGTGTAGATTTAGATAGGAGACATTCAAAAGAAAAAATGTAAATCTGGGTCTGCAAATCTAAGTGCACCCAAATCAAAAGGAGAAAAAGTGTTAGGTGAGCAGGCTGGGTAGGTAGCTGTGAGGTTGCAGAATGATGATTTACGATCAATTTTGTGTTACAAAGTGTTTTATCCTTTCAGATCACAGTTGCAGACAGTTTTTCATCTGGAGGAGCTCAAGCTAGACATCACTAAATTCCCCTTCTTCTAAATTCCCCAAGTCAATTACTAATTTCCCAAAGAGGTCAAGATCTGCTTGATTCCTCTTAGTTTCATCATTCTCCATGTCATTTGTCCTGGTGAAGATCTTTTTCACTCAAAGGTTCTTTATTTCTCATTTATGAGTCACTTTTCCCTCGAGGATTAGCCTAAGGTCTCTTACCTTAGCGCCTGCTTATCATCTCCATATTAACTACTAACTCTAGTATATAACTCTCTATCAGTTTTCCCCTCCCCTACTAAAAGAATGTATATAAAACTCCCCTATGTAAATATCCCCTCCCTGGCAATATAGTCGTATTTCTTCTAAGTCAGGGAAAAAATGGTCCATCAGGGGCTGTTTTTAACCCATCCGTGTCATAGCAGGAGTTAGATGACACCTGGTCATGCTAACAACCTCTCTCCTAGCCCTAAAACCCTCAAAAACCCACATTTCCGCCCTTATCCTAAGTTTTTGTGCATAAATCGTTAAAAACCCCGCTCATAAACCCTCAACAACCCATGTTTTACCCCTTATGCTAAAGTCCCGAACGTAAATATATTAACCCGCCCGTTATTAACCCCCCGAACCCACAAAGCCTAAGTCTAAACCCCCGCTTCGCTTTATTTAAATCTGAATATTCCGCGAAATCCCCGCCCCTTATCCCTCCGCCACTTCACCTTCGCCGCCAACCGTTAGATCGCCCGCCCCACAGATCTACGGTGGGCGGGCCTTCCCGTCCCCCAACGTGCCCGAAGATTAGCGTCCGGGAGATGGGCAGTATTGCCGGCGTACTCCCGCCACGCATCACCTTCCCGGGCGTGGCAGAGCCCCCTCCCCCGAAACCACCTCTGTCCAAAGGCGGTGCGCCCCAAAACTCGAAACCGCCTCCTGTGCAGTGACATCACCTGCTTGCGTCACCCCCCTGCCCAGTAACCATGACATGTCATCCGCCTGCGTGGCCTCCTGCCACTATACCGCCTAGTCACCCTGCCACGTGTCCTGGCACCGTGTCCCTTGCCATACTGCCACATCACCTTCGTACGTGATGATGTCATCATGCTGATGTCATCCCGCCACGTCATCATGCTGACATCATCGTTGATGTAATCTGCCGTACGAGGTCCGTTATGCTGACGTCATCAGCAATGTTAGCGCGAAGGGCGGAAATCGCACTCCGGAGCCCCGGAATCAGTTTGTGAGGCAGATTTTGATGCGCGATTTGCGCCGCTGGATAAAATAGGCCGAAGTGGGGAATCTTTAGGGAATTTTTTCATCATGCAGCCCCAGCAAACCCGAAAGGCGCCGAATGACCCGTTTTCCTTCGCGAAGCATTCAGGAAGGAGCTGAAGACAGTTTTGAAGGAAACCGAGGGCCGAACAGCGACCATTAAATGTTGATTTAACGCACAACACACCAGAACAATAGCCCAGTTTATTGTCAAAGAGTATCAGATGGAGAAGAAGAGCCAAAGAGTACCAGCCAAGATATTTTAGGGGCTCGAAGCACCTGAACATTGATGAGCCCCCCAGAAAGTCAAATCAAGAGGCGTAAGCCCATCCTTGCCCTCAAATCACAGTTAAAGCTTTAAATGCAGGCAGACAGCAAAGAAGCAGAAACCCATACACATTTATTTCAGAAAACACTGCACCAAGCCACCGAGGACAACATCATTTACTTAGTTTTGATACGGCAACCCTCAGCGCAGCCCGAGATATTTTCACGCATTTATTTCTGATAGGATTAGGTCAAATTAATTATTCTTTAGGACCTTATTATGTCAAGTTGTAAAAAAAAGTAGTTGTAGAGAGTTTTTCCCTATATATACTGCTCTCTACATTGTTTCAAGGGTTGGTCAATTGAGAATTTCCACTAGAGACTCGCATTGTATACCTGAGTTTTTTCTATAATCAAAGATTGCTGAAAGCTTGGGGAGCAAATTTTCTGTTGTAAATGAATGTTTTGAAGATATGAAGATGGAATTCTTGTGCTACGGCCTGAAGCAATAAGTGCATCTTACCTCTGTTTATTGTTTACCACTATCTAAATAGCAGAAAGAAAGAATAGCTTAGAATTTGTTTAAAAACACTCTATGCTCAATTTCTGTTGTTTCTTTATGTTTTCCTCCGAATGAATTGGTTATGAATATGAATTCTTCCTGGCTCATATTTACCCCTATTCACCTGTGTTGGGCAATTATCTATGGATTCTTTACTGCCCCTAGGTAGAGCTCTGTTACCTTCCTCTGTTAGGCTGATTGAGAGATTCTTAACTGCCTCTCATTGCTTAGCATTCACCCCCATCCTTTAAACCTGAAGACATTGTCTCATGCGCAGCTATCTTGCTCCATTTTCCCTTATTGTGACCAAGAAAACGCACCAGTAGTCCTCATCCTCGACTGCATGCCCAATGGTTTGAAACTTTCAGATTATGCTTTGCCTCTCGACCTGAAAACATCAATTTTCCCACCAAAATAAAAAAAAACCCTCTGAACTCAATACCTAGCCTAAAACCCCTTTTCAACAAAGCTAAATCAAAAAGAGAGAGCCCTCTCTGATTTCAGGTGGGCTAGAACCTGCAATCCAAAGTTGGTTTTTGGTTACCTCGGCTGTATCCCTTTTTACAACCTGAGGGACAACCTGAGTGATAACATAATGGCAACTCCATTGGGGACATTCCTTAGTTAAATTCACGAAGAAGGTTGTAAAAATCCACAGGAAAAATCGATTTTCTAATTGTTGTATATCCCTTAAAACTACAGGTGAAGCCTGAATGTCAGCCAGGAAGCCTTTGAAACTGTTCTTGTTTTACATTTACAGGAGTAGATAAAAGCTGCTTCAGTCAATCTTCATGCTAGTTTTAAGCTATACACATTTCTTTCAAAATTTCATCAGTCCCTTGTTAATTACAAAAACATTCCCAGAAAAATTCCAAAAAACAAATTCGGAAGTTGGCTCCGAAGAAAAATCCACTATACACAAGGTCAAATCCAGACCTGAACCCCCCAGCTATTTTTGAGAACCCTAACATAATCCCAAAAACCCTTAGGAAGCAAGAAAGACAGGAAAATTTTGTCGATTTGAGTCCTGAAAAAGCTTACCCTAGCTGTATTCCAACTCCTGTCAAAGTTTTATTTCGTTCAAACCCTGTTTCCCCTGGTTCATCATTCACATCTCATAGCACTCCTTCCACACCTTCATTCACTGCACATACTACTACTGTTGTTCCCACCGTTCCAATTCCTCCTGGTGTTCCCATTATCCCTGCTATCCCAGTTGTTCCATTTATCCCTGTTGTTCCACTTATCCCTGCCAATATGGCTAATAGATATGCACCCCTGCAATTGCCCGCCAATGCTGGGGCTTTACCTCAAGAGAACCAATATGAAATCACATATTTTGATAGTACTGGCCTTTTACTGCCATTTAGCATACCAAAAAGATGCAAGACTATTTTGAAAACTACGAGATAGATGATGATAGCGTGAGAATGAGAATTTTTGTTCAGAGTTTGACAGGTGATGTAAGAACTTGGTTCAGATCACTTGCTACAAATTCCATAAGCACTCCAGATGAGCTTTACCAATCCTTTACCAACAGATGGGAGAAAAAGAAAGACCCCTTGCACATACTAGCCGAATATGATACAATTAAAAGAGGTCCTCAAGAGACTGTTTTGGAGTACTGTGCAAGATTCAATAATGTTTACAATGGAATACCACAGAACCTAAGGCCTCCCCCTGATCTGGCCTTATATAAATTCTCTGATGGATTCGACCCGGATATGGCATACCAGTTAAAAGAAAGAGGTCCTCAGACCCTTGCAGACATGCAAAACGTTGTTGTTAGCGTAGAAGCCAACTTAATTGCCAAGAGAAACAGAGCTAGAATGGAAAGAAGAACCACCTTTAAGGAAGAACCCTCAGCCTTTGATCAAAAGCTTGATGCTATTATCAATGGCCTATAAAGGCTAGGAGAAAGAGTAGAAAATGTTGAGAGAAAAGCATCATGGGAAGCACAACAATCCAATACCATAAGGAATCCATATTTTAGGAAAACGCAGAACACAAATGCTGGTAGGTCTAACCAAGACCATGACATAAGACCCCCTTTTCAAGATAACTATGTTGAAGGATCTACTTCTAGTGAACCCATAGAGGACACTCACATGAACCTGATGGATCTAAATGGTGAGCACCAAACTGTCGTGTCCCAAGAAGACCAGAATGAACTCGATTACAAACAGTTTCAAACTAAATCTAGTGAGTCTTTTGATTTTAAACAAGGATATGATACTGCTGTGTATGAAGTACACAAAAAATATAAGCTGAGAACTAGGACCATTGACATTTCGGAACCTAGTAAAACAAAGGATGGCAAACAACCCAACAAGACCAAAGGCAAGGTTGTCATAACAGAACCAACTGATACAAATGTTCCAAACCCGCATCAAGTGACTGTAGAAGACACAACAGAAATACAGCCTTCCAAAGATCAGCCTTTGCCACCTTCTCCCTCGAAAGAAAACTCGAAAAGTGTTCCAAAAAACTTTCCTGAAACTAAAAAACTGCAAGCTATCAGTCCTCATAACGCTGATAAACAAGAGCAAAATGCAGATAATTCAAATGAAACAGAAAAAACTGCCATTGTCAACACCAAGACTCCATTGGAAAATCCATTTAGTTTAGAGGCAGAAATAGCTAAGTTGAAGATATCCATTCCCCTCTCAGAACTGGCCAAACACGATGTATATAGGCAACAAATTCAAAGATCACTTCAAATGCCAGAGGTTAAGGACGATGTAAATGTTTTGGATGATACCCCAGAGCTGCTGTTTGGCCCAGAAGTTGATGGAAAATCAACATATGGACCTATTCCACCCTTTTATGTCAGTTTGCATATACATGACAAAGTTTTGCACAATGCTATGTTTGACTCAGGGGCATCGCACAATCTAATTCCCAAAGCAGTTATGGAAAAACTGAACCTTGACATTACAAGACCTTACAAAGACTTGTACTCATTTGACTCAAGTCAAGTGAAATGTCTAGGCCTCATCAAAGACGTGTGTGTCTCCTTAGTTCAATATCCAAATAAGACCATCCTCATGGATGTAGTGGTTGCTGACATTCCACCAAAATATGGTATGCTCCTATCAAGATCATGGGGAGCAAAGCTTCAAGGATCCCTTCAATTAGACCTTTCCTATGCCACCATTTTAGTCTTTGGGCAACCAAAGAGACTATATAGAGAAACACTCATGAAATATGTGGTAAGTAGTGAGAGCAAGCCTGAAAATTTTCCCATCTATTCAATCCACTCTGATATGAATTCCTTTATTTTGTTTAATGATGACACGAATTCTCCAACTGGTGATGAGCCTTTGGCTCCAGAACAACAAGCGCAGATCAATGAAGAATCAGTTGCACACTCTGATGAAACTGTCACAGCAGCTAATGCAACCAGCATACCAAAAGAACTTCCCCAAACAAAAACTTCAAGTCCGCCCAATCCTAACTTAGTTGACACCTTTTGCAAGCAAGAAATCACATGGTATTTAGAATTTGGTGGCTCTGTCAATAAGTTAGGAGCAGGGGCAGGTGTCTGGATTCACAATACACATAACAATCATGCAGAAGGTCATGCCTACAGACTGAATTTTAAATGCACAAATAACATGGCAGAGTATGAGGCTTTGCTTTTAGGCCTTAAACTGCTCAAAGCTCTAGGAGCTGCAAAGGTGTCTATTTTAGGTGACTCTGATTTAATCATACAACAGATGAAAGGTAACTTTGTAACCAATGACAATAGAATGAGAGCCTATAGGACTGCTGCCACTAACATACTCAATACATTCACTAAATTCAAGCTTGACAAAATTTCAAGAGAACATAACATTCATGCACACAGTCTAGCCACCTTTGCTAGTACATGCAAGCTTCCTTTTGACCTAAACCATCACTTCACAGCTGAAATAAAACATAGGCCCACTGTCCCGAATAACATCAGAGATTGGCAAGTGTTCGAAAATGATGTCCAGATTAATAATTTCCTTACCCTTGAGCATGAATTTTTAAATATTAACATTGATACAGATGCTATGACAGATCCGAAACAGCAAAAAACCGAAAATCAGCAAGAAAATCAGCAAACAGTAACAGCTGCAACAGCCAAAAAAATCCTGAAACCCACAGTTTTTGACGAAGAAAACATAGAATAGCTGAAACAAATGCATTTGGAAGACACTGCCAAAGCAGAGGCAGAGATCATTGACTTAAAGGATAACTTTTTGCCTGCTAGCCTCACCCCTTTAAAAGACATGTTTGACGCTAATGATGTGCCTAGAAAGCCAAAATTATAGCCCATTAACACTGATATAGAGGAACACAACATTGGGACAGCAGAGAAGCCAAGACTGATCAAACTGTGCAAAAATTTGCCACCTGATCAAAAGCCCAAGTACATTGACTTATTTAAAGAGTTCCAAGATGTATTTGCTTGGAGTTATGAGGATTTGAAATCCTATGACACCTCGGTGATCCAACATACAATTCCCTTAAAACCAAACCAGAAACCCTTCAAACAGAAACTTAGAAGAATTAACCCTATGCTCCTTCCACCAATTGAGAAGGAAGTAAAGAGGATGTTTGAAGCAGGCATCATAGCACCCATCAGATTTTCTGAATGGGTGTCCAATCTTGTTCCTACAAGATAAAAGATAGGTGAAAGCAGACTTTGTGTAGATCTCAGAAATTTAAACCAAGTCTCCCTAAAAGACCATTACCCTTTGCCTAAAATGGACCACATCTTGCAGAGAGTAGTGGGGTCATCTAGAATCTCTTTGCTAGATGGTTTTTCAGGTTTCAACCAAATACTTGTTCAACCGGACGACCAAGACAAAACAGCTTTTACCACACCCTGGGGAGCATTTAAGTATGTAAAGATGCCATTCGGTCTTAAAAACGCTGGTGCAACTTTTCAACGAGCAATGGATATTGCATTCGCTAAAGAAATACACGATTTCCTAGTTGTTTACCTTGATGACTTAACCCCATTCTCAAAATCTGATGAAGAACACCTCAAGCATCTCAGGAAAATTTTCATGACATGTAGGAAATATGGCATTTCCTTGAACCCCAAGAAATCTTTGTTTGGCCTCGAAGAAGGCAAGTTACTTGGCCATATCATATCAAAATATGGGATTAGAATTGATCCCGAAAGAATCCAAGCCATCCTCCAAATTCCGTATCCAAGAAATATAAAAGAGCTACAAGCATTCCTTGGAAAAATCAACTTTTTAAGAAGATTTATTCCAAATCTAGCCGAGCTGATAAGATTGTTAAGCAACATGTTAAAAAAGGATGCCAAGGTAAAATGGTCTCTTGAAACCAAGCAAGCATTTGAAAGTATCAAAACTGCCTTAACCCAAACCCCTGTCCTAACCAGCCCATAGTTTGACAAAGATTTCATCATTTTTTCGTTTGCATCTGACAACTTAATAGCTGCTGTCCTTTTGCAAAAGGATGAACAAGGAGCTGAAAAGCCAATCGCGTTTTTCAGCCGAGCCTTAAGAGACACCCCTTTGAAGTACCCAATAATGGAAAAACAGGCCTATGCACTTGTTAAGGCCATCAAGGATTTCAGAGTCTACATTTTGTATTCACACCTGATTGCCTATGTTCCACACGCTGCTGTAAAAGACATATTGACATAAGAAGGATTAGAAGGCAAAAGAGGCAAGTGGATTGCAAACATCCTTGAATATGACATAGAAATAAAACCAACCAAGCTGATAAAGGGACAAGATTTAGCTAAACTGATGTGCGAAACAAACTTTCAAGCCCTAGACATTAACCAGAATGAACCGGAGCTGGCGACTCCACAGATCAGTAAAATATTTCTGCAATGCCCTTGGTACATTGATATTTTCTTTGTATTGTTAAACCTGTGTGCTCCCCCAGGATTGCCTAGGACCAAGAAAAGATTTTTGAAAATGAAGGCTTTAAAGTTTTGTGTTATAGATGGTGCATTATTTTGGAGAAATCATGAAGGTATACTGCTTAATTGTTTAACCATGAATGAAACTAACAAGGTCATGAAAGAATTCCATGCAGGTGACTGTGGAGGACATCTATATTGGAAGTCCACCACTGATAAAATTTTAAGGGCTGGTTTCTATTGGCCCTCTCTTTTTGCAGATGTAAAGAAGTTTGCCATGTCATGTCACAAATGCCAAATCTTTGAGGGCAAGAGAAAGTTGTTACCCCTGCCCCTTAAACCCATCTCAACCGAAAAACCTTTTCAACAATGGGGGTTTGACTTCATCGGAGAAATCCATCCCTCTTCCTCATGCCAACACAAATGGATCCTAACAGCCACTGACTATTTCACTAAGTGGGTTGAAGCCATTCCCTGTAGATAAGCCAATGACACCATCATTATCCAATTCCTTGAGTGCAATATCCTTTCCAGATTTGGTTTCCCTGAAAAATAATCACTGACAATGCCGCTACCTGTAAGTTCAAAAAGATGATCAATTTTTGCCACAGATTTCATATTACCTTGGGCCACTCTACAGCCTATTACCCTCAAGGTAATGGCTTGGTCAAATCATCTAACAAAAGCCTCATCAACATCATAAAGAAAGTGCTAGAAGAAAATAAGAAGAACTGGCACAAAAATCTGGTAAATTCCCTGTGGGCAGACAGACTTTCAAGCAAGAAATCCATTGGAATGAGCCCTTATGAGCTAGTGTATGGCATGGAGGCCAGATTTCCTTCATCCCTGGGCATTCCTACTATCAAACTGTTACAGGAGATCCAAGCTGAACCAAATGACATTCAAAGAAGGATTAGTCAGACCATTCATCTTCAGCAAACCAAAGAACAAGTTTATGACAGAGCTCAAATTTTGCAAGAAAAGCTCAAAAAAATGTTTGATAAGAGAGTTAAGGCTGAGGATTTCAATGTTGGTGACAAAGTTCTAAGATGGGACTCAAGAAGAGAAGACAAGGGCAAACATGCCAAGTTTGATTTTTTATGGAGAGGTCCATTGGTTATTTCTGTTGTTCTGGGAAATAACACTTATTTTCTCAGATCTATAGAGGATGGCACTGCCGAAGAAGGCCCTGTTAATGGCCGTATGCTAAAACATTACCATGATCCCTTTTAAGGGACAAAATGCAGTTTTGTATATATCTTTGTATAGTCTTATGTGTATATATCAGCACTCTGTTTTTATTTTTATAAGCAGGCCGATTGTTTAAGGAACAATAGTAAGTTTTGTAAAGATACAGCCGATGCAAGTAGTCCAGTTCTAAAAGCTCTGTCTCTACACCAATTTTAGCAAAACAGCAAGAGGAAAAATTGTCACATTACAAGCAATTCATGGTAGAAAAAGAAATGTTTACAGTCAAAGCATTGTACATAATTAGCAAACACGCAGAAGAAAGCAGGCGATGCTATACAGTTCACAGTAACTCAGTTGAGGAGAAGATGGTTAAGATTTCAAAATTTCACATTTTTAGCAGCCAGAACAAAGAAGTGTTTCCAGTCTACAGCAACAAATAGAAACTCAAGGAAGTCTGACCTGCTGTTCTTGGCTTTTCACAAGGAAAAGCCATCCCCAAGTGGAGCCACTGTTAGCCTCCTGTTGCAACAGGGTTTCATTTTTCATGATTGACATTTTTACATGCCAAATATGTCATACTTTGCAGGCTGCAGTGTTCCATATTTCCACAGGATGCCATGAAGAGTGCTAGTCCAAATGGCACTGCTGTATTTCAATTTTGATGAGTTGTTCCAGTTTTGAAGAGTTTTCATTTAAGGGAGGTCCAAACAGTCTAATCTTGGTCTCCTTACGTTTCAATATCCTGTTTTAGAATATAGAGAATGTATCTGTCCAAACAGTTTAATCTTGGCAGATTTGTAGATAGGTAGAGAATCAAAGGGACCCAACTGCTTAATCCGGGCCCTGGCAGAAATAAGTGTAGATTTAGATAGGAGACATTCAAAAGAAAAATTGTAAATCTGGGTCTGCAAATCTAAGTGCACCCAAATCAAAAGGAGAAAAAGTGTTAGGTGAGCAGGCTGGGTAGGTAGCTGTGAGGTTGCAGAATGATGATTTACGATCAATTTTGTGTTACAAAGTGTTTTATCTTTTCAGATCACAGTTGCAAACAATTTTTCTTCTAAATTCCCCAAGTCAATTACTAATTTCCCAAAGAGGTCAAGATCTTCTTGATTCCTCTTAGTTTCATCATTCTCCATGTAATTTGTCCTAGTGAAGATCTGCTTCACTCAAAAGTTCTTTATTTCTCATTTATGAGTCACTTTTCCCTCGAGGATTAGCCTAAGGTCTCTTACCTTAGCGCCTGCTTATCATCTCCATATTAACTACTAACTCTAGTATATAACTCCCTATCAGTTTTCCCCTCCCCTACTAAAAGAATGTATATAAGACTCCCCTATGTAAATATTCCCTCCCTGGAAATATAGCCATATTTCTTCTAAGTCAGGGAAAAAATGGTCCATCAAGGGCTGTTTTTAACCCATCCGTGTCATAGCAGGAGTTAGATGACACCTAGTCATGCTAACAACCTCTCTCCTAGCCCTAAAACCCTCAAAAACCCACATTTCCGCCCTTATCCTAAGTTTTTGTGCATAAATCGTTAAAAACCCCGCTCATAAACCCTCAACAACCCATGTTTTACCCCTTATGCTAAAGTCCCGAACATAAATATATCAACCCACCCGTTATTAACCCCCCGAACCCACAAAACCCAAGTCTAAACCCCCGCTTCGCTTTATTTAAATCTGAATATTCCGCGAAATCCCCGCCCCTTATCCCTCCGCCACCTCACCTTCGCCGCCAACCGTTAGATCACCCGCCCCACAGATCTACGGTGGGCGGGCCTTTCCGTCCCCCAACGCACCCGAAGGTTAGCATCCAGGAGATGGACGTTATTGTCGCCGTACTCCCGCCAACCGTCACCTTCCTAGGCGTGGCGGAGCCCCCTCCCCCGAAACCACCTCTGTCCAAAGGCGGTGTGCCCCAAAACTCGAAACCGCCTCCTGCGTAGTGACATCACCTGCTTGCGTCACCCCCCTGCCTAGTCACCATGACACGTCATCTGCCTGCATGGCCTCCTGCCACTGTACCACCTAGTCACCCTGCCACGTGTCCTGCCACCGTGTCCCCTGCCGTACTGCCACGTCACCTCCATACATGATGACGTCATCATGTTGATGTCATCCCGCCACGTCATCATGCTGACATCATCGCTGATGTAATCCACCGTACGAAGTCCGTCATGCTGACGTCATCAGCAATGTTAGCGCGAAGGGCGAAAATCGCACTCCGGAGCCCCGGAATCAGTTTCTGAGGCAGTTTTTGATGCGCGACGCTAGCGCTAGATAAAATAGGCCAAAGTGGGGAATCTTTGGGGAATCTTTTCATCATGCAGCTCCCAGCAAACCTGAAAGGTGCCAAATGACCCATTTTCCTTCGTGAAGCATTCAGGAAGGAGCCGAAGACAGTTTTGAAGGAAACCGAGGGCCGAACAACAGCCATTAAATGTTGATTTAACGCACAGCACACCAGAACAGCAGCCCAGTTTATTGTCAAAGAGTATCAGATGGAGAAGAAGAGCCAAAGAGTATCAGCCAATATTTTTTAGGGGCTCGAAGCACCTGAACATAAATGAGCCCCCCAGAAAGTCAAGTCAAGAGGCGTAAGCCCATCCTTGCCCTCAAATCACAGTTAAAGCTTTAAATGCAAGCAGACAGCAAAGAAGCAGAAACCCATACACATTTATTTCAGAAAACACTGCACCAAGCCACCGAGGACAACATCATTTACTTAGTTTTGATACGGCAGCCCTCAGTGCAGCCCGAGATATTTTCACGCATTTATTTCTGATAGGATTAGGTCAAATTAGTTATTCTTTAGGACCTTATTAGGTCAAGTTGTAAAAAAAAGTAGTTGTAGAGAGTTTTTCCCTATATATACCGCTCTCTACATTGTTTCAAGGGTTGGTCAATTGAGAATTTCCACTAGAGACTCGCATTGTATACCTGAGTTTTTTCTATAATCAAAGATTGCTGAAAGCTTGGAGAGCAAACTGTCTGTTGTAAATGAATGTTTTGAAGATCTGAAGATGGAATTCTTGTGCTGCAGCCTGAAGCAATAAGTGCATCTTACCTCTGTTTATTGTTTACCACTATCTAAATAGCAAAAAGAAAGAATAGCTTAGAATTTGTTTAAAAACACTCTATGCTCAATTTCTGCTGTTTCTTTATGTTTTCCTCCGAATGAATTGGTTATGAATATGAATTCTTTCTGGCTCATATTTACCCCTATTCACCTATGTTGGCCAATTATCTAGGGATTCTTTACTGCCCCTAGGTAGAGCTCTGTTACCTCCCTCTATTAAGCTGATTGAGAGATTCTTAACTGCCTCTCATTGCTTAGCATTCACCCCCATCCTTTAAACCTGAAGACATTGTCTCATGCGCAGCTATCTTGCTCCATTTTCCCTTATTGTGACCAAGAAAACGCACCAGCAGTCCTCATCCTCGACTCCACGCCCAATGGTTTGAAACTTTCAGATTATGCTTTGCCTCTCGACCTGAAAACATAAACTTTTCCACCAAAATCAAAACAATAACCCTCTAAACTCAATACCTAGCCTAAAACCCCATTTCAACAAAGCTAAATCAAAAAGAGAGAGCCCTCTCTGATTTCAAGTGGGCTAGAACCTGCAATCCAAAGTTGGTTTGTGGTTACCTCGGCCGTATCCCTTTTTACAACCTGAGGGACAACCTGAGTGATAACATACTGTTTTTCACTTTTAGTTTAGATAAACTTCGTTGTAGCTGGTGAAAGTGTTTTCATCCTTTTTTATCCCTCAATGTCTTCATGTTTACTTTTACTTTTTACTGTTTACTTTTTACTTTTACCGCTCTGTTTTTTCATCTGTCTTCACTTTGACATGAATTTGTATACTCTATTTTGTAATTGTCTTCCATGCTGTTTATCTTCATGCTAGCTGATTTGCTTGACTTGGTATTCAATCTGATACTCTTTAACCCTGATACACTTTGACTGTTCTTTACTGTGTCCTTTTACCTTCAATGTGTAGTTTAGGTTTTTATTGTCTGTTTCAACAGTGAATCGTTTAATTTCCTGTTTCCTTTGCTTGTCTTTCAATTGTATGTTTTATCTTCCATCTCTGTTTGAATAGATTTGATAACACTCTTGGAGTAAACAGGTCTTATGACTAGTATTAAGACTGTTTATCCAAGGATGTGGTCTTCTGATCACCTGTAAAACAAAACAAATTGTTAAGAAAGCATTGGTTTGTAGGGGAGGTCGAAAAGGTTTCATTTGAGCTTGAGAGGTCTGTGGAGTGAGTCTAGAATGCTTTTCGGGAGGTAAACCATGCTCGAATTGGTTAACAGAGGCTTCAGGTGGCGCAGATGGGTTACATAGGGTTTTACTGCACAATCAGGTGAAAACGAGCAAAACTGGGGTTTTTGTGTTTAAACAGGTAAATGGTTGGTATTGGCGGGTGAATGAAAATGACAATTGGTAGCAACTGAATGATGAGACATTTTGTCATTTAGTAGAAGGCGGGAAGCGGTTTTCTATCGCACCGCTTATGGGGAAGGTGCGGTATTTAGCGTTGGGCTAGCGATTCCATAGATCGGTTGACGCGTGGCGGGGCACTGTACAAAAACCACTTTGTGATCGTGTGCTAACGCGCAATCACAAAGGGCCGTGCGATATGTATTATAGCCTTCGGATATGGAAGGAGTGATCGGACGGTTGTCGAGGACTATGAAGTGACATGGTTTTAACAATGGCAGGCCCGATATATTTAAGAATTATTTAATCACATCGGGGGTAGCGGGATTGGACGGGGAGGCTATTAATTAACCATGAGGGTTAATTAATCTTGTTTAATGCGGTGGGGGATTAAGGTTCTTAATGAATTACGGATTAACTCATTAATTCTCTTTTAAACGTTGATTATGGTTGTATTCAGCTGGGGGTAGGATATATAACATGTTGGGAATATTTAATATATTAAATAATACGGGAAAGGGTAAATATTTTAAGGGATTTATACAATATAAGTTAAAAGTTAATATGACAATAAAACGAAAGCGCTAAGTATAAAAACAGTTGACTTGTGTAGTTAAACTTAGGCTCGGGATGAAAAAGGGTTTATATGAGAAATATTTGCCATTTTCCTAAGTAAAATAGGGTTTTACTTGGGAAAAGAATTATGAAGGTGAATGAGTGATCTTATGAACAGTTTTAAGTACTTTAGGCTTTATAAACTATTGGGCCTAGGGTCCGGTCCCTCCAAAAGTCGGAGAAATGCTCTGAGCCCCCCTAACTTGTTTATAGGTACCTTTAGCACTTAGGGGAAATTAGTGAATTTTTTGGGAAAAATGGAGTAAGGAAGTTAATTAGTTTGACTTTGTCTCCTTGATGTGTTGTATCCAATGTGAGTTGTGCTTTGTCCAAGTGATGAAAGCAAAAGGTTTAAGCATTAGACTTAACCATTCACTATGCATTTATTCTGCAACCACCATCTACTTACCCTACTTACTTTATCCTAGCATTTTTACTTCTTTATTAGGGTGCACTTAAACTGGCGAACCCTTATCACACTTTCTTTTTCTTTTACATGCAGATATCTATCTAAGTCTAGCCTTATTACATCCAAGGGCTCAGTTTAAACTGTGGAGCTCCTTTTATTCAGTCTACCTATCTACTTATCTGCCAAGATTACACTGTTTGGTCAGATCTTTATTTTCTAGTTCTACAACATGAAATTGAAATATGAACTAGCCAAGCTTAAGTTGTTTAACTATTCATAAATTGTGGCATAAGTGAAAAACTGCACACAATTGTTTATTCTACAACAGTAAAAGGTAGTGGCATTTAGACTTGCACACTTTCCTTGGTCTTTCTTTTTGTTGGGGTTCATTTTCTTTCATTTTTTTGACCATCTTTATTCTTTTTACCCTTTGATTTTTCTTTTAGGGTATACCCTCTTTACATTTTTTAAATTTTCTGATTTTTGAAAATATGGAAAACCTTTGCAACAAGTAAAGGTATGAACATATTACATAGCTCATCAAGTCAATCATGATATATGACACCTATTGGTATAGGAGCATAACACCGGTTATGGAGGTTTTCCGGCTAGAGTTGGTCAAACTCCGAGTTTTGCTGGACCGTAAGGGTCACCTTTTGGTTCAGTAGGTTCTACCAGTTACTTTGGGAAACCTGGTGCCTTTCAAAATCCAGGTCATTCTTTTCATACTTTTTGGAACCCCGCCCAATCTGGGTGGAATCCCCAAGGTCATCCACGACTTCCTTTTCTGGCCACGCTTAATCTGCCAAACTTGACTAAGTTGATGAACAATCCAATCAAATATAATCCGGCTTGGCCTCTGGTCCCAACCAAACTTCCATCGGATATTCCAAAATTCGAAGGGAAGAGTGGTGAAGACCCAGGTGACCATGTAACAAAATTCCATTTATGGTGCTCATCTAACTCCCTGATAGATGATTCGATTAGGTTGAGATTATTTCAGCGCACCTTAACAGGGAATGTGGCTAAGTGGTATATAGATTTGGCAGGGGGCACCTTTACTTCTTTCATCGATTTAGCTAACATCTTCTTAAACCATATTCAGTTGCCCATCCATTACGAAGTCGAAACTGAACTTCTGGCCAGTTTTCATCAGGACACGGCTACTCACATTTTGGATCATATCCATCAATGGAGACAGAGAAAGAGGCTCATCAAAGCTGAAATTCCACCTGAATTTCATCTCGAATGTTTTTTAAAATCATTACAACCAGAGATCTATTCGGAAGAGTAGGTTATCTTTTGCGCCCAACAGTTAGAACTGATATATTCTCAATCTGGGACTCTTTAGAAAATCTTGCGTGATGCTCCTAGATCCACGGTTGATATAGCCAAACCGAAGCCAAGCCCTCATGCTGGTGGTATTGTTGGATCGATTAATGAAAATGCGGTGAATCTTTTGAACCAATTGCAACAATTGTCTCTATAAACTACTTCTTCCAATCAGGCTACACCGTCTACCCCTTTGCCTTCCCAACCTTCTTCCGTAAATGTCGTTCAGGCTTATAACCCCAAAGGAAATCAAAATTATAATGGGAAGAAGAAGGGACGAGGTAAAAAGAAGAATTAGGATGGGAAGGGTAATGTGAACAAGCCCAACAATGGTGCTGGTGAGGGTGGAAAAGAGTCTAAGAAGAAAGTTAAATTTCCATGCAAGTTATGCAGTGGATATCATTTGACTCATCTCTGCCCGAAAATTCGATGCTCAGTGCTTGTTAGTGTAGCAAGGGTCTTCTAGCTCCCAACCTATCTTAACTAACCCTTTCCCCCAAGGGTAGCAGCTACTCATTGGCACGAACTCATATCCTAGTACCTCTGCAAGGGGCAACCAGGAGGGGGACAATTCCTCAAATGTTTTCATGATGAGTTATAATGTCAATGTGGCTACACAGTCACGGGATTATGGTGAAGCATAAACATCTAAGGATAAATCTGTTCCCGGAACTACGGATCCACTTCATATTGAGTGACCCTCTGTCAAGTCTATACCTTAGATACCGAAAGGTTCCGCCAAGCACGCGACTATCAACTATAATGCTAGGGTAGCCCAGAACTACTCCATTATGGAAGATTTGGCTCAAAGTCCTTGCGCTATGTCTGCTTTAGAGGTACTCTAGTCGTGTCCTGCTCAACGAAGTGCTTTGCTTTAAGTAATCGGGGCAGTTGATCCAAACAATTCTTTAGTGCTCACTTTTGATATGCTCAATGTCAAAAAGAGACTTCCTCATCATATGGCTTTTCAAATAAAGTCTACTTACCGGAAAACTAGTATTTTTCAAATAGTTATAGATGAGGGAGCTTCCACATGTGTAATGTCTATGTCATGTTGGAATGACATTGGATCGCCTTCGGCTATTCCTTCACACACTCTCTTGAAAGCATTTGACAGACATTCTCATAGGCCACACGGGATTATCTCGGCCTTTCCTATATGTGTTGGAGGAAAGGTCATTAATATTGAAGTAGAAATCATTGATGCCAACCTCGATTACAACCTCCTCTTAGGACGAAATTGGATTTATAAAATGGATGCCGTAGTTTTGACTCTATTTTGCGTCCTTTGTTTTCCTCATGAGGGGAGAATTGTTAAATTTGATCAATTGGATTATTCTCTAGTTGACCCTCGTGCAACTTCAGATTCTATTGTTTCGTTGGTGGATAACCCCTGTCAACCTATAGAGAATCTAGGAGTTGGGATGTATTCTTCATTCATGGGTACATTTGATCTTCCCACTCCTATAGCTAGAATCAATGCAATTTCATCCTCCAAAGAGTCTTCATGGGAAGATTTCTTGCAGAATCGTTATTTTTCAGACCCTTGGACCTTGCCTTCACCTACAACCACATTAGATGAAGGACAAGTTGGTGGAATAACATTCCCTATGTCTGCAGCAGAGCTTAGATATCAGTCTATCGTTAACTTTGCAGATGACCACCCTACTCCTTTTTCAGAAGAAGAGTTAGATGGTGATGTGGCCCCAGCTTGGACCCTTGAATCTACTTCTACAATGGATTGCTTAGATATGGTTTTACCATCTGAGGAAGCAATCTTAGAAGCAATGACGGGTGTAGATCGACCACGGGAAGATTTACATCATCGTTCATATTTTCTTCGCCCATTACAGGAAGTCGAATCCAGGTTCTCCAATCTGCTTACTAGTAATGTTTGTATGGTTTCAAACCCTTTGGGTCCAGCACACATCCATGCCGAAGGTAATATGTCGGTCATTTCAAAAATCGTACCGATAAACATCTCTAGGAACCCTAATGTGACAGAAAATGTCTTCATCAGAGCCAAGTGTTTCCCTGAAGAGATTCAAATTTACACCAACCTTGTTATAGACATTTTTGTGCCTTACAGCTATAAGCATGAAATGTCCATAATTCAAGGGATCCAAAGTCCCTAAAGATGTTGTTACAGCTCCTAAAGGAACAAGGTCAACCAATGACAGCTTCTCCCAGAAGTTCTCCACCAAAAACCACTCAGAAATAGTCAATTCAGGATCAATTCAGAGGCTCCACTAGCTGCTTGCGTTCAAATGCAGAGTCTACACTGGCTAGGTGCACTGCAACGCAGGTGGAAGCACTACCAGGGCGCGCTGAGCGGGAAATGACAAATGGCAAGCTCATTCAACGAGGTGGAAAGACCCTGGAAGCTTCCAGAATATTCTCCAATGACACTTGCCTCAATGAATTCGACTAGTGATGAGTAAGAGTTTATCAACCTCCAAGTGGAAGCAAGAACTGATAGAGAGAAGCCACAAGTCAAAACATAAGCTGACTCATCCTCTCTGCTTACATCTATATATGGATCTCTCACCCAGAGGTTCAAGAGGCTGGAATTTTGTACTTTGCAGAGAATTGATGTTGGTTTGAGATTGAGATTAGTACATTGGGTGATTTATGCTTTGTTGGAGGAGAGGAAGGGATTCCTTTGCTGGGAGGTAGATGCTGGATCGGAACTCACTTGGTTGTATCTCCTCTTGGACTTTATTATCATATCAATAGACTATTTGAGTTTCTCCTACATGCTGTGTACCAATGATGTTTTGTTATGCTTACATGTTTAGCTTAATCTAATCTTGAGCTTTTTATGAATGTATATCTGTATCTTCGTGTAGTTTCTCTCTCTTGTGATCTTGCAGGAATTCGGTGAAGCTGGGCCGGTGAAGGAGCAAGAAGCTGGGAGCTACTGAAGAGAGGAGTGATTTGGATCGATAAACTAGCGAAAGACACAGGTTAGTTAGATCCTTCTTCCTCATTTACATTTCATAAAGAAGAATACTCAATTAGTTTACCTTGTTTGTTGCTAAGGCACTATCACACCTTAGAGTGGGATAGGGGCATTCCGAATTGGATATTTTTCCCAACAACAAATTGGCGACTCCACTGGGGAAAGTATCTTGTTAGTTTATTTGTGTTTCTATTGTTGTTCTTCTCATAAACTCAGGAGTGCCGAATCGAAATGCATTTGCCATTTTCAAATGCAAAGTAGAAATCTGCCACTCTAGTCCACTCACTGGGCCTGTTTTTATGATCTGAACAAACTGATCCACAAGTGCTCTAACAGCCCTTTGTGATAGATCTTAGTCCTCCTTTAAATCATCCTCCTAATTGTACCTAATTGATAGCTTTGATCCGGCCAAAAACTGTTGATTTAACTGCAAACCGTGACCCAGAACCCAGAAACAATTCTCGTTTCTGCTTTAGCACAGACTCTGTGAAGAGGTTCTACATTTCAACGTAGGTCCCGTGAAGGCTACCTACGCTGAAGTTTAGTTTCTCTGTGCTGAGGGTGTGCTAATCAGCCTTTGCCTTGTGTAGCTGTGGTTCCCTGCTTCCTTTTGCTCGGTTTTATCTCTGTTTTTGCAGCCTGTTATCAGTCAGTGTACCTATCTGAAACCCCTTTTCTTTGCCTCAATTCCACCTCGGTTGTACAAAGAAACTGTATTTGTTCTTTGTGTATTTGTTACATCATTTGCAGTTTTCCATTACAAAAGTAAACTAGTCATACTGTCGCCCTTAGATCTAGACCTGAGGTAAGTGTCGTTTTGATCTTAGGAGTGAGTTTGTTTGCTGTTCACAGTTGATTGAGCTTTTACTTTTGTCGTTTGGTTTGAATTTATGCATTTCTAGTGTCGAAACAAGTAAATCATAAAGTGTCGTAATCGTCTTTTTGATTTCGAAAAAGGAACTTGTTTATGTTTTCACTTGAAATCGAATTCTAATTTGTACAACATCTTTCTTTTTAGGCATCAATATTAAGGAAGCGAAAACAAATACATGCATTTGTGCATTTGCATTTTGATAGTTTGCATGCTTTGATTTAGGGAAAAGTGCATTACAGTGTGCTCTATGCTCTTTGAGAAAATATTGTGTCTTTCTTTTCCCCTTGTAGCTAGGATTTTCATTGTTGAAAAGATATAAAAGCTTGCTTATCATCTTTAGACTGCATTTAGGAATTGTATCATAAATCTCGTGGTGATACAAAAAGGCAAACTTCTAAGAAAGATCAACCTAAAATAAATTGAATGAACTTAACAATGCTTTGTAACTTAACGCACAACATAGAGGTCTAGGCTAGAGACGTGTTCCGGCGTCATAAAACCTAGTGACTGTCGATCTCGCTGATGGTTGGGTGATTCCTCCTGAGAGACGATAGCGCCAGTACGGATTGTGCTCCCACGTACCGTCGAGTATATATTGGGAGACCCCTATAGGCATAAAACCTTTATCCTTAGGAAGCCGTGTCGGCCGCCCTACTGATCGCAATGCACTGAACACAGCATTCAGGAAGATTGACCGCCCGTACCTTAAAAATTATTCTACGGTTTTGCGAAAATTTTGGCACACCCTCTACCTAGAGCTCCAGAGCAGTTCCTTTTGGCCTTTTTCAGACTCTATAATGGAAAAAGTCCATCCAAGCATTTGTCACCTCGGGCTCGTTAAAACATCGAAGGAGACTAGAGTCATCTTTAGCTTTTTCTCGACTCTTTAAAACTGAAAAAGCAAGTTGTGTCTAAAGCGTCATTAAAATTTATTTTAAACGGAACAATCACCCTTTTTTCTGTGTTGATCTTTAGGTTGAGAAAATGGAACCCACCAACCAAGGAATTCCCCTTGGTGGAAATCCTAGTCCCTTCTCCTCTTGGGGAGATGTTGGTGCGCCCCATATGGCCACATTTTCGCTTCCAGGACTGACAATTGGCTTGCCGGTCTGGCTCTTCTCAACCAATGTCGTTCAGAACACCACTATTCCTGAACAGTCGAATCAACAGTTAGACCAATCCAGAGTTACCCACCAGCCTTCTACTTCCTCTAATTCTTCCTCTCCTCCTTCCTCTTCGCTTGACGGGACTGGTAAAACAAAAAACCAAGTTCCTAAGGAGAAGAAGGAAAAGAAGAAGAAAGAGAAGAAGAAGAAGGAGCCAAAAGCGACTGGGGGCAAACAAGTGTCGTCTGAAAAAAATCCAGACACAGCACTGACTAGGCCTAAATCGCCATGTGTCATATGCAAGGGAGACCACTTCCACAGAGATTGTCCTTGCATCCCTCGGATACTAAGGGACTGGTCTCCCCGTTTGCACAATCCGGTGGCATCAACCTTTGATAGCCATGTTGAATGCATACCGTCAACTAGCGAAAGTGAAGTCCTTGGACAAAAAGGGAGAGCTAGATCCCCCTGTAGACTGTGTGAAGGCAACCACGCCATCCACCGTTGTCCCTTCTTAGACGAAGCGAAAAGAGTTTTGGATGATTGTCCGGTTTCACCGTTACGACTTCCTCCTGGATATAAAAAACTCGTGCCGAGTCCATCGTTAGTTGAAAATCCAGCTGGCCCACTCAAGTGGTCAGCTGAAGCGCCGGTCATTGAATATGAACTAGCTGAATCCATACCCGACGAAAGTCAAAAGGTCGAGGCGGCAGTTGACCCGGTCTTGCCTTCAGAGGATTTATCTTCAAATGATACAGTCACTGAAGAGGATAAATATGACACCATCCAAATTCTCTTCATCAACACAGACTCCGATGAGCACGGGGGCACTCCCCCCATTCCTTTATCGCAGGAAGGAAGTTCGTCAGAGCGATACCCGGCCGTTTACTCAGTCCCACCACCAAGCAACCTAGTTGTCTCCTTCGACTGGAACCAACTAGGCAGACCCCATTTGCCAGCAAGCATACCATTCAGAATTATCGTCCAAATATACAGAATGGTCATGGCTGGCACCATCATTGATGAGGGGGCATCTGTGAGTATCCTTTCCTCTATTGCTTGGAAAGCGCTTGGTTCGCCAGCGCTTCTGCCTGAAATGAGAAATCTGACAGGTTTTGATAAAGGAACCAGTCGACCTTTAGGGATCCTCCCCAATGTGCCTATCACATTGAAAGGGAAGACCGTTCAAATGAACGTGATGGTCGTTCAAGGACCCTTGGATTATAACCTACTCCTTGGACGAGACTATATATATTGCATGGGAGCCATCGTCTCCTCACTCTTTAGAGTAATGTGTTTTCCGCACGAAGGAAGAGTGGTCAAGCTCATGGACCAGCTTTCATTTCCCGGATCACGCATCGCAAATAGTCATATACCTTCCCTAAATGGTCTCTTCACGCAAGAAATGTCTCAACCCACGGTCTGTCCTCCCGATGAGCACGAGTAATTCGGAAGGATATGACTGGAACCTAGGGGGCATGCGTCCTGGTCTTCTTCGGCAGGAAAACTTTGGGTATAGGGTAGGTTTCCGTGGGAGAATATGACTAGTCTGTACCCCGTCCGTCTTGGAAGAGGGGTTATTCTAGAATAAGATTCTTTTGTCAAAGTTATGTGTTTGGCGCTCGTTGTCACTCACCTTTGTCTATCTCGGTAGACACCGCTGAAGAAATGTTTTATTTGAAAGATTAATAGAACAATCTTTGGGTAACCTGAAAGAGGTAGGCCTCTCCCGGTAAAACAAATGTTTTATTGGTCTAAGAAGGGGTAACCTTGAAATCATACTTTATGCCTGGAGGCATGCAAACCTTTTTGAGTGCAAGCAAGGGGCGACTATTTATTTTTTAAATTTTTAGGTCTTCCCTTTAAACCTGTAGGTCTAACCCTTTAAACTCGTAGGATTAGTCGTTTCCGAACTTGCATAAAGAAAGGATGCGGGGCATAGCTTTGGTAAGGCGCAAGCTCCATAAAAAATGGCATCTTACATGAGACATTCTTATCATATGACTGGATAATCGAGCAGTTTTAGCACATAGTTCATGCTCGTTAAAAAATAAACATAAGATTGAGCAGTTTTAGCACATAGTTCATGCTCGTTAAAAAATAAACATAAGGTTGAGCAGTGTTTTTCCGCGTTTAAGCTTGTTAAAAAATGAACTATCTTCCGGTAAATAACCACCGTGAATGTAACATTATCAGCCACTAAAGCCTTGGTCGTGTTTGCACCGTCACCTCCACTTTTCCATTGGCCGATCATTCACCTCCATATTGATTGTTTACCCATTTTGAGGAACAGCTGCGAAGAGTGATTTCACTAGCCATCCTTGTGACACTGCCGTGATTGGAAAATTCCAAACCCTTACCTGGAATCAGCTGCTAACCTGTTTTATCACTCGTTCCTCAAAAGACGAGTCTTCTTTAAGCTCTTTTCATCTGACTCGTAAAATATGAAAAGAGTGCCAAGTGTTGGCCTTCCAGCTCGTTAAAGCGACCGGAAGTGCTATCCCTCCTCTAGATTTTAATCTTTTTGGACCTGAGGGATTATTGCACAAAAAGATCGAGCGCTTGCTTTGTTCGGCTCATTAAAACTATCGAAAATTCATCCCTTCTGTATTGTTTTATACTTTTTCGGACTTAAGGGATTAGATGACGAAAAAGGACTTTCGGAGTTGACTTTACGTACCTTTTCAGACTCTCTAAAAATGAAAAGGACCGAGTTATCTTTGTCATTAGACTCGTTAAAAACATTAAATAGCGACAAACTTGTCTTTAGACGAGAACGAGTTTCACTATCGCTAGGCTCGTTAAAACATAGCGATGGGTTTTCCTGAAGGGCAAATTATAGAACAAGCATATGTTATCCTCCTCAAGCTTGAAAAAAATAAAGAGGTACTGGTCAACAATGACTGGGGAAAAATTGGGAAGAAACTCAAAGAACTTTATTGGTAGCAAGTCGCTCTTGAACATGATACTTCCACTCTGTGCCTGAGTCGGGTTGGGTTGTTTCATTCACCGGTCACATCACCATGGTCTCGCCATACCATTCACCTTTGGGGTAAATGCTACCAATCCATCACGCAAGTGTCGCCGATATGTTCAAGAGAAGTCATCCAGAGAAGTCAACCGTGTCCCATCCACTACCATACATTATCCTTCATTCTTTCATGACCGCCACCCTGAACTATATATCATCAGATCGTTTTCACCTCCATCAAAATCATTTGCTCCGTTCCGCATCACTGATGTGGGATACATTAAGGCCCTCCTTTGACAGATCGCTTCTTGTTGACATCAACTCATTATCCAAGAAGTTGATCTAGGGACACCCCCTTCAGTACTTTGAAGTTTGCATGCCTCAATGGCAGACTTCTCACTTCCGGTGACAGGTATACATCAATGACCTTCGACCGAAAGATTTTGCATGGTGTTCGACGCCAAGTTCTTTATTCACACCACGTGAATTGTACTGCAGTACCTTGAGGGTCATTATCATTATCGGTGATTCCTCTCGCGCTTGTTAACGGTTTACATCATTGACCGGTAATCAAGCGATGTCTTTCCATGTTCGACTTCATAACATTTCTCACATGGATCGACTTGTACTTAGAGTGAAGATCGGACGAGATTGAAGACCCCAGATCTAGTTTCATCCATCCGGGCTGCGATATATATTCAGGAAAAATAAAGACATTGACATGTACAACATTGTAGCACAGATAATCATCCTACCAAAAGGATGGTGATTTCATCAAAATCATCAGTCTACCATCAGACGATTGTCTGTTCTATGTACAGAAAAATGAATTTATAAAGCTGAGCATGGGAATACCCGCCTCAGCTAGATCATGAAAACAGTATGAAAAATAATGTATTGTATTGTATCTTATTACAGGTCTCCTCCCAGCGTTGAATGAACTTCGGATCCTCCTAATAAAGCATTTCACCCGGTAAACGACCTCATACTTTAGGGGGCAACTGTTATAGACATTTTTGTGCCTTACAGCTATAAGCATGAAATGTCCATAATTCAAGGGATCCAAAGTCCCTAAAGATGTTGTTACAGCTCCTAAAGGAACAAGGTCAACCAATGACAGCTTCTCCCAGAAGTTCTCCACCAAAATCTACTCAGAAATAGTCAATTCAGGATCAATTCAGAGGCTCCACTAGCTGCCTGCGTTGAAATGCAGAGTCTACACTGGCTAGGTGCACTACAATGCAGGTGGAAGCACTACTAGGGTGCGCTGAGCGGGAAATGACAAATGGCAAGCTCATTCAACGAGGTGGAAAGACCCTGGAAGCTTCTAGAATCTTCTCCAATGACACTTGCCTGAATGAATTCGACTAGTGATGAGTAAGAGGTTCTCAACCTCCAAGTGGAAGCAAGAAATGATAGAGAGAAGCCACAAGTCAAAACATAAGCTGACTCATCCTCTCTGCTTACATCTATATATGGATCTCTCACCTAGAGGTTCAAGAGGCTGGAATTTTGTACTTTGCAGAGAATTGCTGTTGGTTTGAGATTGAGATTAGTACATTGGGTGATTTATGCTTTGTTGGAGGAGAGGAAGGGATTCCTTTGCTGGGAGGTAGATGCTGGATCGGAACTCACTTGGTTGTATCTCCTCTTGGACTTTATTATCATATCAATAAACTATTTGAGTTTCTCCTACATGCTGTGTACCAATGATGTTTTGTTATGCTTACATGTTTAGCTTAATCTGATCTTGAGCTTTTTATGAATGTATATCTGTATCTTCGTGTAGTTTCTCTCTCTTGTGATCTTGCAGGAATTCGGTGAAGCTGGGCCGGTGAAGGAGAAAGAAGCTGGGAGCTACTGAAGAGAGGAGTGATTTGGATCGATAAACTAGCGAAAGACACAGGTTAGTTAGATCCTTCTTCCTCATTTACATTTCATAAAGAAGAATACTCAATTAGTTTACCTCGTTTGTTGCTAAGGCACTATCACACCTTAGAGTGGGATAGGGGCATTCCGAATTGGATACTTTTCCCAATTCGGAATGCCCCTATCCCACTCTAAGGTGTGATAGTGCCTTAGCAACAAACGAGGTAAACTAATTGAGTATTTTTCTTTATGAAATGTAAATGAGGAAGAAGGATCTAACTAACCTGTGTCTTTCGCTAGTTTATCGATCCAAATCACTCCTCTCTTCAGTAGCTCCCAGCTTCTTGCTCCTTCACCGGCCCAACTTCACCGAATTCCTGCAAGACCACAAGGGAGAGAAACTACACGAAGATACAGATATACATTCATAAAAAGCTCAAGATCAGATTAAGCTAAACATGTAAGCATAACAAAACATCATTGGTACACAGCATGTAGGAGAAACTCAAATAGTTTATTGATATGATAATAAAGTCCAAGAGGAGATACAACCAAGTGAGTTCCGATCCAGCATCTACCTCCCAGCAAAGGAATCCCTTCCTCTCCTCCAACAAAGCATAAATCACCCAATGTACTAATCTCAATCTCAAACCAACAGCAATTCTCTGCAAAGTACAAAATTCCAGCCTCTTGAACCTCTGGGTGAGAGATCCATATATAGATGTAAGCAGAGAGGATGAGTCAGCTTATGTTTTGACTTGTGGCTTCTCTCTATCAGTTCTTGCTTCCACTTGGAGGTTGAGAACCTCTTACTCATCACTAGTCGAATTCATTGAGGCAAGTGTCATTGGAGAAGATTCTGGAAGCTTCGAGGGTCTTTCCACCTCGTTGAATGAGCTTGCCATTTGTCATTTCCCGCTCAGCGCACCCTGGTAGCGCTTCCACCTGCGTTGCAGTGCACCTAGACAGTGTAGACTCTGCATTTCAACGCAGGCCGCTAGTGGAGCCTCTGAATTGATCCTGAATTGACTATTTCTGAGTGGTTTTTGGTGGAGAACTTCTGGGAGAAGCTGTCATTGGTTGACCTTGTTCCTTTAGGAGCTGTAACAACATCTTTAGGGACTTTGGATCCCTTGAATTATGGACATTTCATGCTTATAGCTGTAAGGCACAAAAATGTCTATAACAGACCTCTTTAAAGAGTTTCGGGATGTATTCGCTTGGTCTTATGAAGAAATGCCTGGTATTGATCCATCCATTGTTCAGCATGAGATCAAGACGTATGAAAATGCTAAGCCGGTTCATCAGAAGCTTCGGCCGGTCAATCCTAAGAAAGCAGCAGTTATTAAAGCTGAAGTAGAAAAGCTACTCAAGGCGGGTTTCATATACCCCGTTCCTCTAACGGATTGGGTTTATAATCCAATCCTAGTTGATAAGAAACAAGTAACGATCCGTGTGTGCATTTACTTTAGGTATTTGAACAAAGCTTGTCCGAAATATAATTACCCCATAAATTTTATTGATCAAATAGTTAATGAATGTGTGGGTAATGAGATTTTCTCGTTCATGGATGGATTCTTTGGTTATAATCAAATATCTATCCATCCAAAAGACTAGAACAAGATAGCTTTCATTTGTCCCTGGGGTACCTTTGCATACAAAAATATGCCTTTTGGTCTTAAAAATGTTGGAGCCACGTTTCAGCGGGCCATGTCTTATGCTTTCCACGACATCAAGCATGTCATCAAAGCATACTTGGATGATTTAGCTGCTTGTTCTCGAAAGAGAATCGATCATCCTAGTTACCTTCGGTTAGCTTTTGAGAGAAGTCATTTTTACAAGATCCGGTTGAATCCAAATAAGTTCATTTTCACCGTTACATCTGGTCAATTGTTAGGGTTCATTGTATCAACTGAAGGGATTCGAGTTGATCCCTTCAAGGTTGAGGCAATAATTCAGTTGCCTCCCCCGTCTTCCATCTGACAACTTCAAAGTCTTCAGGGGAAGGCAAATTTCTTGAGATGGTTTATAGCAAACTATGCTGAGATAACTAAAGGATTTATGTGTTTGCTGAGGAAAGGAGTTCCATTTTTATGGGATGACTTTGTGCAACGATCTTTTGATGCCTTGAAGCAGGCATTAATCTCTGCCCCGCTTTTGAGTCCACCGGATTATGGTAGAGATTTCCTTTTATATCTTGCAGTCGCAGAATCAACCATAGGTATGGTTCTGGTTCAAGAAGATGATGCTCTCATAGAGCATGTGATTTACTACTTGAGTCGAGGCTTGGTAGGTCCTGAACTACGCTATTCTCTGGTTGAGAAATTGGCCTTGGCAGCCGTCCATGCTGTCCAATGGCTTCGTCATTATATTTTGCTACACAAAATGTTTGTCTTAGTGGTGGTCAATCCTTTCCAATTTGTCCTCAGAAGGCAAGTGATTGGGGGCAAATAAAATCAATGGATTGTTATTTTACAAGAATTCGATCTTGAGTTCTTGTCAGCCAAGTCTAAGAAATCATTGGTTTTTGCAGAATTAATTTCGAGCTGCCTTGTGGAGAAGATACTATTTATGAGGAAAGTTTCCTAGATGAACATCTATTCCTCATCTCTTCACAAGATCCCTGGTATGGAGATATCATAATCTATCTCCAGACTTTGAAGTTCCCTCCTGCTTCCTCCAAGGATGAACGTCAAAAATTACGTCACCTGGCTAAGAACTATGTCATCATTGGTGATACATTATATTGCCGAGGGGTTGATTCAATCCTTAGGCATTGTTTAACCTTAGAGGAAGCAGAGTCTGTGCTTAATGATTGCCACAGTGGAGCTTGTGGTGTTCATCTTTTAGGGCTTGCTGCAACCAAGAAAATCTTGTGTGCCGGCTACTTTTAGCCTTCAATTTTCAAAGATTGTATTGAAACGCTCAAGCGTTGCCACCCTTGTCAAGTTTATACTCGGAAGATGTGTGCACATCCAACGCCTCTTTTCTCTGTTATCACTGTCGGTCCTTTTACAAAGTGGGGTATTTACTTTACTACTTTTAATTTGCCTTCAGTGGCGAATCACAAGTACATTATAGTGGTCGTAGACTACTTTACGAAGTGGGCTGAGGCCATGCCCACTTATAAAAACGATAGTGAGGCAGCATCATTGTTCTTCTTCAATCAAATTATTTCAAATTTTGGTATCCTGAGAGAGATTGTCACTGATCATGGCAGTCATTTCCAAAACCAACTGATGTTCGAATTGGCACTTAAGTTGGGCTTCCAGCAGGAGCATTCATCTCCGTATTATCCTCAGGCCAATTGGCAAGTTGAAGCTATGAATAAGTCCCTCAAGACGATCTTGCAAAGGACAATTGACAAAAATTGCTCCAATTGGCATATCATGTTGTATCCGGCTCTCTGGGCGTATCGAACCTAAGTAAAGACTGCCACTAGTTTTACACCTTTTCAGTTGTTTACGAGCTGGAATCTATTTTTCCTGTTGAGTGTGAAATTCCATCCCTTAGGCTTGTTGTTGAGCTCCTTCCAGAGACCTTTAGTCTCGAAGAGCGCCTCCTTCATTTGGAACGTCTCGATGAGCAACATCGAGATGCCGCCATAATCAATCAGGCTCATAAGAAAAGGGTTAAAACTTAGTACGATAAAGCTATCCGTCCTCGAGTCTTTTCTGAAGGCAACCTTGTCTTGGTCTATGACCAAGATAAAGACGCCTTGGGGGCAGGAAAATTCAAGTCTATGTGGTATGGTCCCTTTATAGTGAAACACGTTTTAGGAAAACGGGCTTATGAATTAGTCGATTTTGAAGGAAACAAGTTGGTGGAGCCCCAAAATGGGCTCTACCTCAAGAAGTACTTTGCTTAGGTTTCGGCCAAGCAATGGCTTCTTTGTATAGTTTGTATCTTTGTACATATTTTATCAGGAGTTGCTGTGATATCAACACTCTTTTGATCTGCTTTGGCAGGTGTTGATGGATGACTTGGTCTATTTCGGATTCGTCGATGGTGCTAGTCAGCACACTAGGAATCTCGCTGTCGCAGCTTGGGTGATTTATTATCCATCTGGCCAGTTGATGGTGTCAAGGGGAGTATGTATTGGTTCTGCTTTAAATAATATTGCCGAATATACTCCCGTCATTAATTTACTGTCTGAAGCTATTTCCTATGGAATTGATTCATTGGTAGTGTATCGTGACTCACAACTGGTAGTGTCACAATTAAATAACATTTATCGGGTTCGGGATCCTTATTTATATCGCCAATTTTTGAGAGTGAGGGTGTTGCAAAGATCATTTGTTTATATTACTTATTTCCACATTCCACGATATGAAAATTCATTAACAGATTCTATCACTAATCAAGCATTAGATTGGCATATCAATCATTCAACAAGTTAAAAGCAAACATAAAAAATTTGGAAATGTATATATATATCTATATATATATATATATATATATATATATATATATATATATATATATATATATATATATATATATATATATATATATTGTTGAAAATAATACTGAGAGGGGGGGTGAATCAGTATTATCTAATTCTTTTAATAAATCTTCCTTATTTGTTCTTTGAATTATTTTTGCATGTCAGTACCATAAAATAATGAGCATGAACAAGGAAAAACAGATAGTCACACCAAAGAACACAAGATGTAAGGTGGAAACCCAATGTGGGTGAAAACCACCTGCTGCAATATGTCTCTATCTTCTTTCAAATTAGAAACTTCTTTTACAATGGTTTTGTACTGGTGCAGTCCTTTACCAGTACGCAGGCTGCAACCTGCAGAGAGCTACAACTCTCTCTCTCTCTCGTTTTCCAGTCTCTCCTGGAAGGGAGCTACAACCCCCTACTTCTTTTCATAAAGCATCAAATGATCATCAAGTACATAAAAGTTACAGTCCACTACAGTTATCAGATCAGCAATAACAGAACTAACCCAGAACACCTTATCAACAGAAAAATTCAATCAACAGAATAGATACGCAGTTTTCCCTTCTGTGGCCTACGTCGCTACGCAGTTCACCTTCTGCTTCCCTGCGTATACCCGCAGAGATCCTTCTGCCGCACTGCGTGCCCACGCACTGTTCCTTCAACCGCACTGCGTATTATTACTGCAGGGATGCACCCAGATACATTATCGCGCCGCGTACTGTTACTGCAGGTACGCACCCAAAAATACTATCGCGCCGCGTACTTTTACTATGCGGACGCACCTGAACCTTAGTCGCTCTACGTACCCACGCAGCTCTCCTTCTTCTGCTCTGCGTACCCACGCAGGTCTCCTGTTTCTGCTCTGCGTACCGACGTAGGTCTCCTGCTTCTGCTCTGCGTACCGACGCAGATCTCCTGTTTCTGCACTGCGTACCCACACAGCTCTTCTGTTAAACACCTGCGGCCTTCTGATTAGGGTCGAATAGCCAGTCCACCAGAGTGGCACAGTTGCTTAGATCTGATCATGCGCTCGAGAGATCACCCTTCACAGATTCGCCTTCAACTTCCTTTTCATATAGATCAAGCTTTTAAGACCATAACCCAATATTTCAGATCTAAAGATATTCAATTGCAAAAGATGCTTAGCCAAGTGATCTCCTTTGCTTTATATAGGAAAGCTCTTCCTTAAAACATGGATCAATACCACGAGCCGACACCATAATAACCCAATACCGTCGGCTAAATACCAAGAGTAAAACATAAGAAAGCCCACATGTGAATTTCTCTGCCTTGAAATGTGTGCACTGGGGGGACGCACCTCCTGAACGGCTGGCCTGCGTATCTGGATGCGGTCCCTGCATGGTGTACCTGCGGGTACGCACCTTCTGAATTGATTTCCTGCGTACTTCTTAATTTTCAACAAATTGAGAGCCTTGCCACGGGAGTTGCCATCAAGTACAACATCTGTAACATATAGCCACACCAGAAACATAATGCCAACAATCTCCCCCTTTGGACTTGATGGCAACCTCACAAACTTCAGCTTCATTCTCCCCCTTTGACATCAAGGGCAAAGGGGTATGCTCCCCCTAAGATCATGCTCCCCCTAAAAATGAACCAGATCTGCAACAAAGAACCATAATCCACCATGAAAGAGATAGAGACATATTGCAGCTATTTCCAAGATCTCCTTCTGACCATCCTCCATAATGCCAACAATGCATTATATGCTCCCCCTGAACCTGTACCATCAATCAGAAAAGGTTCAACAATAAGATGATGCATCAACAACCCCCAGCTTTTGCCTGAGGTATTCAAAAGTGTCCCTGGGCAATGGTTTGGTGAGAATATCAGCAACTTGTTCCTTAGAAGGAACATACTCCAGCTTGACCTTCTGTTCAAGTACTTGTTCCCGGAGAAAATGGTACTTGATTGGTATGTGCTTGGTTTTTGAATTCATAACAGGATTCTTTGAGATGCTGATTGAACTTGTGTTATCACATAAGATGGGGATTGGTGGTGTATAAGTGATTTGAAAATCCTGCAAAGTCTGCATCATCCAAAGGAGTTGGGTGCAACAAGATGCAGCAGCAACATATTCCGCTTCAGCTGTAGACAAGGCAATTGAACTCTGTTTCTTGCTGAACCAAGATACCAGTCTGGAACCCATAAAGAACGCACCACCACTTGTGCTTTTCCTGTCATCCACGCTTCCGGCCCAATCTGCATCTGTATAAGCATGAAGTGTAAGATCTGTATCTCTAGGATACCATAAGCCATAATTTTGAGTCCCTTGAAGATATTTGAAAATTCTCTTCACTGCCTGAAGATGAGTCTCCTTCGGATTTGCCTGAAATCTTCCAACTATTCCAACTGCATGCATGATGTCCGGTCGGGTACCTGTCAAATAAAGTAAACTTCCAATCATAGATCTGTAGGTTGGTTGATGTACTGCTGCAGATTCATCATTTGCACTGAGGCTACATCCTGTGACCATGGGTGTACATACTGGTTTTGCATCTTCCATACCATATTTCTTCAAAATCTATTTGAGATACTTGGTTTGAGATAAAAAGATTCCTCCTTCTTTTTGTTGGATTTGCAAACCAAGGAAATATGTCAGTTCTCCTAGCAACGACATTTCAAATTCTTTCTGCATGACCAAGGCAAAGTTTTGACTCATAGCTTCTTCATTGCTCCCAAAAATGATGTCATCTACATACACAACAAGTATTAGCAATTTGTCATTTTCAACTTTTATATAAAGATTGCTATCTGCCGATCCTTTTGAAAAACCTTGTTGATGAAGATATTTGTCCAAACGGTAGTACCAAGCCCTTGGAGCTTGTTTGAGACCATAGAGAGCCTTTTTCAATCTGCATACAAGATTTGGATCATTTCCAAGAATGAACCCATCTGGTTGTTCAATGTACACTTCTTCTTCCAAGTCTCCATTCAGAAAGGCTGATTTCACGTCCATTTGAAATACTTTGAAGTTTTGAAAACTTGAGAGAGCAAGGAACATTCGGATGGCCTCAAGTCTTGCAACAGGAGCAAAGGTTTCTTCAAAGTCTATTCCTTCTTGCTGCGCATACCCTTTACAAACAAGTCTGGCCTTGTTTCTAATTACTTCTCCATTTTCATTCAATTTGTTTTTGAAGACCCATTTTGTTCCAATAACATTCTTATCCTTTGGTCTAGGAACCAGCTCCCAAGTGTTGTTCTTTTCGATTTGCTCAAGTTCTTCATCCATTGTTTTCACCCAACATTCATCTTTGCATGCCTCTTTCACATTTTGTGGTTCAGTGGAGGAGAGTAATGCCAAATAGCTTGAGGCTTCTGCAACTGTTCTTCTTGTTTGTACACTTGCTTCTTTCTGCCCCACAATCTGAGATTCTGGATGATTCTTCTAAACATATCTGGATGGGGTTTTCTCTTCTATTCTTGTCTGCTCCTCTGGTTCTTCTTGAGGTTCTTCTTGAGGTTCTTCTTCTTCATCATTCTGTCTTTGAGGGTAGCCTTCATCTTCTTCGATGTCTTCATGATGTACTTGCCTAGGAATGTATCCCTTCTCATCAACCACTACATCAATGCTGTCAACAATTCTGCCAAGTCTTTTATTGTAGCATTTGTATGCTTTGCTATGTGGAGAGTAACCAAGAAGAATGCCTTCATCTGCTCTAGGTTCAAGTTTGCCAAGCTGCTCATCAGTATTCTTGATATAACATTTGCTCTCAAAGATTTTGAAGTGCTTTACCGAAGGAGTCTTACCACTCCAGAGCTCATGAGGAGTTTGAGTGCTGTTCACCTGGACATTTGTTTTGTTGAGAATAACAACCGCAGCATGTGCAGCTTCACCCCAGAAAGTTGCGGGAGTTCCTGATTCATCAAGCATAGCACGAGCCATTTGTTGGACTGTTCTTTTCATTCTTTCCACAACTCCATTTTGCTGAGGAGTTCTAGCTGTAGAGAATTCTCTTCTTATCCCATGTTCTTCACAGAAATCGAAAAATTCATTTGAGGTAAACTCCCCACCTCTGTCGGATCTGAGGCACTTAATTTTGTGACCTGATTCATTTTCCACCAAGGCTTTGAAGGATTTGAATTTTTCGAATGCTTCATCTTTGTGCTTCATAAGTCCTAACCAGACAAACCTGGAGAAATCGTCAATGAATAATATCAAGTATTCTTCTCCTCTAGGTGTTCTTTTCCTGAATGGACCGCATGTATCTGTATGTACTAGCTCAAGAGGCATGCTAGCTGATCCTTCCTTCTCTGGAAAGTTAGTTCTGGTTTGTTTTCCAAACTGACATGATTTGCATATGGTGTTGTCAGGAATTTTGATATCTGGAAGATCGCGAACTACCTGATATTTGCATGCTTTCCTTATTTGTGAAAAGCTTAGATGCCCCAACCTCCGATGCCATAACCAGTGCTCATCATCCTTGCTCAGATAGCATTGTTGTTGTCCTTCTTCAAATATGTACAGATTATTTGGAGTTCTTTTGCCTTTGATCACTGTTTTACCTGTATCAAGATCACGAACAAGACATCCATTTGATCTGAATATAACCTCGGTTCTTTGATCACACATCTGGCTGACACTTAGAAGATTATGCTTCAATCCATCAACATACAAAACATTTCCAGCCTTGACCTTTTCTTTTAACTGAGCAATGCCTTTTCCTTTTATAGTTGCAGGAGTATCATTTCCAAAAGAGAATTTCTTTCCCTTTTCTAGAGCAGAATAAGACTCAAGTTTTTCTTTATCACCTGTCATATGCTTCGAACATCCACTATCAATGTACCATAGATTTTCCTGTCCCTCTGCATAAAATGCTATCCCACATCTTTCTGTTTGTGGTTCCTTTATTCTCCATGTTTTGGTGCTTGAGGCTTGTTCCTTTTTCTGCTGTAACCTGCTCCTGCATTCAGAGTCTTCATGACCAAAGTTATTGCAAATAGAGCATTCAACTTCATTTTCAAGAACCGAAAAGTTGTTATAGGTCCTTTTTGTAATTCCTGTCATACTTCTTTGTTTTTGAGCTTCCCTAGTCATGATCGTTTTATATGCAACACATTGAGCTGCTTTGTGACCAAAGTTATGGCAAGAAAAGCATTGTCCATTGAAGAAACTTCTGCGGTTATCGAATCTACCAGCCAACTGATTGTAATTTCTATTTTCATCTATTCTTGAACCAAATTGAGAAGATTTTACCTGTGGCTGGTTGTAGCTTTTGTTCACCCTTAAGATGGATTGCCCCTAATAGTTTCTGTTTGTAATTCGTCCCTGGTTTATCTGATGATCTTCATTGTGCTTTTGCTCATTTCTTCTTGCTGCATCAAGATAACTTTTTGAGGTGGATGCTTGAGAAGTTTCTCCATTATAGCCCAGACCTGTCTTGTTTAGTGGAGACCGCTGCACATTGATTATCTCATCCAAAGTTTTAGATCCTTTGACAAACTTGAGATTAATAGCTTTTGTTTTCTCAATCTCTTTTCTAAGACCAACAATTTCACCTTCTAATTTTTCAAGATGTTTTTCCTTTTCATCAATTTGAAATTGTAGAGTATCAGTGATCATGTTCTTTTCTTCTATACATCTCTTGAGTCTAGTAATTTCATCATAAAGGTTATCCACATCTATAACATCCATATAATCATCATCTTCAAATGCCATTAACAACTTATATTCATTACCTTGTTCATCTTCATCACTGTTTGATAGACCATCACTATCTTCATGAGTGTAGTAGCTTTTCTGTTTCTTGTTCCATCTAGCAGGTTCCTTTCCTTTATCCTTATAAGGACATTTTGCAGCATAATGACCTACTCTTCCACAAGCAAAGCATTTAAAAGGTAACTTACCTCTGAACCTTCCAGAACCCCTTTGAAGATTTCTGACAAAATTTGATTCTTCTTCCTCTTCTTCTGGGACGTGGTTTGCTTCATAATAATCTCCTTTGCCTGATGCCTTGAAAGCAGCTTCTCTTCTGTCTGATGGACCTCCCTTTCTCATTTCATAAGCAGTTAGAATTCCATGTAGCTGAGACATAGTAAGAATTCGTAGATTTTCCTTTTCTTCTATTGCAGATACTTTAGATTCAAACTTGGGGGACAATGATCTTAGGACCTTTTCAACCACAATAGCCTCTTTTATTTCTTCACCCAATTTTTTCATACAATTAACAACCTCATCTACCCGAAGAAAATAGTTAGCCACACTTTCATCATTATACATTTTGAGAGTCTCATACTGAATTCTGAGAGTTTGAAGTTTAGCATGTTTTACCTGTTCGTCTCCTTCATAGCTCGTAACAATTTTGTCCCATATCTCTTTTGCGGATTTATAGTGCATTACCTTCATGAATTCTGATTGAGATATACATCCTAATAGAGTACTGACTGCTTTCGCATTTGTTTCATACTTCTTTTTCTTGGCTGCATCTGTAGGAGTAGCTGAAGGAAAAGCATAGCCTGTCTCTACGATGTCCCAAACTTCTGTACCAAGAGATTGAAGATAGGCAGTAACTCTTACCTTCCAATAATTGAAGTTTGTCCCATCAAAAACCGGTGGCCTGATTGATGCTTCTCTCTCGTAGTTGCTCATGATGAGCGATCTACCTTCAAGCGATCAAGCTTCTTTGAAGGACCTGCTCTGATACCAATTGTTGAAAATAATACTGAGAGGGGGGGTGAATCAGTATTATCTAATTCTTTTAATAAATCTTCCTTATTTGTTCTTTGAATTATTTTTGCATGTCAGTACCATAAAATAATGAGCATGAACAAGGAAAAACAGATAGTCACACCAAAGAACACAAGATGTAAGGTGGAAACCCAATGTGGGTGAAAACCACCTGCTGCAATATGTCTCTATCTTCTTTCAAATTAGAAACTTATTTTACAATGGTTTTGTACTGGTGCAGTCCTTTACCAGTACACAGGCTGCAACCTGCAGAGAGCTACAACTCTCTCTCTCTCTCGTTTTCCAGTCTCTCCTGGAAGGGAGCTACAACCCCCTACTTCTTTTAATAAAGCATCAAATGATCATCAAGTACATAAAAGTTACAGTCCACTACAGTTATCAGATCAGCAATAACAAAACTAACCCAGAACACCTTATCAACAGAAAAATTCAATCAACAGAACAGATACGCAGTTTTCCCTTCTGTGGCCTGCGTCGCTACGCAGTTCACCTTCTGCTTCCCTGTGTATACCCGCAGAGATCCTTCTGCTGCACTGCGTGCCCACGCACTGTTCCTTCAACCGCACTGCGTATTATTACTGTAGGGACGCACCCAGATACATTATCGCGCCGCGTACTGTTACTGCAGGTACGCACCCAAAAATACTATCGCGCCGCGTACTTTTACTATGCGGACGCACCTGAACCTTAGTCGCTCTGCGTACCCACGCAACTCTCCTTCTTCTGCTCTGCGTACCCACGCAGGTCTCCTGTTTCTTCTCTGCGTACCGGCGAAGGTCTCCTGCTTCTGCTCTACGTACCGACGCAGATCTCCTGTTTCTGCACTGCGTACCCACGCAGCTCTTCTGTTAAACACCTGCGGCCTTCTGATTAGGGTCGAATAGCCAGTCCACCAGAGTGGCACGGTTGCTCAGATCTGATCATGCACTCGAGAGATCACCCTTCACAGATTCGCCTTCAACTTCCTTTTCATATAGATCAAGCTTTTAAGATCATAACCCAATATTTCAGATCTAAAGATATTCAATTGCAAAAGATGCTTAGCCAAGTGATCTCCTTTGCTTTATATAGGAAAGCTCTTCCTTAAAACATGGATCAATACCACGACCCGACACCATAATAACCCAATACCGTCGGCTAAATACCAAGAGTAAAACATAAGAAAGCCCACATGTGAATTTCTCTGCCTTGAAATGTGTGCACTGGGGGGACGCACCTCCTGAACGGCTGGCCTGCGTATCTGGACGCGGTCCCTGCATGGTGTACCTGCGGGTACGCACCTTCTGAACTGATTTCCTGCGTACTTCTTAATTTTCAACAAATTGAGAGCCTTGCCACGGGAGTTGCCATCAAGTACAACATCTGTAACATATAGCCACACCAGAAACATAATGCCAACATATATATATATATATATATATATATATATATATATATATATATATATATATATATATATATATATATATCATAAAAATCGCCCGTGTGTACATAAAGTGTTCAAAAATAATATACAAAATCAGGACTAAATGCCCATAATCATGTCCAGTCTATCTAACGACCCGACTCGGGATGAGCGGTTAAGAAGGTGGCTACTACGTTGGCCACACGCCGAAGAATGCAAACCCAGTCTTGTGGTACTCCTACCATGCGGCACTGCATCTCCTTAGGTAGATATTCTATGATCATCATCGGTACCTAGTGATTCAATCTCACCAATTTTCTTTGGACTGCGTATAAGACCCTCTCTATCTCAGCAGCCGCCTCTTCGGAAACTCTTCTGCAACACCTGTGCAAAGGAAATCCATCTAGTCTTACCAGACCCATTTGTTAAAATAGTCAACGACGACTATAATATACCCATGCCCCCTGGCCGAGGTGGGGTTACATGTCATAAAGTCAAAGCCCCATTTGGCGAATGGGCCAACAACAACGACTGGATGCAAAGGTGTAGGTGGTAATCTGGTTTTTCAATCATATATCTGGCATGCATGACAGCTTCTGACAATAATAATGCAATGTTTGAATATGGTTGGCCAGAAGTAACCAGCACAGAGAATTCTCTGCGCGGCAAGCACCTCAATGACATTCATTCAAAGCTTTCTTGGCTTCCTCATGAATGAGAAACCTTCGTAAAATCGTATTGACACCATGAAGATAAAGCGTATCACCAATGATTAGATAATCTTTGGCTTGGTATCGAGTACGTCGCTATTCAGAGCAAGAGGTATTAGGACGAAAAGCTTGGGTCTGGAGATAGATCAGTATATCTCCATACCATGGATCACTAGATGAGATAATAGTCTTTTTGATAGTTTGGGGCATACATTAATGATGCTCTAATTAGGGATTCTTTAAGAGTATCAAAGGAAGCTTACGCACCCTGATCCCAATGGAAGGGTACCCCTTTCTTCAATAGACGAGTAAAACCTTTAGCCAACTCAGCGTAGTTTGGAATGAACCTCCTTAAACGTTTGCCTTCCCTTGAAGTCTCTGTAACTGTAACAAGTTTAAAGGTGGAGGAAAGTCAAGGATTGCTTGAAACTTAATTGGATCAAGTAGAATTCCATCTTTTGAGACCAAGAATCCAAGAAATTGACCAGAGACAACACAAAACACACACTTGTGTGGATTGAGTCGTATCTTGTAGTGTCGGCACCGTAAAAATATTGCTCTCAAATTTTGCGGGTGATCAGTCCGCTTTCGTGAATGAGCAGGAAAATCATCAAGATAAGGTTGAACAATGTGCTTGATGTCATGGGAGGCATGATTCATTGCCCTCTGAAATGTAGCCCCTGCATTCTTCAAACCAAAAGGTAACTTTCGATAGGCGAATGTGCCCCACAGACAAATAAAAGCTGTTTTAGATTGGTCCTGTGGGCAGATATTGATTTGATCGTAGCCAGAAAATATGTCCATGAATGAGAAGATTTCACATCCGGCACATTCGTCAATAATCTGGTCAATAAAGGGTGTAGGATAATTTTCTTTTAGACATGCTTGATTTACATCCCTATAATCGACGCACACTCGAATTGTCCCTTGTTTTTCATAACTGGAACAATGTTAGATACCCATTCAGTAAGAGGTACATGAAAAATGAAGCCAACACGCAAAAGTTTATCAACCTTTACTTTAATGGCAACAAATTTCTTTGGATGAACATGTCGAAGTCGTTGTTGTACTGGTTTGACATCAGAGTACATTTTAATCTCATGTTCAACAATGCTTGAGGCAATTCCTGGCATCTCCTCTAAGACCATGCAAAAATATCTCTAAATTCATGAAAAAGAGCACGGTAATTATCAAGTTCCAATGGAGAACAAGATTTGCCGACATGAATGTTTTATACAATGTTAGGCTTGGTTGAAATGTTTATAGAAATCTTTTCTTCTACGTTTGACAAATTACGCTCAGAATCTACAGTATCTACTCTAACAGAATTCGACAGGAAATCAACGATTGATGGGTGGTTTAGTTCATTTGAATAATCTTCGATGTCATCTAGAAGATTGGAACGATGATGATAATCTTCCCACGGTTCCTCTCCTATCATCATTGATTGGATGATTCCTTCATCTGTAGAATGCATGCGTGAAAAAGGATCCAAAGAGGTACCATATTCTAACGACCTATCTACCCATACCAATGTTGAGTGCGGATTTGGGTTTGCTGCACAAGCCTGAAAGATTGGTTGCTATGATGATTCAATGGGGCTTAATGGCAACACCTCAATATTACTATCAACTTCAACTTGGTTGGTAATCCTCCTTAAATCAGATGAGGTGGAGGAAATCATGTTGCAAGTCTCCACTCTTGACACTTCCGCCAAATTAGATGGTGACGGGAGGGTAAAAGTGCCCATTAGGGAAGGATCTGTAAAGAGACCTTCTCCAACACTTTGAAGTGACAGTGGGGGTCCGTGTACCAACAGAATGCTTCCCGTAGCCTGTGAACTATTGGTAAAGAAGGCTAGCTGATCAATGACTGTGATTCCACCCTTAAAAGGGAATGCAATAGTACGAAAGTACGTGGAAACCACAGAAGACATAGCATATACCCAAGGCCTTCTGAGTAAAATGTTGTAATCAAGGGCTCCGTCAACTACCTCAACTTCAACAGTAATCGTTTTGCCCCCAAGTTCGATTTGCAGGTTACTCAAAATCCCACATGGAGTATATGTTCTTCCATCAAAAGCTTTCAACGTAGTTGGTGATTGTGACAACGGCGGTGAACCAAGTGTTTTCCAGCAGCTCATGGACATAATGCAAGTAGATGCCCCCTCATCAATAATAGTTTGGTGAACATTCTTATTGAGAGATTTTACTTGGATTAGGAAAGCTAATTGTGCCGGTAACTGTGGTGAATATCCCGTATGGTTAAAAACCACAAGATTTGAATCTGTATGATCTATTCTACCTATTGCTGACAGTAAAGCTTGCTTTTGGGAGGGACAATTTTGCAACACCTCAAGTGTCGACATAGCGGAAGGTGATTGAGCAAGATCTTCCACTATGTTATAATTCTGAGCTGCTCGAGCCCGAGGGTTGAATGTCGATTTGTGCACAACTCCCTTTGGTGGTTTTATTATCAATTCAAGTACAATGGGTGTAACAACTTCAGATGAAGTTGAAGACAAAGGATTAGGTTGATCAGTGGCCTGATTATTCGACGACGACGGATTTACATAATCGTTGTTTCTTGTTGACACCAAAACTTCGTTTTGTGGCTTTGTGATGGAGAGTACTTGGGATGTGGAAGCATGGTCTGTTGCAACCAAATGTGTCTCCGGGGTTGGAAACAGATCAGTCAACACTGTTGATGTGTTTGAAGTCTTTAAAAGTTTAGAGACCTCATAGCGATGTGTACAATCTCTTGTAAAATTCTTGTCATTACATATTAGACATGGATAACGAGGTTTCCCCACCGAAATGGAGGAATCACATAATTTCTCTGGAGGGGATTTTTCTTGTTTCTTTTTGTTTTTCCCCTTTTTCTTGCCCACTGGTTGCTTTGGATTTTTGCCTTTGTCAGATGACACAACATTAATCTCGGAGGTAAGAGTATTTTCTAATGCATTGGTAGTTTGATTGGAAACTACAAGAGTTTGACCAGATGGTCTTCCTGCTAACTGTGTGCTTGAAGAACTAATCACACTGTCACCGGCATGAGAGTCCTTACTTGATTGTGTAGGAGGGGGAACAGTGAAAGCTGGTTGAGGTGCATTGGGAATTCTATCATAAAGCACGCCAGATTGTGTGTAAATCAAATCCAAGTATTGTGCACGAGAAATAACTTGCTCTTCTGTGACAACTCCACCTTTTGCCACATCCTTGGTGATTGATGGCAACAAGGATTTTATGAACCACTCAGTTTAAAGCTGATCAGGAACATATGTCTTAACCATTCGACGATGACGCTGCCACTCATGAATATGATCTGGTATATGGGTAGCAGTAGTTTGTTTAAAGTTGGTTAGGAGTTCCATTCCAGTCTCGTATCTGATAGGTAACTAGAAGTGGGTCAAAAAAGTAGTGTCTAAAGTGGTGAAATTATGGAAAGAAGCTCTTGGTAATTCAATGTACCATTTGGTAGTTGGACGAGTAAGTGTTCTTTGGAAAAGACGAAGTCTGACTGAATCGTCATTTAAGGAGTTTGATGAACACCACAAATGAAAGGTCATAATATGATTTGATGGGTCTTCTCCAGGATTTCCGTTAAACTTAGGATTGTTAGATGGTAACTTATGTGGAATTACCGGCCACCAAGGTGCATATAAGATTGGATCATTAGTGAGCTGATTTAAATCTGGTAATTCTAAAGTTGCTACAAATGGCAACTGTCAATTCAAGTTAGGTTCAGCATACCTGGGATATGATAGAATTTCCTGAGCAATAGGTCTTTGCATACCGACATAGGGCATTTGCATTTGGTAACCTTGGTATGGTTGTTGAACAAAACCAGTATAAGGTGGTTGCTGATAACCAAGTTGAATGTGTGGTTGTCCATAGCCTGCCAAGCCTTGTTGACTAGGGCCTTGGTAAGCTTGAGATTGACCAAAACCAGGTTGAGCCTGTGGAACAAGTCCAAAATGGGGTTGGAATTGCTGGAATTGGGGTTGTTGAAATTGAGGTTGCCACGGTTGTTGAATCAACTGTTGTTGTTGTTGGTACAACTGTTGTTGATTTAATGGTTGTTGTTGTCCAGCAATGAAATGTTGGCTAGGTTGTGAATAAACTATACCAATGTAAGCCTGGGTCACTCCAGATAAGGGTATACTAACCTGAAGTTGTTGTTGAACTCCAAAAACAAGTGGTTTTTGTACAATAACTTGAGGAACCTAAACTTCTTGACTTGAAACTTGTGATTGCAAGGTAGAAGGATCAGTTTGTACCGGTTGAGATACAACAGTTTGAACTTGTGACTGTGGTACAGTAGTAACAACAGGTGTAGTAGGAATAGCTAACATAGCTTGCATTGGTTGTGTTGGATACACAAGCCTTGGTTGAACTGGCATTGTTGGTTGCCATTGACAAACTCTAATTCCAGATTGACCTGAATACTGTGGGATATTACCATATGGTAGTCCGCTGGAATAAGGAGGATATGGTGAATAAGCATATTGCTCTCCATATGGTGACAATCCAGTGATTAATGGATACATAGATCTTTGTTAACTATATTTCTTGGCTTGATACTGATATGCAGGATCAAACCATTCAGTTCCCGTTAGAGAAGAACCAGGTAAAATTCTGGTTGAGGACATGGATGATGACCATGGTGTAGAAGGAACCCTTGAGTGGGTTCCAGACAATGATTGGTAACCAACCGGGACGGACAATTCACCATACAGGTGCGACTCAGGTGTGGTAAAAAACATTGAAGAGGTTACAACAGAAGATTCTGCTGCAGCTGCATCAGATGATATAGTCTGAGATGTTGATGCTTGTTCAACCATAGTTAACTGACCCAAAATTTGTCCTAAAGATTCGATGGGTACTTGAAAAGAAGCAGGATCAAATGAAGCGAAAAAATCAGGAGTATTAGGGTAAAGATAAAGCCTAGTTCCAAAGTGAAATGGGGTTCCTAATGTGGAATCTTCTTCCAATTCCTCCTCTATAGAAATTAAACCTAATGGAACAACTTCACCGTCAGGTTTGTAAAAGATTTCTGGTGTTGATGAAGTTGAAGTTTCAATAGTTACTAATGTCTAAGGGGTAATCGGTTGATCGTCTTTCGGTAAAGTAACAACTTCTGAATGTTCAAATTCGAAGTCTAGATGTTCGAGTAAATGAACAAAAATTTTAGTAAGAGGTTCGTGAACAACTTCAGGTTCAGATTTAACTTTTGTTTGAACTGGGATAAATTCTGGATTAACTTATGGTTGAACTGATTCAAATTCAGAAGTACTTTCTTGTCGAGCAATTTCAAGTTGAGGATCAACTTGTGGTTGAACAACTTCGGTTATTGTTTCACTAGGATCAGTGCAAATGTCCTCAGGTAATTTTGAAACTTCCTCTTCATGAACGAATGTACCAGAAATAGTTGGAGTAACTGGAGTCTCTCTACTTACCAAAATAGATGATTCAGGTAACTCAGATGAAGAACTAGGAGTTCTTGATGTACTAGACTCAGTTAAGCGAGACCGCTTTGCCTACATTGGTGTCGCTTCAGGAGGCAAAGGCAGATTTCTTGCTGTTCTCCACGAATGACGAGGTATGGGTTGATGTTCCTCCACGATTGCTGATTAATTTTATTATCAAAAAAGAAATAAATAAAAAGGGGTATACTAGGCAAAAGGTTTACCAAGCAACTGTGAACTGTAAAATACCTCCTGGTGAACCAAGAAGTACGAGCAGGAAATCTCCCCGAATGTTGTGTTCGGTGTATCACAGTTTACAAGGCGGCCGACTTGGTTACTTAAGGATGGATAGCAACCTAGAGTTGTCCTCCCATATATACCCGAAGGTACATGGAGGCCCAGTCCATATAAGCATTGTCTAATGCAAAACCACACAGTGAGAGCATTCCCATATACTTTACGTACTGTAACACAACCCTATATACCCGAAGGTACATGGACGAGCTACGATATACTCACATATGTGGAACGAGGTATCACACTCGGGATGTATTGCAAACAAGTTAGCGATAGCTGCTTTGTTTTACGACGCCAGAACACGTCTCTAGCCTAGAACCACTAAACATTCTCATTAATGGCAATGCTCCATTAGGTAAATTGATGTTTATTTTAAGTTGATCTTGCTTAGGAATTTGACTTTCAAGTTCACCACGTGATGTATTCTGAAATTCTTGGGAATGCAACTATCATGATAAGCATTTTTCCATTCAATTTAATGATGAAAATCCTAGCTACTTAGGGATAGTGCAATCATATTTCTTTTGATCAAAGAGAAAAGAGCACAATCTAAATTCAAATTCCCTACACTATTCCTATCAACACACACAAAAATTTTCAATGCAACATGCATGTATTTCTTTCTGATTTCCCTTAATGTGAATGAACAAAAAGGAAAACTAATGCACAATTGATCAATAAACTCTTTTCATAAAAATTACGATTTTGCGACAATTTATTTTCAAGGAAAGGAAGACTTTACGACACTTTCATTTTCAAAGAAATGAGGAATTACAACACTTTCAATGAAAAGACTAATCATATGCACACATCAATCAATCGATCTTTCATGAATGAGGACTTTACGACAATTCAACTTTCGAAGGAAAAGAAGATTTTACGACATTTTCTTTCGACAAAGATCAATCAATCAAAAACTAACTTTCGACTATAGATTGAAAATGACAAAGTAAATACATAAGAACATTTATCAATCCTAGTCTAAGTAGGGTGAGGTAAAGAGATGAAAAAACTATTTTCAAAGAAAAGACATCATTAACATTCAGCAAATCATTCAAACAGGGGAAAATTGGCACAAAACTTCAGCTCCTAGATGGGAAACTGACCCTCAAGGGATCAGCGCAGGCTACAGTGAGAGACAGTGCACTTCAGTGCACTGGCTCTATGTAGGAAGTGCATTGTAGTGCACTGTGTCCTTCATTGGGCTACGCTGGTGAAAATAAGCCATTTTTGGAGGCAATTTGACACAATTTTGACTCAGTTTTCAATGAAATAAGATTGAAATTCAATCAACGACCACAAGTACAGTATGTAGAAATGTCTTAAGAGGCTGATAAGCTACTAAGATGGATGATCGCTCCCCAGTGGAGTTGCCAATTTTTTTTGGGAAGTTTTAGTGTCTACGGATAAACGCTTAAACCCCTAGACTAGTAGCTAAGTCTAGAACAACAGTGCAAAGCATTCTCTACCTTTTCTATAACCAATAGATTAAATAAGATAGTAAAGAAGCCTACCTATAGCTTTCGCTTACTCCTTATCTCCCTTGACCAATTTTGTCGCTCCTTTCTGTCCTTAATCCGCTTGAAAAGTACCTACACACACACAGAAGAAAAAAATTGATCAAGCATATGATAATGATCTATTGATTAAACATAGAATGGAATCAAGTGCATAATACACATATGAAAGCATCAATGAACAATACAAACATATGGAAAAAGATTTGAACACTTTATTAGTAAAAGGAAGAGTTACAACCCAATTTGCTTGATTCAGTGTCACTCCTCCAGTTCAATCCCATCCTCTCGTCATAACAAGCAAGACATTTTGACATCATTACAATACTTGAAACCAACTCAAGTGTCATACTAACAACATCTCCCTATAATTCAATGATTTCCAGCCCCTGATCACTTAGATGGGTGGTCTTTTTATAGGTGAATGAAGGAAGTTATGCCATAAATGGTGATAATGAATGCCCTCCCAAACTTAGGATTTAGTTCCATGGAGGAAGGGATATAGGGATTGATGGTCCTTAACTCCCTACCTCATCCAATTTCAAGCTCAAAGGAGTGGATAGCCTTGGGAAGCTTCCAGAAGCATACTATGGATAAGAATATTCCAAACCCTAATGCATATTTCGCTCAAATTCGCCCAACGCAGGCCAAATAGGGCTCAAGTGCACTGCAATGCACCCTAGCAGTGTACTGGACTGCACTGCAGTGCACCCTGATAAAGACCTGCCTGCATTGATCTTCTTAGAGGCAGTTTTTGGATGATTTCAGTCATGGAATCTCTTGGGAAGGAGGCATTTTGATGGTTGACTTCATTTATGGCATGTAACAACTAAATTAGGGTTTGATGGACCCTAATAGTACTGATTTGTAAGTTGGGGTTGATGTTCCCAAATGGATCTATAACACTTAGGCTTGAGGAAGAATATGTATTTCTTCTCTATTCTCTAATTAATGCAATATAGAGAGTAAGGGGTTTTGAGAAGTTTCTTTCCCCTAGATAAATCTATGTGAATGTGTGATGTTTCCTTTTGCGTGTCTATGATTCTTGTTTTAGATGGTGAATTAACTTCCACAAATAAATATAGTAGCTTCAAGTCTTGTCATTTAGTAAATTTCATGATTAATATTGAATCTACACATTAATTTTTATATGGTATTAGAGATGGAAGCACTGTAGAGTAGAGATTTTGAAGTTGTCATTATAGGAGGTTTGAATTTGTAGATCAGGTTTGTAGGTTTTCTTCAAGAATAAGAAGATGGATTTCAATGGACTAAGGCTCAAGTATGCCCTTGAGGGAAGCTCAAACTATGTTGCATGGAAGGACCACATGGAGGAAGTACTGAAGGATAATGGGTCGGAGGGATTCATTGATAATGATATTCTGAAACTAGCAACATATGATGCAAAGGATTTGGTAGAATGGAAGAAGTGTGTTTCTAAGGCGAGGAGGATCATATTTGAGGGAGTATGCGACCATATTGTCTCAAATATCCATGAGAAAGAGACTTTGTATGCAATGTGGCAAGCACTCACATTTTTTTTCTAGAATAGTAGTGACCACAAGAAATTGGCACTCATGGAAAAACTTCAAAATATCAAGATGTAGAGGAAGGAGACCATTCCACAATACCTGAGCAGGTTCACATAATGTCATGATGAACTTGGTCAAGTTGGTGTTACTATAGTATCATATGATTTGGTGAGCCTAGCCCTCCTAGGATTTCCCATGATCTAGCACAACTACCAATATTTGGTGAACGAGAGGGAGAAACTACAAAATTGGGAATGGTTGTGGTCCGATTTGGTACAGGAGGAAATAAGGAAGAATACCATAGATGATACTTCATCGAAGGGAGATGATGAGGAGGATTGTGCCTTGGATGGAAAGGAAAATAAAGGGAAAGGGAAAAAATCCCAATCCAAAGCAGAATCTAGTCAAGGGAGAAAGAATAAAGACTTGTCCATAATCAAGTCCTTTCACTATCATGAATTCAAGCACCATGCCACAAAGTTTCTACATAAGAAGGAAAGCAAGAAGACTGTAGGAGGAGAAGAGAGTGAATATTTGGCTTCACAGTTCGAGCTTGGTTTTACTCTCATTGCATGCATGGCCAACACAACGATGGGAAGTGTGTGGTATCTTGACAACGGTGCCTCATTCCATATGAAAGGGAATAGATATTTTTTCAGTGATTTGGAGGAGAAGGATATCCAGATTCACATCGAGATGGAAGATGATGGAAGGTACAATGCGAATGGGATTGGTATAATCAACTTTCATAGGGAGTTAGGTTCTCGTCTCAGGCTCAAGGATGTGATGTTTGTTTTGGGTCTAAAGAATAATCTTGTCTTTGTTGCAATTTTGAAAGATCGTGGCTACAATGTGATATTCAACAAAGGAAAGGAATTCCTATGACACATAGCCATGGGATAGGTGAAGCAGATTGGGGTTCATGTGAAGAATCTGTACAAGCTAGATGTGGAGGATTGTGCTACATTGAGCACAAAGGCATAGAAGGTGCAGAGCCGTGATGTCAACGAAATTTGACATAGAAGACTTGGCCATTTGCATCATGGTGCTTTAAAGATCATGCAATAAATTACCACAAGCCTCCCCAAAGGATCACTAAAGCAGAAGGACACATGCAAAGGGTGTACCTTAGGTAAGTACACAAAAGCCACCTTCCATGATTGGGACAATAGAGCACATGCAATCCTTGAAAGGATCCACTCTGATGTCTATGGATCTTTCTCATCAGCCTCCACTACCAAGAAAAAGTATTTTTTCATCTTTATTGATGAATACTCGCGAAAGTGTTGTATCTTCTTCATGCGAAAAGAGGGTGAGACTTTCTCCAATTTCTTAGAGTTGAAGGCACTAGTGGAGAAAGAAACAGGGAAGAAGGTGAAGGCTCTCAGGAGCGATAATGGAGTTAGGTACATGTCAAATGAGTTTCAAAATTTCTATGCAAAAGAAGGCATTTGACGAGAGTTGACAACACCCCACAACCCAAAAAAAAATGGGGTGGATAAGAGGAAGAACCAAAGCATTGTGGGAGAAACATGAGCGATGTTGCATGACCAAATCCTACCTCTACACTTGTGGGTTGAAGCATGAAACACAACGATCTATTTGTAGAGGAAGAGTCCTCATCGTATTCTTAGCATGATCACACCAAAGGAGGATTTCTCAAGGAGGAAGCCAAATGTGTCACACTTCAGGATCTTTGGAGCCTATGTCTATTTCCATGTCTCTAAAGAATTAAGGAAGAAGCTTGAGCTGACAGTAGAGTTGGGGGTATTTTTGGGTTACATAGAAACTCCCCACAATTACCGTGTGTATTTTCTATCCCTCAGAATGACAATTGTGTGATGGGATGTCAAATTTGATGAAGACAAAGCCATGTAGTGCTCTCTTGAGAGGGAGATTAAGATCCCACCAGAGGAGAATCTTTGAGCTCCAAAAGAGGAGCCTCAAGATGTTATGGAGTAGCCACAAGTTGAGGAGAAGAGTGTGGAGACAACCACTCAAGAAGAATCATCTGGAGAATGTGGGAAGAGAACCAGAGAAACTGAGAGACTTGTGCAGGATGTGAGGGAGAATGTGGGTGCTTCCTCAAATTAGCACAAGTAGAGAAGGTCACTAGATCGTACACTGGCTACATGGCTCTAATGACTGAGCTAGTAGAGACTAAACTATCCTCTTTTGAGGAAGCAGTAGAGAAACCAATATGGGTTGATGCAATGGTGGAGGAGTACGAATCAATTGTGAACAACAATATTTGGGAAGTAGTCCCAAGACCAACAAACAAATCAGTTATGGGTTCAAGATGGATCTTCAAGGTGAAGTGGGAAGCAGATGGAAGCGTAGAAAAGTACAAGGCCATATTTGAGGCCAAGTTGTACTCTCAGGTGGAGGGGATTGACTATGAGGAGACCTTTGCTCCTGTAGCTAGGTACTCATCCATTAGATCAATCCTTGCTTTAGCTTCGCATATGGGTTGTAAGATCCACCAGATGGATGTGAAAACAACATTCCTCAATGGAGTTATTGAGGAGGAGGTTTATATCGAGCAACCAGAAGGATTCGAGACTTTTGATTGAGAGTCTCATGTGTGTAGACTCAAGTGAGTAATTTATGGTATCAAGCAATAACATCCTGCATGGTACACCAAGATTGATAACTATGTCAACGGTTTAGGCTTCACCAAAAGTGAAGCGGATGGAAACCTCTATCATATTTTTGTAGAAGGTAAATTATTGATTATTATTTTATATGTTGATGACTTGATCCTAGCTAGTGATGAGGAGTTTATCAGATATTGCAAGGAGGACCTTGCAAGAGAGTTCAAGATGAAGGACATGGGTCTCATGTAGTACTTCATTGGATTGGAAGTATGGAAAGGTTATGAGGAACTATTTGTCTCTCAGGGAAAGTATGCTAATGAGATACTTCAGAGGTTCTGCATGGTAGGTGAAAACCCATGGAGACTCCTCTAGCGACCAATTGGAGGAAAGAGGATGCCACTTCAGGTGAGAAAGTGGATGTGATTGTTTACTGATAGTTGGTAGGTTCACTCATGTACCTTGTGAACACATGACGAAACATGTGTTATGCAATCAACCCACTGAGTCAATCTATGGTTAGTCTAACCAAACTATTTTAGAGGGAAGCAAAGCATGTTCTACGGTATCTTAGAGGCACTACCCAGTTTGGACTCTAGCATATATGAACAGAGGGAGTGAAGCTGTGTGGATTCACCGATGCAGATTTTGCAGGAAGTCCATCATACCAGAAGAGTACATCAGGTGGAATTTTCAGTGTTAGGTCCGCAACAATTTCGTGGTACAGTAGGAAGCAAAGATCATTGACACTCAGGTCAGCAGAAGCAGAATACATGGCTGAAAGTCAAGCAACATGTGAGGTGATCTGGATGAGGAAGATACTTGTTGGCTTGTTTGGTCAGATGATGGATCCTATTGTTATTTACTGTGATAACCAGATTTGTATCAAACTCTCTAAAATCCTGTTTTTCATGAGCGATCCAAGCATATTGATATTTGGTATCACCATTTACGGGATGGTGTGCAGAGGCAGATTATGTTGCTGTAGTACATTCTAACAGAGGAACAAGATTTCAGTTAATTTGAGTTATTGTCAGTTTAATTAGTTCTAACAGTGAGAAGAACTAGTGGAGGTCAAGTTGTGGAAGAGGAACAAGATGTTGATAGTTTGAAACAGGCCTTGTCAAAAGGGAAGTTCAAGTTCCACAGGTGCAGGATAGGGGTGGTTGATATTCCATTTCTTGCTGAGAGGGAGTGTTGAAAATGAAGCAAGAAAATCTAGTTTTGACTTTGCCTTGGTCAAATTAGATTAAAATTCAAATTTCTATTTCAACATAATACTTGGAGGTAGTTAACTAAGGTGACGTGGTACTTGTCACTCAGTTAATTTGAGTTGGGAAAGCTTGATTCAGTTTAGCATGATTGATTGCTAATTTGTAGCAATCTGTTTCAGTTAATTTGAGTTATTGTTAGTTTAACTAGTTCTAACAGTCAGAAGAACTAGTGGAGGTCAAGTTGTGGAAGTGGAACTTCAACCACTCTTAGTGATCAACCAATTAACTGATCAATCAACCCAAAATAATTGTTGCATGCAAAAAATTCAAGTTACCCAATTGAGATGGAGATTCCAAGGCAATGTACTATCAGTTGTAGCATATTCCAATGTGTACAAGTGGTGCATGTAGTCAAAGAATGACCTAAGGTAATTGCGCAATTCCATGGTGTCAAATTCCTAAAAAAGAGGGGAAATTTCCCAAGGGAACAACGAAAGGAAATAGGAGCTTGGAGGGCTTGAAACTTAGCTAAGTGTTGGCCAAAGGTAGTTAGTCAGGAAGAGGGATAGATTATACACTTGCAGGGTGTGATCAAGCTTGAGAAAGCATATGTATTTCTTCTCTATTATTTGATTAATGAAATATAAATAGTAAGGGGTTTAGATGGTGAATTAACTTCCGTAGATCAATAGAGTAGATTCAAGTCTTGTGATTTAGTAAATTTCATGAGCAGTATCGAAGCTTGGGAATTTCCTTTTGTCTAAGTGCTATGGGAGTTGGCAGTTTTCTCAGTAGTCTTCTCATCACCATAGTCAACATAGTGACAAAAGAGGAGAAAATTCAAGATGGGTTGTGAATAATCTAAATACATCACATTTAGATTATTTTTATTGTCTTTTAGCCATACTCAGTACTCTAAATTTATGTTGTTATATCTATATTGCACATATATACACACAAAAAAGTGATTCAAATCATATCTTCAGAGATGGATACTTTATAAGCTCATTGCCACTTTTACCAGGGTTATCCAGTTCTATGATTTTGATACAAAGAAAACTCACTTACCTTCCTTGTAAGGATTAGACAAGTTTAGTTTTTTTGATTTAATTGTTGCTTTGTATATGCCACTAGTGAACCAAAAGCAGTTGAACAACTTTGTAGTCTATATCTGGTAATAGTTGAAGTTGAATCTTTTGTGATTTTGAAGATTATGTGTAATATTATGAATTCTATGGAAGAGGACAATTTTGTAATGTATATTTATGAAAGATATTATAAGATATACAAGGTTTACCATTATAAAAGTTTATATTTATAATTTTGATATTTTTTATTTTAAGAATGTTAATATTTAATTTAGTAAAATTATAGATTTTGGGATTTAGTTTGATTGGTAATTGTCAGGCATGATATGTTTGTGAAATTTAAAGTCGGAAGTTCAAAATTATTATCATTCCTTGTCACCTAAATATGAGTATGAGCCCACGCAATTATTGATTCCTCTCAATACAAAAACATACTAAAATTGTTGTTATTTAAAAACACATATATTAATGCTTTATGAAATATAAAGTTAAACTTAGAGAATTTAAAACTGAAATCTCATAACACATAAAACTTCATTATAGCATAAATAACAAATTAATATGTATCATTTTTTACCAATTAAATTTGAATATTCTTTTTTCATTTATATCCTTTTGTGTTCTTAGTTTCTTAATGAAAAATCTAATTTAAATCAATAAAAATAAAATAATATTTTTTAATATAAAATGATAGATACTTTTTAATTATTTTTTAATTTAACTTCTATTAAAAATAAATTTATAAACATTGGTTTTTATATTATTCTAATTAGATATAGTTGAAGGTAATATTTCATTTATATCATTTTGTGTTCTTACTTTCTTAATGAGAATCTAATTTAAATCAATAAAAATAAAATAATATTTTTTAATATAAAAGGATAGATACTTTTTAATTATTTTGTAATTTAACTTTTCATTAAAAAATAAATTTATAAACATTGGTTTTTATATTATTCTAATTAGATATAGTTAAAGGTTTTGCTTTGGGATGATAAGCATTTGAAAACTTTTGTAAATGTTTATCATATTTAAAAGAAAATTGTTTTGGATACCATTTTAAAATAGATATAAGAACTGTTTTCAGTTGAATAGATCCAAAATTTTGTAAATGTCGACAGCATAAAACCATCGAACGAAAAGTAAAACGCCCTAATATATTATATAAAATTAGTAATAAAAAAGTTGTTTTTAGTGAGAGTTTTTAGAATTTTTTTAATGTATTTTGTTTAATTTTTTTTTAATTTTAGTAGGGAATTTATTGAAATCAAAAATCTGATGAGTAATTTTTGCATAATCAAAATTTTTTAAATCTATATATATAATCAAAAACTATTTTAAATAATACAAATCAAAATTTCATTGCAAAATTTTTCACAAAATTTCGACACCAAAAATCTAAAAAATCACACTAAAAATAACCCAAAATAAAAACTATTTTCTAATTATTGGTGTTGGCATAATATGATTGTGAATAAAACATATTCTTTCTCCATTAAAAATATGGTTGTCGTGTAATAGAAGTCGAATATCGGCACTGTTTTCGTGAAAGTGCTGCGCGTGGTGGAGTGTTAATTATTATCTTCGTTTTACATTGAAATGGGTCGTTAGGGTCATGCTCTCCATGCAAATGTGTATGTAACTGGCTGCGTTGAAATTATTGGCAACCTAAAATTCATTTTGTTTATATAAATTGTGAAATTTTGTTTTCTAACCATGTATTAAAGTCAAGAATGGACTTTATTCCAAAAAGAAAAATACACATTTTCTTGAGCCCCACTATTGTCTGGCTGATTTTGATTAAATAGTTGTAACTTATTTTTGAACTGTGGAGGGTACGTTAATGTCATCATTTTGCTTTAAGAGAATAAAAGAATCTCATCGACTTCTAGAAGACAATTGATGATTCTGATTCCTTTTGGGAATTGAAGAATCTGATACCTCCTCGGTTCTTACACAAGGGATTTTGAAAACCTCTTCATAGTCTTTGTCATAACACATCTTTTTCTTTCAGCTCCATGTGGTTTCAAGGGGGTGATTATGGGTTTAGGTGGAGATGAATGATTATTTCATTTTTTGAAACACCAATGTTATTTTTTTTAATTTAGGTTTATTGTTTTGTTTTTTCAATGATTTGAGATGATTTTGATCCTGGTGTTTCACTTTTCATTTCATATACATCTTAAAAGGTGCTAATAGTCAATGTGTTAATAAGTCAACCTTCCACACATTAGACAATGTATTATGTGAATTTTCATAATGACGATTCAACATATGAGGTGGGAGTTTCCCCGATCTTACATAACCCTTATTGCATAGTTGTGATGTCACTTGTCAAAGAATTAATGGGGTGGGTTTTCCTTGTTAGATGGAAATATTTATGGATATAGCAAGGATTTTGGTAGACCAAATATAAAGTAACTTACGCCACTATTGAATTCTTTGAACTTTACACTTGCTCAAATTCTTTATGGAGAAGACTCGAGAATCGAGAATGTATGTATGCCTTTATTTGATATGGGTAAGAACATGCAACATCTTTTGGAAGTTACATATGGCATGATCTCCCTTCACCATGTGTTAAGATTATGGAGATATATTATTAGATGGACTTAAACGTTCTTAAAATTGTAGGAGCATGTATGTTTAATCAAAGCCTCTTGAAAAGCTTTTGGCATTCTATTAGTGCGAATGCCCGAGGTAAGCTTTCGCACGAATGCATGGGTGTAGAATTTTTCACTGAGGTATCATAAGAGACAAATGACACCATTTAAAGGCTTTTGCATCACACAACTTTGTTATACCAAAAAGTGTTAACATGGTGTGTGCTCAGAGAAATGGTTATGAAATATTGTTGTTGGATGAGTTGGTCACTGCGTATTGAAATGTTGATTGGTCTAGGTTAAGATTATACTTAACTACTCCATGCTTATAATGAGGCACCATAACATGGATGGAGCCCACTATATAGTTTTACAACTTTACATGACATACATTAACATCCAGGCAAATGGGATTTTTACCAAATAATTTAAAGGTCACATCTCAGAGATACATGAAAACAAAAATCGATGGTCTTGCTTTTATGTTGTTTTAACCTCCCTTCTTGTTGATGCTTCATCATTATAGAGGATGTCGCATGGGTCATGTGCTTCCAAACACATGGGTTATCCTTTCTGATGTTCAATGATCTATTGACTTGTATCATGAAACAAATGAAACACATGTCGCCCAATAAGATCCTTTAGCTATGAGGCATTGAGATGAGTAGATGGATTAGGATGAATCATTTGTCACCTATGTAGGTAACATATGGCCAAGGCACCCTCGATCAAAGAGTGTTTTCTTTCAAATGTCATACATCACTTCACACAAAGCGCTTGGTTATTACAACATACCTATCAGATTTTTTCATGGATAACAAGAGTTATAAAAGGCGTCAAAGCAAGGATAATTTTAGGGACCATCGAATTTTGTCATTCACCTAAGATTTCAAAGTTTAGAGAAAATATGTATTAGTTCAAAATGCGTATTTATCCCAATTTCTATAGGATATAATTATTTTAGTTGAAAATTTGGAAAGAAATCTAGAAATTTAATAAACCCCTTAATAGTTGAAGACCTATTTTCGTTGCTACAACACCCTCCAAAATTTTGGCCTACATCCAAATTTCGGAGCCTACTTTGACTTTGCATGATGTTGTCGTAAGTATTAAGAGTCACTGCATGTGTTTTCTCTAAGTGTTTTGGTCCCGTTTGTGAGAAAATCAAAGTGTCGTCTTCTAGCTAAGGGAGGTGTCGCACATTGCACAAGTGTAGTTTTGGTTTGTTTCAAGGGATGACCTTTGTGTTCATAAGCTGTATTTACCATGTAAACATGTATCACACTCATTTTCAAAGTTTTAAGCACTATCAGACAAGTGTCATCGTTGTCGTCATAAAGTGTATCTTTGGTGTCGCACTTAGTGTAGGCCGTCACAAAGTTGTCGCATTGAGGAAAAGTATGTTGTTCATGTGTTCCGACTATTCCATGTTGTGTCATCAAATAATCTAAGTGTGTGATCATGTTCAAGTCTTACTTTGGTTCAATTTCATCTCATTGATCCAACACTTGGTAAAAAATGGGAAAACTCCCCAACCGAGCCGCTTAGCCTCATTCAGCCACCCTGAATTGCAAACTACACAGTATCAGTCCTCAAGAAGAAACCTTGCTTCTTGACACTATGAAATGTGCAGTCTCTACCTCCCAAAACTGCGCACTGCACAATCTCAGTGCTCAAGCTTAGCCCTTGAGCCCCAAAACTGCAAAATATTTATCTCCAGTGCAGCATGAACTGCACATTGCAGAGTCTCAATCCTCAAGTATCAACCTTGAGCTCCTGAACTATGAAATCACCTGGCCTCTTGTCATTCCATAACTATGCAGTAGGAAAACTCTGTGCTCATGCCCTTAACCTGGCCCCTTCAATCCCTCAACTACGCAGTTGTCAAGAACAATCCAGCCTTAACTGTGCATTTTGCAATCTCAAGGCTCAGTCCCGGCCCTTGGCTTCCTGAACTGTTGATGCAGGAGAATCTAACCACCCTTAATCAAAATTGAAATTTTGAGCTGTGAAAAGGGAAACGTGGACAATCATTGTAAACCAAGGAAAATTCTGTTTAAATAGAGCTAAACTGATGGAATTGATAAGGCATGGTTAAATGTAATTATCTGCCATGTATACGTATAGAGAGATTTAAGGGTTTGATTGAGCGATTTGTGGGAGGAAATCATTGATCCTAGATGATCCACGCCTTTGTAATTTCCTATATAAGAAATTTTGTGTTGCATGAAAAAGAGGGAGAGAAGGATACAATGTAGTTGCAAGGAAATTTGCGACTAAGGCCATGAGGCCTTAGCCTGTAATCGAGTTCTGTACATAATTGAAATATGAGTGTTATTATACATCTGCGTGTTATCTAAATTTTGTGTGTTTGTGTATTGGTTACCTATAATTTAGATGTATGCAATGTTACAGGTTTATTAATCGACCATCGATCACTATAAGGATCGATGGCGATCCAATGATAATACAATATCATAGAGTGATATGTTGTATGTAGAAATGTGAGTGCCTTAGATAAATTATGGCAGTTAAATTTGTGTGCTAAATGCGAATTCCACCAATAAACGACTACACAATAACCATTGGATTAGAGAACTGATCAACAGAGGAGAGGTGTTCAATCGAAACTGGAGTCGATTGAGCAGCACAATGGAAACCGTCGGATCGGTCAGATTGACAGATAATAATGGTGGAAGAGGAATCTGGAGGAAACATCATAGCCATCTGATGGGAAAATATCCATGGTGATTGCGCGGAAACTTGCAAGCAAGTTACATCGGCTAACGGACCCAAGAAAATCATTTAAAGAGTTTAAGGTTCCAAAGGATCGGACCATCCATTTAATGGCGATCGGATGCATATCGCATCGGGAAATGCACAAGACTTAATTCAAAACACAGATGCGATAAGGTTTTATACAACGGGCTTAAAACCTCGTTGAGTTTCGACAATCCAGACTGTTTGTTGGGTGATTGATCGAACGGTAATTGCATGTGAACAGGTGCACAGGTTAACGGACCTGAGCGGATCCGATATGTTATGAACTGAAGTTTATTTCATTTTGGGTTTCGGTCATAAACGTTCAACGGAGGACCAACGGTGATTGGTCAGGTTTTGTTGAAGTCCGCTAATTTGAAGGCTTTCGATATATATGTGGGCCCATAACCCACAGGTCCATGCATGCAAATTGTATAAGATGCAGCTTTGCTACATTAAAGCAGCTTTGTTGTCATCAACTCTGCAACCCTTGAGTCTCTCTCTTAGCCTACTACCTATTCCATCTCATTCAATGGGTCATCATGCAACATCTTAGACTAGGGGTTTATTAGATTGATGTCATCTTGTCATGAGTGGATTGTAATCACAAATATTCTAGCATGCTATGATAGGATGATGATGAAGGAGATGGAGAAGGAGACCATGCTAGAAGACACCTTTGTAGCTACAAAGACAAGTTGATTAATCAAGAAGAAGCAAAGGGACATACTATTGCGACAAAAACTTAAGATCCAATTAACACTAAAGACTCCTCATCTCTAAGCCACATGGAGGTGAAAGAAGAGATCATGTTCTATATTTCAGGAGGACACAAAGCAAGCAGCAACAAAGAATGGCTTGACATTGTCATGTCATCATGCAGTTCATGTCATCAGTTTCATGTCATGTCATGTCATGAGCCATCATGTGCCACATCATTTTGTGGATTATGTAAATTCATAATGGAAAGACATATTGTAAAGTGGAAGTCCAAGATTCATGTAAGAGTTGAAAAGTCATAGAGAAGTCAAACAATCATGAGGGTAGTCCAAGATTGACAAGGGAGGTGAATGATCGCCCCATTTGTTATATATACACCATCATTATACAAGTAGAGAAATTTTCACCTTGACTTCTCTCATAAGACATCCGAGAGATAGAGTTAGTACTTTTGGGGAGAAAGTAATGTCTCCAACGCTCCACTATTAGAGCTAGTGATGTTTGTTGTATTCATGTATCTTGGGACTTTTACTTAATACTTGAAGCTTCATGGCCAACACGTTTTTCATACATGGATTATGAATATTTATAAGAATGTTATGTAAATGTTTATGATTCATGTTTGCTTTCACCTGTACTAAAGTAGTTGAACTATTTCGATTATTTTAGTGCTTATCATATTGAGAATGTGTTGTAGTGGTTGTAATGATCATAAAATCTATGTGGATATTATGTTGGATGTTAGACAAAACTTTCTAGTTTGTGCATGTCTCTGCTAGTGATCCGTAATTGATCTAAGACAAACAATAAGGTATTACAGACTCATGTGCATGGATGTGCCTATGTTATTTTATGCAACGGATCGATAAGATTGTGAAATACACAGGCAATGAAGCAGTTAAGGAAAACATAATAAGAAACACATATCAACACAACAAGTTTAATAAGGAGTTCACCCAATACTCCTGGGCTACATCTCCTGGTCCAGCCTTCAGTGGTGGCCTCTCTATTATGTTTTCAAAGCAGAGTTTTTACAATGGTGAGCTCAATTTGAGTCTCACTCAACAAGTATAAATCGGTAAGACTGTACTTAGATCCCCCAAGCCTATGGAGTACACAGACTCTCCTTACTGACTCTTGACCTCTATTGGTCACAGTAGTATGAGCCCAATCTGAGACTCATACATGACAGGCATTACAGAGGAGTGTGCTTGAACCTCTCAATCCTTCTTTGGAGTACATAGACTCTCTAACACTCTTTGTCTCTATCCTAATCCTGGCTCAATGCTGCCTTTGCTTCTATATGTCAGCTCGGCTTCTTCTCTCTGCTTTCGGCCTACTACCCTTAACTTGCTTCTCTCTTTGTCAGTTTGTGGCTTTAAAGCCAATCTTCTTCCTAACTGTTTGTTTCCGCTTCCCGGCTTTCTGGTTCCCCTGCCTTTGTCCGTTTGAATCCCTCTGTCCTGCATAATCAGTCACTGTATAACGCCTCATAGGGAGGTGGCCACCTATTTCCTAACGGATGAGTGTCAGTTCTCTTGGACATATTTGAAATGACCATTTTTTCCGTTAACTTCAAGAATGCTTGCGAAACACGACCTTCTGCCAATGCATCATCCATATCGGACTTCAAATCCTATGTGATCTTGCTTTATAAACTTGTCAAATCTGGTCATCCATTGGAACACGTCTCCGCCGTTGATCTGGGAACCTAGATCCTATGGTTGTCGTTCATATCGAGCGGCTAAGTAGCATGATGTTTACCTGTCCGATGTGAGCGATTCTCTCTCTCTTCCCCGAGATGCGTGGCAGTCGTTGTATGGAATCAGGCGGAACTTGGTTGAAACCGCTTACTGCTTGAAGCCCCTCCGATATTCTGTCGGTTTTGTGGAATCTCGCTCCGATGGAACCGAAACAATATTTTCCACATTTTGTAATTATTTCGAGTCCGGGTGCTCGAGGCTTTCCTTCACTGAGAGGTTTTCCCTACGATATGCGATTAGCGACTTGTCGCTAATCGCATATCGGAAACGACCTCCGTTGCTTAAAATTATCCCTGCATTTGCTGATTGGTGTCAGCGCGTGTTACCATGGTCCGCCACTCTACGCGCTAGATCGACAACCCTCGTTGATCCATGTTGATCGCCATTGCAACTATCTGAGGATTCCCTCCAATAGCTTGATCTTTATAAGACTTTGAATATCTGGCATGATTTTTAAGGAGTTCATGAAAACTTAGAGAGTATTCTAGGATCCATTTTGGATCACGCCTTCCCACTAAAAAAGCTTTTGGACCACCAAAATTTGGTTTTTAAGCATCAATTAAGTGAGGATATAGATTCCTTGCTTCCCCAATTTCTATCCATCTTGCACTAGGTTTTGAACCTTTGAGTCCAATCCTGAGGTACTCAACATCCCCTCTGCGCGTAGTTCTTACCTTCTTGTCCAAAACTCTAGCTTCCTACAATTCATTGAGATATTTAGGCAACAGATCATCAATAGAAGGCAATTGATGCTGCTCTTCGGGATCTTCAATCAATGAAGGTTTAAACATTCTCAAGCTTTCTGCATTAACTACGAAATAGATGTGCATGTAAGTTGGAAAATCAAGGCGAAAAGAATTCTCACCAATTTTCTCAAGTATCTTGAAAGGTCCATACCTTATTGGCTTCAACTTCTTACCTTCACCTTGCATTCTGTCTTTACTGATATACAGCTAGACTTGATCACCAACTTGGAAACTATGCTCAATCCGATGCTTATCATGCCTTGCCTTGTACTTGGCTTGGCTCTTTTCTAGCTATTCCTGTACTGCATGGTGAATTTCTTGGATTTGTTCAATGAACTTTGTTGCTTTGTCCACATCGTTGTGTCCATCAACCGCTAGGTCTTTACCAAAGACAAAATCCAAGGGAGACCTTGGTGTGAAACCAAAACAGGTCTCAAAAGGAGATCTCTATGTAGAAGAATGTTTAGCATGGTTGTAAGCATGTTGCACATAACATAAATGTTCATCCCAAAGCTTGGGATGTTTGCTGCAATAGCCTCTGAGCAACTGGATCATTGTCATGTTGACCACCTCTGTTTGGCCATCTGTTTGTAGATGAAAGGCTGTGCTCTTCTTCAGTCTGGTGTCCATCAATTCCCACAGACTTGACCAAAACTTCCCAAGAAATCGGGAATCTCGATCAGATACAATGGAAGTGGGTAATCCAAAATGAACCCATACATGCTGAAAGAACAACTTTGTTGTTTGTTCAGCTATAATCTGTTTGTTATAGGGTATCAAAATACATATTTTTCTGAACCCATCCACAATAACATATATATAGTCATGACCTTTTCTAGATTTAGGTAGTCCCCCAACAAAGTCCGTGGAAACACTTTCGCAAGGATGAGAAGGAACTAGTAGTGGAGTGTACAAGCCTAGTTTTCTATTGCTCGGCTTGATTTTAGCACACATGGTACACCCTCTCACATATCTACAAACTGTCTCATTCATTTTTTGCCAATAAAAAAATCTTTGCAGCTGTGCAACTGTTTTACTTACCCCAAAGTGACCTGATATTAGAGAAGTGTGTGCTTCTCGAATTATCTTTACTCTTTCGGTTTGAGGAATGCATAACTTTCCAAAATGATACAAGAGTTGGTCCTTAACATGATAATCCAATTCTTCTACTTGTTTTCCATGACTTAAAGTTGCATATACATCTTTAAAATGTATATCTTGAGCATACTGTTCAATGTAGATTTCATGCAATACTGAGTTATGATTAAGTATAGTAGATGCATTTATGATTGCTCTGGACAACATATCTGCAACTTTATTGTGTATGGCCTTTTTATATCTGATGACAAGATGAAACTATTGTAGAAAACCCATCCACCTATAGTGTCTTGATTGCTGCAACTTAGTTTATGAGTGTAAATATTAAAGTGGTTGATGATCAATATCTATAATTGTCTCTTTGCCCATTAGATAATGTTTCCACTTTTTCACATTCTGTACTAATGCATACAATTATTTATTATATGTGGGATAATTAACTACTGCATAATTAAATGTCTTAGAATGATAACATATGGGTTTATCGTGCTGCATCAACACTTCTCCCATGGCATAGTCACTGGCATCCGTTTCAATCTCAAAGGGTCTTTGAAGATCAAGCAGTGCTAGTACTGGTGTTTTACTAATCTTTTCTTTTAAGGTGTCGAAAGCTTTCTGCTGTTTGCCTCCCCACTGAAACACCTTGTTCAATCATGTTAAAGCATGTAAGGGAGCTGCAATCAAGGAAAAGTTAGCAATAAACTTTCTCCAATACTGTGCTACTCCTAGGAAGCTTCTAACTTCTATAGCAGATTTGGGTTTAGGCCAGTTTACAATGACTGCAACCTTAGAGGGATCTATCTTCAATTCACCACCCCCTACAATATGACCCAAATAATTCAAATATTTTTTGCCAAATTCACATTTTGATAGCTTAACATAAAGATTTTCTCTTTTCAAAACATCTAGAGTCTGCTTTACATGCTTCAAATGTTCTCCCCATGTTTTACTAAATATAAGAATGTCATCTAGATATACAATGACAAAATCATCAATAAAACGCCTGAGTACATCATTCATTACTCTCATGAAAGTAGTAGGAGCATTAGTTAAGCCAAAAGGCATAACTAACCACTCATACAATCCCTAGTTTGTTTTGAAAGCAGTCTTCCATGCATCTTGCTCTGCAACTCTGACCTGATGGTAGCCACTATGCAAGTCCAACTTGGAAAAGTAAACATCTTCTTTCAACTGATCTAATAAATCATCTATGCGAGGAAGGGGATAACGATTTTTTATCGTTATCTTATTCAGTGCTTGGTAATCAATGAACATTCTCCATGAGCCATCTTTCTTTCTCACCAAGACAATTGGAGACCCACATGGTGATGTGCTAATTCTTATGAACTCTTTCTCGAGCAGCTCCTATACCTGCTTCTTGATTTCTGCATTCTCTAAAGCGGACAACCTGTGGCTGTGATTGTTGTTTCATCCCATGAGTCTGACCCCAAATCCTTCTGAATAGCTGTAACAATCTTCTTCTTTTTGCCATCGAACTTCTAGGGCCTCAGCTTTAGATGCAGAATCCAGTAGTGTTCATCATCATGCCCATCCTTCTTGCAGTGAGTGCATGAAGGTTTGGTATTTTGTACAAAATTTGTCTTCCTCTCTTTCCATTTCTGCTTTCTCTTTTCCTTGTTCTTGCCTGCAGTGGGTTTTGATGATCCCCCAACTTTTGGGTTCACATTCTTGCCTCTAGCCTCTAAATGTGTGGCCTGAACAGATACCTCATCTGTGCTAGTGGGATTAAACATGAGAATGGTGTGCTTTAAATAGCTATGTAGACCACCTATATACTTCAGTAGAGTTTCAGGTGAGTCTAAAGAAATGCCTAGAATCAAAGCTCTTTTTCTAAATTCTTGGGTGTAGCCTTGTACACTTTTCCCTTTTAATTGGCGAAGAGTTTTCCAACTCATGATAGCTTGCTGCATATAAGCTAGTCGATAGAATTGTTTTTTAATTGCAGAAACAAATTCACTCCAGACAGAAAGGATTTTACCATGCTTCTTCATGTCAGCTTGTGTGTGGCCTTCCCACCATACCAAGGCAATTCCTCCAAGGCGTAGGTTGGCCAACTGAATCTTACTTCTGTATGAATCAATGCTCTACACCTTGCAATACACATCAATTTGTCTAATCCAATTATCCAGCTTCTCTGCATTCAACTCTCCATCATATATCGGCAAATCAAATTTAACATCTAATTTAATCAAAGATGTTTTCTTTTTATTTTCAGGGCTATTAGGAGGTGTGGGAAGCTTTTCTTCTTTCCCTTTTCCTTTAGAATGGTCATTGAGGAGAGATTCTTCTGCTCCTTTATCTTGTTTGGAGGTTGATGAATCTTCATCTCTACCTTTCTTAAATTCTCTATACATTTCTTCTACCATGGCTCTCATGGTCATGAAACTATCCATGAACTGGGAGTCTGATTCCAAGGGACTTTCTTCTGCCATTTTCCTCTTAGGATAGACTCTTCCAATTTCTGGGTTAGCTTCAACCAACTCTCCTTCTCTTAATTTGAGCTTTGTCCTAGTTAACATTCAACAAAAAAAATCCAGCACAAGCTTGTCTAACCTTAGCAACCTAGAGCTCTAATACCACTTGATCTGTAATTGATCTAAGACAAACAATAAGGTATTACATACTCATGTGCATGGATGTGCCTATGTTATTTTATGCAACGGATCGATAAGATTGCAAAATACACAGGCAATGAAACAGTTAAGAAAAACATAATAAGAAACACATATCAACACAACAAGCTTAATAAGGAGTTCACCCAATATTCCTGGGCTACGTCTCTTGGTCCAGCCTTCAATGGTGGCCTCTCTATTATGTTTTCAAAGTAGATTTTTTACAATGGTGAGCTCAATTTGAGTCTCACTCAACAAGTATAAATCGGTAAGACTGTACTTGGATCCCCCAAGTCTCTAGAGTACACAGACTCTCCCTACTGACTCTTGACCTCTATTGGTCACACTAGTATGAGCCTAATCTAAGACTCATACATGACAGGCATTACAGAGGAGTGTGCTTGAACCTCTCAAGCCTTCTTTGGAGTACACAGACTCTCTGACCCTCTCTGTCTCTATCCTAATCCTGGCTCGATGCTGCCTTTGCTTCTGTAGGTCATCTCGGCTCCTTCTCTCTACTTTCGGCTTACTGTCCTTAACTTAACTTTCTTCTCTCTCTGTCAATTTGTGGCTTTAAAGCCAATCTACTTCCTGACTATTCGTTTCTGCTTCCCGGATTCTCAGTTCCCCTGCCTCTATCCATTTGAATCCCTCTGTCCTACATAATTAGTCACTGTATAACACCTCACAGGGAGGTGGCCACCTATTTCCTAATGGATGAGTGTCAGTTCTCTTGGAAATATTTGAAAGGACCGTTTTTTCCGTTAACTCCAAGAATGCCCGTGAAATACAACCTTCTGCCAATGCATCATCCATTGTTAGTGAATTTATTGCATAACATAAATAATTACGGAGAATTATTGAGAGGAATAAATATAAAAATAACCAGCAACAACCATAAACACATAAACACACATGTTTATCCAGGAAAACCCAAAATCCGGGGGAAAAACCAACCATAATGAAATTTCATTATCCTTGGCCAAAACTCTGGCCAATCTGGCCAAGTGAGCCTTCACTGCTCACCTCCAGGCCTTGCATTACAATGAAGTCATTCCAGCCTTTTATAAGCTCCATTACATATAATACCATGGGTAGAATACTATGGGTGTACAATACCATGTGCCCCAAAACCATCACTGTTTAACCTGGTCAACTTTGACTCTATCCTGAGTCAAGTTTATCTAACATCCATATCGGACTTCAAATCCTATGTGATCTTGCTTTATAATCTTGTCAAATTTGGTCATCCATCGGAACGCATCTCCGCTACTGATCTGGGGGTTCTAGATCCTATGGTTGTCATTCATATCGGGCGGCTGAGTAGCATTATGTTTACCCATCCGATGTGAGCAGTTCTCTCTCTCTTCCCCAGGACACATGGCAATCGGTGTATGGCATTGGGCGGAACTTGGTTGAAATCGCTTACCACTCGAAGCCCCTCCGATATTCTTCAAATTTTGTGGAATCCCGCTTCGACGGAACCGAAACAATATTTTCCGCGTTTTATAATTATTTCTGGTCCGGGTGTTCGGGGCTTTCTTTCACTGAGAGGTTTGCTTGCGATATAAGATTAGCGACTTGTCGCTAATCGCATATCAGAAACTACCTCCGTTGCTTAAAATTATCCCTGCATTTGCTAGTTGGTGTCAGCACGCGTTACCATGGTCCGCCGCTCTGCGCACTAGATTGGCGGCCCTCGTTGATCCGTGCTGATCGCCATTGCAACTGTCTGAGGATTCCCTCTGATAACTTGATCTTTATAAGACTTTGAATCTCTGGCATTATTTTTAAGGAGTTCATGAAAACTTAGAGAGTGTTTTAGGATCCATTTTGGATCAGCTAGGGTGGTAATATTACCTCTCTCTTAGAGGCTCACTTTTCCTTCCCTCCACGGTAGAGGAACCTTGATACACCTTCAACCAAACATTCACCAGGCACTTTCTTGCTTTCCAAAGGCACAAATGTGCTTCTCTCTCTTGTTGACAACTAAAGTTAAGGAAAATCTTTAAGTAAACAACAACCATACCGTATTATGGATGGGGATCCTACACCAAACATTGTGAGGTCTAATTGGGACCTCATATTAGGGAGACCACCTTGAATGTTGGTAGGTCCTGCACTGTCAACATGATATTTACATAAATCACTAAACATTTAAATTTCACATTTCAAGAATTAGTAAGTTTCACCAAGATTTCTACATGGAATAATAAGAATCCTTAGAATATTCCCCCTGTGGTCAAAGGAGAATGGTTTCTATGCCATAGCTCTATATGCATTAGTAATGGTCATGTGTGTTGATAAACATCACTAATTTTCTTCCATTTTTCTTGGCAATCCACCACAAGCAAGTAAAATAAATCTTAAACCAAATTTAAACAACGATAGAGACATTACATTTTATTTTATTCTTGTATCAAATATTTGTGTTGGTGAGATGGATGGGCCATAGGCATACCATTTATAGATCATAAGGTATCAAAGTCCACGTTCAAGGACACTTGGTGAAGAATGTTCATGGTAAATGTACATAGCAAATAACAATATAGTGAAGAAGTAGCGCTGCATGGTCTAAAGAGGAGAAGAAAACAAAGAATGATGAGGACTTTTATGAAGAACATGAAGAGGATGACCTAGAAAGTAAGTTTACTCACTACAGTGTAATCACCCTAACTTTTCCCACTTGTGACATTCAAGTGACTATATAAAAATATGCCACAAATCCATAATAGCTTACATAATGTAGTGCATCATACCACCTCATGCTTGTTTGGTACCCTTCTATGCAAGATCAAACATTTATCCAACCACCTTTTTTATTAGATAATTTTTCATTCATTAGTGGCAAGAGTCACAAAGAAAATTCTTTGAGATATGCATGACCCCTAGAAATGCATAATTCAATGAGTTCCATAATGCATTAATACTAAGGGTCTGTCAGAATAATTATCAAACTAACAGGGGGAGTGAATCAGTGTGGCAACCAATTATACCAAATTAAATAATTTTACATTTTGATCACAATTACAAGCATGGAAAAGCATCATCATCACATCAACACATGAAAACACCAAATGTACGTGGAAACCCTTATGGGAGAAAACAAAAAGATATTTTTGTCTTTTTCATTCTTTGATTACATTAGTTTGTAGGCACAAACTCCAAAGATAAATTTGTAGGGACCAATCTGTTGGAAGCACTGACCCCCAAAATAGATTTGCAAGCACCAACCTTCTAGAGGCATCAATCCCCAAAGATGAGAATGCCCCCACTTGCTATAGGATACAACTTTATTGAGGCACCTACCTGATGCAGGAGCATTCAGCCCAATAATGTCATTGTATTTTAGTAGACATAGGGGTATTGTGTTTTCAAGGGAGTTGGTCTCCTAAATGTGAATTAATGTAATTATTTAGGCTTTTGAGTGATTTTAATGAGAATAGGATTTAATTGAATATAGTGAGGCATATTTGTAAATGTTCTCGAATGTAGGAGAACATGAGTGATTTAGGATAATTGAGAGAGGAGAGGATTTGAGAATTAATTGTAAAACTCAGATTAGGAGTTAGTTCATGATTTTATGGATTAGAGAGGATCCTTAGGGATAAGGAAGAGATTTTAGGATTTTGTTGAGGAATCTATGGATCTAAACCAGGAATTGGTTTTAGAATCCCTTTGTATAAATGTAAGCCTATAAGGCAAAGACAGGGGTTAGAAAGTAAGAAGTTAGACAGGCTAGATAGATAGCTAGAGTGTGGTTTTAAGCCTACAAGCAGAGTGTAAACATAGGCCACTGATATTAGAACATCAAGCCAGAGAGACAAAGATCTCATTTTGTAATTAATTGTTTGTAATTATATATACAGAGATTAATTCAAACCCTGTATAAGTGCGTGATTGAGTGTATCAGAGAAGTGCATATATATATATATATATATATATATATATATATATGCAAGCGAAGTGCAGTGAACGCAAAGAGGCAGAGTCGAAGTGAAGTTCAGTGATTACACAGAGGAGGAGACGATACAGAGGATCGTAAAGGGCCGTAGAACCAATTGGAGAACCTACGTGATGCTATGGAATGATCAGGATTAAGAATTCATAGAGTTAAGCTCAAGCGGAAGTGAATTGAGTAGCGTAAGAGTGAAAGGGCGAAACCTTTGAAAAACCCGAAAACCACAGAAGACTGAAGAAATGGCGTAAAATCTAAGTGAAGTGGAAGAGCGAAAGAAATGAAGTATTGGCGAACTGTAGCTGTTGGATCTTTATGATCAACGACCAGGATTAAATCGCATCGGCGAAATCCTCTTGAAATTATAGGAACCAGGCTTTGGACAAGTGCGATGAGCGATCGCCGATTGATCGAGGACCATTGGATCGGAACCAGATCAACAGTCGCAATCTAATCGCAAATCGGAGATCGCAAGGGCAAGCGACAGTGGACCATAGAATTGCAATGTTGCGATGGCCGATATGCCGATTACTGATGAAGTGCTGATCAAGATCGGAGGAGAGTAATGCGACATGTGATGGGTGGACCCGATAATTTATCTGGGTGTTGTTAATAATATTTGGAATCCGATATTACGTTATCGCATATCAGAAAAGCGAAAAGAGTGTGTAGTGTGACTGCGGAGAGCCGATACCCGATTGCGATAAAGGAATGCATCGGAAAATGTGCAAAGGCCGTACCAAGGCGGAAAATACATGTTTTATGGTTAAATTCCTTTGAAAAGGGTTTATAATGGAAAATAGTGCGGAGATGGAAGGTTTTATGTGTTAACATATATATAACCAATATTAAAGAAGGGAAGGCTATATATATGTGAATAAAGGGTTAACGAAGGTTATAAGGAGTTATAATGTCTCGATAGGAAGGTTTAAAAGAAAGGTTTGAATAAAGTCATATATGAAGGATAAGGGGTGATTAAAGTCCCGATACATGCATATTGAATGAAGGGTTAGACTATGTTGGGTTTTAATAAATCATTCAACATAGGAACTGATGAATGGGACCTTAACCTTAATAATGAAGATTTAACTCGACAGAGAGTTAAAATTCCTGGGACAAACAAGATATGTGCATAATCCATGCATACTATGGTTGAAAGCAGGGGTAACCCTCCGTTATTTGGTATCAGAGCATAATTGTTATTGGAACAATTGATAGCAAAACAGAATAAGGGAATTCTATAGAAAAGGACTTAGAACAGAGTTATGTGTTTTAAGATGTATATGCAGGCAAGAGGGGATCAGATTCTAATCTGACAAACAGAAGGTACACAGAGGTGATGTGTAGCAGATGCAAGAAATAGAGGACAATCCACTCAAAGTACAGGTGGAATGGTGGAACAAGATCATGCAGAGATCTTGAAGGTGAGATGACATGTTTTGTTTTGATTTGAATACTAGAGAATATGTGGTTTTTATATGGTTGCACAGGTGACATCATAAGGAGGTGAGAGGTTGTAGCAAGCCTAGAGCAAGGAGTGCTCAATTGGTTCCAAAGGAAAAAACGAGAGAGATGCTAAAAGACTGAGCTCAAAGGAGAGAAGCTTAGTGAGGCATATGTAGCAAGGAAGAGGCTTGTTATTGTAGAGGTATTTTTGTAGATCACAAAGGAAATTCCATGAAGGATGTGGGTAGAATTTCCAAGGTAATGAAGGAAGCTGGCAAGATTTTCTAAGCGAAAGAAGAAGTGGTCAGAACCAAGTATTTAATGGTGATTGAAATACAAGAGGACAATTGTGTTCTTGAGAAGGTGCAGAGGAGTTGAAGCCTAGAAGGAGCAGAGAAGAGTGCTCAAAGGAGGTTCCAGAGATAGAGAACCAATTGCTTGCCAAAAGACCAAGTACAGAGGAAATCTTGGTGAGGTAAGTGGCAACAGGGAGGACTTGGAGTTGCAGAGGCTTTAGTGCAACTTATAGTGAATGAGTGAGGAACTCATGAAGATAGAGAAGAAGATCGCCACTGATATTCACAACAGAGGTTCTGAGGAAGACCACAGCAGAAGAAATATGAATAAAGAGGATGCCAAGGCAAATGGAAAGAGGATGAGTCAAGAGGAAATTAACAAGGAAATTGCAGAGATGAAAGGGCAACTTGATGTATTGATGATGATACTAGAGGAAAGCTAGAGACAAGGTTGGGTATTAAAGAAGAAGCCAGTGAAGTGGCATAAGTTGCAAAGAAGGCTACAACAAAGGAAGGTAAGGTGGTTAATGGAAAAACTCAGAGAAGCTGAGTTGGAAATGGAAGTGTCAATTTGTGAACCAGAGCAGGGTGAAGTTCTAGGTGAAGACGAAGACTTGAAGACTGAAACTTCAAGTGAGGGAAAAAGGTCTAATGATTTTAAATCTAATAATTTGTGTATGTTTACAGGTGAAACATGTAAAGAAGGACAATTTGCTGATATTGACATAAAGAGGGAAGAAAACAGGGAGAATCTAAATTCTGTTTTAAAAGAGGAAGTAGAGAAGGATATCAAGCTATCAAGTAAAGGACTTGATGAGGTTGAGGAAAAGACCATCGAAATATTTCTAAGTCATGTAAAGGACTTGGAACAACTGGAGGAATTAGTGATTGAATCATCAAATGAAGTCATGAGGTCTTTTGGTTTTACAACTGACAAGGTGTGTATGAATACAGGTATTGCAGAAGACAAACCATTTTATGGAAATGTCTTGAATGAAGCTGAAAATTGCCAGGTAAAGTATGATGATGACTACCTTTCAAATGAAGATCAAGTTGAGTTATTACAATAAAAGGAGTTCATAAATTCCATGCTTAATGAAGGAAATATCTTTAGTGGGGATGATACAGTTATGTCCTATGATAAGAAATTTGCTATGAAGAGGATAATTAGGAATTGATTTTCTTAAATGATCAAAGGGAGAGCGATGGACAAACATCTAAAACTATTAAAGAGATGGAGGATCAGAATTTTATTCTAATCGATAATGAAGAAATAGTGTCAATAAGTTATGCTTGTGACAAAGAAGAAGATAGTGAGGATTGTCCAGAACTTTTGGGAGAAATTCCAAGTGAGATGGAAAATTTGTGGCAGGAGTTAAGTCTTTTGGAGAAAAGGCTAGAAAACCAAAAAGTAAGTGTTCAGGTTGTAAAATCAGAATTGAACGAGAATGAAGAAGTTCACTATAGTGAACAAGGATAGAAAGACATCATAAGAACAGATGATGTGGAGAAAAGACTAGCTGACAGTCTCATGAATTCTTTTGAGAATTCAAAACAACATATTGATGTGCTGACAGAGAAGAAAACAGAGCAGCAAGCTGAATTGTTGCCAAAGGACGAAAAGAAGCAGAAGTATTATGTTTTCTATTTTAACAATTGTTTTATGAGTGCAGGTTTAGTTGTAGATGCTAGAGGAAATTTGGCACAGATGAGTAGCCAAATAAAAATGGAAGAAGAAGATTCTATAGAAGAATTTAATCCATGGAACAGAGATGCTCAATTGCTGGAGAGAATGCTGGAAAGTTATGATTCAATGCAGACAGAAATAATAATGAAAGTGGGTAAGGATGGAAGGGAGGCCATTGTAATCAGAATAAGTGAAGAAAAAGTAAACCAACAATTATAAAGTTAAAGTAACCAACAACAATTTAAAGAGTTAGTGGACAGCAGCAACAACCTGAAATAAAGAGAAAGAGGCAGAAGTAAGTGGCAAAGTATAGACCAGTCCAAGGATGTGCTAGAGACAGAGATTGAAGAATTATGGCAGATGATGATGGAACATTCCATATGGAGGGGAATGATAGCAGCAGGAAGCATGATCAATCAGAGTATGAACCTGATTGACAAGGAGAGGAAGCTGAAACAAAAGACAACAGACATACAATAACAGCAAAGGAGCAAATCATTTGGGCAGCTACAAACTAAAGTTTGGGACCCTGGAGGTTTTTCTATCAACTTATGAACACACATGATCAGGAGATCATGAAAATTTTCTACTTTGGGAGTCTGATGCAGGAGCATTCAACCCAATAATGTCATTGTATTTTAGTAGACATAGGGGTATTGTGTTTTCAAGGGAGTTGGTCTCCTAAGTGTGAATTAATGTAATTATTTAGGCTTTTGAGTGATTTTAATGAGAATAGGATTTAATTGAATATAGTGAGGCATATTTGTAAATGTTCTCGAATGTAGGAGAACATGAGGGATTTAGGATAATTGAGAGAGGAGAGGATTTGAGAATTAATTGTAAAACTCAAATTAGGAGTTAGTTCATGATTTTATGGATTAGAGAGGATCCTTAGGGATGAGGAAGAGATTTTAGGATTTTGTTGAGGAATCTATGGATCTAAACTAGGAATTGGTTTTAGAATCCCTTTGTATAAATGTAAGCCTAAAAGGCAAAGACAGGGGTTAGAAAGTAAGAAGTTAGACAGGCTAGATAGATAGCTAGAGTGTGGTTTTAAGCCTACAGGCAGAGTGTAAACAAAGGCCACTGATATTAGAACATCAAGCCAGAGAGACAAAGATCTCATTCTATAATTAATTGTTTGTAATTATATATACAAAGATTAATTCAAACCCTGTATAAGTGTGTGATTGAGTGTTGAATGATAAATTGAGTGTATCAGGGAAGTGCATATATATATATATTTATGCAAGCGAAGTGCAGTGAACGCAAATAGGCAGAGTCAAGGTGAAGTTCAGTGATTACACAGAGGAGGAGATGATACAGAGGATCATAAAGGGCCGTAGAACCAATTGGAGAACCTAAGTGATGCTATGGAATGATCAGGATTAAGAATTCATAGAGTTAAGCTCAAGCGGAAGTGAATTGAGTAGTAGAAGAATGAAAGGGCGAAACCTTTGAAAAACCCGAAAACCACAGAAGACTGAAGAAATGGCGTAAAATCTAAGTGAAGTGGAAGAGCGAAATAAATGAAGTATTGGCAAACCGTAGCCATTGGATCTTTATGATCAATGGCCAGGATTAAATCACATCAGCGAAATCCTTTTGAAATTATTGGAACCGGGCTTTGGACAAGTGCGATGAGCGATCACCGATTGATCGAGGACCATTGGGTCGGAACCAGATCAACGGTCGTGATCTAATCGCAAATCGTAGATCACAAGGGCAAGCGACAGTGGACCATAGAATTGTGATGTTGCGATGGCCGATACGCCGATCGTCGATGAAGCGCTGATCGGGATCAGAGGAGAGTAATGCGACATGCGATGGGCGGACCCGATAAGTTATTTGGGCAGTGTTAATAATATTTGGAATCTGATATTACGTTATCACATATTGGAAAAGCGGAAAGAGTGTGTAGTGTGACTGCGGAAAGCTGATACCCGATTGCAATAAAGGCATGCATCGGAAAACGTGCAGAGGTCGTACCAAGGTGGAAAAGGTATATTTTATGGTTAAATTCCTTTGGAAAGGGTTTATAATGGAAAATAGTGTGGAGATGGAAGATTTTATGCGTTAACATATATATAACCAATATTAAAGAGGGGAAGGCTATATATATGTGAATAAAGGGTTAACAAAGGTTATAAGGAGTTATAATGTCCCGATAGGAAGGTTTAGAAGAAAGGTTTGAATAAAGTCATATATGAAGCAGAAGGGGTGATTAAAGTCCCGATACATGCATATTGAATGAAATGTTAGACTATGTTGGGTTTTAATAAATCATTCAGCATAAGAACTGATGAATGGGGCCTTAACCTTAATAATGAAGATTTAACTCGGCAGAGAGTTAAAATTCCTAGGACAGACAGGATATGTGCATAATCCATGCATACTGTGGTTGAAAGTAGGGGTAACCCTGCATCACTACCTCAGAAATATGCAAGAACTGGCTTACTGTAGGATCCAACCCGATTAAGGAATGAACCTCGATGGAGGCACCCAACTCCTTTACAAAAACATAGTTGACCACTTTTCACAATCTTTCAAAATGGATCCACAAGCTCAACACAATAAACCTCTTCCAAATATGATCATATCAACACAACAACAACTAGTTCTTTAAAACATCAATGGTAGCTCATCCTTCATTTCTTATATCAACATTATACCTATTCATATGGCCTAGAATATTTTGACATTAATAAAATAAATATAGTTTCATATACTCAAAAACCTGTCTTCATGACTTTTCATGTCTCTTTACATATCATAAGCAAATTCTAGTCATTTTTCCTTTTCGAAAATCAAATTGGTCATCAAATTAACCTATAAAACATTATAAATATTAATAATTCTATAAAATACAGCGTTTCAGTCTGTTGTCTACAAATTTCACCTTTTTGTTGTGCATTCTACAAAATGCGCTCCTTTGGTCAGTCAAGTGTTCGACATAATGCACTTTTGAGGGAAAATGATTTTTTTTCACAACCCTAAATGAACTCAAACTTGTGACCTCTCATATCGCAATAGGACTCAATACTAATTCCACTATATTGGTGTTCCTTGTTCAAGCCTTTTGGATAAAAATAGTTTTAATTAAGAGTTGGATCATGCAACTGAAACCAAATGCGGGGGTGAGACTTGACCTTGCGACCAGGTGACAAGTCAACCAACTTCATGCCAACCACGTACTTCAAAACCAAATTGCAAACCAGAGTGTCAACTATATTCCTCATGGCTAAAGTGCCAAGCCAACATACTCCATGCCAACCATAGAACTTCAACCAAGTGCCAACTACAAACCTCACAACCAAAGTGCTAAGCCGACAAACTTCGTGCCAACCATGGACTTCACAACCAAGTTCCAAGCCAATAGTTTTGTGCCAACCATAGAACTCACAACAAAATTCCAAATAAAGTGCCAACTACATACCTCACAACTAAAGTGTCGGGCCAACTGGCTTTGAGCCAACCATAAACCTCGCAACCAAGTGTCAAACCAATAGACTTCGTGCCAACCACAAACTTGACAACCAAATGCCAAATATGAGTGTCAATTATAGACCTCACAACCAAAGTTGTAATCCAATAGGGCTTGTGATTAAGGTTCCAAACAAAAAACTTCACAACCAAAGTGCCAACCAACAGATGAAAAAGTATGTGCAAATCAAGATTATCCCAACAGTGCCAGTCAAACCACATCAAAATTGAAAGTTCATGCCAAACACAATTGTGCTAACTATGCCAAACCACGCCAATCAAAAAATTTATCTAATCACATCAGGCTTCATGCCAAACACAATTGTGTCAAATGTGCCACAACATGTGATCCAGGGGACTCTAGAAACACTAAGTGATCAAAGAGGCCGCATGAAAGGCTCAAAAATAAAATTTGTTGGATTTCCATGAAACCAAGTTCAGATTGAAGGACTCGTTGCAAGCTTTCCAATGACGTGAATGACACTTCAATCGGAATCCGTATGACCATTTTATTACCGTTAGAAGTTTGCAAGTTACAAAAGAAAGTAAGACCTACTATATTTATGTGGCGATTGAATGGCTAATAAACCACTAACACATGGTACTCCAATGTTGGCCTCCTATCCCTACATATAAGACTGACAAAAAAAAATCAGTAAAAAATATCATAAAACAAAAAAAATAACGTATAACCATATGATGTGGTGGTTATGATTCTAACAAAAATCATTTAAAAACCATATTAAAAATGGTTATAACCATGAGAATATAAGAATTAAAGTGAACGAATTTGTTATATGAGTTTTGATAAGTTATATCTTAAAAAAATAACCCAACAAATTTCCTAAAAAAAAAAGTCATATAAAACAAAAGTATACCATATAAAAAACTTTGACGTTGATTATTTAAATATGCATGGGTCTACATTATAGGTAATTTGTTATATTAAAAACAAAAGTAAGTGGAAGGTCCGCGGGTTTGACCCTATGACTTTCCTACAATAATATGCTTTATTTTAACAATACGATAATGTGTGCCTAACATAAAGAACTTAAATGGTTTGTTCACATTGCACGAAGGGAGTCGAGGTCCAAGCGGAGAGAGAGCACGGGACGGAGCACTGAACCTAGAATGGAGAGCGCTGGTTGGAACCCTACGCAGGGAGGGTGAACGAGGAAAAACGTTGAAATAAGGGAATTATGAGGAATCTAAAAGATTAATTTGGAGCTGATTTTTTCACGAATTATGTCAAATTTATATTCAAATTCTTCAACTTTTTGCAGGAAGTCTGATGGTGTAATCAATTTTTTTTATCTGAGCATCATAATTTTAGTCAACCAGTGGAACAAAATCTTTATGGAATCTTGGAGATTCCCCGGAGGCCTAAAATTGGCAATTTCAGAACCAGACCGACTTCATACTCATTTTTCTCAGTTTTTCGCTAGGAATGCGATGATGTGATTAGGTTCTTAATCTGGGCATCCGAATTTCAGTGAACTCGCGAGAAAGAACCTTTGGGGAATCTTTGAGATTCTGGGGGCGGGGGGGACCAGTGTTTGATCAGAGCAGAAAGGGGTCGAGTTTACATTTTCCACGATTTTTCGCCAGGAATTCAAAGGTGTGGTCTATTTCTCCAGCAGAGGTGTGAATTTTCAAGCCATCCCCAGATGTGGAGGTATACGACATTTTTTGTACATGCATGCAATTTGATTTCGTAGAAGATTAATGAAAGAGGCCTCCCCACATTAAGCAAGGCTTCGAGACATAACCCACACTGGATGAACTCCGTTATCAACTTGTTTGTGTCTTTTCTTCTCATGGTTGCTGTTTATTTCTGCTTATTTTACGTGAATGCATATTATGGTTACATCCCATTTTAAATACAATTTTATATGCATCTTTGAAGCAAAAATATTTGGATCAAGTTTGGTATCAGAGCAGGTTTTGTGTTGATGTGAATTACAAGTGTATGATAACCAGGGAAAAGCTCCAAAGAGGCGAAGGAAAACTTAATTTCTTTGATCCAAAAGTGTGGCGTGCAACATGAAGAAAGAAAAATAACAGATGAAGATGCTCCATTGGAGGAAGAGCGAAATTATCACAATGCCTTCTATGCCATGGAAGAAAAAGTGGACAAATTGTTTGCAGAGTATGAGAAGAAAATGACAAAGCCACAGAAGAAGGAAGGAACAGATGATCATGCCTCAGTGAATCGTGAAGGAGGAGGAGAAGAGCCTCCTAAACCTCCCTCTCCATCTTCTAGTGAAAGTTCTTTTTCTTCCTCCTCTCGCCATTTTAGAGGTAGAAAACTCATAGAAATCCCTTTTTCAAGCTAGATTTCAAGTTTGATATCCCTGTGTTTAGTGGAGAATCTAATGCAGAAAAGCTAGATAACTGGATCAGACAGGTTGAAGTATGTTTTCGCATACAATGAACCAAAGAGGATGAAGCCAAGATCTAGCTAGCATCCCTCCGATTGAATGACGCTGCTCTTGTCTGATCGGAGGGAAAGTTGCAAAAAGGTGGTAAGAGTATTTGTAAACTTCTCTCATCTTGATATGAGTTTGTTTTTGCTTTAAGAGGAAAATTTTACCCATTGGGTTACAGACTCAAGGCCATGATGGAATGAAAACATTTGAAAAAAATTAAAGGTCAAAATGTTCAGTATTTTACAGAGGAGTTAAGGAAACAAGCATTAGCATTGAATGTTCCACTAGACACCCTTGAGACATTGATGAAATATATTGGCTCTTTACATAGTTATGTACATCATTCATTGTTATTATTTGAAACTAAAACTCTTGATGAAGCTAGTGTGAAGGTTGTACATATTGAAAGTAGGGGGAAACATGAGCATGAAGACCACCCAAAGAGGGAAACAACGGCTAAGAGAAAATAAGCAAAGCCCTATTGTACTCATTGTGATAAAGTTCAAGGGAATCATGAGGAGAATTGCTAGAAATTACATCCAGAATTGAGGCCAAAGAGGAATGACAAAAAAGAAAAGCAAAATACAGTTGCAATTGTGCAACAAGACCAAGAATCTGAATCAGAGGATGACGAGAAGATCACAACTGCATGATCTACAGGTGTTGGACCAATCGACCTAGGTTCAGACTCAGGTGATGAAATGAAGATTGAATCTCTTGGGATTGTAGAAGATGAACCTATCGACTTGGGTTCTGATTAGGGCGATGAGACAAAGATTTCCACAGATGTTCTGCCAAAAATGAGGAGGGCATCAAATATTGCATGGCTCCAAGAACTCGAAGAGATCAACCAAATCATTCAAGTAGAAAATGTGAACTAATGAGACTCCTACAAGAAGCAAAGAAGGAAAAGAAAAGGTTGCAACATCAATTACAAGCCAGGGAGGAGGCCTTGGAAAAGTTGTAGCATAACAAGCCTGAGGTAAAAAGTTATTCTTCAATTTCATTTTTTTTATGATGGTGATTTCACTTCTTTTGAGAAACATACTACGGGAATTGGATCGAAATTGTTGAAAAAAATGGGGTATCAAGGAAAGGGCCAGGGCATTGTGAATCCCATCAAAGTGGAGGAATTGCCTCATTATGTAGGACTTGGGCATGTCAGAAAATAGGTTGTAGAATGCTCTGAGACAACCAGTGGCCAACCAACAATAGATGATGGGAGCACCTCATCACATGTGATAGTGACGATTCCACAAGCACTTATCAGAGGCGCACCAGGAATAAGCGTTCCAAGACGGTCCATAAAATTTGGAGGAGAAAGAATTATTGTAGTCACTGCAACAAGGATGGGAATCAGAAAGCCACATGTTAGATAATTCATGACCAAAAATCACCTATGAAGGAACCAGTTGATGAAGATGTTCAACAAGCGAATCCGCCACAGGTATATGACCCATTCACTTTGTTGAGTGAGAGATGGTTTTATTAGATATAGTAGCTTGTTGTGGCCATATTATTGTAAATCATATGTTGTAAAATTATTGTAAAAGTGATGATGTGTTTTCCATCACTTATGAAATCAACATGATGATGTTTTGACCTCTTTTTTTTGATAGTTGGGGTATTGATTTTTATTATGATGTACACTTGACCAAATAGTGTGTTATAAACTCTTGGCAAGTATGGGGATGCTTGGGTCATGATTGGTCACATAATTGAACATGTAGTTTGCAAAGGTTGTACCACCGGTTTGTAGAGGATGCAGGTGTCAGTTCATCACTTATGGCTCCAAAGAAGGAAGTGTGGCATGTCAGGGAACTTGTTGTGCAGACAAGGGAGCACAACAGATTGCATATTATGTTCATGATTTTAGCAGAAAAAAGTTCCTTAGTGGGGAGGAATGATCTAGGTGGCTCCAGAAACACTTAGTGATCAAAGAGGGCACAAGAAAGGCTCAAAAATAAAATTTGTTGGATTACCATGAAACCAGGGTTAGATTGAAGAGCTCGTCGCAAGCTTTCCAATGACATGAACGACACCTCAATCAAAGTCTATATGACCATTTTATTACCGTCAAAATTTTGCAAGTTACAAAAGGAGGTGGAACCCAGTATGTTTATGTGGCGACTGAATGGCTAATACGCCACTAACACATGGAACTCCAACATTGGCCTCCTAGCCTTGTACAAAAGACAAAAAAAAAAACCAAATACATATTAAAGAATATCATAAAAAAAAATATAACGTATAACCATATGATGTGCTGGTGATGATTATAACAAAAATATTTAAAAAACCATATTAAATATGGTGATAACCATACAAAAATAAGAATTAAAGTGAACGAATTTGTTATATGAGTTTTGATGGTATATATATATATATATATATATATATATATATATATGTTTGGTAGATCCTTCTTAGGCAAGTTCCACACATATAGTCAACTTGCCCAGCAAGAAACCAAGTCTGTTGACCACCTAACCGCATTATAAGTTGTCCATAAGCAAAATACTCTTAGTTTGTCTATCCAAGCTATGTAAACTTGATTGTCATGTCCACAACCATATTTTAGCTATCTATAAATATATATGACTGCATACTAAAAATTAAAAGCTATCCGCATGAAAACAGATCAAAACAAAAACACTGAGAGTCAAAATTATAATCCTCCCATTCCACTAAAACCGAAGCCACTGGGGCCGAATCCTTCATGCTGGCGCTAGGAAGCTCTGTCGATACAAACAGGCAAGGGAATTTTTTTTTCTATCCAATCCAGACAACTATCCTACTTCTGCAATTGAAATTGCAGTTTTTGAAAGTCCTGTTTATAATTTGGGAAGTATTGGACAATAGTCATCCAGATTTTCTCCATGGCCCTTCCCAGGAGGAATTTCATGAGCCAATATAGATAAATGGACTATTTATATTGCGTCTCGGCCTCTGGTATGTCCTGGGTCAGGAATCAGGATCTCCCAATCTTCGTCCGCTGCCTCCACACTTGCCTCCTGATTTATATTTTCCTCCCATTCGGCTATGAGCCGTTTGATTTCCCTCTGGTGCCTCCAAAATATGTAGCCACCGCTTCTTGTATCAGGTTGGCCATGGGCTTCCTGCCCTAACATTTTCCTGCGGTGCTCGGATCAACCTCAACCTCGCTTACCTGCGGCCCTTGGTAGTCGCTACTTGACCCATAGCCTCAATTCCCCTATTCCTTTCGGTCACCTTCAAACATTGTTTGGGACCAAGCCTCTGTGTTTTTCTTGGATGAGGATATTTACCTCCTGGTTGACCTGTTGTGTGAGCAAGAAACCATAATTCCCAACAAGATAAATTCTCAATTTCCTTTATCCCATGGTTCTAACAATGCAAAAAATATGCACCCATGATTTATGCGTATAACCCCCGAGCATAAGGGACCTCCACCTGAGACTCTCGAGACACCCCTACATGATCCCTGCCTTGCTTGCGCAACAACCGTGGACTTGGGGCTGAGGTGTATGGACACCCACCCACCCTATAACCCATAGGTCAAGCTCGTCTATACTATGCCCCTCCTCTCCTTTGCCCCTCGATGACTACCTTTGCCTTAGACTCCGCTTAGCATGGCTTAGAGCCTCCCTACAGCCTGACATCTAAAACCCTGCACGGACAAGGACCCCTACCCATAACTTACTCACCATCGCCCTTCCCAACAATTGGCTTAGACTATCCTGGCCAACCTTCCCTGCGTGCCAATTGTTGACTGATAAAAGGTGCCTTTTAAACTCCTAATTATCTTCACATTAATTATCAATCTGGGCAAGTCTTTCTATTTCAAGAGTGTACACAGTATGTGGCTGCTATTTAATTCAGAGAGTAATGTTTCATAAATTGCAGTATAGATCTCTTAATACAAGAGTAAACGGATGCAACAAGTAAATTCTAATTGCAATTAAAAGAAAACTCAATCCTTTAATGAAATCAAATCATACAACAACTCAGGTAATAACAATATGCGATTCAAGTAACAGCAGTATCAGTTAAGAGTACAACAGTGATAACTCTTCTCTTAGAAACTAATTGAATTTAAATCAAACGCATTCCACTGTAAAACAACGATGATATCAATCTGAGAGCCTAACAACAGTAGTTAATACTCATTACAGTTGATTACATCGAGTAGGATATTCATCTAGGAAACTCAATCCAAAGCGAAAGGAAACTAATTAAACAACAATGTTGTAAATTATATAAAACAGAGCTATTCTGTCAACGCAAAGAAATAAGGAACAACAACGAAATAAAATAATAGAAAGCAATAATACTATCAAACTGTCACACTTGCAATAATTGAAAATATATGACACAGGTGAAGCAGTGAATTCCACCAGAAGCCAGGCCCTTAGCCGCCAGCGTACACTGTTGGTTACTTCAGATAAATGAAAAGGAACAACAACTCCTCTTATGTATTAATCATGAAAGAGTATTACAATGTATTTGCATTCTTTGCTACAACAAGAGTCTGTAATTAAAAATTACAATAATAATAGCAACTGTCCTCCCCCTTCTGCTTACAATTGTTGCCTTTTATAATGAGAAATGGGTAAAAAGATAAGTGATAAACGCGATCCCTCAGGATCTCTCAATCTTGAGGGATTCACAACAGTTTTCCATCTTCAGACATTATTTCTTTTCTTGCGCTAATCCTGTTGATTTGCTTTTGGACGTATCTGCAACCGCTGCGTGCCTTCCTTAGCTTGTCGATGTTTGTTGTTTCTTCACAGAGAACAACATTTGTCCCTTTCGTGATTTTCCTGCAGAAAGAAGGATAATAATCAGCTAAGTCATAACTGCAGATAATTTCTTCATTCTTACCATAATTCTTTGATATAGTAACATATTAGGATATAGAAGGGATATAAATAAAGGAAAATGATGATGAGATAAATAGCATATGCATACCTTTTCCATGACTCAACATACTCCCCTACTTACCCTTTTTCATGTCTTTATGAAAAGAAAGTAATTTGTATGTAGAGCAGTTAGAGAATAAGCTAGAGAAGGAATGTCGTAAAGCGGTCTAAAGCCATGGTTTTTGGCCAAGAGCTCAAGGATGGGCCTTGTCTGCCCTTCAGGTAATTCATATATAGCTTTATAACCTTCGGCAGGATACCAAACAATAGGGCTATGGAACCGACAGCCTAGCCAATAAGGACCTTCCCTTAAGATGAGGTTGCTGTAAGTGACAAAATGTTCTGCAACAAGCTTAAAATTTTTATAATTGAATGGCTCCCTATTTTGTACATTACTATTAGAAATTGTCCACCTAAACTTGGCTGCAGCCAAGGAGCTTTCCTAAATGGAGAGGAAGTATTCCACTCCCTTCTGGACAATCTCTTTCTGAATGGGTCCCAAGATTTTGATTACTCCTTCCCTTTTCATCAAACTTTTGTGATTGGCTAGCATTTGTAACGGGTGTTTTGGTTCACCTCTGACCCAAAGGTCCAGTCCATTTTCCTGCCTCTGGAATGTGTTATGAGCCTTGAACCATTTTAGTTGATTAACAACGAATGAAATGAAAGCCTGGAATTGCACATCCCCCACAAAAGGACTGGGGTTCTTTTCAATTTCTTCCTCTAATACAAAATTATGTAAGTAAAATTCACACAGAAACCTCTGAACTTTTACCCCATGTTGTTTACAACAGTTTATAAAATCCTCAATTGTTTTCAACTCTATCGGTTTTCCAGCTTTGACAGCTTTGATCTTTAACTGTAAGTATCTTTCCAGCAAAAATAGGGCATAATAATTGGCAGGATATCTGCATGCCAATACGTCAATGTATAATGAGCAAATAGTATCCATTTGACTATTGACCTTTTCTAATCTGAACTTCATTTTCTCAGTCCTCTCTTTTGCCTTTCGGTATTTATCAAATGCCTCACTTTATGAGATGTTCATGTCTGGAAACTGCCTCTGTAATTCCTGGTATTTTTGCTGGGAGACTGTTTCTAGTTCAAGGCGTTCTATGGTAAGCCGAGCTTGGGCTAAATCTGCTTGAAGATTCACTATACTGGGGTTGTTGCTTGTCATGATATCTTTGGCTTGGGTATTTGTCTGTGTACTCCTGCTATGAGAATGGATGTTGATTGTCTATGTTTATTTGCTGTAGGAGGCCCAAACCTTTGTCTGGGTAGATGTGCTGTAGGAGGGTGCCATCTCTGTCTGAATGGCTCAGTCATGAGAAAGTATAGCCTCTGTTTGGGTAGTTGTTTCTGAAAAAATTGCATGTTGTTCCCTAACAGGTTCAGTGAGTATGGGCTCAGTTTGAGTCGTTGTAGCTTTTGTTTCCTGCAATTCAGTTTGGATGGCTGCGTTTATTGTTTTTGGGGTTTTGTCTGGAATCTTCGCCGCGGATAACTCCCTTATTTTTCGTTTGAGCTTCTTCACTATTTTCCGCAACCTCTGCTATTCCTTCCTGAGATTTTTAATTGTGGCTCTGTTCTTTTTAGGGGGAGCGAGTGTTTTGCTGGTCATTTCTGCTCCTAACGAGCTTGGTTGCTCATCTTGACTCTGCTCTAAAAGAACCGTGTCCCTGGATTGATTGTCATCTTCTTGGTCTATCTCAATGTCCTTTGTTTGGTATATATTTTCTATATTTAGGTCTACCTAGCTAGGTTCTTCTGGAGGTATATCTCCAGGTTGGCCCGCCTCTTCCTGAGTGACTTCTACCCCTATTTCTACTTCACAGATTACATTTTCTGGTATGCTCCTGTTGTGGCCAGAGTTTTCTTCCAATTGGGTTGCTCCAATGTTAAATTTGAGTGGGATTTCGGGCTGTATAAATTCATTCATATTGGCCAAAATCTGGGCCAATTCGATATCATGTAATAAGTCTCGTGGGGGACTTGTATTTGGTGTTGAGGGGAGTTCTGTTTCATTTCTTTCCTCTTCACTAGAGTGCTCTATTTCCTCCTCTTGTTTTGACTCCAGGTCATCCCGTCCTCCCAACTGTAAATATTGCTCATTTTCTAGACTAGATAGTTCTATGGGCTGGCTGCTGCTACCCTGGGGATTTTTAGCTATTCCCAAGCTTGTCCTTAGTCTGGCAGAGTGTCTGCGTTTTTGTGGAATGTTTGTTGTGCGGGTAGTCCTCTTCCTTTTTGGAACAGGGTTAGGAGTAGGTAAAGCTAACCCCCCTTCTATGGCAAATATTAATTCTTCCCAACTTGTTTGTTGCTGGGCGAGGTTGTAGCTAACTATCAGCCTAATTAAACAATGATGACTTACAACTGTTTCTATGTGTTGGGATTTTCTTATTCTTTCAGCAGAATCATGTAGTAAGAAATTCAAATATGCAGGTAGATTTACTGAACATTTTTGTTTCAAAACTGCTAACAATTTAAGTTGACGCGACCTTACCACGTCTTTTCGCCCGTCACATGTAATGAAATTCTAAACGACTCTGGCTAGTTCTCCCCACGGTTCTCCAAGGGATGATGGTCGAACTCCTTTTCCTTTGATGATCAGCTCTTGCCCTTCGTCTTTAAAGGTTTCAATGGCATCCTGTAGCTTCAGTCGTTTATTCGTCCACACGGGTCCTTCAGCTGGTAATCCAGAAACTTCTGCAATCACAGCATCTGATACTGTGATTTGTCTACCCCTCACCATAGACTGGCTGTTCTGTAAATTCTGCAGGAATTCTATGGCGATTGTTTCGTTGGGTTGCTGAAATCGTGTGAAATATGCTACCCACCCGACTCAAACTAGAATTTCTCTGGCGACATCAAAAACAACTAGTATCACCAGCTGCCTGCACACTGTTCTTCCTCCCATATTGCCTAAATTCTACACACTGTAAGTTAGCATAGGTAACACAACAATAGATAGAGCCAATGATGGAACAACAAGTTGTTATAATCATTATATCGGATGATACTTTTTCAGCATAAATACCGTTAAAGACTTGCTATTATGGAATGTCATATAGTTCGACATAACCAAATAAAGGACTGACACGCATGCATAAGTACTTTGGGAGTCACCCTAAACCCCTTTTGAAATGATAGGCCACCTTCGATCAAATGAATGGAGGAAAATCATGCGGGTGGAAACGTACAACGATGATGGAAGTGGTAAGGTACGCCTATATATGAAAGGATCGCAAGAGATATCAGAGTGCTGAAATCAATGCATATACGATAATTATCAATTAGTGAGGAGATGCTGTGAGGTGATTTTGAAAAGGGAAAAAGGACATCTGACACAAAAAGATACTTTACCATCATCATTCCACTTAAAGCTTATTATGATTGATTTTTTTAGAAGATATCCATGCATAAAGGTTCAACATAAATTAGGAACATAATCGCTCTGTAGTAAAGATACAAAATAAGGAAAGGGACTTATAATAACTATTGATGTTGGAAATATGACTTCAATACCATCAACAGAGCTTCTGTTGCCTGCAGGCATCTATAGCCTCGACAGAGTTGCTTTCTAACCCTTTGGAACCATGGTCCTTTATGTATAATAGGGAAAGTGCATTATGATATTAGAGTGGAGACCAATGTGCTGGCTTGGTGACCAGATGAACACATTGCCATTCACTAGGAAGGAGCAAAAGGTGGGCAGGCCGGCTCGTGATGAGACCTCCTGTTCCAAGGAATTTTTATTTCTTGATTCATCCATTGGATCATATCCCTGGTGTGGTGGCCATAGTGGGAATGTCTCTTTGCTGCTTCCTTATGATCATGGTAAGCTAGCTCGTAATGAGACCCCCTATCCTCCATCTGTAACAAAATCATACAATTGTTAGTAAACATATGTATATATATATATATATATATATATATATATATATATATATATTATTACTATTTTTTTTTAGAATAGCACTTCCTATTTATACATAGAGGGTGGCTCAACACTCCTTAGGAGTAGGAATGGTAGAAGAAGTCTAAACATATCAAATGAAAGAAAATATGCCCTTCACCTTATTTTAGGATAATGAAAAAGGGAGTTATAGAGTTTAGGGAAGAACCAACATGGTACAAGTAATCAATCACTTTGATTTATAATGGAAATGAGGACAGTGAAGTGATATAGATGGTTGTGTCCTTTCTTTTTCGATCAATACAAAGCAATCTTGTTTAAAGATGATAATATTCAATACTTGCTTGTTCCAGTAATCCTCAGATTTGTATCCTTTCATATATATTTGTACCCTTGTGCCTGATAGAGGATCATAAAAAGTGGGCAAAGGAAAGAAAGGTGTTTTCACACAAGTATTCACAAAGTGATATTTTCCTAAAGGAAAACATCAAAAGAAAACTACACAAAAAAGTGTTGTTCCTTGTAGGGAACAACAAGAAAAGACACACAAAAAGGTGTTGTTCCTTAAAGGGACCAGCAGCTATTCCCTGTAAGGAACAACGAATGAACATTACACGTGGATGGTGTTGTTTTGTGTCGAGAACAACAAAAGGATATATACATGACGGTGCTATTCGTTATAGGGAACAACAGCTGTTCCTTAGATGGAATAGTGAAAAAACAGATGCAAACGAAACTGTTGTTCCTTAGAGGGAACAAAAACTATTCCTTAAGGGGAACAACGAGAAAATAAATCCAAACGAAATTTTTGTTCCTTAGAGGGAACAATAGTTGTTCCTTAGATGAAATAACAAAAAGAATATACACAAAATTTCTTGTTCCTTAAAGGGAACAATAACTATTCCTCAGAGGGAACAACAATTGTTCCTTAAAGGGAATGACAGTTGTTCCTTAGATGGAACAACGGGAAAACAAATACATACGGGATTGTTGTTCCTTAGAGGGAACAACTGCTGTTCCTTAAAGGGAACAACCACTGTTCCTTAGAGGGAACAACAGTTGTTCCTTAGAGGGAACAGCAATTGTTCCTTTGAGGGAACAACAAGAAAACAAATACACGCGAAACTATTGTTCCTTATAGGGAACAACAGCTGTTCCTTAGAGGGAACAACGAAAAAAAAATATACAGGTGGCTATTGTTCCTTAGAGGGAATGACAGCTGTTCCTTAGAGGGAACAACAACTGTTCCTTGAAGGGAACAACACAAAAAAAAATATACAAGGAATTGCTATTCCTTAGAGGGAATGACAGTTGTTCCTTAGAGGGAACATCAACTGTTCCTTAAGGGGAACAACACAAAAATCTGTACACAGAATTGTTGTTCCTTAGAGGGAACGACAACTATTCTTTGGAGGGAACAATAGCTATTCGTTAGAGGGAATAGCAAGAAGAAAATCCATAAGATCATTGTTGTTCTTTAGAAAAGACAGAAGCTATTCCTTAAAGGGAACAACAACTATTCCTTAGAGGGAACAACAAAGGAAAAGTAGAAAAAAGAGAATTTATATACAATTTATACAAGCAAATTCAATCAAAATAGAAAGAAAAATTTATGTACAAATTTCAAAAACAAATTCACTGGGTCAATGCTGAGGATGGGTTTCCCTCCTCAGCAAGAATTTGTATGGTGGAATCTTCCCGTAATTGTTGGCAAAAGGACTCCCTGGTAAGCGGTTTGTGATAGAGTCATACTCGATGTCCATTCGCTTTAAAAGAGTAGCCAGACCCATCAATGGTGGCTAATGTGAGGGTGCCATTATCATGCACCTTTTGTATCTCATAAGGTCCTAACCATCTGGTCTGGAGTTTTCCCAGGAAATCCTAGAACCTAGAATCATACAGGAGTGCCCAATCTCCTTCGTGGAAGATCTTCTTTTTGATAAGGGCATCATGCCATTTCGCTCTTTGTTGTTGGATCAGTGCAGTGTGCTGAAGAGCTGATAGCCAAATTTCATCCAATTCATTGATTTGATGTAGCCTATTAATCTATGCTTTGTTTAAGTCCAATCCTACCTCCTGAGCTATCCTCAATGTCTGGATTTCAAATTCAATTGGGAAGATAGGTTCTTTGCCAAACACTAGTTGATACAGGGAATATCCGGTGGTATTTCTCCATGTCGTGCGATATGCCCACAGGGGTTCTAGAAATTAGGTAGCCCAGTCACGTCTATATGATGCGATTGTCTTTGTGAGTATTGCTCGATCACTTTATTGCTGCTTTCTACCTGGACATTTTCCTGCGGGTGGTATGGAGTCATGATTCTGTGCATGATAGGATGATTCTTTAATGTTGCAGCAATATTATGGCCTATGAATTGTGGCCCTCCATCCATAATTACCTCTCTAGGCAAGCCATATCGCACGAATAGTTGGAAAAGAAAGTGGATTACTGAGTTCTTTGTTGCCCTTGGTAGTGCCTCTGCCTCCACCCATTTAGTCACATACTCTGTTGCAACTAATATATATGTATTTTTATTAGATGATGGGTTTATTGGACCGATGAAATCTAATTCCCATCACTCAAAAGGTTCAATGACTATCTGCCAGTGCAGGGGCATCTCATCAGACTGCTCAGGGCATCCCATTCTTTGGCAACTGTCACATGCCTGGACAAACTTCTTAGCATCTTTAAAAATGGTGGGTCAATAATAGTCCATCTGTAAGACCTTGTGACCAGTCCTGCGATCTGCAAAATGTCCGCCGCAAGGCCCATCGTGGCAAGCTTTTAGGATGTCGAATATCTCGTCTTCTCTGACACATCTTCTAATGTGCATATAAGCCCCTGTATGAAATAAATAGCCTCCGATCCAAGAGAATCATGTGTTGCGCTGTACTATTTGTTTTCTTTCATTAGGCGTTAGGTGCTTGGGTAACTTACCCACTGCCAAGTAATTTGCGACATCCGCATACCACGGTGTTTTCATGGTTACAACAAATAAATGTTCATCAGGAAACTGGTCTTCTACTGCTGTTGAGTCATCTGTCTTTGGCATTCATGAAAGGAAGTATGCTACTGTATTTTCCTTTCCTGGTCGATATTTAATTGTTATATCGAATTCCTGAAAAAGAATCAACCATCTTGCCACTCTTCCATTTGTAACAGATTTATTAGCTAGATATTTAATAGCAGAGTGATAAATGTATAAAACCATAAGGTATCCTGTTATATAATGTCTGAATTTATTGATAGCATAGATTACAGCCAAAAATTAATTTTTAGTAATAGTATAATTTAATTCAGCAGGAGATAGATTTTTGTTGATATAGTATATTGCATATGGCTTTTTATCTTCCTCCTGGCCGAGAACTGCTCCAATGGCTTGTCTGAAGCGTCAGATGAAATCTGGAATGGCAAATCCCAGTTTGGGCCCCGTAATACTGGGGCTATTGATACAAGTCATTTTAAATCTTCAAAAGCGATGTCACATTTGTTATTCCAGATGAAATCGATATTTCCTGTTAATGCATATAACGGTGCAACAATTTGAGAAAATTTCTTTATAAATATTCTATAATAGCCAAAAAATCCCAAGAAACTACGTACCTCAGTTTGTGTGGAAGGCGTAGGTATTAAAAGAATTATCTGAATTTTTGCTGGATCTACCTGGATTCCAGCTACTGAGATATAGTGACCCAAGATGAAGCCCTCGGTCATCATCATGTGGCATTTTTCATGGCTTAATCAGAGTCTGGTGGTAATGCATCTTTGCAGAACTTTCTCTGATGTTTGTAATGCTGGCTCGAAGTCATCTCCGTAAGGTGTAAAGTAATCCATGTACACTTCGAGCCCTTCATTTATCAGATCTGAAAAAATGCTGAGTATAGTCCTCTGGAATGTGGCAGGTGCATTGCACAACCCAAAAGGTAAGACCCTGTAAGCAAATGTTCCCCAAGGGCAGGTAAAGGTAGTCTTATCCTGATCTTCAGGGGCAATCTGAATTTGATTGTATCCGTTGAAGCCATCTAGGAAAGAAAATAATTTTTTCCCTGCCAATGTGTCCAAGACCTGGTCAATGAATGGAAGGGGAAAATGGTCTTTTTGGGTTGCTTTATTAAGCTCTCTATAGTCAACACATATACGCCACTTTTCATTCTTTTTCGGCACCACTACTAATGGAGAGACCCATTTGCTGTCAGATATTGGGTAGATGAAGTTTACATCTAACAATTTTTGTAGTTCGGCGTTAACAATATCTTTAAGATGAGGATTTAACCTCCGTTGAGGTTGTCGAATGGGCTTGGCATCTTTCTCTGTATAAATGTGGTGCATGCATAATTGGGGATCAATCCCTTTCATGTCTGGGTAATCCCATGCAAAGGCCTCTTTATATTTTCTCAGGAGTTGAACAAGCTTCTGCTCTTGGTCAACAGTCAGATTTTTGTTAATATTCAAAGTTTTTCCTAGCTCAATTTCTATGGTTTTTCCGTTATAAACAGAAGTTGTTGGTATTTATTGATCGTTAATATCTTTTAAGGGATCTTCTTCTATTTCGTTATCGAGGGTTGCTTCGATCATGTGACATTTTAGATGGGACATGGCATCTGGTTGGTTAATGTAAGTGTTAATGATGTCATCTTTTGTTTGATCCTTAAATTCGAGAGCATCTTCTATGGTTAGCGATGATCTAATGTTTTCAGTTAGATATGATACAGGTTGTTTTCTGGTTTTGATTATTGTTAAACTTGGCTGAGCTGGAGGATATAAGGCTAAATTCTTCACATTGCTTCCTCTTGCTATAGTCATGCTGCCTATTCGACAACTTATGTAACAATCTGCGGTTGCTAGCCAAGGTCTACCTAGAATTAGGGGATGTCCATCGAGTCGGTTTCTAGGATTGATGATCAAAAAATCTGCTGGGTATTCCCAAGAGTCTACAGACACCATTACATCCTGTAATGTGCCTTCTGGTTTGACTACCGATCGGTCAGCCAATTCCAACAAGGTCGTGGTTGGGTCCAAGGATGTAACGCCAAGTTTTTGACAAGTTGTGGTTGTAAGAATATTGATTTCCACTCCTAAATCGACTAATGCATTGGGGAAGGAGCATCAATTTATTTGCACAGTGACTATAGGATTTCCTGGGTCCTCATATTTTACAGGTGCTTCTCTACCTGATAGTAATAAGATAAGGTACCGACTACATGGACAGTTGGGGTTGTTTTTATTTTCCTCTTTGGCTTTTTCATACACAATTCCTTAATAGTTTTTGCATAAATTGGAATGTCTTGAATAGCCTGGAGGAGAGGTATTTTTATACACAAATTTTTCAATTCTCCCAGAAGATCAAAATCAAGATATTCAAGTGGGTGTAGTATGATTAATCTTTCTAGGAATGGTGGAGAAGAGGTGATCGTTTGATCATGAGTTTTCTGTTTAACCTTGTTCTCCACTTGTGGTGCTTTTTCTACAGGTAACTGATCTTCAATTTGTTTATTTTTATCCCACTCTGATTCTATTATCCGCCCAAACCTTAATTGAAGCTCATGGCACTCCCTCAACTCGGTTTCTGGCTCAAATCCTTCAATAATTTGCACAGATTGAACCAGTGTATTGTTGGGGTTCGGGTTGGGTTGGGCTTGGAGCTGCGGTCGTAGGTTGGTCTGAGGGTTTTGTTGCAATGTGTAGGGTGCTGGAAGTGTGGGTTGCGGTATGGGGATTGTTCCTGTTGGCTGATTTGTAGGTCTTTGCCAGCTTGACTGCCAGTTCTTATTCTGTGAAGTTGAGGGTGGCCATTGGGATTGATATGCATTATTCTGCCAAAATGGTGGGAAGTAAGAGGAATTTGGCCAATTGTTATTTTGATTTGATTGGTTGGGCCAAGGTGGCATAGGGAATGGTTGTTGTGACCAATTGGAAAAAGGTGGCTGGTTCTGCCACATGGCTCCTGGGTATTGTTGCAAATTATATTGCGAAGTGTGAAATAAAGAAGATGGATTAGTCGGCGTACCTGTTTGTCATGTTTTCCATTGGCGATGCTGATTTAGCAGGTAGAATGGTTCTGTTTCTTCCCCTACCTCCTTATAGATTGCTTTTAGCCCTGGGAGTGATGGGCAGCTTTCTGTAGCGTGATATTTCGTACATATGGCATAGGTTTGCACCATATCCAGCAGGCATTCTGTGTGACTATGCTTCTTCCTGCATCTAGGACTGAATATCACCAAATTTTTTTCTGCTCCCGCCTACTTTTGTTTGGCTTGGATAATGTCGAATTGCGTTGTCAGAGTTCCCAAAATATTTGTTTTGAAATCCTCTAGCAGGTTGCCAATTTCTGCACGAGTTATACCTCCACCAGAGATTTTGTTGTCCCTAGTGGTCATGTCGCATTCCGCTGGTTTCAATCTCTTACTACCTCTTGAGAACCTGATACACAATTTAATAATGTCAGCAAATTCTTCTTGATATATATCACATTTACCCATAATATTTAATGTTTCTATCCATTGTTCTTTCATCCTTTTAATCAATGTAGTTTTTAGCACATTATCAGGTAAAGGCAGAGTTGCATAGGGAGACCACTGGAGGTTATATTGAAATCGTTCCACATATTATTCTAATGTTTCACTAGGTCTTGCTACCATTTGGATGTTTTGTCTTTCAATTCCCTAGATCTGCAATAGTCCTGATACTTTTTTAGGAAAGCAGTTTTCATTTGTTCCCAATCATTTATTGTGCCTCCACCTGATCCCATAAACCATTGCAAGGCTGCTCCTTTCAATGTAGAGGGAAGCAAATTTAGTTTTTTGGGGTTAGTGGTATAATGATAACCCCGATACAAAACATCAAACTCAAACAGGAATGTGTATGGATCCTCTGATGCCAGTCCATGAAAGGTAGGAATATTTTGGAGAGGGATGGCTTTCATGGGTGCATTGACAGCTGTGTCAATGATGGGATACTGCAATGTAGAGGTCTAAGGTGTTTGTGGGTTGTTGGCCATTTTATCAAATATGTGCCAATACCCCTTTGGGATCTCTAGAGAGTTATTCCTAGGATGATTAGAAGGGGTGGGAATGAGCTTAACAACACTCCCTCAGTCTAGGATACTGAGTGTTCCTTGTTGAATTACTACCTGAGGGGATCTTGGCTCCTCTGTTTCCCCTGTTTCTCCTCCTCCTTCACGAAGATTACAAGAATTCCCTTCTTGTAAAGAAATTGGGTGAGAATTTTCAATTTCTTGAAAACTCTGCTCAGTCCCTTCTGTTTTGTTGTGGACCTCAGCGAAGGCTACAGATGGTGAGCCTGTGGCCCGAAGGGAGACAGTAGGTTGTCTGGAAGCAACTTTTCTAGGACCTACTGATGGCTGAGATTCAGCTTTCTTTAAGATGTCGTCTATGAAAGTTGATCGTCCAAGGGTCACCGGTCCCTTAGATCTGTCGGGTTTGGGTAGTGGAATTGGATTATTTTCAGGTTTTTTCTTCTTAGTCATTCATACACACAATTCAAATATTTACCTCTACCCTAAGTTCTTAACAATTCTGCTGGAAAGCGGGTGGGGGAGCAGGAATTTTACGTGCTCCGTACGCAGGTTCTTACCTTTCATTTTTAATACCCAGTTCTCTCTCAACAGACAGGCAGCAAATACTTACTTCGATTTTGTGTAACTGTGCTAAAAATCGGGTGGAGGAGCAAACACTTTACTTGCTCGTTACGTAGGTTCTTACCTTCCATTTTCAAAACCCAATTCTTCTTCAACAACAATCATCAGATGTACATTACTCCTTAGAAATGGCTACACTCTCCCCGGCAACGGCGCCAAAATGTTGACTGATAAAAGGTGCCTTTTAAACTCCTAATTATCTTCACATTAATTATCAATCCAGGCAAGTCTTTCTATTTCAAGAGTGTACACAGTATGTGGCTGCTATTTGATTCAGAGAGTAATGTTTCATAAATTGCAGTATAGATCTCTTAATACAAGAGTAAACAGATGCAGCAAGTAAATTCTAATTGCAATTAAAAGAAAACTCAATATTTTAATGAAATCAAATCATTCAACAACTCAGGTAACAACAATATGTGATTCAAGTGGTAGTAGTATCAGTTAAGAGTACAACAGTGATAACTCTTCTCTTAGAAACTGATTGAATTTAAATCAAACGCATTCCACTGTAAAACAACGATGATATCAATCTGAGAGCCTAACTGTAGTAGTAAATACTCATTACAGTTGATTACATCGAGCAGGATATTCATCTAGGAAACTCAATCCAAAGCGAAAGGAAACTAATTAAACAACAATGCTGTAAATTATATAAAACAAAGTTATTCTGTCAACGCAAAGAAATAAGGAACAACAACGAAATAAAATAATAGAAAGCAATAATACTATCAAACTGTAACACTTGCAATAATTGAAAATATATGACACAGGTGAAGCAGTGAATTCCAGCGGAAGCCAGGCCCTTAGCCGCCAGCGTACGCTGCTGGTTACTTCAGATAAGTGAAAAGGAATAGCAACTCCTCTTATGTATTAATCATGAAAGAGTATGACAATGTATTTGCGTTCTTTGCTACAGCGAGAGTCTGTAATTAAGAATCACAATAATAATAACAACTGTCCTCCCCCTTCTACTTACAATCATTGCCTTTTATAATGAGAAAGGGGTAAAAAGATAAGTGATAAACGTGATCCCTCAGGATCTCTCGATCCTGAGGGATTCGCAACAGTTTTCCATCTTCAGAAATTATTTCCTTTCTTACGTTGATCCTGTTGATTTGCTTTTGGACATATCTGCAACCACCGCGTTCCTTCCTTAGCCCGTCGATGTTTGCTGTTTCTTCACAGGGAACAACATTTGTCCCTTTCGTGATTTTCCTGCAGAAAGAAGGATAATAATCAACTAAGTCGTAACTGCAGATAATTTCTTCATTCTTACCATAATTCTTTGATATAGTAACATATTAGGATATAGAAGGGATATAAATAAAGGAAAAGGATGATGAGATAAATAGCATATGCATAGCTTTTCCATGACTCAACACGAATTCCCCCAATTCTAAAGACGATCCACGACAGCCTTGCCCCGCCTACCGCTCCTTAGGGGCTTGGTGTAAGAGCCTTTCAGCAGTCGGGGTGAGACGACCGCAACAATAATTTCCACTTTCTTCCCCTCGATTCCCTAGTTTGGCAAGCACATTAGAAACAATAATTTCCTCAGGCTGACTCCGACCCATCGCATCCCTATAATCCCCATGCGAAATAACAAAATGACAAACTTAAGAGACATCCAAATAGACCCTCCTGATCTGGGATTGTTCACAAAGACCGCCTCCTCCCGGCTAATTCCCCCATCCTAGTTACGTGCCCATACAAGCCCCATGCCCCCATGCAAGCCCCAGTTACTAGACCATACATAGGTAAGCATAACGGAATGTCGGTGGAGCTAGTTAACATACCTGATTATTCGCGTTTGAAGACATCGTCTTTCTTCGCCTTCCCAATGTCGTCGCTCCTCTTTTGCCTTTGTCACCTCTGTTTTTACACTCTCCAAAATGTTCTCTCTCTTTTTAGTCAGTAAACTCAACTACATGCAAATGTCACCTTCCATCCTCTTGCTCGCCTTAAGCTTGCCAAAAACCACCCCATCCTGCGTGTCAAGCGTGTGGGAGGCGATGGCAACATCCTTTCCTATCCTTATCATTATGAAACCCTTAATGGCTCTATCCACCATCTCACACCCTGATCAGGGTTTGATGGGTTATATATTAAAAACAATGACCCAACTTATTTCTTAAAGACAACTCATATAAAGCAAAAGTATACCATATTAAAAATTTTGACCAATGGCGTTGGTTATTTAAATATACATGGGTCCACACTATATGGGAGTAATGCCATATATATGGTAATTTGTAATATTAAAAACAAAAACAAGTGGAATTTCCGCGAGTTTGATCCCGTGACCTTCCCACAATAATATTCTTTATTAAAGCAATATGACAGCCAATATGCCAACTAACAACATTGTAATGTGTGCCCAATGTAAAAATATTTAAATGGTTTATTGGCAGAACAAGAGGGGAGTCAAGAGCCAAGTGAAGATAGAGCATGGGACAGAGGACCAAACCTAGAAAAGGGAGAGCCTAGTGGAACCCTGAGTGGGCATAGTTAACGAGGCAGAACCTTGACGCAGGGGAATTATGAGGAATCTATAAGATTCCATTGGAGCTAATTTTATTACAGTGGCACAATCATGCCAAATTTATACTCAAATTACTCAGTTTTTCATAGGGATTCTAATGGTGTAATCAATTTCCTCATTTGAGCAATAGAATTTTAGTCAATCTGTAGAATAGAATCTTTATGGAATCTTGGAGATTCCCTAGAGGCCCGAAATTTATAGTTTCAAAAACAGGCTGACTTCATACTCATTTTTCTCAGTTATTCTCCTATGACACGATGATGTGATCAATTTCTTCATCTAAGCATCCAAATTTCAGCCAACCCATGAGAAAGAATCTTTGGGGAATCTTTGAGATTCATGGGGGGACTAGATTTTGACCAAAGCAGAATGGGGTCGAGTTTACAGTCATTTTCCATAATTTTTTGCTAGGAATTTAATGATGCAGTCCATTTCTTCAGCAGAGGTGTGAATTTCCAAGCCATCCTCAGAAGTGGAGGTATAAGGTGTATTTTGTACATGCATATAATTTGATTTTGCGGAATATTAATGAAAGAGGCCTCCCCCCATTGAGCAAGGCCTGAAGACGTAACCCGCACTAGGTGAGCTTCATTATCAACTTGTTTGTGTCTCTCATGGTTGTTGTTTATTTCTGCTTCTTTTATTTGAATGCATCTTATGGTTACATGCCCTTTTAAATGCAATTCTATATGCATTGTGGAATTGAAAATATCTATATCACCATGCCAATAAAAAATGTGCCAAAACACGTCAGACTTCTGTTGATCCTTTTCCTGATTAAGGGAAAAAGTAAACCTCCTAGGGCCTAAGTGCAAGTCCTACATTTTTATAGATGTGGTACTCCTATATTAAGAACACTCAGATATGCATATGATACAAATAATAAGATTATAATATTTTACTCATGCACCTATGAGTGAAGTAGGTGTTTACAAATGGGTAAAAATGATAAGAATATAAAATAAGCTCAAAAAGTTCATTCCACATTGTCATCTATTAACATATCATGAGGGGATATACTTGAAGAAGATTGAAATTGACAGAAACATAAAAAATTGGTCCATATATTCAAAGAACTATAAAATGATTTTATTCATTTAATTCATAAAGGGCATAGGAAAACATTCACAAGATTCCTATTTCTTATTCCAAGAATTAAGTTTCATAACCACAAATGAACAACTCTCTCGAAAAGGTCTCTACGAGAGTCAATTTTTTTTTTTTTTTACATAATCAAAATTTGTAATAAATTTAAGTTTTTAAGGCATATTCATAAATTTCAGTCAATTAAAATTGTATAAGGAAAATGACTTCATCTCTAAGGGATTGAGAATGGGGTCCCATGGACCAATAATGGTAAAAATAATATACCTGGAAGAAAAAAAAGAAACTGCAATAAGATATTAGCTTTAGCAAAAATTTAAAATAATTAAATAAAGTTGGATGATCAATCACTGGGAAGAAACAAGGGAATTGATTCAAAGAAAAATAAAACACACAAATTTGCAAAAGGATAACGAGTGGAGTGAAGCATCTCTTCACCTTCGATTATGATTTTCTCCCTTTATAATCTTGTCTCTATCTTTGCAACTACTTGACGTTTAGGTTTTTCCTCTTTGTTATAATTGAATAAAGATTCATTTTTAGAAATATGTAGTTATGAATTCATCCTCCAAGTTAGGTCCCACTTCAAATATTCCATATTTCCCTTTTTATAAATTATTTTTCAAAATAATTTAGTGATAGGCCCAAAATATTATGTGACTTTTATTTTAATTTTTAGAGTTTATATCCATAATTTTATCCGTATATACCACTTCCAATGTTTTCTTCACTCTTTTATCTTTCCAACGAGCTCTCATTTTCCAAACATAGACATCGAGAACTCAATTTATGGTCGTCGAAAGTTCATGACAACCACCATAGATCTCCTTGAAATGACTTAACTACCATTGATTTATTTCACATAAATGTTGGAGTTTTGAGTTATAAGTTCGATTTTCTCAGACCACATGGATTATGAGGGGGCATTTACAATTTACAATAATTTATAAATAAATTGACTCTTTATGTTATTTGTATATGAAGTATAAAGGGACTTGAAACCCTTCATAGCTTACACATATTGTAGTTTTTGGTTTCCACCTCATTGCCTAGTCATTGTGTTGAGTCATTGCCAAATCATATGTGTCCAATTAATACATTTCAAGCATCACCCTATAATATGTCCTAGCTACCATGTTTCATAACGAGATATGCCAAAATAACTTAGGATAAAAAGATATGAGGAATATTAACAATGCGAAGGTGAGGTGTGGGAAATGGGAAAACATAGTTAAGTGTGAAAAGTAAAACTAAATATGGGTAAAAGTCACTAATTAATAAAATAAATATGTGAAGAAAAGGTTTGTTTGGGTATTAGGGTTGTGTGGAGAAAAGGTATGAAATCACAACTTTGAAAATGGTAAGTATGGGATATACTAAATGTTTATGTGTGGAGGAATGGTTATGTGGGGAAGAATACGAAGTAGGGTAAATGTTCCACATAACTTAGAAAATGTCTAGGTGTGGGAACTAATATGTGTGAGGAAAAATATTGATATATTTGGCATATTACCTCTATTTTTTATTCTGTAAAATGTTGGATGAAGCTGAGACATATAGTTATCCAGTGAGAAGGTGGAAATTAGAAATTTACTTCTTTATACAATCTCTTCTTTTCCTATTTCTTTTCAAGAGAAAAACCATCCTTTACTGAGAAATCGGTTAAGTGATGAAGCTTTGTTATAGGTGAAATTTTTTGGGTCAACCAACTTCATGCCAAACACAACTATTCCAAACCACGCCAATAAAAACTATGTCAAACCACATTAGAATTCATGCCAAACATAACTGTGCCAATTGCGCTACACCATGCAAATCAAAACAATGCCAAACCACGTCAAAATTCATGCCAAAATCAATTGTTCCAGCTGTGCCATAACACACCAATCAAAATTGTGCCAAATCACTTTACACTTCATGCCAAACACAATTGTGCCAACTACACCAAGCCACGCCAATCACAATTGTGTCAAACCACATCAGCCATGATGCCAAACAAAACTGTGCTGACTATGCTAAACCACATGCCATACTCAACCTCACAAATTCAGGACCATTACACTTTGTTGAATCCACGAGGGTACGTCCTCCACTAGATTTAAACACACAACATAGAAACACACTTAATTTGATGTTTTCGAGCCATTTATTTGTATATGGGTGGGTGCTAAAATTGATAAGGACTGGCCTCTAGAAGCTTCATATGATCAACAAACATGACCTGGTCCTAAGGGTCAATAGAATTTTTTTTTCTAATGTCAACATGATGTCATAGATTCCATGTGTCACTCTTTGAGTGATGCTACGTGCCACCTGGATTCAACCCTATTGGCTATCCAAAAATGTTGTTTGAGCATGCCACGCAGCTATCATGTTTCCATTTCATTGTCGTACTATGACATTATCATGTGATGTGTACATCCATGTCATCACCTTTGTGCCAATCTCATGTTACCACATGGCACTATGCTACCAGTTGTCCAATCTAGTGTCACCACCTATGCATCCATGTCAAAGGGCCACGTCACCGATCACCTGCACTAAGGGGTCCACTTGACATCCAAATAAAGGGTCCACATGATGTCTTCCACGTGTCATCACTTTACTAGTCGAGAGAAAATCTGTGTAGAATATATGGGAGGTGCAACCTTCATTAAATAACATGTAATTCTACACATAATTTACCATACACACTATCCACAACTGTCATTTCTGCCAAGAGGTCCATCATGTTAAGTCTCATTAAACAATGCACATGTCTATGTGCCTAAAGCCATCAATTACTCACCAATGCATGGATCCACCCTGAACATGCATGAATTTTAACAAATTTTGTGTTTTGATCCTTTTTTCCAATGTCACCTTCAAACTGATTTATCTTCTCATCCCAAATAAATTTCACCATGTGGAATATATCATTGGAAAGGTATCGAAGAGGAATATCCAACCATACCATCTATATATTAATTTTAACACTACATCTTCAATAAAAACTCAATAATATTCAATCCACTTTGTTATCATTTGATGTGAACTTTCAAGTCATCGAAACATTATACTCAACAATCTCCTTTCTTTGACAAAGCCTTTGATATCAATGACACTCGTTGTCATCAATACCAACACTATCTACAACAATCTCCCCCTTTGTCATTGATGGAAACATCACCATATATTGATGGTCCATTAGGGGACTTTTGAGGTCTAAAATGGGCCTCCTAAGAAAAATGTACAACGAAAATAAATTTTATAAGAAACAACAGGATTCAAGATGATTATGTCAACCATGGGGTATGATTCATCATTTTTGGAGTAAAAAAGTAAAAAGATTAAAAAAATAAAATAATAAAACTACTTTTCAACCCATATTTTCAACTTATCTCACTAAGGTTTTACTCAAATTTCGAGCAAGAGTACTCATTGGATGCAAAATTTAATTCCTCATCCAAGGAGTATACATGTTGCATACTTTCGATGGACACTTCTATACAAAAAAATGAGAAATACATGAAAAACGTGATTGCAATAATGTTTTTCATGTTTTTCTCATTTTTCATGTAGCAAGGTCCAACAAAAGTATGAAACATGTGTTAGGGTCCCACCCTAACCCCCTTATTTATGTAGTAGGATCAAGTCATAGTTAAAGTTAAGTAAGGAGTCAATAAAGCCCATATTAATAATTGTAAGTGGTTAACTCGCAATTAATGACGAGACCACAGTTAGTTGCAAATGGGCCATGGTATTAGATAGATGGTATTAATAAGAACCACGGTATTGATCCATGGTATTGCATGTATGAGTCATATATAAAGGATAGAGACTCCTTGCGAGGGGCATCATGTCTTATTTTGTAATCGAGCTCTGCTCTATTGGAGGTTGCCCCCCTTGAAGAGGCAAGTGAACATTGCTTTCTTAATAATAAAATACTTGCTGTTGTTTCTCACTATTCTATGTTCTGGGTATATTTCTTCGCATATTCTGTATTCTGGTATCGTCTTGCAGGTTAAGATCATAACAAGTGGTATCAGAGCTCTTTCCAGGGCTGGTGGGATCTCCATTTCTTAGCAATTTTTTTTTTGGCTAGAGACGTGTTCCGACGTCTTTAAACCACGAGATCTATCGTTGAGCGCATAAACCTGCGGATTTGGGGAGGCATGCACGTAGGAAATACAAGAGGTGGTCATGCTTGTTGGACTCCCTTGTAACCCCTGTGGGTACCCCTTCGAGTAGTAGCGCATTAGACAGAACCACGCATGGACTGTCTTCCAAGTACCCTCTGGGTATATTGGAAGACCCCTAGCTCCTTTGAAACCTCACCATAGATAAACCATTGGCCGTCTTGCTGCTACAGTACACCGAGAACAGCACTCGGAGAGATTACTCGCCCGTACGATAGGGTAGTCGGGTTGTACGGCTAAGGGTACGGTTGATCCTCCTTAGTTAGAGCCCTGAAACATTGGGTTGAGTACTACTGTCAGACCCTTATGTATATTGCGATCTGTAGCACCTGACACTCCTCGAGACCATAGTTCCCTTTTCTATCTCGGGATCACGCATAATCTCTGCCAGATCAGATCTCGCAAGTGGGGTTGCAGCAGTAGCAGACATCAGTCCCGCAGTTCCGAGTTAGCAGACTAGCCTTTCTGATCTATTAGATCCATCAGATCCACAGCAGCAATCTGTGCTACTGCTCAGAGCTATCCGATCAGCCATTCAGATTTCTCAGACCCACCAGATATGAGTAGTTGTGTGGGGTTCCTATACCGGGGTGTGATTTTCGCAGGACTTTTGGTAGCATTGCCATTTTGGGGATTCGGCTACTGCAGTATTCCCAAACAAGGAGTAAAACTAAGTCTGAGACCCCCCAGGGTGTTTATTGGTGATCTATCCCATAAGGATCACGACGACGAGCTGAGCAAGGTGGTACCATTCAATTGTTAGTGAAAAAAAATTCAGGCGGTCCCAAATTTCAAGTACATTGGATCAGTGCATGGTAGAAACTAGAGCTCAAGCTACGGCCAATGAGAAGATCGACAAACTTGAACAATCCTTGCAAGCCATCCAAGCTCAGCTTGACAAACTAACTGACACACTCTCTAAGGGCAAGGAGGAAGCCCGCGAGGAGGCGTATATTGGCAATGGACACAGTGAGGGTGAGTCTAGCCACTCTCTTCACCTCTGGGGCACCCACCAACAATCCCGTCCGCGACCTCCCAAGCTGGATATGCATAAATTTGATGGTTCTCACCCGGCCGCATGGGTAGCACAAATGGAGCAGTATTTCAATCTGAATAACATCTTAGATAATGAGACTCAGCTTATGGTGGGGAGCATGTACTTGGACAATGAAAGATGGCAATGGTGGGAATGGCATCAACATTGCAATGGAAGTTTTATGACTTGGGCCACCTTCAAAAACGCTCTTATAGAGCGCTTTGACCAGGAATATTCTTTTTTGGGTCGTCTCACTAAGCTCCGATAGATTGGCATAGTGGATGAATATGTTACAGCCTTTGAAGCCTTAGCTTTCAGCACTAGGGATCTCCCACATTCGTTATACACGGAATGTTTTATTAGCGGTCTTAAAGAGGCCATACAAGCCCACGTCCAACTACACCACCCTCCCACATGGTCGGAGGCTTGCAAGGTAGCTCGTAACATGGAACGTGCATTAGCAGCCCAGTCCATTCGCCCAAATTTCACCGCCAAGGGTCCCCCCCCACAAGCTCCAGCACGACTCAAACACTTAAGGTTCAAAAGGTGTCACCTGCAGAAATGGCCGAAAGAAGAAAGCAGGGATTATGTTACTACCGTGATGAAAAATACTCCCTAGGTCATAAATGCAAGGAGCCTAAATTTTTTCAAATTGATGCCACTGGTTACAGCTCATCGGAGGAAGCCCCACCACTTGAGGAACCAGAGGAGGTAGAAGAGGACAACCAGAAGGACAATGTCCCTGATGAACCAGTTATTTCGCTGCATGCTTTGGCAGGGATTTATTCACCTCAAACTCTCAAAATCAGAGGTTTTATTAAACATCGCCCAGTAGTAGTCTTGATTGATAGTGGAAGTACACATAATTTCATCCATCAAAAAGTCACAAAAGCAGTGCATTGTTTTGTACGAGCAGTTTCTAACTTCCAAGTCCAAATTGCGGATGGGGGAACAATGAAATGTGAAGGCCGCTGTGAAAATGTCAAACTTCAAATGGGGGATTATCAGTTGAAGACCCACATGTTTGCCATACACATGGGAGGGTGCGACATTGTCCTCGGTGCTGAATGGCTTCGCACTCTTGGGCCAATCACAATGGATTTCCAGGAGTTATATATGAGCTTTAAGCAGAACAACTCCACACATACCCTCCGTGGACTCCAGGCGGGAGCTCCCTCTATCATCAGCTCACATAGGATGGAAAAATTGCTAAAAAAGGGCCATCATGGAGTTATAGCTCAATTTAATGCCATCCAGGCCGTCGAACCCAATTCTTTGCCGATTCATCCTGAGATGCAACAGATTTTAAATAACCATCTGCCAGTCTTTGACAAGCCTCATGAGCTTCCACCCTCGTGAGGGGAACATGATCATAGCATCACCTTGGTTCCAGGGGCCCAACCACCAAATGTGCACCCATACAGATATCCGTTCACCCAAAAGAATGAAATAGAAAAAATAATCAAGGAACTTTTGGAAGCAGGTGTCATTCGTCCCAGCATTAGTCCTTATTCATCACCGGTGGTCATGGTGCTCAAGAAAGATGGGGAATGCTGGATGTGTCCAGAATTCAAGGCCCTCAATAATTTGATAGTCAAAGATAAATTTCCCATCTCGGTTGTTGATGATTTGCTGGATGAACTCAATGGGGCTCAATTCTTCACTAAGTTGGATCTTCGCTTAGGCTACCACCAAATTCGCATGAAGGAAGTTGACATTCCAAAGACTTCTTTCAGAACTCATGAAGGCCATTATGAGTTCTGGTCATGCCATTTAGTCTTTGTAATGCCCCATCTACTTTTCAGAGCCTTATGAACCACCTTCTCAAACCATATCTCAAGAAATTTGTCCTTGTCTTCTTCGATGACATCCTCATCTATAGTTGCACTTGGGCCACACATCTTCAGCATGTAGATCTGCTCTTGCAACTGCTCTGCAAGCATAAATTATTTGTTAATATGTCCAAATGTTCTTTTGGCATGGAAGAAGTTGAGTATTTGGGACACATTGTGGGGCATGAAGGTGTCAAGGTGGACCCCAAAAAGATCCAGACAATGCAGGATTGGCCTCAACCTAAGACCTTGAAGAGCCTAAGAAGATTTTTGGTTCTCACATGCTATTATCGCAAATTTGTCCACAATTATGGTTGCATTGCGAAGCCACTCACTCAACTCCTCAAGAAAAATTCATTCTTTTGGAATGATGATGCACAACAGGCATTTATAGCTCTCAAAAATGCCATGTGTTCCACTCCAGTCTTAGCACTACCTGATTTCACCAAATCTTTTGTCATTGAATGTGATGCTTCGGGTATGGGTATTGGGGTGGTCTTAATGCAGGAAGGTCGACCCTTGTCCTTCACAAGCCAACAACTAAGTGGAAGGAATCTGGGATAATCTACCTATGAGAAGGAAATGATGGCCACTTACGTGCAGTAGATACCTGGCGACCTTACTTACTGGGGCGACGTTTCCAAATCCGCACAGACCATCACAGTCTTAAATATTTTTTGGAGCAACACCTATCCTCCCCACAACAAAATAAATGGCTCGCCAAAATGCTGGGATATGATTATGAGATCATTTACAAGAAAGGGCGCGAAAATAGTGTAGCAGATGCATTATCTCGCCAATTTGAGGAGGAAAGTACCCTGCTCGCAATTTCGCTTCCCATTCCAAAATGGATTGAAGAGGCTCGTAGGGAATGGCTTTCACATCCCTGGCTCTCCCAACTCATTACTCAATTGCAGGCGGATCCAAATTCCACCAAGGGCTACTCATGGCAGGATGAGATTCTTCGCTACAAGGACAGAGTCGTAATATCACCAACATCCACCCTCAAAAGCCGCATTTTGGTAGAATTGCACTCATCCCCCATTGCAGGACATTCAGGCTTTTAGAAGACATATGCTCGCACTAGAAGATCATTTTTTTGGACAAGCATGAAAAAGGACATCCTTACTTTTGTAGCGGAATGCGATGTCTGTCAATGCCACAAAGGGGAGACAGTCAAAGCACCAGGCACATTACAACCGTTTCCCATCCTGACATCTATATGGACGAAGGTTTCTATGGATTTCATTACAGGTCTTCCAAAGTCAGGAAACAAGTCAGTCATCATGGTGGTTGTGGACCGACTTTCTAAGTATGCTCATTTCTGCGCCCTACCCCACCCATTTACACCGACTTTGGTTGCTCAATCTTTCATGGATCAGATCTTCAAATTGCATGGCATGCCCACTTCTATTGTTTCTGATCGTGACCCAATCTTCACCAGTAATTTTTGGCAGGAACTCTTCAGGCTACAAGGCACCCAACTAAAACTCAGTACTTCCTATCATCCACAAACAGATGGTCAAACTGAAGTCATCAACAAATGTCTAGAAACCTACCTTAGGTGTTTCACTTCAGAAAAGAAACATCTATGGGTACAGTGGTTGCCTCTAGCTAAATGGTGGTATAACACCAACTATCATGCCACCACCAAAGTGACTCCCTATGAAGCAGTTTATGGTCAACTCCCTCCTTCCCCTACTTCTTATATCAAGGGGTGCTCAAAGGTACAAGCAGTGGATCAACTCCTACAACACCACACAACCATGCTTGCCCATATTAGAGAGAATCTTCATCAAGCTCAGAATCGCATGAAGCAACAGGTATACCAGCATCGCTCAGAGCGCCAATTTCAAGAAGGGGATCAGGTATTTTTGAGGCTGCAACCATATAAGCAAACTTCACTCAAAGACAAGGGTTGTCATAAACTATCTCCAAAATTCTACGGACCATATCAAGTACTCCAGCGCATTGGAGAAGTGGCCTACAAGCTAGCTTTGCCACCCACTGCAAAAAGCCATCCAGTTTTCCATGTCTCATGCCTCAAGAAAGTGATTGGGAACAATTGCAGAATTCAAACCAATATACCTGAATTGGATGAAGAAGGGTCAATCTGGCTCCAACCTGAATAGGTCCTAGACACACGAGAACGACACCTGCGTGGCCGCATGATCAGGGAAGTCCTCGTCAAGTGGAAAGACACCTCTCCGGAAGATGCAACCTGGGAACTAGCCACTATTCTTCAGCAGTTTCCGCAGCTTCAGCCTTGAGGACAAGGCTATTATTAAGGGGGAGAGCATGTTAGGGTCCCACCCTAACCCCCTTATTTATGTAGTAGGATCGAGTCATAGTTATAGTTAAGTAAGGAGTCAATAAAGCCCATATTAATAATTGTAAGTGGTTAACCCGCAATTAATGACGGGACCACAATTAGTTGCAAATGGGCCATGGTATTAGATAGATGGTATTAATAAGAACCATGGTATTGATCCATGTTATTGCATGTATGAGTCATATATAAAGGATAGAGACTCCTTGTGAGGGACATCGTGTCTTATTTTGTAATTGAGCTCTGCTTTATTGGAGGTTGCCCCCTCGAAGAGGCAAGTGAGCATTGCTTTCTGAATAATAAAATACTTGCTGTTGTTTCTGACTATTCTATGTTCTGGGTATATTTCTTCGCATATTCTGTATTCTGGTATCGTCTTGCAGGTTAAGATCATAACAAGTGGTATCAGAGCTCTTTCCAGGGCCGGTGGGATCTCCATTTCTTAGCAATTTTTTTTTTGGCTAGAGACGTGTTCCGACGTCTTTAAACCACGAGATCTATCGTTGAGCGCATAAACCTGCGGATTTGGGGAGGCGTGCACGTAGGAAATACAAGAGGTGGTCACGCTTGTTGGACTCCCTTGTAACCCCTGTGGGTACCCCTTCGAGTAGTAGCGCATTAGACAGAACCACGCATGGACTGTCTTCCAAGTACCCTCTGGGTATATCGGAAGCCCCCTAGCTCCTTTGAAACCTCACCATAGATAAACCATTGGCCGTCTTGCTGCTACAGTACACCGAGAACAACACTCGGAGAGATTACTCGCCCGTACGATAGGGTAGTCGGGTTGTATGGCTAAGGGTACGGTTGATCCTCCTTAGTTAGAGCCCTGAAACATTGGGCCGAGTACTACTGTCAGACCCTTATGTATATTGCGATCTGTAGCACCTGACACTCCTCGAGACCATAGTTCCCTTTTCTATCTCGGGATCACGCATAATCTCTGCCAGATCAGATCTCGCAAGTGGGGTTGCAGCAGTAGCAGACATCAGTCCCGCAGTTCCGAGTTAGCAGACTAGCCTTTCCGATCTATTAGATCCATCAGATCCACAGCAGCAATCTGTGCTACTGCTCAGAGCTATCCGATCAGCCATTCAGATCTCTCAGACCCACCAGATCTGAGTAGTTGTGTGGGGTTCCTATACCGGGGTGTGATTTTCGCAGGACTTTTGGTAGCATTGCCATTTTGGGGATTCGGCTACTGCAGTATTCCCAAACAAGGAGAAAAACTAAGTCTGAGACCCCCCAGGGTGCTTATTGGTGATCTATCCCATAAGGATCAGGACGACGAGCTGAGCAAGGTGGTACCATTCAATTGTTAGTGAAAAAAAATTCAGGCGGTCCCAAATTTCAAGTACATTGGATCAGTGCATGGTAGAAACTAGAGCTCAAGCTATGGCCAATGAGAAGATCGACAAACTTGAACAATCCTTGCAAGCCATCCAAGCTCAGCTTGACAAACTAATTGACACACTCTCTAAGGGCAAGGAGGAAGCCCGCGAGGAGGCGTATATTGGCAATGGACACAGTGAGGGTGAGTCTAGCCACTCTCTTCACCTCTGGGGCACCCACCAACAATCCCGTCCGCGACCTCCCAAGCTGGATATGCATAAATTTGATGGTTCTCACCTGGCCGCATGGGTAGCACAAATGGAGCAGTATTTCAATCTGAATAACATCTTAGATAATGAGACTCAGCTTATGGTGGGGAGCATGTACTTGGACAATGAAAGATGGCAATGGTGGGAATGGCATCAACATTGCAATGGAAGTTTTATGACTTGGGCCACCTTCAAAAAAGCTCTTATAGAGCGCTTTGACCAGGAATCTTCTTTTTTGGGTCGTCTCACTAAGCTCCGATAGACTGGCATAGTGGATGAATATGTTACAGCCTTTGAAGCCTTAGCTTTCAGCACTAGGGATCTCCCAGATTCGTTATACACGGAATGTTTTATTAGCGGTCTTAAAGAGGCCATACAAGCCCACGTCCAACTACACCACCCTCCCACATGGTCGGAGGCTTGCAAGGTAGCTCGTAACATGGAACGTGCATTAGCAGCCCAGTCCATTCGCCCAAATTTCACCGCCAAGGGTCCCCCCCCACAGGCTCCAGCACGACTCAAACACTTAAGGTTCAAAAGGTGTCACCTGCAGAAATGGCCGAAAGAAGAAAGCAAGGATTATGTTACTACCGTGATGAAAAATACTCCCTAGGTCATAAATGCAAGGAGCCTAAATTTTTTCAAATTGATGCCACTGGTTACAGCTCATCGGAGGAAGCCCCACCACTTGAGGAACCAGAGGAGGTAGAAGAGGACAACCAGAAGGACAATGTCCCTGATGAACCAGTTATTCGCTGCATGCTTTGGCAGGGATTTATTCACCTCAAACTCTCAAAATCAGAGGTTTTATTAAACATCGCCCAGTAGTAGTCTTGATTGATAGTGGAAGTACACATAATTTCATCCATCAAAAAGTCACAAAAGCAGTGCATTGTTTTGTACGTGCAGTTTCTAACTTCCAAGTCCAAATTGCGGATGGGGGAACAATGAAATGTGAAGGCCGCTGTGAAAATGTCAAACTTCAAATGGGGGATTATCAGTTGAAGACCCACGTGTTTGCAATACACATGGGAGGGTGCGACATTGTCCTCGGTGCTGAATGGCTTCGCACTCTTGGGCCAATCACAATGGATTTCCAGGAGTTATATATGAGCTTTAAGCAGAACAACTCCACACATACCCTCCGTGACTCCAGGCGGGAGCTCCCTCTATCATCAGCTCACATAGGATGGAAAAATTGCTAAAAAAGGGCCATCATGGAGTTATAGCTTAATTTAATGCCATCCACGCCGTCGAACCCAATTCTTTGCCGATTCATCCTGAGATGCAACAGATTTTAAATAACCATCTACCAGTCTTTGACAAGCCTCATGAGCTTCCACCCTCGTGAGGGGAACATGATCATAGCATCACCTTGGTTCCAGGGGCCGAACCACCAAATGTGCACCCATACAGATATCCGTTCACCCAAAAGAATGAAATAGAAAAAATAATCAAGGAACTTTTGGAAGCAGGTGTCATTCGTCCCAGCATTAGTCCTTATTCATCACCGGTGGTCATGGTGCTCAAGAAAGATGGGGAATGCTGGATGTGTCCAGAATTCAAGGCCCTCAATAATTTGATAGTCAAAGATAAATTTCCCATCTCGGTTGTTGATGATTTGCTGGATGAACTCAATGGGGCTCAATTCCTCACTAAGTTGGATCTTCGCTTAGGCTACCACCAAATTCGCATGAAGGAAGTTGACATTCCAAAGACTGCTTTCAGAACTCATGAAGGCCATTATGAGTTATGGTCATGCCATTTAGTCTTTGTAATGTCCCATCTACTTTTCAGAGCCTTATGAACCACCTTCTCAAACCATATCTCAAGAAATTTGTCCTTGTCTTCTTCGATGACATCCTCATCTATAGTTGCACTTGGGCCACACATCTTCAGCATGTAGATCTGCTCTTGCAACTTCTCTGCAAGCATAAATTATTTGTTAATATTTCCAAATGTTCTTTTGGCATGGAAGAAGTTGAGTATTTGGGACACATTGTGGGGCATGAAGGTGTCAAGGTGGACCCCAAAAAGATCCAGACAATGCAGGATTGGCCTCAACCTAAGACCTTGAAGAGCCTAAGAAGATTTTTGGTTCTCACATGCTATTATCGCAAATTTGTCCACAATTATGGTTGCATTGCAAAGCCACTCACTCAACTCCTCAAGAAAAATTCATTCTTTTGGAATGATGATGCACAACAGGCATTTATAGCTCTCAAAAATGCCATGTGTTCCACTCCAGTCTTAGCACTACCTGATTTCACCAAATCTTTTGTCATTGAATGTGATGCTTCGGGTATGGGTATTGGGGTGGTCTTAATGCAGGAAGGTCGACCCTTGTCCTTCACAAGCCAACAACTAAGTGGAAGGAATCTGGGATAATCTACCTATGAGAAGGAAATGATGGCCACTTACGTGCAGTAGATACCTGGCGACCTTACTTACTGGGGCGACGTTTCCAAATCCGCACAGACCATCACAGTCTTAAATATTTTTTGGAGCAACACCTATCCTCCCCACAACAAAATAAATGGCTCGCCAAAATGCTGGGATATGATTATGAGATCATTTACAAGAAAGGGCGCGAAAATAGTGTAGCAGATGCATTATCTCGCCAATTTGAGGAGGAAAGTACCCTGCTCGCAATTTCGCTTCCCATTCCAAAATGGATTGAAGAGGCTCGTAGGGAATTGCTTTCACATCCCTGGCTCTCCCAACTCATTACTCAATTGCAGGCGGATCCAAATTCCACCAAGGGCTACTCATGGCAGGATGAGATTCTTCGCTACAAGGACAGAATCGTAATATCACCAACATCCACCCTCAAAAGCCGCATTTTGGTAGAATTGCACTCATCCCCCATTGCAGGACATTCAGGCTTTTAGAAGACATATGCTCACACTAGAAGATCATTTTTTTGGACAAGCATGAAAAAGGACATCCTTACTTTTGTAGCGGAATGCGATGTCTGTCAATGCCACAAAGGGGAGACAGTCAAAGCACCAGGCACATTACAACCGTTTCCCATCCTGACATCTATATGGACGAAGGTTTCTATGGATTTCATTACAGGTCTTCCAAAGTCAGGAAACAAGTCAGTCATCATGGTGGTTGTGGATCGACTTTCTAAGTATGCTCATTTCTGCACCCTACCCCACCCATTTACACCGACTTTGGTTGCTCAATCTTTCATGGATCAGATCTTCAAATTGCATGGCATGCCCACTTCTATTGTTTCTGATCGTGACCCAATCTTCACCAGTAATTTTTGGCAGGAACTCTTCAGGCTACAAGGCACCCAACTAAAACTCAGTACTTCCTATCATCCACAAACAGATGGTCAAACTGAAGTCGTCAACAAATGTCTAGAAACCTACCTTAGGTGTTTCACTTCAGAAAAGAAACATCTATGGGTACAGTGGTTGCCTCTAGCTAAATGGTGGTATAACACCAACTATCATGCCACCACCAAAGTGACTCCCTATGAAGCAGTTTATGGTCAACTCCCTCCTTCCCCTACTTCTTATATCAAGGGGTGCTCAAAGGTACAAGCAGTGGATCAACTCCTACAACACCACACAACCATGCTTGCCCATATTAGAGAGAATCTTCATCAAGCTCAGAATCGCATGAAGCAACAGGTATACCAGCATCGCTCAGAGCGCCAATTTCAAGAAGGGGATCAGGTATTTTTGAGGCTGCAACCATATAAGCAAACTTCACTCAAAGACAAGGGTTGTCATAAACTATCTCCAAAATTCTACGGACCATATCAAGTACTCCAGCGCATTGGAGAAGTGGCCTACAAGCTAGCTTTTCCACCCACTGCAAAATCCATCCAGTTTTCCATGTCTCATGCCTCAAGAAAGTGATTGGGAACAATTGCAGAATTCAAACCAATATACCTGAATTGGATGAAGAAGGGTCAATCTGGCTCCAACCTGAATAGGTCCTAGACACACGAGAACGACACCTGCGTGGCCGCATGATCATGGAAGTCCTCGTCAAGTGGAAAGACACCTCTCCGGAAGATGCAACCTGGGAACTAGCCACTATTCTTCAGCAGTTTCCGCAGCTTCAGCCTTGAGGACAAGGCTATTATTAAGGGGTAGAGCATGTTAGGGTCCCACCCTAACCCCCTTATTTATGTAGTAGGATCGAGTCATAGTTATATTTAAGTAAGGAGTCAATAAAGCCCATATTAATAATTGTAAGTGGTTAACCCGCAATTAATGACGGGACCACAATTAGTTGCAAATGGGCCATGGTATTAGATAGATGGTATTAATAAGAACCATGGTATTGATCCATGTTATTGCATGTATGAGTCATATATAAAGGATAGAGACTCCTTGTGAGGGGCATCGTGTCTTATTTTGTAATTGAGCTCTGCTTTATTGGAGGTTGCCCCCTCGAAGAGGCAAGTGAGCATTGCTTTCTGAATAATAAAATACTTGCTGTTGTTTCTGACTATTCTATGTTCTGGGTATATTTCTTCGCATATTCTATATTCTGGTATCGTCTTGCAGGTTAAGAGCCTAAATAAAGGAAAATGATGATGAGATAAATAGCATATGCATACCTTTTCCATGACTCAACATACTCCCCTACTTACCCTTTTTCATGTCTTTATGAAAAGAAAGTAATTTGTATGTAGAGCAGTTAGAGAATAAGCTACAGAAGAAATGTCGTAAAGCGGTCTAAAGCCATGGTTTTTGGCAAAGAGCTCAAGGATGGGCCTTGTCTGCCCTTCAGGTAATTCATATATAGCTTTATAACCTTCGGCGGGATACCAAACAATAGGGCTATGGAACCGACAACCTAGCTAATAAGGACCTTCCCTTAAGATGAGGTTGCTGTAAGTGACAAAATGTTCTGCAACAAGCTTAAATTTTTTATAATTGAATGGCTCCCTATTTTGTACATTACTATTAGAAATTGTCCACCTAAACTTGGCTGCAGCCAAGGAGCTTTCCTGAATGGATAGGAAGTATTCCACTCCCTTCTGGACAATCTCTTTCTGAATGGCTCCCAAGATTTTGATTACACCTTCCCTTTTCATCAAACTTTTGTGATTGGCTAGCATTTGTAACGGGTGTTTTGGTTCACCTCTGACCCAAAGGTCCAGTCCATTTTCCTGCCTCTGGAATGTGTTATAAGCCTTGAACCATTTTAGTTGATTAACAACGAATGAAATGAAAGCATGGAATTGCACATCCCCCACAAAAGGACTGGGGTTCTTTTCAATTTCTTCCTCTAATACAAAATTATGTAAGTAAAATTCACACAGAAACCTCTGAACTTTTACCCCATGTTGTTTACAACATTTTATAAAATCCTCAATTGTTTTCAACTCTATCGGTTTTCCAGCTTTGACAGCTTTGATCTTTAACTGTAAGTATCTTTCCAACAAAAATAGGGCATAATAATTGGCAGGATATCTGCATGCCAATACGTCAATGTATAATGAGCAAATAGTATCCATTTGACTATTGACCTTTTCTAATCTGAACTTCATTTTCTCAGTCCTCTCTTTTGCCTTTCGGTATTTATCAAATGCCTCACTTTATGAGATGTTCATGTCTGGAAGCTGCCTCTGTAATTCCTGGTATTTTTGCTGGGAGACTGTTTCTAGTTCAAGGCGTTCTATGGTAAGCCGAGCTTGGGCTAAATCTGCTTGAAGATTCACTATACTGGGGTTGTTGCTTGTCATGATATCTTTGGCTTGGGTATTTGTCTGTGTACTCCTGCTATGAGAATGGATGTTGATTGTCTATGTTTATTTGCTGTAGGAGGCCCAAACCTTTGTCTGGGTAGATGTGCTGTAGGAGGGTGCCATCTCTGTCTGAATGGCTCAGTCATGAGAAAGTATAGCCTCTGTTTGGGTAGTTGTTTCTGAAAAAATTGCATGTTGTTCCCTAACAGGTTCAGTGAGTATGGGCTTATTTTGAGTCGTTGTAGCTTTTGTTTCCTGCAATTCAGTTTGGATGGCTGCGTTTATTGTTTTTGGGGTTTTGTCTGGAATCTTCGCCACGGCTAACTCCCTTATTTTTCGTTTGAGCTTCTTCACTATTTTCCGCAACCTCTGCTGTTCCTTCCTGAGATTTTTAATTGTGGCTCTGTTCTTTTTAGGGGGAGCGAGTGTTTTGCTGGTCATTTCTGCTCCTAACGAGCTTGGTTGCTCATCTTGACTCTGCTCTAAAAGAACCGTGTCCCTGGATTGATTGTCATCTTCTTGGTCTATCTCAATGTCCTTTGTTTGGTATATATTTTCTATATTTAGGTCTACCTGGCTGGGTTCTTCTGGAGGTATATCTCCACGTTGGCCCGCCTCTTCCTGAGTGACTTCTACCCCTATTTCTACTTCACAGATTACATTTTCTGGTATGCTCCTGTTGTGGCCAGAGTTTTCTTCCAATTGGGTTGCTCCGATGTTAAATTTGAGCGGGATTTCGGGCTGTATAAATTCATTCAATATCATGTAATAAGTCTCGTGGGGGACTTGTATTTGGTGTTGAGGGGAGTTCTGTTTCATTTCTTTCATCTTCACTAGAGTGCTCTATTTCCTCCTCTTGTTTTGACTCCAGGTCATCCCCTCCTCCCAGCTGTAAATATTGCTCATTTTCTAGACTAGATAGTTCTATGGGCTGGCTGCTGCTACCCTCGAGATTTTTAGCTATTCCCAAGCTTGTCCTTAGTCTGGCAGAGTGTCTTCGTTTTTGTGGAATGTTTGTTGTGCGGGCAGTCCTCTTCCTTTTTGGAACAGGGTTAGGAGTAGGTAAAGCTAACCCCAATTCTATGGCAAATATTAATTCTTCCCAACTTGTTTGTTGCTGGGCGAGGTTGTAGCTAAATATCAGCCTAATTAAACAATGATGACTTACAACTGTTTCTATGTGTTGGGATTTTCTTATTCTTTCAGCAGAATCATGTAATAAGAAATTCAAATATGCAGGTAGATTTACTGAACATTTTTGTTTCAACACTGCTGACGATTTAAGTTGACGCGACCTTACCATGTCTTTTCGCCCGTCACATGTAATGAAATTCTAAACGACTCTGGCTAGTTCTCCCCACGGTTCTCTAAGGGATGATTGTCGAACTCATTTTCCTTTGATGATCAGCTCTTGCCCTTCGTCTTTAAAGGTTTCAATGGCATCCTGTAGCTTCAGTCGTTTATTTGTCCACACGGGTCCTTCAGCTGGTAATACAGAAACTTCTGCAATCACAGCATCTGATACTGTGATTTGTCTACCCCTCACCATAGACTGGCTGTTCTGTAAATTCTGCAGGAATTCTATGGCGCTTGTTTCGTTGGGTTGTTGAAATCGTGTGAAATATGCTACCCACCCGACTCAAACTAGAATTTCTCTGGCGACATCAAAAACAACTAGTATCACCAGCTGCCTGCACACTGTTCTTCCTCCCATATTGCCTAATTCTACACACTGTAAGTTAGCATAGGTAACACAACAATAGATAGAGCCAACGATGGAACAACAAGTTGTTATAATCATTATATCGGATGATACTTTTTCAGCATAAATACCGTTAAAGACTTGCTATTATGGAATGTCATATAGTTCGACATAACCAAATAAAGGACTGACACGCATGCATAAGTACTTTGGGAGTCACCCTAAGCCCCTTTTGAAATGATAGGCCACCTTCGACCAAATGAATGGAGGAAAATCATGCGGGTGGAAACGTACAACGATGATGGAAGTGGTAAGGTATGCCTATATATGAAAGGATCGCAAGAGATATCGGAGTGCTGAAATCAATGCATATACGATAATTATCAATTAGTGAGGAGATGCTGTGTGATGATTTTGAAAAGGGAAAAAGGACATCTGACACAAAAAGATACTTTACCATCATCATTCCATTTAAAGCTTATTATGATTAATTTTTTTAGAAGATATCCATGCAGAAAGGTTCAACATAAATTAAGAACATAATCGCTCTGTAGTAAAGATATAAAATAAGGAAAGGGACTTATAATAACTATTGATGTTGGAAATATGACTTCAATACCATCAACAGAGCTTCTGTTGCCTGCAGGCATCTATAGCCTCGACAGAGTTGCTTTCTAACCCTTTGGAACCATGGTCCTTTATGTATAATAGGGAAAGTGCATTATGATATTAGAGTGGAGACCAATGTGCTGGCTTGGTGACTAGATGAACACATTGCCATTCACTAGGAAGGAGCAAAAGGTGGGCAGGCCGGCTCGTGATGAGACCTCCTGTTCCAAGGAATTTTTATTTCTTGATTCATCCATTGGATCATATCCCTGGTGTGGTGGCCATAGTGGGAATGCCACTTTGCTGCTTCCTTATGATCATGGTAAGCTAGCTTGTAATGAGACCCCCTATCCTCCATCTGTAACAAAATCATACAATTGTTAGTAAACATATGTATATATATATATATATATATATATATATATATATATATATATATATACTATTTTTTTTTTAGAATAGCACTTCCTATTTATACATAGAGGGTGGCTCAACACTCCTTAGGAGTAGGAATGGTAGAAGAAGTCTAAACATATCAAATGAAAGAAAATATGCCCTTCACCTTATTTTAGGATAATGAAAAAGGGAGTTATAGAGTTTAGGGAAGAACCAACATGGTACAAGTAATCAATCACTTTGATTTATAATGGAAATGAGGACAGTGAAGTGATATAGATGGTTGTGTCCTTTCTTTTTCGATCAATACAAAGCAATCTTGTTTAAAGATGATAACATTCAATACTTGCTTGTTCCAGTAATCCTCAGATTTGTATCCTTTCATATATATTTGTACCCTTGTGCCTGATAGAGGATCATAAAAAGTGGGCAAAGGAAAGAAAGGTGTTTCAACACAAGTATTCACAAAGTGATATTTTCCTAAAGGAAAACATCAAAAGAAAACTACACAAAAAAGTGTTGTTCCTTGTAGGGAACAACAAGAAAAGACACACAAAAAGGTGTTGTTCCTTAAAGGGACTAGCAGCTATTCCCTGTAAGGAACAACTAATGAACATTACACGTGGATGGTTTTGTTTTGTGTCGAGAACAACAAAAGGATATATACATGACGGTGCTATTCGTTATAGGGAACAACAGCTGTTCCTTAGATGGAATAGCGAAAAAACAGATGCAAACGAAACTGTTGTTCCTTAGAGGGAACAAAAACTATTCCTTAAGGGGAACAACGAGAAAATAAATCCAAACGAAATTTTTGTTCCTTAGAGGGAACAATAGTTGTTCCTTAGATGAAACAACAAAAAGAATATACACAAAATTTCTTGTTCCTTAAAGGGAACAATAACTATTCCTCAGAGGGAACAACAATTGTTCCTTAAAGGAAATGACAGCTGTTCCTTAGATGGAACAACGGGAAAACAAATACATACGGGATTGTTGTTCCTTAGAGGGAACAACTGCTGTTCCTTAAAGGGAACAACCGCTGTTCCTTAGAGGGAACAACAGTTGTTCCTTAGAGGGAACATCAATTGTTCCTTCGAGGGAACAACAAGAAAACAAATACACGCGAAACTATTGTTCCTTAGAGGGAACAACAGCTGTTCCTTAGAGGGAACAACGAAAAAAAAATATACAGGTGGCTATTGTTCCTTAGAGGGAATGACAGCTGTTCCTTAGAGGGAACAACAACTATTCCTTGAAGGGAACAACACAAAAACAAATATACAAGGAATTGCTATTCCTTAGAGGGAATGACAGTTGTTCCTTAGAGGGAACATCAACTGTTCCTTAAGGGGAACAACACAAAAATCTGTACACAGAATTGTTGTTCCTTAGAGGGAACGACAACTATTCTTTGGAGGGAACAATAGCTATTCGTTAGAGGGAATAGCAAGAAGAAAATCCATAAGATCATTGTTGTTCTTTAGAAAAGACAGAAGCTATTCCTTAAAGGGAACAACAACTATTCCTTAGAGGGAACAACAAAGGAAAAGTAGAAAAAAGAGAATTTATATACAACTTATACAAGCAAATTCAATCAAAATAGAAAGAAAAATTTATGTGC